>JARQOC010000011.1:139479679-140161346 GCA_033576535.1 Allobates femoralis
AAGGATGAATGTGAAAGAAAATGAAAAGTGTAATGCGGAACTCATGAATCTGATTGCTATATGCTGTATATCGCATGCTTAAGGATGTTGAAGCTGAGGAGCAACAGAGGGCTATACAAAATGGGACTGAAATGCCTTCCATTGTTATGGCAATTAAACAAAAACGTACCCAAGATCCTCGACGTTATAATAAACCACGTGGGAGGTTGCCGTTGTTTTCCAAAATGATGATGGAGAGCCTCCTTTTCAAAGGAATATATTAGTCCATCTTAAGTCAGATGTGAACAATCATCTGCTTCCTAAAACACAGTGCATCAGTATTTTGCATAGCAACCTTGATGCTCTTCTGTATCCATTATTTTTTCCAAGAGGTGATCAAGGGTGGCATGAAAATCTACAGCAGCAAGGCACTGTAAGACGAATTACTCAAATGCAGTGTTACAGTTTCCTTTTGTCTGTGTGACCTGAGTTTAACCCTATTCTAAACGGTGGTAAACTTACTCAGCAGTACTTTGTTGATGCATATGTTAAAATTGAAGGTAATCGCCTCAATTTTATACGTATGAACCAAAAAAATCTGAAAGTGGAGGATTACTGTGTTCTTCAAGAACATTTAGTAAAGAAATCCATTGAAAAAGGAATTCCTATTGGGAAAACAGTTATTCTGCCATCGTCATTTGAAGGTAGTCCCCGGAACATGCAGCAACGTTACCAAGACGCAATGGCGATAGTGACATAATATGGAAGACCTGACATTTTTGTTACAATGACGTGTAATCCAAAATGGCCAGAAATTACAGAAAATCTAGAACACTGGCAGCAAGTGGAACATAGGCCAGACTTAGTGGCCCGCATATTTCGATTGAAGCTCACCAGCCTTTTGAAAGATCAGAACAACTACCTTTTTGGGACAGTGGTAGCAATGGTACATATCATTGAGTTTCATAAACAAGGTCTCCCACATGCACATATACTTATCATCTTAGATGCGGAGTCTAAGTTTTGGAGAGAGGAAGATACTGACAATATAGTGTGGGCTGAAATTCCAGACCAAGAAAAATTCCCTGAACTATATGATATTGTCATCAATCATATGGTTCATGGTCCATGTGGTGAGGCCAATCCAAAAAGTCCATGTATGGAAAATGGGAAGTGTACGAAAGGATTTCCAAAACAGTTTCAAGAGCATACTGTGAAAGATTTGGATGGAATATCCTTCATATCGGCGAACACACATTGAGAACATTGTGCACAAGAAAAGAATTATAAACAACTCATGGATAGTGCCATATAATCCTTATTTATCTAAACGCTACAATTGTCACATCAATGTTGAAATTTGTGCGTCAATAAAAAGTGTGAAATATCTCTTTAAGTATATCTATAAGGGCCATGACAGAGCTAATGTGGAAATACAGCAAACAACAGTGAGTCATGATGAATCAACAAGTTTTCTTGACTCAAGATTTGTCAGTGCTCCAGAAGCTGCTTGGAGAATATTTGCATTTCCTATGCATGGTCAGTCTCATGCTATTATACGTTTAGCTGTCCATTTACCAAATCAACATCAAGTTTATTTTCATGAAAATTCTGCAGTTGAAGATGTGTCAAAAACTATAGGTTTGACGTCAACATTAATGGAATGGAATGGTTTTTGCTGAACCAACATGACAACAATGCAAGGCAGTATTTCTATCATGAGATTTGTTGTAGGGCTGGGTCTGTTTATCGGTTATTATTGTCGGTTACGACTACAATCACCGATATCCAGAATCTTCCCTTCCTTACCACTTTCTGTTCCTATGCTGATTAACTATATATATATATATGTATATACCGACTACTTAATGAAAACAAGTCTGTTCTAATAAATGAATATTTATTAAACACACCCAAAAAGTCTCCAACAATAATATATATATTCTAGATAGCACAAAAACTAATACACAATCAATAACTGTTACAATGATGTAAAACACCCAGAGTCACTAATACCCACGTTACCTAAATATACACACAGGCACACTATATTAGTGATCTATCTATCCCTATAGAGAGAGATATAGAGAGAGATATACAGGAAGATATAGAGGGAGATATAGAGAGAGATATAGACAGAGATATTGGATGATACTTATGCCAGATGTCGATGTCCTTCCATGGTGGTTCCAGGTAGAAAAAGAGCGACTTCCTGTCTCAGAGGGCATTTTAACCTGACCCTCAGCTGTGCACGTGACAGACACACCTCCTCATCCGTGCACTTCTGAAAGGGGGTTTTAAGGGTGCACGCTCACCGTACACTCTATTGGAATGGCCTAAAGCTTACACTATAGATTGGCAAACAATGGACATAAAGGTATCTCTAAGAAGTATTATGTCCACACCAATCACCTTGGACATCTTGGCTGCTGTAGTCTGTTAGAAGAAGGGGTGAGAATAACCCTTTGTGCCAGCAGCCTGCAGATCTTTGATATTTAAATTAAGAGTCTTATCTGATAGCTTCCCACACTGAAATGCAAGAATGGACATCTTCTGATATGGTAATTAACCATTGTCAGAAGATGAACAATTTCCATCAGATACAGCTGAATTGGCCAATGTTATAAGGGACATTTATTATGGCCTATTACACCAATGTGGGCATAAATATAGATATATACACATACATACCCACAAAGATAAATATATATTTATGTGTCATATTAATAATTAATTATGCCATCACTTCCCCCTCAACATTCCCCCTTTTGTCGGAAAATACGACAATAAAATGGGTGGGAAGTGTGGAATATATTTGCCTACTCAAACCTATCACCAATAACTGTTCAGGATGAAATGAAGTAAAAAATTTTCCACTTAGGTATCTAGACATCACCCATCGCCATCACCTCTCCCCTGCCGTTCGCCGTAATCCAGTGTCTCCATCCATAGATTACACCAAGGTCATCTTTGTGGATCTTCTTGGTCTCTTTGGTTCAGGAATAAAGTTCTCTATTTGTCAGTACACTTCTGATCTTGTCGTTGCCAATCTCGAGAAACACGCCCATCCCCAGGTAGTCTTCTTCCCAGCTTGACTGCTTAGACTCTGGAGTTGCTGCACCTTCGTCTCTTGATCGGCCCACAGAGTCTTCCTGTGTTAGCCCCTCTCCCTACCAGTGTGTAGGGACTGTGTCGGGGATCACAATCTGTAGCTGGGCCTCACCAGGTGGTTTCTTGGAGCACCTCCTTCTTGGGATTAGATCAATCAGGGAATGGCATTCTTCTTAGCTGAGGCACGACTTTCAACAGAGACTTCTCCTGCAAGCTTGATTGAAGCATCTATCGTTAATGTGGTTCTTCCATGGATAGATAGTTGAATCTCTACTAGGCAGGTCAGAGTTTATTGGGTAGGGGATGATATCAGCACACCTAAGTTGACTGTGAGAAGAACGCAGTCCAACCAACCTTCAATCCATCCCTTATGAACGTTACCGTCTCATGGATTGAAGTAGCAAATATCTTAGACAATGATGGGGCCTGTCCCTGCAGAACCTACTCTTTCCTCATTCATACAAAAAAAACAAACAAACCTATATCCCAATGTAAAAATTAAACAGTATATAACAATACTATATTTCCCTCCCCCATTCCTTAACCATAAATCAAAGTAAAAGCCAAACAAAATATACAATGTTATGAGGTTTCAGGGCGGAGTTGACGTAATGTCCTAAACACTCTTATCAAATATAATATCAAGGTTTCAGGACTTTTAGTGCTAAGTCCTGGACCTTCTTCGGCGGTTAAATTCATGAAGTTCTGCCTGGTTCTCTTGTATCTGGTGGACAAGTCTCTTTACTCTCCGGTAAACTAGGCACAGTCCAATGTACATAACAAGAACAAGAACCAGAAGAAACAATCACAGGGTGGATAATGAAATTAAAAAATGATGTAGCTGTCGGACTATAGCCAAGTATACTTTCCCACCAGGACACCTTAGAGTCTGTATCTAAGGCATTGGTAATCCTCGTTATCTTGGTTTTGTCATGCTCAAGCTGAATTGTGGCTTGATTCTCAGCCTCATGAAGATTTCGGAGTATGTTGTCTTCTTCGCTGAAATCTAACAAGAGACGCTTGAGCTCACGACCAAAACCAAGAAGAATCTTTTGCAGTCTCACAGGAGTGTCAGGGCGAATGTCGAGTCTCTTCTCCGGTGTTATTGGGGTCCTCCCCTGCTGATCTGCGACATCTAAACCTAAAACGGGACTAAGGGTACAATATGCTCCTGGGAGGAGTATGCCTCTTTCGGTGCAATTAGTGCCATATAAAGAATACGTTACATTTTTCCCTTGGTACCAACACCAATACCCTTGACCCAAATATTTCAGACGAGAGGAGGGTATTGTGTTAGTCTTCATCTCACATGACCCCTCAGAGTCCCAACAATGGTGCCTAAGCACCCTATCTTGACTCCCTTGGCAGAGGATAGCATCCTCTTTCCTCCAACATCCCTCTGTATCAAACAGATAAGGATGGCCTCGCTCATAGGTTAGGATGTCTGAGGTGAGCTGTGGATGAAGCACAGTCTGATCGCTAACAACAATTCCTATATTCATGGCACTGTACCCCTTCTTGATACTACCAGATACAGGTGCCAAAGAAGATGCCGTGCAGGTGAGATTATGACACCCATGCCATTGAACCAGCCACCAGTTTGTATGGTTGGCTGCAAACGGGGAGATTAGGGAACTTACTCTTTGTCTGAGGTTGAATGGGAAATGGCCCTTGTATAGAGAGGACACTATATGCTTTAGGTTGTCAGAGAGTTCACTCTGGACCTGCGTACATGCTAGGGCAAACTGAACTCTGTCTTGCACTTCTACAAGACCTGCAACTAACCTTCTAAACTTCTCTCGTAGAGCTGAAGATAGAGAGGTAGTGGCATCAATGTGCGAATGTTGCAAACCCTCTAAGACATGGTTTACATCAAGCTGAGTTCTGAACCCTTCCCCAGCATGTTGCGCAATGTCCCCGAGCTTACCTCTCAGGACTTCCATATCCATAGTGTTCAGGGCACCTACTCCCAATGCACCTCCACTAATTCCCATCTCTATCAAGTCTCTCCTACTCCTGAATTTCCTGTGTCGGGGATCATCTTTTCTCACTTCTTGCCCCGCCTCTACCCATCCTCTCATCATGTCAATTTGGTTCCTCACAAACTCCTCACATCTGTGATCCCAGTGATCTACTCTGAAGTCATCTACAGAAATTCGCCATGTATACAGTTAGGGCCAGAAATATTTGGACAGTGACACAATTTTCGCGAGTTGGGCTCTGCTTGCCACCACATTGGATTTGAAATGAAACCTCTACAACAGAATTCAAGTGCAGATTGTAACGTTTAATTTGAAGGGTTGAACAAAAATATCTGATAGAAAATGTAGGAATTGTACACATTTCTTTACAAACACTCCACATTTTAGGAGGTCAAAAGTAATTGGACAAATAAACATAACCCAAACTAAATATTTTTATTTTCAATATTTTGTTGTGAATCCTTTGGAGGCAATCACTGCCTTAAGTCTGGAACCCATGGACATCACCAAACGCTGGGTTTCCTCCTTCTTAATGCTTTGCCAGGCCTTTACAGCCTCAGCCTTCAGGTCTTGCTTGTTTGTGAGTCTTTCCGTCTTAAGTCTGGATTTCAGCAAGTGAAATGCATGCTCAATTGGGTTAAGATCTGGTGATTGACTTGGCCATTGCAGAATGTTCCACTTTTTTGCACTCATGAACTCCTGGGTAGCTTTGGCTGTATGCTTGGGGTCATTGTCCATCTGTACTATGAAGCGCCGTCCAATCAACTTTGCAGCATTTGGCTGAATCTGGGCTGAAAGTATATCCCGGTACACTTCAGAATTCATCCGGCTACTCTTGTCTGCTGTTATGTCATTAATAAACACAAGTGACCCAGTGCCATTGAAAGCCATGCATGCCCATGCCATCACGTTGCCTCCACCATGTTTTACAGAGGATGTGGTGTGCCTTGGATCATGTGCCGTTCCCTTTCTTCTCCAAACTTTTTTCTTCCCATCATTCTGGTACAGGTTGATCTTTGTCTCATCTGTCCATAGAATACTTTTCCAGAACTGAGCTGGCTTCTAGAGGTGTTTTTCAGCAAATTTAACTCTGGCCTGTCTATTTTTGGAATTGATAAATGGTTTGCATCTAGATGTGAACCCTTTGTATTTACTGTCATGGAGTCTTCTCTTTACTGTTGACTTAAAGACAGATACACCTACTTCACTGAGAGTGTTCTGGACTTCAGTTGATGTTGTGAACGGGTTCTTCTTCACCAAATAAAGTATGCGGCGATCATCCATCACTGTTGTCATCCGTGGACGCCCAGGCCTTTTAGAGTTCCCAAGCTCACCAGTCAATTCCTTTTTTCTCAGAATGTACCCAACTGTTGATTTTGCTACTCCAAGCATGTCTGCTATCTCTCTGATGGATTTTTTCTTTTTTTTCAGCCTCAGGATGTTCTGCTTCACCTCAATTGAGAGTTCCTTTGACCGCATGTTGTCTGGTCACAGCAACAGCTTCCAAATGCAAAACCACACACCTGGAATCCACCCCTGACCTTTTAACTACTTCATTGATTACAGGTTAACGAGGGAGACGCCTTCAGAGTTAATTGCAGCCCTTAGAGTCCATTGTCCAATTACTTTTGGTCCCTTGAAAAAGAGGAGGCTATGCATTACAGAGCTATAATTCCTAAACCCTTTCTCCGATTTGGATGTGGAAACTCTCATATTGCAGCTGGGAGTGTGCACTTTCAGTCCATATTATATATATAATTGTATTTCTGAACATGTTTTTGTAAACAGCTAAAATAACAAAACTTGTGTCACTGTCCAAATATTTCTGGCCCTAACTGTATAGGACGAATTTAGTTCCTGTGATGATCTTCCATGGGGATGACAGTTGAGGAGCTATGGGATCTGCCAATTGGTGGGTAGAAACATTGCAAGAATCCAGGTGCGGTTTGACTGGTTGGAGACCTTCAGCCTCATATGGGACCCTTACCACGGTCACACATACTTGTCCTCTACCACTGAACTGGTACCACTGATCGCTATCTCCTGCCTGTAACGCTAGGTTTCCTATTGGTTTGGATTTGGGCAGATAGACCCACTGTGTAAAAGACCAGCATCCTTCGTCCACCGCCTCACTAAAAGGCCACTTAAATGGACCGTCTATATTGATGTCAAAGTTAATGTCCCTGCCTCTGGGGTCTTTCCAGTCAGAAGACACGTATTTGCTTCGGTATTCCTCAGTCATAGGGGCACCATCCATCCATACATCCACAATTGGGGTGTCCACCCCATTGCATACTAAGTCCCATCTCCAGGGATTAGTATCCAATTTTACCATCTGTGTATCCGGTTCCCAGTGGGCATAAGTGATGAAATAGTATCCAGTCACCTCCGATACACAGACTTCTCTCATGATCGTAATCATGAAAGACCGTATGGATGGCGACCCCTCTACTCGAGTATACCTCAGATCCTTGGCATCAGTCCGTACCTTTAAAACTGTTGCTCGGTATAAGCCCTCCAGTTTCACTGGACCACTCTGATCGTTCCATAATGCCTGGCCAGAGTTACTGCAGTTTAACTTTAACATCAATACACTAGTCCGTAGGTAATCTGTGGACACATGTCCTTGGGCATATCTGGATTCCCTGGTGATGGTCATCTGGGAATCCCTCAACATACAATATGCCTTAAGGGTGCCTTTTACAAGTACGGGTCTATCAAAGTACGTCCTTACCCTCAACCCATCTTGACTATCCTTCCTAGTGAAGGTAGCCTGTAAGATATACCACCCACTATACTCTGCTCCAGTGACATCTTCAGGACTCAGAATGCCTCCTTTAGTACACAACACCAAAGTGGAGTTGGCTTCCACTTTGTTATAGGGGTGCAAGTGGGGATCCCTGGACATCCATCTCAAAGACATGATGGGTTTTGGGTCTGAGTCTTGAAAATGTTGGAACTCCTTGAGACAGAGGGCGTGTAAGTCATGTTGTATGGCAGACACATTCTCTACAGGGGTATAATGCTGTGTGACACCATTAGCAAAACCTTCTCTCTGGAACCCATACAGATACCATTGTCCTGGAATGAAGTTAAAATTACTGTACGGTTCTTGGATTTTACCTTCTAGACATTGTACCATTAAGAGACCTGGTCCCAAAACTGACATATTTGTACCATTATTAGGTTCCCAACCATTCCCTGAAGAGGCTGAGCCTGCCATCATCATGCTTACCATTAGCGTCACAAACTGGAGGTGTACCCTGTTCAGGTATTCCCTACTTCTCTGGCCACTTGGTATCGTTGTGGCTTGGTGTCCAATGACCTGTTGAATGATTATACTGGTTTTACGTGTATCTGTTATTGTAGATTCATGTATACTATATTTACAATGTTACTTAGGGAGCCACCATCGATCTATCAACCCCCCCCTTTCACTCAACTCTACTTGTGCAACTATGATTGAGTTGGTGAGGCTCGGGTGGCCTTTGCTTGGTCGATGTGGATCCAAAAGGATTCCTGACGTCTAGAGGATCTCTTTTTTGTTGTCATCGGCCTCTGTACCCTTAGCATGGTGTCGCCCATTACTTCAAGGACCTGGTAAGGTCCTTCCCAGTTTGCGTCCCATGGTCCGGATCGGCGAAAGATTTTTACTATAACCTTTTCCCCTACAGAAGGCAATGGTGTCTCCCCCTGTAGGTACGGTTTGTGCAACCGTAAAGCTGCATGAGGCAGCAGTTCCTTTATATTCATTTGAACCTGTTGCAGGAACATGTCTCTGGCAATGGCATTTTTCATGGGCTCAGACAGTTGGGGCTCGTTGGGTAGACACAGGGGCATTTTACGTCCAGTCATCAGCTCAAATGGAGTGATACCGGTACTGGTAGCTTCTGTTGCTCGGATACCCATCAGTACCGCCGGAAGGGATATTACCCATAAGGAACCCTTCTCCAGCAGTGCTTTAGAAAGCCGTGATTTGAGGGTGCGATTCATTCGTTCCACAATTCCAGCCGCCTTAGGGTTATAGGCAAAATGGAACCTTTGCTTTACGTCCAAAAGTCCACAAAGCGCTTTCATGACCTTACCCGTGAAATGTGTCCCTCTGTCTGATGCTATCACTCTTGGAAAACCCCATTGTGAGAGAACCTGTTCCCAAAGAACCCGGGCTGTAGTGGTAGCTGAATCATTGACTGTGGGGATGGCTTCTACCCATTTGGAGAAAACATCCACCACCACCAGAGCGTAACGGCAGTTACGACTTCCTGCTGGTAATGGTCCGATGTAATCAATCTGGATTGCGGACCACGGACCCTCTGCTGGTGGAACACGCTGCAGCACTGGCTTCAGGGCTGATGCTCTTGGGTTGACCTGAGCACATACCAGACATTGCTGGGTGACTTCCTCTACTGTGTTGGACATTACAGACCAGTATAATTTGTCTTTCAGGAGGGACAGTAGCTTGTCCCGACCAAGGTGCCCAAACAGTTGGTGGTTTAGTCTCGTCAGTTCTGCCTGTAGATGTTGCGGGACTACTGGTAGAGGAAGTTGTTGGGTACCAGTATCATGACACAGAATTCCCTGACATATTGTCCAGGGATGCTGTGGAGCTGCGATATGTGTCAGTAGAACGGGATCTTTTGCCTGTTCCTCTTCAAATGACACAGGGCCATCTTTTAGTTTGGTTTGCCTCACTGCAATCTGGAATGCAGGGATCTGCTCAGTTCCTGGTTCCCGAAGGACACCAGACACTGCTGCAAACTTGGCCAGTTCGTCGGCCTTGTTATTTCCTATGGTCAAAGGCTGTTCTCCTCTTAGATGTGCTGGGACTTTTATAATGGCTGCCTCCGCTGGATGTGCCATGCCCCAATCCCACAATTCCTTTAGGATTGTAACGTGGGCCAGAGGTTTATTCTGGCTGTCCACAAACCCTCGTTTTTTCCATGTGTTCAGGTGCAGGGTGAGAGATCGAACTACATATGAACTGTCACTATATATAGTTCGATTCCCTGGAGGTTGAAGTAGGAGAGCCTCCTTGACAGCCTCCAGTTCAGCCCGTTGTGCTGACATGTGACCTGGCAGCCGGACAAGACTCTGGGTGCCTGTGGTCTCATCCAGCACTGCAAATCCGGACACATACGTGCCGTCCAGACAGAAACGAGAGCCGTCAACAAAGATGACCCTGTCTTCTGGATGTCTGTTGGTCCTGAATATTTGTGGTGTACTGGATAGTGATGGTTGACCACAGTCATGTTCGGTCCCTGTCATGTTTAACAACTGGGACAGAACATACTTTGCCTTGTGGTCCACTTTCAGATTCCGGCCACTGAGGTCCATGATCCATTTCCCGAATCTCTGTTGGGAGACTCCAGGGAGTGTATCTCTGAGTAAAAGAACCAAAGGAGAATGTGGTGTCTGTACAGTCAGAGATCTGAAACCTACAATATGCTCAGTGGTTTTAACGGCATAGTGTATGGCAGCCAGTTGTTTGGCACATTCGTCGAACCCTCGTTCGACTGGCGAGAGGAGTCGGGAAAAGTATCCCAGTGGTCTGCTATCATGTCCTATCTGCTGTAGATGGACAACAGAGATAGACTCAGTCCCAGCATGTGCCTGGATGGCCATTTCTCCATCTGGGTTGGGGGTGGCTAACACAGGTGCAGAGGAGAGGTCTCTTTTCAGAGTTGAAAAGGCCTCATCCTGTGCTTCTGACCAGCCCTGGAGTGAGGGTTCTTCTCCTCTGAGGAGTTCATAAAGGGGTTTCGCTTTGGCAGCAAAATCCTCTATGAATTCCCTCATGAAGTTAGCCACTCCCAGGAACTTCCGTAAGTCCTGTAAAGTGCCAGGCTGAGGTAACTTGACCATAGCTTCCACTCGGGCTGCCACAATTCCTTTGGCTCCAAAAGAGACCTGCACCCCAAGGAAAGTCACCTCTGTTGTGGCCAAATTTGCCTTGTGAGGACTCAGCTTGAGTCCAGATTTAGATAGGAGTCCCAAGAGCTCCCTTAACAGAATCAAGTGTTCTTCCATGGTCTGTGTGCAAGAGTAAGTCATCTACATATTGCAGGAGACATTCCGGCCGAGAAAACACGCTCAGTACGGCCGCCAATGCCTGATGAAAATACGTAGGACTACTGTGGAACTCCTGGGGAGCACATTAAACATGTACTGTTTGTTCCCCACTGTGAAAGCAAATTTGTACCTACAGTTTTCTGTGAGTTCAATAGAGAAGAACCCATTGGCGACATCAATGGTCGAGAATATGCGGCTTTTGCCACTTATCCTCGCCATTATGTCAGGAGTTTGTGCAACTACGGGGGCAGACATCGGAGTGTACTTATTAAGGACACGTAGGTCTATGGTGAGACGCCACGCATCAGTGTCCTTTTTCTTCACAGGCCATAGAGGGTTGTTGCACCTTGAATTCCCCTCTATGACCACACCCTTGGTCTCCAATTCCAGGACAGTGTTGATTATCGACTGTGTCGCTTCCGGTGGAAAGCGATATTGACGTTGAGGGGGTGGGTCTGGCCCCTGTATGTCCACCTGGACACCAATCAATCTGCCACAGTAGTTTTTACCCTGGGCCCACAGATCAGGATGTTCGTATACAATGGGTTCAAGGTCTATATTATGAGAGACCTCTGGCCATTTGTGTTCGAGCATATCAGCTGAATTCTCCATTGCTGGCAAAGGTGGTCCCAGACACTGGCGTTGTATGACACACACCTTGGATTGTCTGGGTCCCTTCCACACAATGCAGTTTGCCAAATCCAGGATCCATCCATTTTGGGTCATTACATCAGTTCCGATGATGTTGTCAGAACCAGGGTAATACCACATTGGGATCTTGAGGGTTAAGTGTTTGGCAATCTGGACAATCACTTCCTCAATTCTGTGGGCCTTCATCCCCCCTTGTTGGTGATCAAATCCGATCACCACACACTGAGGGCTGTTTGGATGCAAATCATGTTTGATATTTGTAATGGAGATTTCTGCACCAGTATCAAGCATAATTTGTGTGTCCTGATCTTTAATTCTGGCTTTTATGTGGGGCCTCCCTGAAGAATCCAGTATGACAGGACATACTGGAGCCAGCTCTTTAGGGATCCCTAATTGTCAATTGATGTTGACAAGATTTCCAGTAGGAACCTGAGAGGTACATACTGCAATTTGGAGATCCTCAACCGTAGTTCTATTTGTGGAATCAGTAGATTCCACAACCCTTGTACCATCAACTGGGGCATTTACAGAGGCAACACATTTTGGTGTCTGCTCTTGTAAATATCCCCGAGAACCATCAGCCTGTTCCCCCACTGTTCTGGCATAATTAGGTTTCATCTTGAAACCATTATTATTGCCAGATTTTTCAGGGCTGTTTCGGTTCCGTACCCACTGAGGACAATTTTTCTTCATGTGCCCAAATTGCAAACATAGAAAGCATTGAATGCTCCCTGTCCGCTCAAATGGTGGCGCCGTGGGGCGAACAGCTGACTTCTTTCTAGCATGGCGCACACGTTCATCTTGTGATCTAACGTGTACAGGCACATGCTCCCTAACCTTAACCGACTTTTTATTGTGCAGTAGATCTTGTCTACACTGCTCAATAATCATGGCCGCATCAGTGAGCGATGGTTCCCTCGCTGCACTCAGCCTAATGGCAGTATCAAGGTATGGGAATTTTTCCACAAACATGCGTATCATACCTTGTGGAATACCAATACCATGATCCATAGTGACCTTCCTGTACATAGCTTCAAACCGACTACACAGCGATAAAGGTTCATCGTGTATAGTTGGTCTGAATTTCATCAGGATTTCTGGAGTCACGTCCCCGTGGCCCGTTGCCAGTGTCATTAGTAAGGAAAGGCGTTCTTCCTTATCATGAAACTGTCCATTACTGGGTTCCGTGCTCCCCATTGCTTCATACCTCTGATTTGAGGTGTGTAGGCAACCACAACTTGAATAGCTCCATTCGAAGTTTTGGAGCCACAGAATATTTATTGCAGTGACCTTCAAAGATATCACATGCAGTAAACGCATCTAGACTGGGATCATATTTTGGGATCTCCTTGCAGATCCGTAACAGAAATTTTATCCTTTCCATACTGTTACGGTTAGGATAAAATTCATCTGACCTTACTGAACGATTTGGCGGATTGGAAGTGGTGTGATCCCTTTCCCACCTACCTCCATATCCCCAACTCTCGTCCTGACCCTGGATGCGGTCGCTACGTGTATACTCCCTTGATGTTTGAGTGAAATGTAGCGACCGTTCCACCTGTCCCCTGGACTCTATAGCTCCGGATCTCTGATCCATGGGAGACGTGGACCCTGTTGCCGCGGTCTCCCCATCCTGTGCAGTACCCCAAACACAAACCTGTTTCGTGGGCAAAGGCACTATGCTATTTGTACCAGGCCGTGACAGATTAGAGATGACCTGTTGCAAATTCACAATCGTTTGCGACTTTGCAGCCAGATCCTCTCTAAGTGTGCTCACTAGTGCATCCATGGATGCAACTCTACTCTTGAACTGATTTATCTCAGTATACAGACTGAGGAGCTCTCTATCCATGTCAGAATAATAGGTTTCTTTCTCTGATATCCTAGATTCTAACACACAGATTTCCCGGCCTCAAAAGATGCTGTCCTCAAAAGTATATACTAATTTTGCCAGCATTTGGAGACGTTTCTTAGTTTTGTGGAAAACACTTTTACTAATACAAACTCTATCATGTGAGTATGCCTGGTCCAGTAAAGTTGACCAGAGCATCTCTGTGGACTTATATGTGGTAGGCAGTATTGGGTTAAATGTGCTATTTCTACACAGGTGTTTAAGGGTGGAGAAGTTCATACTCACCTGTTCAGATGCCATGTTGCTTGGTGTCGTCTGTTCCTTTGTCCCTCTTGTGCTGCTTGGAAAAAGGTCCTTTACTCCGGAACGCCTTCTTTCCCGACCAGCTGGACTCCTCAGATGAACCAAATGTTGATGGTGTTTGAACGAAGTGACGTGATGATCTGCCTCGCCGATAGACGTGTGAATCGTGTAAAGGAATCAGAAAAATCGTTAAAATCAGAAAAAGGTTCTCTGATGAGGACTGTGTCCTGTGTCTTACTAAGACTGAAAACTGTGTCACCATCTGAGCTATCAGGGCACTGAACGCACAGAATAACGGATCACTTCACCGTGCCTCCTGTTATCTGTGTCCACGTTCCTCTGGCCTGATCCGCTCCAGATGATGACCACAGGTTTTCAGTACAAAAGACACTAGAACAACCTCAAACAGTGGGCCTAGGCTCGCCAATTTGTTGTAAGGCTGGGTCTGTTTATCGGTTATTATTGTCGGTTACGACTACAATCACCGATATCCAGAATCTTCCCTTCCTTACCACTTTCTGTTCCTATGCTGATTAACTATATATACAGTTAGGGCCAGAAATATTTGGACAGTGACACAATTTTCGCGAGTTGGGCTCTGCATGCCACCACATTGGATTTGAAATGAAAGCTCTACAACAGAATTCAAGTGCAGATTGTAACGTTTAATTTGAAGGGTTGAACAAAAATATCTGATAGAAAATGTAGGAATTGTACACATTTCTTTACAAACACTCCACATTTTAGGAGGTCAAAAGTAATTGGACAAATAAACATAACCCAAACAAAATATTTTTATTTTCAATATTTTGTTGCGAATCCTTTGGAGGCAATCACTGCCTTAAGTCTGGAACCCATAGACATCACCAAACGCTAGGTTTCCTCCTTCTTAATGCTTTGCCAGGCCTTTACAGCCGCAGCCTTCAGGTCTTGCTTGTTTGTGGGTCTTTCCGTCTTAAGTCTGGATTTGAGCAAGTGAAATGCATGCTCAATTGGGTTAAGATCTGGTGATTGACTTGGCCATTGCAGAATGTTCCACTTTTTTGCACTCATGAACTCCTGGGTAGCTTTGGCTGTATGCTTGGGGTCATTGTCCATCTGTACTATGAAGCGCCGTCCAATCAACTTTGCAGCATTTGGCTGAATCTGGGCTGAAAGTATATCCCGGTACACTTCAGAATTCATCCGGCTACTCTTGTCTGCTGTTATGTCATCAATAAACACAAGTGACCCAGTGCCATTGAAAGCCATGCATGCCCATGCCATCACGTTGCCTCCACCATGTTTTACAGAGGATGTGGTGTGCCTTGGATCATGTGCCGTTCCCTTTCTTCTCCAAACTTTTTTCTTCCCATCATTCTGGTACAGGTTGATCTTTGTCTCATCTGTCCATAGAATACTTTTCCAGAACTGAGCTGGCTTCTTGAGGTGTTTTTCAGCAAATTTAACTCTGGCCTGTCTATTTTTGGAATTGATGAATGGTTTGCATCTAGATGTGAACCCTTTGTATTTACTGTCATGGAGTCTTCTCTTTACTGTTGACTTAGAGACAGATACACCTACTTCACTGAGAGTGTTCTGGACTTCAGTTGATGTTGTGAACGAGTTCTTCTTCACCAAATAAAGTATGCGGCGATCATCCACCACTGTTGTCATCCGTGGACGCCCAGGCCTTTTACAGTTCCCAAGCTCACCAGTCAATTCCTTTTTTCTCAGAATGTACAAAACTGTTGATTTTGCTACTCCAAGCATGTCTGCTATCTCTCTGATGGATTTTTTCTTTTTTTTTCAGCCTCAGGATGTTCTGCTTCACCTCAATTGAGAGTTCCTTTGACCGCATGTTGTCTGGTCACAGCAACAGCTTCCAAATGCAAAACCACACACCTGGAATCCATCCCTGACCTTTTAACTACTTCATTGATTACAGGTTAACGAGGGAGACGCCTTCAGAGTTAATTGCAGCCCTTAGAGTCCATTGTCCAATTACTTTTGGTCCCTTGAAAAAGAGGAGGCTATGCATTACAGAGCTATAATTCCTAAACCCTTTCTCCGATTTGGATGTGGAAACTCTCATATTGCAGCTGGGAGTGTGCACTTTCAGCCCATATTGTATATATAATTGTATTTCTGAACATGTTTTTGTAAACAGCTAAAATAACAAAACTTGTGTCACTGTCCAAATATTTCTGGCCCTAACTGTATATATATGTATATACCGACTACTTAATGAAAACAAGTCTGTTCTAATAAATGAATATTTATTAAACACACCCAAAAAGTCTCCAACAATAATATATATTTCTAGATAGCACAAAAACTAATACACAATCAATAACTGTTACAATGATGTAAAACACCCAGAGTCACTAATACCCACGTTACCTAAATATACACACAGGCACACTCTATTAGTGATCTATCTATCCCTATAGAGAGAGATATAGAGAGAGATATGTAGAGAGATATACAGAGAGATATACAGGGAGATATAGAGGGAGATATAGAGGGAGATATAGAGAGAGATATAGACAGAGATATTGGATGATACTTATGCCAGATGTCGATGTCCTTCCATGGTGGTTCCAGGTAGAAAAAGAGCGACTTCCTGTCTCAGAGGGCATTTTAACCTGACCCTCAGCTGTGCACGTGACAGACACACCTCCTCATCCGTGCACTTCTGAAAGGGGGTTTTAAGGGTGCACGCTCACCGTGCACTCTATTGGAATGGCCTAAAGCTTACACTATAGATTGGCAAACAATGGACATAAAGGTATCTCTAAGAAGTATTATGTCCACACCAATCACCTTGGACATCTTGGCTGCTGTAGTCTGTTAGAAGAAGGGGTGAGAATAACCCTTTGTGCCAGCAGCCTGCAGATCTTTGATATTTAAATTAAGAGTCTTATCTGATAGCTTCCCACACTGAAATGCAAGAATGGACATCTTCTGATATGGTAATTAACCATTGTCAGAAGAAGAACAATTTCCATCAGATACAGCTGAATTGGCCAATGTTATAAGGGACATTTATTATGGCCTATTACACCAATGTGGGCATAAATATAGATATATACACATACATACCCACAAAGATAAATATATATTTATGTGTCATATTAATAATTAATTATGCCATCACTTCCCCCTCAACAAGATTCCAGAGCATTATGTTTGGAATAAAGGTTGGAAGCCAGGACAACGAGGAGTTAGTAAAATTATTGGACGTATGTATACTGTAAGTGTCAAAGATCAAGAAAGATATTTCCTTCGTTTGTTACTGCTGCATGTGAAAGGTGCTACAAGTTATGAGTTTTTGAAAACAGTTAATGGAGTAGTGCACAATGCATTTAAAGCTGCAGCTTTGGCTTTAGGACTTTTATTAGATGATAGTGTTTGGACCTCAACCTTAGAAGATGCAGTTTCCTTAAATATGCCTTAGCAACTTCGGCAATTTTTTGAATACATATGTTTATTTGGACCACCTACTAATCCCGCAGAACATTGGACAAATTTTGAGGAACCTCTAATTGAGGAATATTGCTTACGTCTTCATAATAAAAGGAGATTGTCAAAATTGTCAGTCTTATGCTATGCGTGATGTCCAAAATGTGTTATTACTGCATGGAAAAACATTTTCAGACTTTAATTTGCCAAAGCCTTCTACTCATGTTCTACAACTTCAAGAGTATGATGAAGTAAATGAACTATTGTTGGAAGCACAGAAAGTGAATTCTTTAAATGAAGAACAACGTGTTGCTTATGATACAATTGTAACTGCCATAGAAAATCAAGCCGATGGAAGGGCAAAATGTTTCTTCATTGATGGTCCGGGAGGGAGTGGTAAAACCTACTTATATGAAGTTTTGATGCATCATGTTAGAGGGTTGGGAAAAGTTGTATTGCCATCAGCTACAACAGGTATTGCAGCAAATCTGTTACAAGGAGGTCGTACTATGCATTCCTTGTTTGGAATACCAGTTACTGTGAATGAACTATCCATTTTCAGAATCAAACGAGATACATTTGCTGGAAAACAGTTACAAAATGCACATCTGTTGATACTTGATGAGTGTACTATGGCACCCAAATATGCTTTGACTGTAATTGACAGACTTCTTCATGAAGTTATGACTTCAAATGTTGCAGAAAAGAATGACATTCAATTTGGAGGTAAAGTTTTTGTTATTGGTGGAGATTTTAGGCAATGTCTTCCAGTTATAACAAATGGAACAAGAACAGATGTGATTGAGTCCAGCTTAAAAATGGCTGATCTTTGGCAACAGTTTACTAAACTACAACTCACTAACAACATGCGATCCTCAGACCCAGAGTATAGCAATTGGCTTCTCAAGCTTGGTAATGGTGATCTTACCAATGAATACAATCTTGGAGAAGATATTATTGAAATACCGGAAGACATGTTGTGTACTGCCTGCATTGTAACTGATGTTTTTGGACAACGTATTGAAATTGATGTAAATGACCAAAGTAGTGTTGACAGAGCCTCTACCCATGCAATTCTGTGTCCCAAAAACGATGTTGTGGCTTTGCTAAATGCCCATGTGATGGATAGAATGTCTGGAGAATATACTATGTTCACCAGTGATGATTCAGTGGATGTTGATAATGAAGAACAAGAGCATTATCCGGTTGAATTTTTAAATAGTGTCACACCATCAGGAATGCCATCCCACAGACTTCAACTTAAAGTTGGGACAATTGTGATGTTGCTGAGGAATCTTGATACAAAGAGTGGTCTATGTAATGGAACTAGGCTTATTGTAACTGGACTCCTTTCCAATGTTATTCAAGCAAGAGTCATCAGTGGATCATGATGTCTTCATTCCACGCATAGACTCATGTCCTTCAGATACAGGTCTTCCATTTAGTCTTCGACGTCAGCAATTTCCAGTCAAACCAGCTTTTGCCATTATTATAAACAAGTCACAAGGCCAAACTTTACATCATGTTGGCATATATTTACGGGAGCCAGTTTTTGGTCATGGACAACTGTATGTTGCATTTTCTCGGGTGAAAATGAGGTGCAATGTGAAGGTACAAGTCATCGAGACCCCTTTACAAGGACACTTGATTAAAGACAGTCCAAACGTTTTCACCAAAAATGTGGTCTACAAAAATATGTTAGGTTGATTTACACATAGATAGATAGGTAAATTTATAGTTAGAAAGGAAAAAAGAAGAATAGATCTAAATCTATAGATAATATATAGTTAGATGATAGCTAGATAGGTAGATAGATAGATAGATAGAGATCTATTGTATAATCTCTTTATTATATAGATATATAATAAAAACAAATGCACAAAAAATACATTTAAAATACCTAGATAATTAATAGTGAGATAAGAGATAGTATATAGGTATATATATATAGGTACAGATAAATAAATTAGTGTGATAAAAGATTAGATATTTTATATAGTAAGGTGATCACACATTTAAGTATAAAATGGGAGATGTGTATCATCAAAATGTTAAATTTGGTGATATGAATCCAGATATCATGAAAGGTTCCAGTATTGTAGATACTGAGAAATTTAATTTTTCTTTAATAGGGCTGGGTTTTTGAACAGCTAGAGAGACGGGTGGGACGGCTATTCACCACATCTCCATCGCAAGGTGTGGTCTGTATAGATAGATAGATAATCCAGGTCTGAGAAAGACTTGCAGCACTCAAGTTCTCAATGTGAAAGAACTTTCTTTATTAGACAGGCACAAAAACATGCTTTTAGCATTTCACTTTGATTTTTTTGAGAAAGATCTTGGTTTAAGTGAGTCCCTCTCTAAGAATAATAAAATGGAGGCTTAGCTGAGCCCAAGGAGAGAATGAGAAGGTAGGACAGAGACCCATCAGATGTAAAATACTTTGAAGCTGGTTGATGGGCAAATAGTTTTTGGCCAATATGTGTACCAAGAACCTTAGTTTATGAAGATAAAATATTCAAAAAATACATAGATGATAGGCACGTAGGTAGGTGATAGATAGATATTATGTAATTACTTGCATTATGTTAAGTTTCCATAAATAAACTATATTCATATTCTAGACTACCCAATGCTTTAGAATCGGCACCATTAGTCTATAAATATACATATATGACAATGATGATCTAGTACTTGATAACTGTTTGAAAATAGTAAGATTGTAATGACTTTACATAATATGATTCCAACTATTCTTTGGAAGAACATAAAAGCCATGTGTAACGGAATATTGTGTATATGATAGTAAGACATGTTGCACAGTGAATTCACTATATTTAGAATCTTGACTTGCAGTCGTTTAAGTATGTGTTGATATGTATTTTAACTGCAAAAATTAATTTCTTCAAAATGAAGAATTATAAAAAAAAAAAAATATAAAATAAAAAAAAAAACAAAAACAAACTACAAAGCTTCTATCAATTAACTCAAATCCCAACACAACAACACTGACTATATCAGGTAAATCATTATTTTAATAGTATTATTTCTTGTTTCTATGTGTCAGCATCATTCCTTATTGAGAATTTTTTTTCTCCTGTAGAGTGCATTACTACTTTGAGCTTTCAGGTATTTAGCACAGTAGTGTTGTATACTCTCTTTGTCTTTCCATTATCTGAGACTAACACACGGAGTCTCACTGTCACTTGCAGCAATGCCTTTTTTGGGAACTCTAGGAGTGCTGAACGCCTATGGAGGAAAACTCGCTCACCAGAAGACTTTATTAATTATAAATTCATGCTAAAAACCTACAACTCCGCTCTTCACCTTGCCAAACAAACCTACTTCACCACCCTGATTTCCTCACTATCTAACAATCCAAAAAAACTCTTTGACACCTTTCACTCTCTCCTCAGCCCTAAAGTGAAGGCCCCCATCACCGACCTCTGTGCTGATGATCTGGCCTCTTACTTTATGGAGAAAATAGAAAACATCCGCCAGGAAATGAGCTCCCAGCCTCCAAGCGCTGACACTCCCATTCTTCCACACATCTTCTCCAGCTCACTCTCCACATATGACCCAGTTACAGAAGAAGAAGTCTCCAGGCTCCTCTCTTCTTCTCGTCCCACTACATGCACCACTGACCCTATCCCCTTACACCTACTCCAGTCTCTCCGTCCGGTCGTCACCACTCACCTAACCTAACCTCTCTTCTGGCATCTTCCCCTCCTCCTTCAAACACTCTATCATTACTCCATTATTAAAGAAAGATTCTCTCGACCCATCCTGCATAAATAATTACAGACCAGTCTCCAATCTCCCCTTCATCTCTAAACTCCTGGAGCGCCTGGTCTACTCCAGCCTCACCCGTTACCTCTCTGCTCACTCTCTTCTAGATCCATTACAGTCTGGCTTCCACCCCCTTCACTCTACAGAAACTGCCCTCATCAAAGTGACCAATGACCTACTGACAGCAAAACGTAATGGCGACCACTCCCTGCTTATTCTTCTAGATCTCTCTGCAGCTTTTGACACTGTTGACCACCATCTCCTACTCTCTGTGTTGCACTCCATTGGTATAAAGGACACCTCTCTCTCCTGGCTCTCTTCCTATCTTTCTGACCGCGCTTTCAGTGTATCATTTGCTGGCTCTACTTCCCCCCCTCTTCCTCTCACTATTGGGGTCCCTCAGGGTTCAGTCCTTGGCCCTCTCCTTTTCTCTCTCTACACAGCCCTGATTGAACACACCATCAGCAGATTTGGCTTCCAGTACCATCTCTATGCTGATGACACACAATTATACACTTCAGCTCCTAACCTTACCCCTGCGGTGTTAAAGAACACCAATGACTGTCTAGCTGCTGTTTCCAACATCATGTCGGCTCTCTATTTAAAACTCAACCTCTCCAAAACTGAACTTCTTTTGCTCCCGCCCTCCACTAACCTCCCTAAATCTGACATCTCTCTCTCAGTGTGCGGTACCACGATAACTGCTAGGCAGCAGGCTCGCTGTCTGGGTGTCATGTTTGACACATCTTTTCAAGGCGGCCTACCATGCTCCCTAACAAAATTCCTTTGTACTGTACATAGCTCGTTCCCTATCTCTCTCAACATAACTCTTCTTCAAATTCCACCAAACCCAAAAGGTCTACACAGATTGTCTGGTGACCATTCATGTAACTTTATTTCTATCCCCCATTTCCTCAAGATGCCTGGACCATCAGTGTTATAAGCCCCTGTACTTTGTATAACCCCTAACTTGTTGTAGATTGTAAGCTCTTGAGCAGGGTCACCCTTATTTTCTTGTTTAATCTATTGTATTGTATTTTTTACATTGATTTTATGTTTATTGTATTGTTTCCTATTATTGCACTGTCTTCTTTCTCTACTGGAATTACTGTATTGTGTACTTTCTTACTGCATTATACTTTGTATTTTCATCTATTACCCACTGTATTGTAAAGCGCTATGGAATATGTTGGCGCTATATAAATAAAGATTTATTATTATTATTATTATTCATATTTTCTGTGTCCTTTTCTGTATCCCATGTATAATTGACAGAAGTGAAACAAGTTTTCTTATTATTTTTGAAAAATAATCTATGTCAATAAATCATAATATATAGGGAACCGAGCTTCCACAGGAGACCCAGAGTTCAAATAAATTTTCCTTTATTCTTAAAATGTACATCACAGTGGGCAGTACAACACGTTTCGACCCTTTAATGGGTCTTCCTCAGGTACAGTTGTATAATTTCATAACACTTACATGTGTCTCCTTATATAGCTCATGCAGTGTCTCAAGGCCCAGTCACACATAACGATATCGTTAGAGAGATTGTTGTAACTGTGACATTACAACGATGTCTCCAGCGATCTCGTTATGTGTGACACTTAGCTGTGATCAGGCCCCTGCTGTGAGGTCGCTGATTGCTGCAAAGTGCTCTGGGTCATTTTTTGATCATTGGTTTCCCGCTGGTCAGCACGCATCGCTGCGTGTGACAGCTAGAAACCAGCGATCAGTAACCTCATAGGCCGGTAACCATGGTAAACACCAGGTATCTAGGCAGCACCCGCTGCCTGGATACCCGGTGTTTATCATAGTTACCAGCGTCCTCCCTGCTTAGCGCTGCCTGTAAGCAGGGAGGACGCTGGTAACTATGATAAACAACGGGTATCTAGGCAGGATGCGCTGCCTAGATACCCAGTGTTTATCATATTGCAAAAAACATAGGCAGCACTCCCACTTGTTTATCATAGTTACCAGCGTCCTCCCTGCTTACAGGCAGCACTAAGCAGGGAGGACGCTGGTATCAGCGATGTGGTAGGTGGCTCCCGTGCCCCTGATCGCTGGGGATATCTGCCTGTTTGACAGCTCCCCAGCGACCAGGTAACAACGCTCCAGCGATGCCGGCAGGTTGTTATCGCTGTCGGGATCGCTCGAGCGGTCGTTGTGTGTGACAGGGCCTTCAGTTCATGGATGTGAGGGTTATCTCATTAGCTGATTGCTTTCAAGTGTGTGCATATCATTAGCATAGAGTTGCTCTGCATTGTTCATCAATTAACACTGCTCTAAATAAGTTAAAAAAAAATCTATTATATAATTGCCGTAACTGACTTCCGTCGGAGCGGCGCAACTTCCGGTGGCTTTGTTAGCGAGTCCAGGGTATTTCTCCTGGACTCTGTCCGTGGCCGCGTAGCGGCCACGGCGACTCCCTAAGCAATGCCCGCATAGCGGGCATTGCGAATCGTTGCAGTCTCGCGAAGCAATGCCCGCAAAGCGGGCATTGCGAGTCGTTGGCACCCACCGCTAACAAAGCCACAGAAGCGCATAGGACTGTAGTGTACACCGCTATAGTATACTACAGTCCCATGCCCATACGCCTGTCCGCCCCTAAACCTAAGCGCCAACGACTCGCAATGTCCGCTGGCGCTTAAGGGCCGACACGCGTATGCCCATGGGACTGTAGTATACCATCGCGCTGTACACTACAGCGCCATGCTCTAAACCACCCCCTACTGCTCTAAACCACCCCCTAAGTGCGCCGCACCTAAGCCCCTACCCCCTAAGTCCCGCCGCAGCCACTACCCCTACCTCCTAAGCCCCGCCGCATACCCCCTAAGCCGCATCAAGCCCCTACCCTCTGCCGCACCCTACCCCCTAAGCCACTGCCCCGCCGCACCTAAGCCCCTACCCCCTAACCCGCACCTAAGCCCCTACCCCCTGCCGCACCTAAGCCACTACCCCGCCGCAGCCACTACCCCGCCGCATCAAGCCCACTACCCCGCCGCAGCCACTACCCTCTGCCGCACCTAAGCCACTACCCCGCCGCAGCCACTACCCTCTGCCGCAAGCCCCTACCCCCTAAGTCCCGCCGCACCTACCCCCTAAGCCGCACCTCCTACCCCCTAAGTCCCACCGCACCTACCCCCTAAGCCGCACCTAAGCCCCTACCCCCTGCCGCCCTAAGCCACTACCCCGCCGCAGCCACTACCCTCTGCCGCACCTAACCCCCGAAGCCGCACCTAACCCACTACCCCGCCGCAGCCACTACCCTCTGCCGCAAGCCCCTACCCCCTAAGTCCCGCCGCACCTACCCCCTAAGCCGCACCTAAGCCCCTACCCCCTGCCACCCTAAGCCACTGCCCCGCCGCACCTAAGCCCCTACCCCCTAAGCCGCACCTAAGCCCCTACCCCCTGCCGCACCTAAGCCCCTACCCCCGAAGCCGCACCTAAGCCCCTGCCCCCTGCCGCACCTAAGCCACTACCCCGCCGCAGCCACTACCCTCTGCCGCACCTAAGCCCCTACCCCCGAAGCCGCACCTAAGCCCCTACCCCCTGCCGCACCTAACCCCTACCCCGCCGCAGCCACTACCCCGCCGCACCTAAGCCCCTACCCCGCCGCACCTAAGCCCCTACCCTGCCGCGCCGCACCTAAGCCCCTACCTCCTAAGCCCCGCCGCATACCCCCTAAGCCGCATCAAGCCCCTACCCTCTGCCGCACCCTACCCCCTAAGCCACTGCCCCGCCGCAAAGCCACTGCCCCGCCGCACCTAAGCCCCTACCCCCTAACCCCCACCTAAGCCCCTACCGCACCTAAGCCACTACCCCGTTGCAGCCACTACCCCGCCGCATCAAGCCCACTACCCCGCCGCACCCACTACCCTCTGCTGCACCTAACCCCCTACCCCCGAAGCCGCACCTAAGCCACTACCCCGCCGCAGCCACTACCCTCTGCCGCAAGCCCCTACCCCCTAAGTCCCGCCGCACCTACCCCCTAAGCCGCACCTAAGCCCCTACCCCCTGCCGCCCTAAGCCACTGCCCCGCCGCAGCTAAGCCCCTACCCCCTAAGCCGCACCTAAGCCCCTACCCCCTGCTGCACCTAAGCCCCTACCCCCGAAGCCGCACCTAAGCCCCTACACCCTAAGGGCCGCCGCACCTAAGCCCCTACCCTCTAAGCCCCGCCGCACCTAAGCCCCTACCCCCTAAGCCCCGCCGCACCTAAGCCCCTACACCCTAAGCCCCTACCCTCTAAGCCCCGCCGCACCTAACCCCCTACCCCCTAAGCCCCGCTGCACCTAAGCCCCTATCCCCTAAGCCCCGCAGCCTCCTAAGCTCCTGCCGCTGTCGCTAACACCTAAGGCCCTACACCCGAAGCCCCCGCCGTCCCCTAACCTAACGCCCCCGTCGATCACTTACATGCCTTCTTAGTCATCTGATCGTCCGTCCGATCCACAAGTCCTCCGTCCGGCCAGGCGTCCTCTTCCTCCAGCCCCGCCGCTCTTCTCTCATCTTTCCGCCATCTCCGGCTCTTCGTCCGGCCCCCGGGGTCTTCTGTCTTCTTTCCGCCAACTTCCAGCTCCGACGTCCTCTTCACTTCTCATTAAGATAGAATGGACGAAAAATCCGCCATTCTATCTCTATGAGATGTGAGGTCCTCTTCTGATTGGTCGCTGTCTACTGCCCTCAGCCAATCAGAAGAGCACCTCATTTCCCATTGACATACATTAGCGGTGTGTCGCCGATTTTATGGCCGCCCACCTGGTTCTATTTGTCGGCCCTAAAATCGCGGACACACCGCTAATGCATGTCTATGGGCAGTCAGCCCGATTTCTGATTGGTCGCTCTCTGCTGACGCCGACCAATCAGAATTCGACCTCACTGCCCATAGACATACATTAGCGGTGTGTCCGCGATTTTCGGGCCGACAAATAGAACCAGGGGCCCGGCCGTTAATTCGCCGACACACCGCTAATGTATGTCAACAAATAAATTTAATAATAAAAAAAATAATAAAAAAATAATTAAAAAATAATAAAAAAAATAAATAAAAAATAATAAATAATTAAATAAAAAATAATAATAAAAAAAAAAATAAAATTCTAATAATATGAGCCCTTTCAGCGGACCTGAAGAAGAACTGTCTCTCAGCCTCAGGCTCACTTAAAATAACTAATAAATTTAATAATAAAAAAAATAATTAAATAATATTTAAAAAATAATAAAAATATAATTAAAAAATAATAAAAAAATAAATAAAAAATAATAAAAAAAAAAAAAAATGCTAATAATATCACCCCTTTCAGCGGACCTGAAGGAGAACTGTCTCTCAGCCTCAGGCTCACTTAAAATAACTAATAAATGTAATAATAAAAAAAAATAATTAAATAATATTTAAAAAATAATAAAAAAAATAATAAAAAATAAATAAAAAAATAATAATAAAAAAAAAAAAATATGCTAATAATATGAGCCCTTTCAGCAGACCTGAAGGAGAACTGTCTCTCAGCCTCAGGCTCACTTAAAATAACTAATAAATTTAATAATAAAAAAAATAATTAAATAATATTTAAAAAATAATTAAAAAAATAATTAAAAAATAATTAAAAAATAAATAAAAAATAATAATAAAAAAAAAAAAATATGCTAATAATATCACCCCTTTCAGCGGACCTGAAGGAGAACTGTGTCTCAGCCTCAGGCTCACTTAAAATAACTAATAAATTTAATAATAAAAAAAATAATTAAATAATATTTAAAAAAATAATAAAAAAATAAATAAAAATAATAATAAAAAAAAAAAAATGCTAATAATATCACCCCTTTCAGCGGACCTGAAGGAGAACTGTGTCTCAGCCTCAGGCTCACTTAAAATAACTAATAAATTTAATAATAAAAAAATAAATAAAAAATAATAATAAAAAATAAAATAATATGCTAAGAATATGAGCCCTTTGAGCGGACCTGAAGGAGAACTGTGTCTCAGGCTCTGGCTCACTTAAAATAACAAATAATAAATTAATTTAATAATAAAAAAAATAATAAAAAAATAATAAAAAAAATAAATAAAAAATTATACATAATAACATAAAAAATAAGAATAAAAAAAAAATAATGCTAATAATAATGATATTACTGCTAATAATAATGCTATTAATGCTAATAATTATGCTATTAATGCTAATAATAATGCTATTAATGCTAATAATTATGCTATTAATGCTAATATTTATGTTATTAATGCTAATAATTATGCTATTAATGCTTATAATTATGGTATTAATCTTAATAATAATGCTATTAATGCAAATAATATTGCTATTAATTCTATTATTAATGCTATTAATGCTAATAATTATGCTATTAATGCTAATAATTATGCTATTAATGGTAATAATAATGCTCATAATGCAAATAATATTGCTATTAATTCTATTATTTAATGCTATTAATGCTAATAATAATGCTATTAATGCTAATAATTATCCTATTAATGGTAATATTAATGCTATTAATGCAAATTATATTGCTATTAATGCTATTATTAATGCTATTAATGCTAATAATTATGCTATTAATGCTAATAATTATGCTATTAATGGTAATAATAATGCTATTAATGCAAATAATATTGCTATTAATGCTATTATTAATGCTATTAATGCTAATAATTATGCTATTAATGCTAATATTTATGCTATTAATGCTAATAATTATGGTATTAATGGTAATAATAATGCTATTACTGCAAATAATATTGCTATTAATTCTATTATTAATGCTATTAATGCTAATAATTATGCTATTAATGCTAATAATTATGCTATTAATGGTAATAATAATGCTATTAATGCAAATAATATTGCCATTAATTATATTATTAATGCTATTAATGCTAATAATTATGCTATTAATGCTAATAATTATGCTATTAATGGTAATAATAATGCTATTAATGCAAATAATATTGCTATTAATGATATTATTAATGCTATTAATGCTAATAATTATGCTATTAATGCTAATATTAATGCTAATTATGCTAATAATAATCATATTAACGCTATTAATAATGCTATTAAGGCTAATAATCATGCTATTTATGCTATTCAAAATGCTATTAATGCTAATAATATTGCTATTAATGCTCTTTATGCTAATAGTAATGCTATTAATGCAATTATTTATGCTATTAATTCTATTATTTATGCTATTAATGCTATTAATAATGTTATTCATACTATTAATAATACTATTAATGCTATTAATGCTAATATTAATGCTATTAATTGTATTATTAATGCTATTAATGCTATTAATAATGCTATTAATGCTAATAATAATGCTATTAATGCTAATAATTATGCTATTAATGCTACTATTAATGCTCATAATGCTAATAATAATCATATTAACGCTATTAATAATGCTATTAAGGCTAATAATCATGCTATTTATGCTATTCAAAATGCTATTAATGCTAATAATATTGCTATTAATGCTCTTTATGCTAATAGTAATGCTATTAATGCGATTAGTTATGCTATTAATTCTATTGTTTATGCTATTAATGCTATTAATAATGCTATTAATGCTATTAATAATATTATTCATGCTATTAATAATACTATTAATGCTAATATTAATGCTAATAATTGTATTATTAATGCTATTAATGCTAATAATAATGCTATTAATGCTAATAATTATGCTATTAATGCTAATATTAATGCTAATAATGCTAATAATAATCATATTAACGCTAATAATAATGCTATTAAGGCTAATAATCATGCTATTTATGCTATTCAAAATTTTATTAATGCTAATAATATTGCTATTAATGCTCTTTATGCTAATACTCATGCTATTAATGCGATTATTTATGCTATTAATTCTATTATTTAGGCTATTAATGCTATTAATAATGGTATTAATGTTATTAATAATGCTATTAATGCTATTCATGCTAATATTAATGCTATTAATTCTAATAATCATGCTATTAATCCTATTAATAATGCTATTAATGCTATTTTTAATTCTATTAATGCTATTAATAATTTTATTAATGCTAATAATGCTATTACTCCTCATAATAATGCTATTAACGCTATTATTAATGCTATTTATGGTAATAATGCTATTAATACTAACAACAATACTATTAATAGTACTATTATTGCTGTTAATAATGCTATTAATGCTAATAATAATGCTGTTAATGCTAATAATTATGCTATTAATGGTAATAATAATGCTATTAATGCAAATAATATTGCCACGTTCTAGAATCCCGATGCATTTGCATCGGGCTCACAGCTAGTAATAATATAAAATATCTAGCTATAATAATCAAAGTCAAAAATAGTTAAAACCTTTGTTATACAATTTACTTATAAAATTATCTTATATGTATATATAGTATATACATATATAAGATATATATATAAAAAGCCAGTCAGTCATGTAAAAAAAGTAATAGGTTCTGACTCTTATTTCATATCTTTCTTGAACTCAGACACCTCATGAGCTATATAAGGAGACACATGTAAGTGTTATGAAATTATACAACTGTACCTGAGGAAGACCCATTAAAAGGGTCGAAACACGTTGTACCGCCCACTGTAATATACATTTTTAAAATAAAAGAAAATTTATTTGAACTCTGGGTCTCCTGTGGAAGCGTTGTACCAATAGACCGGTATACTTATTACTACATGTGACGAACCAGGTTTCCTAGATCTGATCCATCCGGAGTGGGAGAGCTGCGCAAAAAGGAGATCTTATATGCAATATAATCAAGACACCTCAAAGGTGAGCAATATTGAAGTATAAGGGCCGCTTTACACACACCAACTTCTGTGACCAACTTCTGAATAGATCTCTGGTTGCCGTGAAATCATAGACACATTGTTCCATTTGTACACAGCCACAAAATGGAACAATGTGTCCATGATTTCACTGCAACCAAAGATCTGCGAAGAAGTTGGTCACAGAAGTTGGTGTGTGTAAAGCGGCCCTAGCATCTCTATGTTGAAATTTAATTGCTGCACTTAGAGTTGCGGCGAGACTTTTTCTCTCTTATACCCCCCTAGAGGCTTCCAGTGAAGTTAATCTAAGTACTAATATATAGGGAACAATACTTGGTAACCAGGTACACCAAAATTAAAGGTTGTTATTGAGTTATCCACAGAAATATATAGACAAATTACAGGTAAAATGCCTTAAAATTCAGTAATTTATTTCAACAAGTTAAAAGATCTAATATATAAAAGCCGAAGGCCACTTCCGGAAAAAACCCGAAGGATACTTCCGTGATGGCCTAAGGACACATGCTGGTGGTGCAAGGAAGCCACCCGCCACCCGGCTACAGGGAGCGGCAGAGGAACGTTCCGCTCTCGGACGTTCCGTCTGCCCTCCAGCCTCTCCCCTCCACCCTCTGCCCTCCAGCCACTAGCGTAGCCAGCGGGGGGGCAGGGGGGGCCCATTGCCCGCCACCTGGGGGGGCCCCGTGCTACCAGCAGCGGCTGCCACGCGCCCGGAGAGGAGGGAGCATGGGACTTCCTGTCCTGCAGCTCTGCCCGCCCCTCCTCTCCTTCTACACCACACGCACGGCGGCCTCGGTCAGTGTCCACCCCCCGCCCAGCTACGCCACTGCCTCCAGCCTCTGCCCTTCAGCCTCACCACCTTCTGCTCTCCCCTCCAGCCGTCCTCTGCCCCCTCCAGCCTCCAGCCGTCCTCTGCCCCCTCCAGCCGTCCTCTACCCCCTCCAGCCGTCCTCTGCCCTCTCCAGCCGTCCTCTGCCCTCTCCAGCCAGCCTCTGCCCTCTCCAGCCGTCCTCTGCAGACTCCAGCCGTCCTCTGCCCACTCCAGCCGTCCTCTGCCCCCTCCAGCCGTCCTCTGCCCCCTCCAGCCTCCAGCCGTCCTCTGCCCCCTCCAGCCGTCCTCTGCCCCCTCCAGCCGTCCTCTGCCCCCTCCAGCCGTCCTCTGCCGACTCCAGCCGTCCTCTGCCCCCTCCAGCCGTCCTCTGCCCCCTCCAGCCATCCTCTGCCCCCTCCAGCCTCCAGCCGTCCTCTGCCCCCTCCAGCCGTCCTCTGCCCCCTCCAGCCGTCCTCTGCCCCCTCCAGCCGTCCTCTGCCGACTCCAGCCGTCCCCTGCCCCCTCCAGCCGTCCTCTGCCCCCTCCAGCCGTCCTCTGCCCCCTCCAGCCGTCCTCTTCCGACTCCAGCCGTCCTCTTCCGACTCCAGCCGTCCTCTTCCCCCTCCAGCCGTCCTCTGCCCCCTCCAGCCGTCCTCTGCCCCTCCAGCCGTCCTCTGCCGACTCCAGCCGTCCTCTGCCCCCTCCAGCCGTCTTCTGCCCCCTCCAGCCGTCCTCTGCCCCCTCCAGCCGTCCTCTGACCCCTCCAGCCTCCAGCCGTCCTCTGCCGCCTCCAGCCTACAGCCCTCCTCTGCCCCCTCCTGCCGTCCTCTCCAGCCTCCAGCCGTCCTCTGCCCTCTCCAGCCGTCCTCATCCAGCCGTCCTCTTCCCTTTCCAGCCGTCCTCTGCCCTCTCCAGCCTGCAGCCGTCCTCTGCCCTCTCCAGCCTGCAGCCATCCTCTGCCCCATCCAGCCTCCAGCCGTCCTCTGCCCTCTCCAGCCGTCCTCTGCCGACTCCAGCCGTCCTCTGCCGACTCCAGCCGTCCTCTGCCCCCTCCAGCCGTCTTCTGCCCCCTCCAGCCGTCCTCTGACCCCTCCAGCCGTCCTCTGACCCCTCCAGCCGTCCTCTGACCCCTCCAGCCTTCAGCCGTCCTCTGCCCCTCCAGCCTCCAGCCCTCCTCTGCCCCCTCCAGCCGTCCTCTGCACCCTCCAGCCTCCAGCCGTCCTCTGCCACCTCCAGCCGTCCCCTGCCCCCTCCAGCCGTCCCCTGCCCCCTCCAGCCTACAGCCCTCCTCTGCCCCCTCTTGCCGTCCTCTCTAGCCTCCAGCCGTCCTCTGCCCTCTCCAGCCGTCCTCTCCAGCCTCCAGCCATCCTCTGCCCTCTCCAGCCCTCCTCTGCCCTCTCCAGCCTGCAGCCGTCCTCTGCCCTCTCCAGCCTGCAGCCGTCCTCTGCCCTCTCCAGCCGTCCTCTGCCCCCTCCAGCCATCCTCTGCCCCCTCCAGCCGTCCTCTGCCCCCTCCAGCCGTCCTCTTCCCCCTCCAGCCTCCAGCTGTCCTCTGCCCTCTCCAGCCTCCAGCCGTCCTCTTCCCTCTCCAGCCTCCAGCCATCCTCTACACCCTCCAGCCGTCCTCTGCCCTCTCCAGCCGTCCTCTGCCCACTCCAGCCTGCAGCCGTCCTCTGCCCTCTCCAGCCTGCAGCCGTCCTCTGCCCTCTCCAGGGCGCAGCCGTCCTCTGCCCTCTCCAGCCTCCAGCCGTCCTCTGCCCTCTCCAGCCGTCCTCTGCCGACTCCGCCGTCCTCTGCCCCCTCCAGCCGTCCTCTGCCCCCTCCAGCCGTCCTCTGCCGACTCCAGCCGTCCCCTGCCCCCTCCAGCCGTCCTCTGCCCCCTCCAGCCGTCCTCTGCCCCCTCCAGCCGTCCTCTTCCGACTCCAGCCGTCCTCTTCCGACTCCAGCCGTCCTCTTCCCCCTCCAGCCGTCCTCTGCCCCCTCCAGCCGTCCTCTGCCCCCTCCAGCCGTCCTCTGCCGACTCCAGCCGTCCTCTGCCCCCTCCAGCCGTCTTCTGCCCCCTCCAGCCGTCCTCTGCCCCCTCCAGCCGTCCTCTGACCCCTCCAGCCTCCAGCCGTCCTCTGCCGCCTCCAGCCTACAGCCCTCCTCTGCCCCCTCCTGCCGTCCTCTCCAGCCTCCTGCCGTCCTCTGCCCTCTCCAGCCGTCCTCGTCCAGCCGTCCTCTTCCCTTTCCAGCCGTCCTCTGCCCTCTCCAGCCTGCAGCCGTCCTCTGCCCTCTCCAGCCTGCAGCCATCCTCTGCCCCCTCCAGCCTCCAGCCGTCCTCTGCCCTCTCCAGCCGTCCTCTGCCGACTCCAGCCGTCCTCTGCCGACTCCAGCCGTCCTCTGCCCCCTCCAGCCGTCTTCTGCCCCCTCCAGCCGTCCTCTGACCCCTCCAGCCGTCCTCTGACCCCTCCAGCCGTCCTCTGACCCCTCCAGCCTTCAGCCGTCCTCTGCCCCTCCAGCCTCCAGCCCTCCTCTGCCCCCTCCAGCCGTCCTCTGCACCCTCCAGCCTCCAGCCGTCCTCTGCCACCTCCAGCCGTCCCCTGCCCCCTCCAGCCGTCCCCTGCCCCCTCCAGCCGTCCCCTGCCCCCTCCAGCCTACAGCCCTCCTCTGCCCCCTCTTGCCGTCCTCTCTAGCCTCCAGCCGTCCTCTGCCCTCTCCAGCCGTCCTCTCCAGCCTCCAGCCATCCTCTGCCCTCTCCAGCCCTCCTCTGCCCTCTCCAGCCTGCAGCCGTCCTCTGCCCTCTCCAGCCTGCAGCCGTCCTCTGCCCTCTCCAGCCGTCCTCTGCCCCCTCCAGCCATCCTCTGCCCCCTCCAGCCGTCCTCTGCCCCCTCCAGCCGTCCTCTTCCCCTCCAGCCTCCAGCTGTCCTCTGCCCTCTCCAGCCTCCAGCCGTCCTCTTCCCTCTCCAGCCTCCAGCCATCCTCTACACCCTCCAGCCGTCCTCTGCCCTCTCCAGCCGTCCTCTGCCCACTCCAGCCTGCAGCCGTCCTCTGCCCTCTCCAGCCTGCAGCCGTCCTCTGCCCTCTCCAGGGCGCAGCCGTCCTCTGCCCTCTCCAGCCTCCAGCCGTCCTCTGCCCTCTCCAGCCGTCCTCTGCCGACTCCAGCCGTCCTCTGCCCCCTCCAGCCGTCCTCTGCCCCCTCCAGCCATCCTCTGCCCCCTCCAGCCGTCCTCTGCCCCCTCCAGCTGTCCTCTGCCCCCTCCAGCCTCCAGCGGTCCTCTGCCCCCTCCAGCCTCCAGCCGTCCTCTGCCCCCTCCAGCCCACAGCCCTCCTCTGGCCCCTCCAGCCGTCCTCTTCCCCCTCCAGCCCTCCTCTGACCTCTCCAGCCTGCAGCCGTCCTCTGCCCTCTCCAGCCTGCAGCCGTCCTCTGCCCCCTCCAGCCGTCCTCTGCCCCCTCCAGCCGTCCTCTGCCCCCTCCAGCCGTCCTCTGTCCCCTCCAGACGTCCTCTGACCCCTCCAGCCGTCCTCTGACCCCTCCAGCCTCCAGCCGTCCTCTGCCCCATAAGCCTCCAGCCCTCCTCTGCCCTCTCCAGCCGTCCTCTCCAGCCTCCAACCGTCCTCTGCCCTGTCCAGCCTCCAGCCGTCCTCTGCCCTCTCCAGCCTGCAGCCGTCCTCTGCCCTCTCCAGCCTGCAGCCGTCCTCTGCCCTCTCCAGCCTGCAGCCGTCCTCTGCCCTCTCCAGCCTCCAGCCTTCCTCTGCCCTCTCCAGCCTCTAGCCGTCCTCTGCCCTCTCCAGCCTCCAGCCGTCCTCTGCCCTCTCCAGCCTCCAGCCGTCCTCTGCCCTCTCCAGCCTCCAGCCGTCCTCTGCCCTCTCCAGCCTCCAGCCGTCCTCTGCCCTCTCCAGCCTCCAGCCGTCCTCTGCCCTCTCCAGCCTCCAGCCGTCCTCTGCCCTCTCCAGCCTCCAGCCGTCCTCTGCCCTCTCCAGCCGTCCTCTGCCCCCTCCAGCCGTCCTCTGCCCTCTCCAGCCTCCAGCCGTCCTCTGCCCCCTCCAGCCTACAGCCCTCCTCTGCCCCCTCCTGCCGTCCTCTCCAGCCTCCAGCCGTCCTCTGCCCTCTCCAGCTGTCCTCTCCAGCCTCCAGCCGTCCTCTGCCCTCTCCAGCCGTCCTCTGCCCTCTCTAGCCTGCAGCCGTCCTCTGCCCTCTCCAGCCTGCAGCCGTCCTCTGCCATCTCCAGCCTGCAGCCGTCCTCTGCCCCCTCCAGCCGTCCTCTGCCCCCTCCAGCCGTCCTCTGCCCCCTCCAGCCGTCCTCTTCCCCCTCCAGCCGTCCTCTGCCCTCTCCAGCCTCCAGCCGTCCTCTGCCCTCTCCAGCCTCCAGCCGTCCTCTGCCCTCTCCAGCCTCCAGCCGTCCTCTGCCCTCTCCAGCCTCCAGCCATCCTCTGCACCCTCCAGCCGTCCCCTGCCCCCTCCAGCCGTCCCCTGCCCCCTCCAGCCTTCCCCTGCCCTCTCCAGCCATCCCCTGCCCTCTCCAGCCGTCCTCTGCCCTCTCCAGTCGTCCGGGGGTGGCCACATGTTGACTCAGGATCCAGGCGCCGGAGAAGACGCAGGGTCGGTGGTAAGTATAGCGGAGTGTGTGTGTGTATGTGTGTGTATGTGCTGACCACTCTGCCCACGCCGCTGCGCTGACCACTTTCCCCACGCCGCTGCGCTGACCACTCTGCCCACGCCGCTGTGCTGACCACTCTGCCCACGCCGCTGCGCTGACTAATCTCACCGCGCACAGTGCTAGCCACTGAGCCACCGCGTGCAGTGCTAGCCACTGAGCCACCGCGCGCAGTTCTAGCCACTGAGCCACCGCGCGCAGTGCTAGCCACTGAGCCACCATATACTCTGATACCCACAGAGCCGCCTGTATACACACAATTAATTTTACCGCACTACCCTAACTATTAGTAAATAAACTATACATGGATTCTAGACTACCCGATTCTTTAGAATCGGGCTGCCATCTAGTCAAAATATAAGTGCGAAAAGGGCTGAACTGCAAATACTACCCACCTCACAGAGAAAAACATAACACACATAAAGATTCACAAATGCATAATTAATAAACACTATTCTCGTAGTCAGAATAACCAACTATTTATATACTGTCAAGTATAGAAGGTCTCAGTCATTGGTATGTCACGTGGTTGAGAGCCCCTATGAGAATGTACTCTCGAGGCTAAAGATAGGGCTTGAAATCAACAATATGAGGCTCTGTTTATGCTCGATGCGTTTCACCACCCACTTAGGGGGGCTCAGCAGGATCAATTAAAATAACAATCTGGATCATTCATATTACATGGTCTTTTTGCCAATTTTTCGGCAATAAATCACCCATCGGCCGACGCCTGATTCCTGAACAGTGCTCAGTAATCAGCCGCAATCGTTAAGGTGATATTTCCGTGTTATGGCGTGTGACAGGACGATAGTGATGGAAAGAGCGTTGTCTCTGATTTCCCGTAGGCGTGCCTCAGCGTGCTGTAGTCCGCGCCCCGTCTGAGATGATTGGTGTGGGCTACTGTTTTCCCATTGGCCGTCAGTTGACACCGCACCATATTTGAAAAGCTGTCCGTTCAGCACCACACACATCTTCTGCTACATAACCGTCCGCAAACTCACTGCCATTACGCGCGCCCATGAATAGCGCAAGCTATGTTGTTGACGTCTATTAAGTTGCGCTGTGTGGAGTATATTACCACACATGACAGCTCAGATGTTGGCCTACACATCGCAGATGGGTGCCATGGGCTACGCACTACAATCACCCTTCGTGTGTGAATTTGGTGACACTGTTGGGTACATTGTACTGCTCCCACTACGCGGACGTTTAACTTGTTGGCGCCCTCAACCTTGTTTGGCGGCGCCAGTGTGCGTGGTTACATCATCATGTTTCTGCTCGTTCCTCCCTGCCTGCCAGGTACCTGCCCCTCCCCTGCACATAGTAGAAGAGTCATGGCGGTCGCACAGCGCGCAGCCACATGGGGTATTTCAGAACTCCTGATCCTCATTGACCTGTGTGACTGGCATGACTACTACGGTGTTCATTTTAGGACATGGTCATTTATCGAAGTCAAAGTAAAAAAAAGCTGTTCCTGATGGTTGATTATGACTTTGACTTGGACAAATGACCTTACTAAATGACTTTGACTTTGATAAATGACTCTGACTTTGATAAATGACTCTGACTTTGATAAATGACTTTGACTTTGATAAATGACTTTGACTTTGATAAATGACTTTGACTTCGATAAATGACTTTGACTCTGACTTTGATAAATGACTTTGACTATGACTTTGATAAATGACTCTGACTTTGATAAATGACTTTGGCTATGACTTTGATAAATGACTCTGACTTTGATAAATGACTATGACTTTGATAAATGACTTTGACTATGACTTTGATAAATGACTTTGACTATGACTTTGATTAATGACTTTGACTTTGATAAATGACTTTGACTTTGATAAATGACTCTGACTTTGAGAAATGACTTTGACTTTGAAAAAATTTGATAAATTACTTTGACAAATGATACTTCACTTCTCAAACATCAAATTATGATTTATCACTATATCATGTGTCTATTCACTAACATAATGTATTAAAAAAAAAATCTACAGTGGGTCCATTATGGATTAGAACCATCAACGCTCGCTTCCAAAGGCTAAAAGCTTATCCACTAGCCCATGAAGCCAGCTACTATAACAGTCTGATCTTTTTAGACTAAGATAAATAACCTGCACACATCTTGTGTGCAGACATTTTTTGACAATGATGTCTGAGAGCTTCTGAGTTATCGTGGTCACACTCAAAGTCAGACCTCACTTTCATTTCTCATGGAAGTTAGCAGCATAATCAAACTACAAATCCCCAAGCAGTGCCTATGTTTCCTAGTTTGTTTTTCTTAAGTTATTATAGTTAATAATATTAATATTATCATCTGAAACAAAAATAATGTAAAAAAAAGTTTCCTTTGAAACACTAATTACTGTATTTACGATTGTCTGTAAATTTCTATAATTGTTTACGAAATAATTTAACATAATATAATAATAATAATATGTTTACCACTGACTGTACATTTGTATAACTTTTTAGGAAACTGTTTAAGAAAATATAATAATAACAATGATTATTATTATTATTATTATTAAATAATTAATAATCCACTACATCGATATGAACACCAAAGATGCAGACCTGCAAACATTTTAATTTATCACTATATTTTATGTCTATTGACTACCATAATTTATTAAAAACAAATAATCTATAGGAGGTCCAGCAGGGATTTGAACCAGCAACGCTGGATTCCAAAGGCAAAATGCTTTTCCACCAGACCACCAAACCAACTGTTACAAAGCAGAGATTTTGTTCGCCTAAGAAAATGAACATCTAGGCAGCCTGTTTGCAACCTGAGTCTGACAATGATGTTTGAGAAGTCATTTGTCGTGGTCAGAATCAGAATCACTTATGAACATCACATGACCTCAATGTGTCACAGAGGCTTGCCAGTGTAAAGAAGGTTCACATCCCCAAGCAGTAGCAGGAGTTTCTAAATTTTTTTTTTTTTTTTTAAAGGTATTATTGTTTTTATTATTATTATTATTATTATTATTATTATTATTATTATTATTATTATTCTTAGTATTATTATACTTTCCAACAAAAAAAATGTACAAGAACAAAGTGTTGACTTTGTGTTTCATTCTCATACCTGAGTATGATAAATCACTTTCACAGATGACACTTCACTTCTCACACAGAAAAATGAAAATATTATTTCCATACACAAAAGCTTTAACCCCTTTTTTCAGTGTGGCCGGACACAATGGACCTTGCTTTATTTAAAACCCACATTTCAACAATTTTTATACCATGATTTGTTTTCAAATAACAACAATAACTTAATGATAAACAATTTACATGTCCTGAACTGCACATTTTAACCCCAAAGTCTCCAACACAAAGCCTATGCCCCATCCACCACTAAACTATAGGCACTTAATAGAGGCAGAGACATCTTTTCATTGCTTATATGCCTTTCAAAGCAGACATGATTACGCTCATTTAAACTGTTCTGTGACCTTATTGTATGATTTTCACACGACACAATGATATCTCAGTAAAATACACATCAAGATCATCAGATTTTTTGCACCTAGTCTGCACGTTTGGTCTCTTCAGCAAACAAAACCAGTGAAGTTACTCATCTAACTGAGTGGCCTAATGGTTAAGGCTCCTGCCTCTGGTGCAAGTGAGACCTCCTGCACCTTGGGTTCAAATCCCCACCAGACTTAGATTAATTTTTATTTTATATATATTTTTTGTCTTCTAAATTTGGTTGTTTAATACACAATTGACAGTAATGTTTAATTTGTAGTTTCTTACATTATAATAATCATCATAACATAGTAATGATTGGTTTCTGCCATGTTGTCCATTTACAGGCTAAATGAATGGAAGGCAGTCATTTACTACTTATCTATTTCCAAGTGTCTGTACATTTTAACAATTTATTATCAAAGGTTCTAAACCAATTAGTTATTATTTATTTCTTAGAAAATTTCGTTTGCCATCTACCCAAAACTAGCTGCTTTTTAATAAGCAGTACAGTTGTGACTTCACTAGTGCACTGAGTGTCAGGCTTGAGTCTCCTGTAGCAGCAGGAAGACACATTAAGGGCGTGTGTTATTCTTGGATTCTGCGGGGGATGTATGTGAATGTGGTCACTGCCTCACAGATCTGCGGGGGATGTATGTGAATGTGATCACTGCCTCACAGATCTGCGGGGGATGTATGTGAATGTGGTCACTGCCTCACAGATCTGCGGGGCATGTATGTGAATGTGGTCACTGCCTCACAGATCTGCGGGGGATGTATGTGAATGTGGTCACTGACTCACAGATCTGCGGGGGATGTATGTGAATGTGGTCACTGCCTCACAGATCTGCGGGGGATGTATGTGAATGTGGTCACTGCCTCACAGATCTGCGGGGGATGTATGTGAATGTGGTCACTGCCTCACAGATCTGCGGGGGATGTATGTGAATGTGGTCACTGCCTCACAGATCTGCGGGGGATGTATGTGAATGTGGTCACTGCCTCACAGATCTGCGGGGGATGTATGTGAATGTGGTCACTGACTCACAGATCTGCGGGGGATGTATGTGAATGTGGTCACTGCCTCACAGATCTGCGGGGGATGTATGTGAATGTGGTCACTGCCTCACAGATCTGCGGGGGATGTATGTGAATGTGGTCACTGCCTCACAGATCTGCGGGGGATGTATGTGAATGTGGTCACTGCCTCACAGATCTGCGGGGGATGTATGTGAATGTGGTCACTGCCTCACAGATCTGCGGAGGATGTATGTGAATGTGGTCACTGCCTCACAGATCTGCAGAGGAGCAGCCCATGTGACTGGAACTTATGTTCTGATTCAACCTTTGAAAGTGTTTTTGCAGTTTCATTACATCTATAATCACTATTTGTTACAGATTTTTCAACATTTGTGTAGTCAGTTTAACTAAATTCACTATTTAGCTTTCTCACAGTTGTTACCATGTGCCAATGATAGCCATCATCTAGGAAATACTGATGAAAACACATTCATTTTACTTCTTTCCAAGAGCAGTCACATTGCTTTCTTACAGTCTCTGCTTTAACTTTGCCTCTATCATAACCTATTGCTTCATAAATAGACAAGGGATTTGACATTCTCTGTCACATATGTAGTAACATGTCTCCCCAGTGTCACAGCCCTGTTTTAGGACTCATTCAGGGGCGTAACTACCGGCATAGCAGACGTAGCAGTCGCTTTGGGGCCCGGCCCTTGTGGGGGGCCCGGACCCAGCGCCGCTACGCCGCTATCCGGTCAGCTACAGGCCCCCAGTGTGTATATACAGGTCCCCCACTCCTCCTCTGCTGCACACGCCACCTGTAAAGGAATACATCATACTTACTTATCTCTGCCGGCTGCCGCCGCTCTGCACCGCGCTCCGTCTTCATCCAGCTTCTTCCTGGTTGTGACGTCATTTCCTGCGCCCGGCGTGTCTTGGAGGGGCGTGTCATTGGGGGCGTGTCTTGGAGGGGGCCCCGTTCAAAAGTTTGCTATGGGGCCCTGCCAGTTCTAGTTACGCCCCTGGACTCATTACATAGATTGAATGTAAAGGGTCACACTGTACAGCTCTGACAAAAGGCTTGCTTTGTGTCCTTATGCTCAAGATACAAGCATTTCAACATCCATAAAATATTTATAACTTTAAAGGGAACCTGTCACCCCAAGTCACCTTTCTAACCTATTAATACCTGTCCCTGCAGCCTTACAATACTTTCTAACACATCCCTGACTCACCTTTTTTACTAATCTATGAGTACAATAAAGTAGTTAGCAAACTTACAAAATACAAACTTACAATATTCAACATCACACCCACAGCGTCACTGCTGCGACTCGGTCATGTAACGCCGGGATCACGTCCCTTCCATTCGCAGGTCTGACAGCCAGGCTTCGCGCATGCAAAGATTGCATGCTGAAGTCTGCTTGTGTGCAACTGGAAGTGACGTGATCCCAGCGTCACATGACCGCGTCGCAGCAGTGACGCTGTGGGTGTGATGTTGAATCGTGCCCGAGCTCTGCATTGTGTAATGACACCCATTAGGGCGTATTAGAGCGGAGAGGCTGGGGTAGCACGGCACAGGGGACCCGCCTACCAGTCAAAATGGCTTGAAGGAACGCCCCTCTGACAAGAATTTTGTAAGTTTGCTAACTACTTTATTGTGCTCATAGATTAGTAAAAAAGGTGAGTCAGGGATGTGTTAGAAAGTATTGTAAGGCTGCAGGGACAGGTATTAATAGGTTAGGAAGGTGACTTGGGGTGACAGGTTCACTTTAAAGTTATAAATATTTTATGGATGTTGAAATGCTTGTTTCTTGAGCATAAGGACACAAAGCAAGGCTTTTGTCAGAGCTGTACAGTGTGACCCTTTACATTCAATCTATGTAATGAGTCCTAAAACAGGGGTGTGACACTGGGTAGACATGTTACTACATATGTGACAGAGAATGTCAAATCCCTTGTCTATTTATGAAGCAATAGGTCATGATAGAAGCAAAGTTAAAGCAGAGACTGTAAGAAAGCAATGTGACTGCTCTTGGAAAGAAGTAAAATGAATGTGTTTTCATCAGTATTTCCTAGATGATGGCTATCATTGGCATGTTAACAACTGTGAGAAAGCTAAATAGTGAATTTAGTTAAACTGACTACACAAATGTTGAAAAATCTGTAACAAATAGTGATTATAGATGTAATGAAACTGCAAAAACACTTTCAAAGGTGGAATCAGAACATAAGTTCCAGTCACATCGGCTGCTCCTCTGCAGATCTGTGAGGCAGTGACCACATTCACATACATCCTCCGCAGATCTGTGAGGCAGTGACCACATTCACATACATCCCCGCAGATCTGTGAGGCAGTGACCACATTCACATACATCCCCCGCAGATCTGTGAGGCAGTGACCACATTCACATACATCCTCCGCAGATCTGTGAGGCAGTGACCACATTCACATACATCCCCCGCAGATCTGTGAGTCAGTGACCACATTCACATACATCCTCCGCAGATCTGTGAGGCAGTGACCACATTCACATACATCCCCCGCAGATCTGTGAGGCAGTGACCACATTCACATACATCCCCCGCAGATCTGTGAGGCAGTGACCACATTCACATACATCCCCCGCAGATCTGTGAGGCAGTGACCACATTCACATACATCCTCCGCAGATCTGTGAGGCAGTGACCACATTCACATACATCCTCTGCAGATCTGTGAGGCAGTGACCACATTCACATACATCCCCCGCAGATCTGTGAGTCAGTGACCACATTCACATACATCCTCCGCAGATCTGTGAGGCAGTGACCACATTCACATACATCCCCCGCAGATCTGTGAGTCAGTGACCACATTCACATACATCCCCCGCAGATCTGTGAGGCAGTGACCACATTCACATACATCCTCCGCAGATCTGTGAGGCAGTGACCACATTCACATACATCCCCCGCAGATCTGTGAGTCAGTGACCACATTCACATACATCCTCCGCAGATCTGTGAGGCAGTGACCACATTCACATACATCCCCCGCAGATCTGTGAGGCAGTGACCACATTCACATACATCCCCCGCAGATCTGTGAGGCAGTGACCACATTCACATACATCCCCCGCAGATCTGTGAGGCAGTGACCACATTCACATACATCCTCCGCAGATCTGTGAGGCAGTGACCACATTCACATACATCCCCCGCAGATCTGTGAGGCAGTGACCACATTCACATACATCCCCCGCAGATCTGTGAGGCAGTGATCACATTCACATACATCCCCCGCAGATCTGTGAGGCAGTGACCACATTCACATACATCCCCCGCAGATCTGTGAGGCAGTGACCACATTCACATACATCCCCCGCAGATCTGTGAGGCAGTGACCACATTCACATACATCCCCCGCAGATCTGTGAGGCAGTGATCACATTCACATACATCCCCCGCAGATCTGTGAGGCAGTGGCCATATTCACATACATCCCCCGCAGAATCCAAGAATAACACACGCCCTTAATGTGTCTTCCTGCTGCTACAGGAGACTCAAGCCTGACACTCAGTGCACTAGTGAAGTCACAACTGTACTGCTTATTAAAAAGCAGCTAGTTTTGGGTAGATGGCAAACGAAATTTTCTAAGAAATAAATAATAACTAATTGGTTTAGAACCTTTGATAATAAATTGTTAAAATGTACAGACACTTGGAAATAGATAAGTAGTAAATGACTGCCTTCCATTCATTTAGCCTGTAAATGGACAACATGGCAGAAACCAATCATTACTATGTTATGATGATTATTATAATGTAAGAAACTACAAATTAAACATTACTGTCAATTGTGTATTAAACAACCAAATTTAGAAGACAAAAAATATATATAAAATAAAAATTAATCTAAGTCTGGTGGGGATTTGAACCCAAGGTGCAGGAGGTCTCACTTGCACCATTAGGCCACTCAGTTAGATGAGTAACTTCACTGGTTTTGTGTGCTGAAGAGACCAAACGTGCAGACTAGGTGCAAAAAATCTGATGATCTTGATGTGTATTTTACTGAGATATCATTGTGTCGTGTGAAAATCATACAATAAGGTCACAGAACAGTTTAAATGAGCGTAATCATGTCTGCTTTGAAAGGCATATAAGCAATGAAAAGATGTCTCTGCCTCTATTAAGTGCCTATAGTTTAGTGGTGGATGGGGCATAGGCTTTGTGTTGGAGACTTTGGGGTTAAAATGTGCAGTTCAGGACATGTAAATTGTTTATCATTAAGTTATTGTTGTTATTTGAAAACAAATCATGGTATAAAAATTGTTGAAATGTGGGTTTTAAATAAAGCAAGGTCCATTGTGTCCGGCCACACTGAAAAAAGGGGTTAAAGCTTTTGTGTATGGAAATAATATTTTCATTTTTCTGTGTGAGAAGTGAAGTGTCATCTGTGAAAGTGATTTATCATACTCAGGTATGAGAATGAAACACAAAGTCAACACTTTGTTCTTGTACATTTTTTTTGTTGGAAAGTATAATAATAATAATAATAATAATAATAATAATAATAAAAACAATAATACCTTTAAAAAAAAAAAAAAAAATTAGAAACTCCTGCTACTGCTTGGGGATGTGAACCTTCTTTACACTGGCAAGCCTCTGTGACACATTGAGGTCATGTGATGTTCATAAGTGATTCTGATTCTGACCACGACAAATGACTTCTCAAACATTGTCAGACTCAGGTTGCAAACAGGCTGCCTAGATGTTCATTTTCTTAGGCGAACAAAATCTCTGCTTTGTAACAGTTGGTTTGGTGGTCTGGTGGAAAAGCATTTTGCCTTTGGAATCCTGCTGGTTGCTGGTTCAAATCCCTGCTGGACCTCCTATAGATTATTTGTTTTTAATAAATTATGGTAGTCAATAGACATAAAATATAGTGATAAATTAAAATGTTTGCAGGTCTGCATCTTTGGTGTTCATATCGATGTAGTGGATTATTAATTATTTAATAATAATAATAATTATTATTATTATTATTATTATTATTTATTTATATAGCGCCATTATATTCCAAGGCGCTTTACATGCTAAAAAGGGCAGACTAGGACAAGTAACATAGTAACAATACAAGTAACAATAAATGTTGACAATTTGGTCATACAGATACAAGAGGGGAGAAATCCTGTCCACAAAGGCTCACAGTCTACGAGGGGTGGGTGGGGATACAGTGGGAGGGGGAAATTCCAGTCATGAGGCGGTGTGGTGGACCGGGTTTTATTGCAGGTGGTAGGCTTGGCGGAAGAGGTGGGTCTTCAGGCTTCTTTTGAAGGTTCCCAGGGTAGGAGAGTGTCTGATGTGTTGGGGCAGTGAGTTCCAGAGTCTAGGTGAAGCACGGGAGAAATCCTGTATGCGGTTGTGCGAAGAGGAGATGAGGGGGAAGTAGAGGAGAAGCTCTTGGGAGGATCGCAGGTTGCGTGAGGGTAGGTATCGGGAGACCATGTCAGATATGTATGGAGGGGACAGGTTGTGAATGGCTTTGTATGTCATGGTTAATGTTTTAAACCGGGATCTCTGGGAAGTAGGGAGCCAGTGCAGGGCTTGGCAGAGGGGGGAGGCAGGGGAGTAGCGGGGAGACAGATGGATTAGGCGGGCAGCGGAGTTCAAGATAGATTGGAGAGGTGCAAGGGAGGTATTGGGGAGGCCGGTGAGCAGGAGGTTGCAGTAATCGAGGCGGGAGATGATGAGAGCGTGAATAAGGGTTTTAGCAGTGTCGTGGTCAAGGAAAGTGCGAATCCTATAGATGTTTTTGAGCTGGAGACGGCAGGAGGTGGCGAGGGCCTGGATGTGGGGCTTGAAGGAGAGGGAAGAGTCAAGGATAACCCCGAGGCACTTGGCATGGGGGACTGGAGAGAGAGAGCAGTCGTTTACGACGATGGATAGGTCAGGTAGTGAGGGGGAGCGTCTTGGGGGGAAGACTATGAACTCTGTTTTGTCCATGTTCAGCTTAAGGAAGCGAGCAGAGAAGAAGGATGAGATGGCGGACAGGCAGTGTGGAATTTTGGATAGAAGGGAGGTGATGTCAGGACCAGACAGGTAGATTTGGGTGTCGTCGGCGTAGAGGTGATATTGGAGGCCGTGGGACTCAATGAGTTGCCCTAGGCCGAGAGTGTAGATTGAGAACAGTAATGGTCCAAGAACCGAGCCCTGGGGGACCCCGACAGATAGGGGGTAGGGCGAGGAGGATGTGTGGGAGTGGGTGACGCTGAAGGTGCGGTCCGTTAAGTATGAGGAGATCCAAGAGAGGGCAAGGTCCGTGATGCCAAGAGATTCCAGGATCTGTAGTAGAAGGGAGTGGTCAACAGTGTCGAAGGCGGCTGACAGGTCGAGGAGGAGGAGAACAGAGTAGTGGCGCTTGCTTTTGGCAGTCAGTAGGTCATTTGTGACTTTGGTCAGGGCTGTTTCAGTGGAGTGGAGGGGTCGGAAGCCAGATTGCAGGCGGTCAAAGAGGGAGCAGGAGGAGAGGTGAGAGGACAGCTCAGAGTGGACATGCTGTTCAAGTAGTTTAGAGGCAAAAGGGAGGAGAGATATAGGGCGGTAGTTGGAGACAGTTGTGGGATCGAGGGAGGGTTTGTTATTATTATATTTTCTTAAACAGTTTCCTAAAAAGTTATACAAATGTACAGTCAGTGGTAAACATATTATTATTATATTATGTTAAATTATTTCGTAAACAATTATAGAAATTTACAGACAATCGAAACAAAGGAAACTTTTTTTTTACATTATTTTTGTTTCAGATGATAATATTAATATTATTAACTATAATAACTTAAGAAAAACAAACTAGGAAACATAGGCACTGCTTGGGGATTTGTAGTTTGATTATGTTGCTAACTTCCATGAGAAATGAAAGTGAGGTCTGACTTTGAGTGTGACCACGACAACTCAGAAGCTCTCAGACATCATTGTCAAAAAATGTCTGCACACAGGATGTGTGCAGGTTATTTATCTTAGTCTAAAAAGATCAGACTGTTATAGTAGCTGGCTTCATGGGCTAGTGGATAAGCTTTTAGCCTTTGGAAGCGAGCGTTGATGGTTCTAATCCATAATGGACCCACTGTAGAATTTTTTTTTAATACATTATGTTAGTGAATAGACACATGATATAGTGATAAATCATAATTTGATGTTTGAGAAGTGAAGTATCATTTGTCAAAGTAATTTATCAAATTTTTTCAAAGTCAAAGTCATTTCTCAAAGTCAGAGTCATTTATCAAAGTCAAAGTCATTTATCAAAGTCAAAGTCATTAATCAAAGTCATAGTCAAAGTCATTTATCAAAGTCATAGTCAAAGTCATTTATCAAAGTCATAGTCATTTATCAAAGTCAGAGTCATTTATCAAAGTCATAGTCAAAGTCATTTATCAAAGTCAGAGTCAAAGTCATTTATCGAAGTCAAAGTCATTTATCAAAGTCAGAGTCATTTATCAAAGCCATAGTCAAAGTCATTTATCAAAGTCAGAGTCAAAGTCATTTATCAAAGTCAAAGTCATTTATCAAAGTCAAAGTCATTTATCAAAGTCAAAGACATTTATCAAAGTCAAAGTCATTTATCAAAGTCAGAGTCAAAGTCATTTATCAGAGTCAAAGTCATTTATCAAAGTCAGAGTCATTTATCAAAGTCAAAGTCATTTAGTAAGGTCATTTGTCCAAGTCAAAGTCATAATCAACCATCAGGAACAGCTTTTTTGACTTTGACTTCGATAAATGACCATGTCCTAAAATGAACACCGTAGACTACTGGTGCCACCAGTGTCACCGCCACCCACGGCTGTGCAAGTAGCATATACTGTGCCAAATCCAGCGGGCCCTGATCCAGAAAGTGGGTGTGGAGAGGACCCGCAAACTGATCCAAAAGAAGTTGGCGGACTTGAAACACAAGTCCCCTGGCCGGATTCTGGAGATTCGTGCCCGGATTGCCAGGCTGCGTGGGGAGTATGTGGCAATGCCAAACACACACATGCCAATCATCCTACTCCAAACACTACACAAACCACCATGTGGATCTGTCACCAATGTGCATTTGCATGTTGGTCACACTGCAACATGAAGGTGCAGAATACACTCATATGTTTTGGTAATGGTGACGGCTATAGTGGTCCTTGACCTGTGTGTGCCCGAACATAGGTGTGTAATGACAGCAAAGTTGACCACAACATATTAATGCTAATTTGAAGGAACACATCACACCTGGCAGCACATATGTAAGCACTCTGACACATAGCATTTCACAAGACATTGCTCACAATACGGAAAAGTGACTACAAGCTGAATGCTATGTGTTTGGCCCCATGGTGGCACCACCAGATGCTTACTGTCTGCTCTTGTGTTTTGTGTAAAAATACATCCCCTGCTAATCACAGGGTGTTTTACATCCCAAATATGTGCTCACTGGTGTTGTGGTCATGTCCAAAAACAGACTGGCTCCTAACCATAGGGTCGCTCAAGACCCAAACATTTTAGGTTAGGCTTCACGCCCTAATAACATTGATACACACACAGTACGTGTTTGCCCCATGTTGTGTTCCTTTTGTAAAATCGGTCTCTTGTCAATTTTGATATTATAGATGAGGAGGACTCCCCGTCTGAGGAGGGCCGATGGTCCCCTACACCACCAGGGACCCCCCCCCCTCAACTTCCCTGGAGGGTCCAGGAAGTCCCGCATCCTTCCCCCCTGGGACCCCCCTCCTCATCTTCTGTGGCTGCACCAGGATGATTATGGTTGTGTTTTGTTTATTTTGGGTGTTTACACATTAGTTAGTTAGTTGAGATTTTTTTAGGTTCAGTACTCTGAAATGTTTGGGTATGGCAATTATTTTTCAGCATTTTGTATTTATTTGTGTGATGTTGACACTTCTGTTTTAAATGTTTTGTGTGTTATTTGAATTCTATTTTTTGTGCACAAAAAGTTGAACTTAAAAAACCAAAACCAAACTACCTGTGTCTGTCGTTACTTTTCAATACAGGGCAGGTACACATAGCTTTATGCTGTGCACAGAGGTATGTGATCCATTAAATGGTATAGATGGTTCCGTGCAGCATTGTCTGCTAATGTCCAGTACACAGGTCCAGCCCTTTGGCCGACACTGTATGCCATGACTGTGTGTACTGTACATGTCCATTATGATGTGTTTGGCCACATAGGACCCACACACATAGAGAATGCAATGGTGTTTGTGGGGGATGTAGGTACACTTCAGTATACACACGCAAACATGTGTGCACACACATAGTTCAGCCATGGCAGCTCTGGCATGGCGTGGACCAATGCAGGCACATATGTCCATAGTGTTGTTTGTAGCTTACCGCAATCACCTACAGATGCACACCTAGCCATTCTTAGTGTAATCCACTGTACTGCACAAGACCGCTCCTGTGCGACACTTTGGCGCCTCGAAAGTGTGTTGCAGGAGCCACAATTGACTACACGAGCGTGTATTTGTGACAAACTCTGATAGACAATGGCGTCATGTATTAGCCAGCCTTCCAGAGCAGGCTGACCAATCGTAACACTGTTGCGTTGCCAATGAGCATGTATGGGGCGCGGTGTAAACCACTGTGGCATGCCTATGTCCTCGCCGCGCTGAACATGTACTCCCACATTGCCTCTGAGATTGCGGCGTGTGGGCGTGGCTTGGCAGCTAATGGCGCCGGCAGCTTGAGCTGGGAGCTCCAGCAGGATCAGGCCATATCTCACTCTTAACTCGGCACAAACAGCCCGAAAACAGCTCTGCTAGTGTGGCGCCCCGCAACGAGTGCGTCACAAGAGGGTATTGCAGCCATAAAAGCAGCCGCAATATTCTCTGACACAGCAGTGATCTGGTTAATTTAGAAATCCAACCCTGCATGCATCACCTAGAACAGAGGGCCAATCCTAGGTCTTGGTGGGCGGAGTGCTAGAGTAGTGTGTAGGAGAACAGACACTTAGTCTACACAATAGTCTAGAACGGAGTCTAGAACAGAGTCTGAGAACTTGAACTTGGAGAGGAGCGGGGGCTCCGCACCCCGTGCAGCCCCCGGGCCGTCACCGGTCGGGTGTCAGCACCTGAGGCCTTACCAACCGGGAATGGGCATTATAACCACGGGTTCCCAAAAGACTCCCGTGCCCACAACTCACAGCCGGTTCACTGGTACCGAAGCTGGCAGCAGTTCACCTCTACTACGCGAACCAGAAGCGTGGAGGAGCAGCTTCAAAGGAGCACTCCACCACCAGCCAACTTCCAGTCGTCTAACCAGCGGTGTACCCACTGAGGGATCCAAGGCTCCCCAAAACATCCAGAACGTACATCATGGATAGGGCATTGAAGCAGCCTCCCCGTACCCGATCTGGTATTTCTGGGCGACACTGGCAACCACTTAGTTAGAATGGAGGAACACTGCGGATTTCTAAGGGACACCATCACTGCTGAGTCCACCCGGTCCACTACCTGTAATCTGTATACCATGTACTGCCTGCTGGTTACAGTAAAGACCCGTTGCAGAGACTTTCTGTGTCCGTGCTTCCTTATGAACTGTCCGTCCGCACTACAAGGTAACCGCAGCTGCCGCACAACATCTTAAGCAGCTCCAGCCTCCGGGGATCACCGCTCAGCCTGTGGGGAGCGTTCCATCTTGCTGCTGTCCATCCCCCGGAGGTTCCGCAGCGTCGGTAGTCCTTACCGAAACTACTCATAGGTGGCGTCACGAATAAATTAAAAACCCCTTTAATCTGTTCTTACAAGACGTCTTCAACCCTTTTGATCTGCACTACACCGGGCCCCACTACCGGCTGGCGCGGTCCACCCGTGACAAGGAGGAAGGAAGCATCGCCTGTCTAAACCGGAGTCCCGGCCACGGTGAGTCAGAAAATAGCGTCACGAACAGGATACGAGCAGGCCCGTTATCCAACGGGTATAATGTGCTTAAAAATGACTTTATTGTCTACAATTTGGACTTTGTTCGTCCCTAAAAGAACTTTCCCACCTTTTCACCGTGGGCCAAGATGGCGCCCAAGATGGCGTTCCCGCCACAAGAAGCCGCCACGTGCAAGCCCAGGAGTGAGTCAACCCCCCCTCATCGTGGGAGGGCTAAAGACAAAAGGCGCCAAACTCTTTGTCCGCCCTGATTGCTCGAATCAACCATGGGGGCGGACCCCAAAGACTTTTCCCACCATTGGACTACAAAAGCCCAGAGGAAATGGGAGTGTCACAGACCTTCTTCACCAGCTCTACCAGAACGCTTACCGGTTGAACGGGTGTGGTTTCCCTCCGATGAAGAGAATGGCCAGCATGAGACTCCAAGACCTAATGCGGGGGATCGAGGCGGAGGCCAGAGCAGCCATAGGCCAACCGGGTCCGGGTCCTGCCCTTACCATAGACGGCAGCCCCGACTTCTGGCTAGAGGCTCTACAAGACCTCCGGGTGCGGTTACTAGAGACTGTGGAGTGGACGATTCGCAGCTGGAGTGCGACCCTAGGCAGAAGACTCCATCATGTGATGCAGCAGAGCCGACCGGGTACAGCTTCTCCAGGCCCAGACGACATCGCCAGCTTCTCAACCGCCTCACCGTCGCCCACCACCTGTCCTGCTTCGTCACCGGAGCCCATAGACTGTATCATTCCTGTGAAGGCCACAGCTCGACCCGTTCCAACGGTCGAACCCGCAGCCGACCCCGTTCCTGAGCCGGAGCTTCCAATACGCTCCACAGAAGAAGCCGACACATACCTGGTTCCACCTGCGGAACCCGCGACTAGTTTCCACACTACTGAGACTGTCGCCTGTTTCTCCCCTGAACCGGAGGCCTCCTCTGCAAATACCGAGGCCTACCTGGTGACCGGGATCGAAACACCACTTCCCGCTGCTACAGAAGAAGAGGCAGGCAGCCTGGAAGTCCTGCACAACGACCCCGAGGAGAACTTCGCAGCACAGCCACCCATCGACCCAGAGGATTCCGTTCCATCATCTCCGTCAGCCGAGCAGCCCGACGTAGTCATCGAAGGAGAGGTCGAGGATGATGACGACGAGATCTACAGCCCAGCTGAGGACCTCTACACCGGGTTCGCCTGGGGAGACACCAAGAATCCTTCTGCCGGGCGATCTGCTCGGGTACACTGGTCGGGTGCCGCCGCAACAACGTCTTCTCCGATTCCGTTGAACCGGGCTTTTCTACAGACTGCCCACCAAACTCAAGCGGTTCAACAATCATCACGCCGTAGTGACTGTATCCATACACCGCACCACTCCGACGAAGAGGTACGTCGTATCCGAAGGGAGGAGTGGCACACTCGGTTGCAAGCCAATATGCAGGCCCGCGCTGAAGCCCGCCGCCAATCTCAATTGCCTGAACAATTCCGTAAAACCGGGCGGGTAAGCACCTTCAACTTATCCACCGGGTGGGGATTCGTAAGGGAGGAGGGTGTGAGTACCGAAGTATTTGTGGGGTGCCGTGATGTGGAATCGCACCAAACCGAGACTTGTATAGAGGGGACATAGTAACCTATGAGCGATATGTATGCTGTGACGGGTGGTTCGCTATACGAGTCCGGAACACTGCCCTCCATAAGTGACTTGTTGTTTGAACTCTGCTGCTAAGAGACTTCTTCCTGTTTGCAAATAACACCGCGACTTGGCGGCTACAGCCTGAACTTTTACCTAAGGACAGCCGACCGCCCGCCGGGTCCGCGTAATGTGTTAACCTGTTTATTTTGTCTACCTCACTTTTATGCATATAATGACCTGTCATTAATAAAAGTGTAATACCTGTTATAAAATACAAAAACCTCTGTAATGTGGGTAGTGTGACGCTTTGGGACAAGCGTATTCAACCAAGGGGGAGTGTGGCGCCCCGCAACGAGTGCGTCACAAGAGGGTATTGCAGCCATAAAAGCAGCCGCAATATTCTCTGACACAGCAGTGATCTGGTTAATTTAGAAATCCAACCCTGCATGCATCACCTAGAACAGAGGGCCAATCCTAGGTCTTGGTGGGCGGAGTGCTAGGGTAGTGTGTAGGAGAACAGACACTTAGTCTACACAATAGTCTAGAACGGAGTCTAGAACAGAGTCTGAGAACTTGAACTTGGAGAGGAGCGGGGGCTCCGCACCCCGTGCAGCCCCCGGGCCGTCACCGGTCGGGTGTCAGCACCTGAGGCCTTACCAACCGGGAATGGGCATTATAACCACGGGTTCCCAAAAGACTCCCGTGCCCACAACTCACAGCCGGTTCACTGGTACCGAAGCTGGCAGCAGTTCACCTCTGCTACGCGAACCAGAAGCGTGGAGGAGCAGCTTCAAAGGAGCACCCCACCACCAGCCAACTTCCAGTCGTCTAACCAGCGGTGTACCCACTGAGGGATCCAAGGCTCCCCAAAACATCCAGAACGTACATCATGGATAGGGCATTGAAGCAGCCTCCCCGTACCCGATCTGGTATTTCTGGGCGACACTGGCAACCACTTAGTTAGAATGGAGGAACACTGCGGATTTCTAAGGGACACCATCACTGCTGAGTCCACCCGGTCCACTACCTGTAATCTGTATACCATGTACTGCCTGCTGGTTACAGTAAAGACCCGTTGCAGAGACTTTCTGTGTCCGTGCTTCCTTATGAACTGTCCGTCCGCACTACAAGGTAACCGCAACTGCCGCACAACATCTTAAGCAGCTCCAGCCTCCGGGGATCACCGCTCAGCCTGTGGGGAGCGTTCCATCTTGCTGCTGTCCATCCCCCGGAGGTTCCGCAGCGTCGGTAGTCCTTACCGAAACTACTCATAGGTGGCGTCACGAATAAATTAAAAACCCCTTTAATCTATTCCTACAAGACGTCTTCAACCCTTTTGATCTGCACTACACCGGGCCCCACTACCGGCAGGCACGGTCCACCCGTGACAAGGAGGAAGGAAGCATCGCCTGTCTAAACCGGAGTCCCGGCCACGGTGAGTCACTACATCTGTGCTGCCTCCTGCTCCTGGTGACATGCCCCGCGGACCTGCAAAAAAGCTGAACTCACTGCCCAGGATGACTGACTACTACGGCAGGGAAAGGGCACAGAGCTCCAAGATGGCGACAGCTTCCCGCTCCAGATCACTGTCCTTCCGCTCATCTAAGGATATCAGTGAGGTGAGAGGTGCGGAGGTGGAGGGAATACCGCTAACAGAAGCAACTATGGAGAGATTATGTCACCACCTCACGGCCCGGTGCACTTGCCCTGCAGCCTGCCTCCTCTCCTCTGCTCTCCCTTACCTCCTCACGTCCTGTCCAGGGGCAGGGGGCCTGTGCTCCGGTCATCCACCGTCGCTCCCTGAGGTCCAGGTCCCGTCCCCGCAGACATGCCGCCCGGGTCCACGCTAACAAGGCCTGCTGCACTTCCTCTTTCATCTTCCTTCCAAGGGCACACATAGGGGGCGGGCCCGCGTGCTTACAGGCATTTATGGAGACAGCTCACCCTTACTCCTGCCCCTTCCTCCTGGCCTATGACCAGCAGGCTTTGGGGATAAAAAGGTCTCAGACACTCCAGGACCTTGCCAGGGCAACTTCTATCTTACTGAAGTTGCAGCCCCAGGTCTCTCTCAGTTAGGGCTCTGCAGTCTGGTTCTCTGTACTTAACCTGTGTTCCTTTTGTCCTAGGTCGGGTCTGGAAGTTCTTCTGTACTTCATGCCCTGGCTCCTGTGCTGTTACCTGCTGTCACCGGTTGGCTTCTACCCGCTGAGTTCTCCCCGAGTAAGCCTGTTCCCTGTAGTACCCCTAGGGTCGGTTCAACACGGGTGTCCGCCTCATCGGCCCCTTCACAGCTGTTCAAGGGGAAATCCCTGTTAGAGGATCAATCCATCCTTGGGCTCCTGGGAGGTACCCCGGTGTTGTGGTTCCGTGGCCTTCCTAAGGGGCGCCTTTCATATATATTGCTGTACCTTGCAATAAAGCTTTTTGAATATGATTTCCTGGTCTGGCTCTCCCTATCTGGTATCAGCAGCCGCCATATTTGCAGTCCAGTGGGTCCCCCCGATAGATCCGTCTGTAGGGCGTGACAGATTACTAGCTTCCCTGTGCACAGCTCTTCATGAAGACTTTAAAGGAATGCTGGGTGAGCTTAATAGAGAGGTCCAGGCGCTTGGAGAGCGCACAGACTACTTAGAACACAAGATGACTGACTTTGCTACTGCACATAATGGTCTGGCTGACAGTGTGGCGGCATTGGAGGACAAAATAACTATTCATCAGCTGAAACTGTGGGATCTTGAAGATAGATCTCGCAGATCTAATGTGAGGCTTAGGGGGATACCAGAAAGTGTTAAAGACTCGGAGCTGCCCTCTTTCTTTACTGATTTCTTGTCTGCTGTTCTGCCTGACACCCCACCTGCCTCACTTTAAAATATAAAAGGGTGGGGGACAAGAGGCGCAATAGTGCCCTATCACTAGTGACACTAAACGTAATGGGGTGGTGCCAGGCTAGGTGCCGAAACGCGTAGGAGAAGGAGAATAAACGATGGAAATCTGACTGACTCTTTGGTGAGTTTTTTAAGGCCTGGAGCAACGCGGACTGTGATACACCTATACTCCCATCATCTTTCTCGATTATCACCTGCCTCACTTGAGATTGCTAGGATCCACAGGGTCCCTAAGCCCACCCATTTTCACAGGGATTTGCCTAGAGATGTCCTGGCGTATCTGCATTCCTATAAGACGAAGGATGATTTTATGCAGGCAATTAAATCTGGCCCTGACCTGAGGGATCCTTATGCTAGAGTGGCAGTTTTTCTTGATCTATCTGCTGGGACCCTGGCTAGAAGGAGAGAATTCGCTCCAATGTGCAAAGTACTGCGAGACAACCACATTCCTTACAGCTGGGGATTCCCGGTAAAAGTAAGGTTTTCCTATGACGACAACAGATATGTCTTCAACTCCCTCAAGAAATTGGATAAAGCCCTCCGGGAATGGAAACTCTCCCCCCTTTGCCTGCAGCTTCACCCCGTTCCGCACGCGGTCCTTCACACAGGAAGCTGTTCTCGGGATGGAGGTCGGCTACATGACTGACTGGACTTGTTTTTTCTTTTTCGTTTAAGCTGTTCATTCTGGTGGCTGGGCCTGAGGGAGCTTATTCCCTGTCTTTTATTCCAGCTTGGCACTGTCCAGTGACATGGTGGACCCATTTCTCGATGGACAGGAGTGCCTGTTCGGCCCCCATAGCAGAGAGAATTCATGCTCTGCCTTTCAGTTTACATATATGTCTTTATGAATGTTTGTATTTGTATACTATGTTTGCCCTCTTTTTCCTACTCTCTGTTTTCTAAGATACTTTTCTTTCCCTGGAGATCGTCGGTTACTTCACACAAGAAATAGATTGCTGGTCTACTATGTATTATGTCTGTAAAGCTAGTATCACCAAATGTAAACAGGTTAAATTCACCATCTAAGAGATCTATGATGTGGAGGGAGGCCCGGGCCTTGGAAGCTGATATTTTTTGTGTCCAGGAGTCCCACTTACTAAAAGAGGATAACTCTCGGGTGGTACATCGTTTGCTCCCCATAGCGCTATTTTCCAATAACAAGGCGAAAAAGGCAGGGGTGTGTATATTTGTTAGGAATTCCATAGCCTTCCATCTGGTCAAAGATTTTTGTGATCCTGCTGGGCGATTTATCATTATGTCCTGTGATATTCAAGGGACTAGATACAATATTGTGAATCTGTACGCTCCAACTCACGCTCCCATCAAATTTCTTCGAGAGATATTGAATAGGCTGAAGGATTGGCCAGATGGAAGTTTGATTATTTGTGGAGACTTTAAAATAATTCCTTCTCACGACCTGGATTGTTCAGCCAAGCCAGATGTTAGAAGGAAAAATATCAACCAGCTTTGTAAAGAAAATAATTTACGTGATATTTGGAGGTACCTGCATGCTGTGGAGAGGGATTATTTCCACTACTCGTATAGACACAAGTCTTACTTGAGAATTGATTTTTCCTTGTGGACAGCGGACAACTTCACAATTGTGTCTTGGCTGAGGTGGGTCTGCTCTCCTGGTCGGACTAGTAAAGACCTCATTTTATGCTGGCGGGGATAGGGCTGATTCTTTATTGGCAAGAAGAGTTAAACGCCGAGAAGCTGTGGCGTGCATTGATGCTTTTCGGAACCAGTCAGATTCCAATGTCAGGAATCCAGTCCTTATAGCGGAAACCTTTGCAAAGTTCTACTCAGCCCTCTATAATCTGAAAGATGACGGCAACACTCCTCCTCCTACTCCAGAATTGATTAATTCTTTCCTGGACGGGATCTCCCTACCTAAGGTTACACGGGATCAGTTAGACCAACTAAATGCTCCGCTTACCTTGTCAGAGATAGTTCAAACTATTAATTTAACCAAAATCCACTGCAGCTCCAGGCCCAGATGGATTTTCTAACGTTTATTACAGAAAATGTTTGCACATATTGGCCCCATATTTACTCCGCACTTTCTCCTCCTGGCAACTTAAGGGCTCCTTGCTTGCAACGGCCTTGCAGGCGACGATAATAACTATCCCGAAACCGGGCAAGCAAAGGGACGACCCTGGTAGCTACCGGCCGATTTCTTTACTAAACTGTATTGTGATGATCTATTCGAAGCTGCTGGAAGCATGGTTGCTTAAGGTCACTCCCTCCTTGATACATGTAGACCAGGTTGGATTTGTGAAGGGGAGGCAGGCTGGAGATGGCACTCGCCGCATGTTGGATCTTCTTGGGGTAATGGAAGGGGCGGGGGTCCCTGGTGCATTCCTGTTTTTAGATGCGGAAAAATCGTTTGATAGGGTGCACTGGGGATACCTCGCCTCGGTCTTGGATAAGTTTGGTATTTCCAGACCATTCATGTTGGCAATTATGTCGCTTTACTCTAATCCGAATGCGACGGTGCTCTCATCTGGTTTCCTGTCGGCTCCCTTTCAGATATCTAATGGTACGCGCCAGGGTTGTCCCTTATCACCAGTCATCTTCTCACTACTTATTGAACCTCTAGCGGAAACTATAAGCACAAATAAACAGATTGAGGGTCTTAGGGTAGGCTCCTGGCGCCACGTAATTGGACTTTATGCAGACGACATAATTATCACATGTACGAAACTTGAGACCTCTCTTGAAGAGATCATGCAAGTTTTACATAAATTTTCTCTTGCCTCTTATTACAAGCTAAATACGAGTAAGTTTCTGCTACTTCCTGTTGGTGTCTCGCCGGGTGTTCAGGCGAGTTTGGAAGAAAGGTTTCCTTTTGTGTGGAAGAATGATGGGATTCCATATTTAGGTGTGACTCTCTCGCGGTCCCACAGGCTGGTGGCTTCTAACATGGAGAGACTCCTCTCGACAGTAAGGTCAGCGATTGGGAACCATCCTCTCAATAACATGACGTGGATAGCCCGTATTCATGCATTTAAAATGTTTGTCCTGCCACAAATTTTATATGTTTTCAGAGCTCTGCCTGTGCAGCTTACGACGAGATTGCTGCGTAAAGAATTCTTATATCTGGGTGGGTAAGAAAGCACGGGTCGCGGTGAGAATAATGTATCTTCCTTTTGCTGAGGGGGGCATGGGAGTTCCAAACATTATAAATTATTATAAAGCGGTGCTCTTTGAGTCAGTAAAAAAATGGTGGTCTACCCCGGCAGAACCCCCAGGCTGGATGAGTATTGAAACCCACGTTTTGGGAGGTGCCCCCCTGCGCTCCCTTCTAGAAGCTGAGTCACTAGCGTGTACAAACATCAGGCTGGCACTTCTAGTCACTTGGGCTACTTTGACCTTGTGGCGTGAGATGATCCCGTCCCTGGTTTCTCTCCCGGTTGGGGTCATTGGTTTGAAGGCTCTTTACTTTCATATTGTAGGTTTGAACTTAAGGCTGTGGTGGGAGTTGGGGCTACATGTTCTTGGGGATTTGCTGTGGGATGGTTCGCTTCCCCCATTTGGCTCATTTTGTGAGGAATTCCCTGAGCTTAAAAAATACTTTCTTCAATACATGCAGATAAGTCATTTTCTCCACTCGGTAGATAAAAAACAAATGCCCTTGATTCCCACATGCCCTTCAGCACTTCAGAAATTCCTACTCTCTGACCCACGAAATTATAAAGGATTATCATTGATTCACAAGGATCTTAACAAAATAGCATTTGGGTCTCGTCCGTCTTATGTGACCAAATGGGAGGCTGATCTGTCATTTCGGGCAACAGAGGAGTGGGGAGCGCAAGTCTTAAGGCAGTAGGATCGACAACCAGATGTATTAGCCACCAAGAATCTCTGAAAAAGATCCAGCTTAGGTGGTATCTCCCCCCTTCTCGGCTGGTACATTTTACAGCGGGGACATCCCACTTGTGTTGGAGGCAGTGTGGGGAGAAAGGTACCCTTTCGCATATGTGGTTGTTCTGTTCCAAATTAAAACCCTTCTGGACAGTTATCTCCCAGCTTTTATACACTCTGACGGGGCTGGAAGTTCCTCTTATCCCACAACTAGCTATTCTAAATATAGGTATACTTGGAGAAATTAGAACCAGATGGATAGAAGCCGCGCTGACCACAATAAGAGTAACAGAGTAACACACACACTCTGTTTATTCAGCCTACGCGTTTCGTGGCAAACAGGCCACTTCATCAGGGCATCAAGATTCAACAGCACATCCAGTTATATATACACACAGGAACAATAAAAAAAAATCACATAAAATGAAGCTCCACCCCCTCTGACATCACGTCTGGTGAAAACGCCCACTATAAGTCAAACGTATAAAAATGCCCATTCCATTGAGGCTTGTCAAAAAGACCTATAACTCTGTTAAACATTGTACCCAGAATGAGCTTATACATTCTGACAAGAACAAGGGTGTAAAGAATAACCTTTTTGAAACAAATTTTATCACTACTTTTTCGTCACAAAATTACGAAATATATTGTAAAAACATTGGAATGTGATTTTAAATGACCCGATCCTCAATAAGGTGGTCCCCAGGAAACCGACAGTGACATTTAAAAGGGCCCCTACCATCAAAAATGTCTTGGCACCTAGTGTAGTTAAGATTCCTAACTCTGGATGTACAAAAGTAGGTAATGAACAAACTGGCCGTAGGGGTTCGTACCCATGCACTAGACGTGGGTGTAAATGTTGTAGGTCTATTAGTAATGACGTGGACAGTTTCATGTCATTTACGAATGAAGGGAAGGTTTTTAATATTAACTTCAGAATGACATGCCAGACGGATCATGTGATCTATTTGATCCAGTGCAACTGTGGTAAACAGTATGTGGGAAGAACTTCTCAACCTCTTCATAAACGTGTAAATTCCCATAGGTTTAACATTATCAGAGGTTTTTTAAAACATGGATTATCGCGACATTGCACCATAGTTCACCATGGTGATGTTAAATTATCTGTTACCCCTATTGATTATGTGCCTGAAAATACTCCTAGGAGATTGGATGTCCTGGGTAAAAGAGAAACTTATTGGATTTTTAAGCTGGGCACTTTAAGCCCTGGTGGGCTTAATGAGGTAAGTGACCTTTTTTAAGAACCCATGAGTTGTTAATGTCTTCTTGATTCCATCGATGACTTATTATAGTGATGGTTTCTCTCTTACCATCTTGCTAGATGGAGTTCTTCTATGTGACAATGTGGCGAGATATTTCGACCGTAGTGGTCTCTATTCCCCATAAGCTCAGATAGCTTACCGGTTTGAGGGGTTGCTTAATCACTTTGTGGCTACCCCTAGACATAATGGGTTCATATTTCTCTGTTCATCCTTTACCTCATATAAATCCTGTCTGCATTTCCTCTTTATTGTGAGAGGTTTTTAATTGTGAGTTTGTATATATGGGTGACTTGTAATTTACATAGATCAACAAACCAAGGAATATAAATTATTCAGTGAGCATATTATAGACACAAAGTTTAGAGGTCATTTACATTGAAAGATCCCTATAGACAAGAAGTTTATATTTTTATAATTATTTGTTTACTTTTTATATAAAAAAGAAGGTTTTGTCTACTAAGTAAATGAGGATATTTAATTGTTTCATGGCTTGAGTTGGTAGATCCTGGCTAAACAGTTGCTCTTACCTAAGACGACCGGATGGTTAAGTGGTATAAGATGGAGGTTTAATCTCCGGAGGAGAGCTTTATGCCCCTGTCAGGGTTAGTTCTAATCCTGGTTTATCTTTTTACCAAAAATGTTTTAATTATTTATTGAAGAACATATGTGATTTTAAATACTGATTATTGTGTTTTAATGTATTTTTAATGTATTGTAATCAATGTAATGGGCATTTTTATACGTTTGACTTATAGTGGGCGTTTTCACCAGAAGTGATGTCAGAGGGGGTGGAGCTTCATTTTTTGTGATTTTTTTTTGCTTGTTCCTGTGTGTATATATAACTGGATGTGCTGTTGAATCTTGAGCCCTGATGAAGTGGCCTGTTTGCCACGAAACGCGTAGGCTGAATAAACAGAGTGTGTGTGTTACTCTGTTACTCTTATTGTGGTCAGCGCGGCTTCTATCCATCCGGTTCTAATTTCTCCAAGTGGATCCTTACTTTTTGCCGGGAGCCTGCTGCGACCATACGTGCTTTTCCAAGGGAGTTGTGACCATTCACAACCAGACAAGGTGAGCCTGTATTGTGGGAGTCCGTGTGACCATCAAACCAGAAGGTATTACTCTATGTGCGCTTCTTTTCCTTCTTATTTGTAAATATAGGTATAGACAGTTTACATAGAGATTTTCAACCCATTGCCTCAATAGTTCTTACTGCTGCGAGATGTCTATTGCCGCTAAATGGAGGTCACATTGTCCCCCTACTCTCCAAGCAGTGTGCGATAGGCTTAATTTAACTTTCCATCATGAGTACTGGCTATCGCTTGACTCCAAACGGAGGAATAGGGTGATAGACATATGGTCAGGCTGGGTCTCTAATCCCCTGGCAGTTCCTATCCGGTGATAGCTCGATGTTCGCCGCTTAGGCTATAATTATGCAAGGATATTTCCGACTTTCTCTTTGTATTTAGAATGATTTGTGAAGTTTGATGGTCTCTGTCTTTCCTTTCTTTTCCTCCCAGTCCTCTTTTCCCCCTCTTCATCCCCTTTCCCCTTCCTACCTAGCCTTTCTTGCACTATTGCTTGATTTTCTTTCCTACATTGCCTTTGTTTTTTTGCACCCTTCCCCTTAGGTTAGAATTGGCATTTCCTTGCCTCATGTTGGTAACCTTATGTATGTATCTTTGTGCTCATTTGACTGTTGGTCAATGTTGTTGTTATTTGTTTATTCCCAATGCTTTCAATAAAAATTTATTGGAAAAAAAGATTGCGGCGTGTGAAGTGGCGATGGAATGAGGCAAGATTGATTCCGCTGTAGGGGAGGCCATTTCCGGAGCGACACATCGCCTTAGGTTCAGGGCGAAATTGCGGTGTGTGATGCCATCAGCAATCTGAGGTGACCACGAAAAACGTGAGCGCGCGTTAGATCGCCACACATCGCCAGCCGAGATTGCGTGTGACTGTACCTTTAGAGACATTAACAATTTGATGTCCAAAGGTGCACATAACTAGGAGGAGACAAAGTAGATGATCAATACTGGTACATGGACCCATTCACAGATTGCTGGACTAAATGGCCATGATCATATGCAAAAGCTGAGTGGCCATATCCATATGCTGAGACTCACATCAATCTATGGCCCATGTTTATGACTAGGACACGCCCAGTTGGTTATAGGTAATGTATGGTACAACACCTCAAAACTTTCGGTCAATGTGTTTAATAAGGGTGCAGGTAGACTCTTGGGATGAATGAGACATCAATCATCCAAAAAAGCTGGTATGCACATGGTTGATTTCTATTGTAGAACACCATATGGGATGACTAAACTTGTCATTTTTCCCCTGGACAGCGTGCTTCTGTCTGATACTCCTGTTGCCATATGCACTACTTCCCACCGAGCGTTTAAACCTACCCCTCCGGTGTAGATACATAGACGACGTGATGATCGTTCATTTCACTTCCGAGTTTCAGACAAGGGAATTAACTTCGAACATAAAGGCATATATATTGACCAATATATTAGCCAAGAATCTCCTTTATTGAAATATACCTGCAGCAGTAATGCTATGTCATATTTTCTCTATTTCAATTTTACAATGAGCTAAGTATATTTTTCCTTTTTTCTCTAATGTTCCCATACCAGTAATGCACGACCATATTCTTTTTAATTATTTAATTCTAAGAGTTCTATTGTGCAGCTGTTTATATTTTTGTTGTAATGAAGATAGGCCATGGAAATTTATGTGCAATATATGAGTGCAATTGTGCACTGACTGGGAAGAATCTTAAAATGTTGAAAATATGTTTAGAACCAAACTCATCATCTTTCCTCCATCTCACACACCTTCCTTACCAGATCTATCTATCACAATAAATGACACCACACTTTGCCCTGTACCTGAAGTCCACTGCCTTGAAGTAACCCTTGACTCTGCGCTGTCCTCCAAACCGCACATCCAAGCCCTTGCCACCTCCTGCAACTCAAAAATATTTCCAGAATCCATCCCTTCCTCAAACTACTAGTGCATGCCTTCATAATCTCCCTTCTTGACTACTGCAACCTCCTTCTCTGTGGCCTCCCTGCTAACACTCTTACACCTCTCCAATCTGTCCTTAACTCTGCTGCCCGACTAATGCACCTCTCTCCTTTCTATTCCTCCACTTCTCCCCTCTGCAAATCCCTTCAGTGGCTCACAATTCACCAGCGTATTCAATTCAAACTACTAACATTGACTTACAAAGCCATCCACAATCTGTCCCCCCCATATATCTCTGAACTAATCTCCCGATATCATCCAACTCGTAATCTTCGATTCTCCCAAGACCTCCTTCTTTCCTCCACACTTGTACGTTCCTCATCTAACCGCCTGCAAGACTTCACCTGAGCATCCCCCATTCTCTGGAATTCTGCACCCCAAAACGTCTGACTGTCCCTCACAATAGGAACCTTCAATCAGAACCTGAAAACCCCTCTCTTCAGAACAGCCTACAGCCTGCAATCAAGATGTAGGGAAAAGGGTGTAAAACAGTCCGCGCTGCCAGGTCCAATTTCACTCCAAAGAACACACGTATAGGTGATGTTCAAAACAGGTTACCTTTATTTTCTCCGACGCATTTCGGTGCCCTCCTGGCACCTTCCTCAGGGATCCCTGAGGAAGGTGCCAGGAGGGCACCGAAACGCGTCGGAGAAAATAAAGGTAACCTGTTTTGAACATCACCTATACGTGTGTTCTTTGGAGTGAAATTGGACCTGGCAGCGCGGACTGTTTTACACCCTTTTCCCTACATCTTGATGTGCATCCACGAGTGAGTGGCTGGTGGAAGTCCAGCAGCAAGCCATCAGTACATGATTACCATATGCCTTCAAACCAGTTGTGGGTCTCACAACTGGCATAGGTGAGTGAAACTTACACACCACCTTGATATTTAGTGTCTCTGGTGATAGGGCACTATTGCGCCTCTTGTTCCCCTTCCTTTCTTCTATTGATACAGCCTGCAATGACCACAGTGCCACCTCACCACCACTGGACCCAGCGCTCCACCACCACTGGACCTGGCACTCCACCACCATCGGACCTGGTGCTCCATCACCACCAGAGCAGACCCAACCCACTGTCTCTCTGCCCATTGCCCTGTAGAATGGAAGCCCGCAAGGGCAGGGTTCTCTCTCCCAGGGCGAGTCAGGGACCCCATTATCAGGGACAGAGCAGGTTCCTCTGACTCCCTACACCCAGCTCACTCCTACTTCTGGGCCCCCCGGTCCCCCCAGCATGACATAATCAGCGACCCACTATTTCTTCCCCGAAGCCGCTATGTCAACACAAGCTTTTGCGCACCTCGTGGAGGAACTCTCTCAGGAGATGTCTACCCTGCGAAACCAGGTGGTGCATCAGCTTCGAGAAGTGGTTGGGTATCTGGCTGGGGTTCACATGCTGGCTGTACCAGAGCCCAATATCTCCCTTCCTGACCAATTTTCAGGAGGGAGAGATACATTTTTTGCTTTTAGAGAAGCCAGCAAATTATATTTCAGGCTGCGTCCTCGTTCTTCGGGGAGCGAGGAACAGCGAGTGGGGATTATACTCTCCCTTCTTAAGGGGGATCCCCAGGCCTGGGCCTTCTCTCTGCCGACCGATTATCCATCTATGCGGTCAGTGGACGAGTTTTTTGCAACGCTTGCCCTGGTTTATGGCGACCCTGATGCCGTCTCCCTTGTGAGTCTAAACTACGTAAGTTCAGGCAGGGAGCATGACCGGTCGAGGAGTATTGCTCTGAGTTCAGGAGGTGGACCACTGACACTCAATGGAACAACCCTGCTCTGAGGAGTCAGTTCTGTCTGGGTTTGTCAGATCGGGTACAGGACACTATAACTCAGTACGCTGCTCCAGAGACGCTGGAGGCTGCAATGGCGCTCGCTATTAGGTTGGACAGATGCCTAAGAGAGAGACCGGATCTGACCCTGCCCCCGGTGACCATCCCTGCTGTGGAGGTTACATGTGTGGGTTCTGATGTTTCTAAGCAGTTGGGGACTGGGGAGTCTTGTACTAACCCATCTGCAGGTCATCAGGTTGGGCGGTCTTGTTTCTTTTGCGGTCAACCTGATCACTTCATTAGGGTCTGTCCATACCGTGCCAACCCTGCTTCTTAGCTCCAGATGTCCCATGTGGATAAGCGCGGGAGCGTTGCTGTGTCTGCCGTGTTGGTCAGGCCAGAGGCCTCTCCACTGGTGGTGGTTAATCACCCACTCAAGGATAGGAGTAAAACCCTGCCGGCACCTCAGATCGATGCTGGACTCAGGGGTTATCCAGAGAAGCCTTTTAGGGGGAAGGTGGTTACCCCCACTAAGCTCTTGGTGAGAATGGTCCCCGAAACGAAACCAAGAGCCATCTCTGCCATTTGCCCCCCTGAGAGTGAACCTTTGGTCTGTGACCGCGTGAATGGCAATATACGTTCAGGTACAGACCTGAGTGTGGATGACTAAGTGTGGGTGCTGTCAAAACACGTAAGGTGGAAGTGTGCGGCTGGAGCTCCTACTACTGGAGTAATTAGAAGTCCGGAAGCCTCTCATAAAGAGGGGGGTACTGTTAGGTATTGACTGTCTTGCTGTATGGAAGTGCTGCTGCTTTTGTTTAAATTAAGCCTTTTTTTTTCCCTACTCTCAGTGTGGAGAGAGGAAGCTAATGAGTGGGAGCTGAGAGTGCAGGTGTGCGTGATGAATATGACTCATGCTTAGGTGAGCTGAGGGGCGTGCCTGGGCTGGTTGTTCCCCACCCCTACGCCATAAATGGGTCATTTCACATCTACTTGATGTCGCTGATTCAGTTCACTTCTGGACTGTGACCTGTTGAGAGCACATGCTGATCCAGAGCTGCTGCTTTGCTCTCCATTGGAAGTTGTTGGGTTCTGTGGTCCGTGGGTGGAGGTAGGGGCTTATGCCTTGGCTTCTCAGGAGTTAGGGACTTAGGCTGGTGGCTCGGACCTCCTCACCTTTAGAGGTACCTCCGAGATCAGGGCGACTCAGGGACCCCAGTATTAGGGCCAGAGCAGGCTCCCCTGGCTCCCTACGCCCAGCTCTCTCCTACTTCTGGGCACTCCAGCCGCCCCAGCGTGACAGATACTTTTGGCAGTTTGGACCGGTGACAAGTCCTGCTGGAAAATGACTTTTCCATCTCCAAAGAGCTTGTCGGCATGGGGAAGCATAAAGTGCTGGGTGGCGGGTGAGGAGGACAAGGATGAGAAAGGGAGTAATTGGTGGTCAGAGAGGGGGAGAGGGGAGGTTGTGAGAGTAGATAGGGAACATAGACAGGTGAAGATAAGATCTAGTGTTTGTCCATCTATGTAGGTGGCTGTGGCGGACCACTGAGTGAGGCCAAAGCATGAAGCAAGTGACAGGAGTTTGGAAGCTGCTGACTGGTTGGTATTAATGGGGATGTTGAAATCACCTATGATGATTGTGGGTGAAAGTGAAGAAGCCAGATGGGGAATTGGTCAATAAAGGCAGTGGCTGTGCCTGGGGGTCGATAAATGACGGCCACTTGGAGGTTGAAGGGAGAGTAGATACGAACAGAGTGCACTTTAAAGGATGAGAGGATAAGGGAAGGGGGAGGAGGAATTGGGTTGAAGGTGCAGTTGCAGAAAGAAGACCCACTCCTCCACCATAAAGTAAAAGATAAAAAAATGGTGCAGTTGAAAGAGATGCAGATTGCAGAATCAGGTGAGAATTGGGGTCAGACAATTTTTAGTGAGCAGCATAGCATATCATAGAGTAAAAGATAAAAATTTGATAAGATAAACACATTCCAACCTCTCCACCAAGGCCAAGACCAAAGAGCTGTCTAAGGACACCAGGGACAAAATTGAAGATCTGCAAAAGGCTGGGATGGCTACAGGACAATATGCAAGCAGCTCGGTGAGAAGGCAACAACTATTAGAAAATGGAAGAAATAGAAGATGACTGACAATCTTCCTTGCTCTAGAGCTCCATCCAAGATCTCACCACGTGGGGTAAGGATGATTCTGAGAAAAGTCAGGAATTAGCCCAAAACTACATGGGGGGCCCTGGTCAATGACCTGAAGAGAGCTGGGACTACAGTCTCAAAGAGTACTGTTAGTAACACACTACATCATCATAGATTACAATCTCGTAGGGCACGCAAGGTCCCACTGCTCACACCAGCATATATCCAGGCCCATTTGAAGTTCGCCAATGGCCATCTGGATGATTCAGAGGAGGAATAGAAGAAAGGTAATGTGGTCAGATGAGACCAAAGAACTTTTTGGTATCGACTCCACTCGGCATGTTTGGAGGAAGAAGGATGAGTGCAATCCCCACAGCACTGTTCCAACAGTAAAGAATGGGGGTTGAAACTTCTTACTTTGAGTGTGTTTTTCTGCAAAGGGGACAGGACAAGTGCACTGTATTGAAGAGAAGATACATGGGGTCGCATATCGCAAACTTTTGGCCAACAACTTCCTTCACAGTAAGAGCACTGATTTTTGGAGAATATTACAAGAAAGGAAGAAAAATAAAATAAAACATGTCAATAAAATCATACTACCCTATATAGTAATATAAGAAGAAGAGGAAGGAGGGAGGGAAAGTAAGAGGTCTGGAAAGGGACTAAGTTTTATTATGGAGAGAAAAAGGAAAGGGAAAAACTAAAGAAAATTAACCCTTTTAAAGAAAAGGGAGAGTAATGACGCGCAGCACAAATAATCTTACAATGATAAATTCCTTATTAGTACGAGTCCAATCGTATTGGATTAGGCTTAGCCTTTAATAGTCCAATAAAAAGTTGCTTTGATGTTGGTCCATAAAGGAAGTTGCTTAATCTTTGACATTATTAATATGTTGCTGACAAATTCAGTAATAGTGATGGTAGAGGTTTAATCCATATTGTTCCAAAAAAAGCGTAAGAGCACTGTTGGATCGTGGAAGGGTCTTCCAGCGTAACAATGATCCAAAACACACAGTGAAGGCAACTAAGGAGTAGCTCCGTAAGAAGCATTTCAAGGTCCTGAAGTGGCCTAGCCAGTCTCCAGACCTGAACCCAATAGGAAATCTTTGGAGGGAGCTGAAACTTAATGTTGCTCAAGAATCAATAGACCTAACTGGCACTTTCCTCTTACAGACTGCTAAAACTATCCTGGTTTGGGAGAGTAAATGTGATCAAAATGGATGTCTTGCCCCGACTCCTGTATACTTTCCAAACAGTCCCTGTCCAGTACGATAGGGTTTTTTTCTCCAAACTGCAATCTAAGATTCTCAGATTTGTTTGGGGGGGCAAGAGACCCAGATTAAGGATGAATATTCTCACCTTGCCTAAGTCCAGGGGAGGGGTTGGATTGCCCAATATGCAGGCGTATTTTCTGGCCTCCTCTCTCATTAGAGCCCTAGACTGGCACTATAATGCATCTTCTAAGAAGTGGGTGGGGGTGGAGCAAGAGGGTCTGGGGACCCCGTTGAAGCATCTGCTTTGGATCTCCCCTAGAGACCTTACGGACGTTGTGTCCCTGATATGACTAGGACAACCTTAAAGATATGGCACTCAGTAACGAGAACTCTCCACACAGATGACAGCCTTAGCCCTCTGACCCCCCTCTTCTCCAGTCCTTCTTTCTCTCCTGGATTTGGTAGACAGAGATTCTTATGTTGGCAGATCGTGAACGATACCCGACTGGGCCAGACCCTGTCCGACGGTGATTTACCCTCGTTGGTAGAACTACAATCCAAAGATCCCACGAGGCCGCTTAAGTGGTTTGAATATTTCCAATACAGAGCATTTCTGTACGCAGCTGACCACTCATGCAGGGTGAGGTCGACACCTAACGAATTGGAACAGTTATTCCAATTAGAGTCTTCCCCGAGACGCAAAATATCGGCCCTATACCAGGTGCTAGGGTCCTTGAGAAATCAGGGTACTCTATACTTTCAGCGCGCATGGGAAAGAGAGTTGGGGAACAGCATCTCAGATGGTGATTGGCAGAAATGCTTTTTATTTACCCATAACCTAGCTAGCGCTTGTACTGCACAAGAAAGAAGTTACAAGTTGCTTACTAGATGGTACTTATGTCCGACAACTCTTCGGAGCATGTTCCCTGGAACCTCTGACACATGTTGGCGCTGCGAAGAAGAGACAGGTACAATGTTACACATCTGGTGGAGTTGCAGGGGAATCCGGTTTTTCTGGTCTGACATATTTAACGCATACACCCAGATAACAGGTAAATGAACCGAATGTTGCCCAGAGTCGGCTCTGTTATCTATCTTTCCTGGCCCTGTTGGACTCCAAAAGAAAGATATTCTTCGCTTTTGTGTCTCGGCCGCACGGGATGTGATCCCGAGGTTCTGGAAATCGACCCGGGTTCCATCCTTGCTTGACTGGTCCAGGGAATTGATGGACATTTTTCGAATGGAGGAGCTTTCAGCGGAGGCATTGGGATCTCGTGACAAATTCTCGAGGATCTGGTTCGATTGGATTATTTTCCAGGAGTCTGTGGACTTCAGGACTATCCTGGATGATACAGACATACCGACACGACCCCTGGTGGACGGAGAGACTGAGTAACATGAACCCTCCCCCCTTCCCTTCCCTTCCCTTTCTCATTACATGGCCCCTCTTACCCCTGTTCTGTTCCTCTTTTTGATTACCCTTCCTCATCTTTCTTTTCCCTTCTCTCTATATTCTGATATGCCTACTCTTTATCAGTTCACGTATTCTTTCTCGGCACCCAGCACCCCCTGGATTTCGGCGTACTCCGAACAGTGCTAATAACTAATTGTTTATAGATACGAGAAGCCTTCTGGGTAACAGCTTCCCCTATTGATATCCCAGGCATTGTTAGAGCCTGTAGGAGCCTTATGGTAACTAGGTTAATGGGGTTATACTTTAAACACTGGGTAATCCTAGTGGAAGTAGCAAAGGAATTTTGATTTTCGGGGTGAGATCAGAGTTTCCTAGAGATTAGATTATTTCTCCACCCAAAGAAGAGCTATTTAATTGTATAATTGTTATTTGCCTATTTTGAATTGTTAACTGTGACTCAGCTAAACAGTCACCAGAATGGTGCTACTGGATTATGACTGTTTATTTCAATGACGATAGCATCACTTTGTTTTGATTTGTTTTATTTCTTACCAATTTGACAACTGAATGTATGTTTATTATTATTTTGCTTTTCAAAACTCAATAAAAATTAAAAAAAATAAGATTAACCGAAAGAATCAATAGACCTGAAACCTGAAAGATCTATACGAAGGAGTGGGCCAAAATCTCTTCTGCAGTGTGTGCAAACTTTGTCAAGAGCTACAGGAAACATCTGACGTCTGTAATTTCAAATGAAGGTTTCTGTAATAAATATTGACGTTGTTTTTATATTGTAACGAAAACAATAATGCAATAAAATACAAACTAATTATGTAAAAATCATATAACACAGGCCTGTGATGAAAAAAATACAAGAGAAGTTTTCACTGATTTTTATGTAATTTGGTGTGCTGATTACGAAAATGACCTCCATTTTTTCCATCACGTAAGGATTTTTTGTAAAACCAAAATCGATATTTTTGCTAAAATCCTATTTTAAAAGGAATTCTGTCGAACAATTGTACATGTAATACCTGGCAACAGTGGTTTTTATCCATTTAAATTTATGTATAAATATACAGAGACCACCCTGCTGGCACACGGCCCATCGGTATACAGAGGCCCCCCTGCTGGCACATGGCCCCCCCATCGGTATATAGAGGCCCCCTGCTGGCACACGGCACCCCTTTCGGTATTCAGAGGCCCCCTGCCCCCGCATTGATCTCACCCTCCGATGTTCGCAGGCACCCAGGGTCCTCCGTCCACTCTCCTCGCTGTATGCTGGCGGGTTCTACATGTGACTGCCGGGCGCAGTGATGACATCATCAGAGAGGAGAGAGGACGGAGGACCCTGGGTGCCTGCGGACATGGAGGGTGAGATCAATGCGGAGGCAGGGGGCCTCTGTATACCGGAGGGGGGGCCGTGTGCCAGCAGGGGGGCCTCTGTATACTGATGGGGGGCCGTGTGCCAGCAGGGGGGCCTCTGTATACTGATGGGGGGGCTGTGTGCCAGCAGGGGGGGCCTCTGTATACCGGAGGGGGGGCCGTGTGCCAACAAGGGGGCCTCTGTATACTGATGGGGGGCCGTGTGCCAGGAGGGGGGCCTCTGTATACCGATGGGGGGGGCCGTATAACAGCACGGGGGGCCTCTGTATATTTATACATAGATTTAAATGGATAAAAACCATTGTTGCCAGATATTACATGTACAATTGTTTGACAGAATTCCTTTTTAAATAGGATTTTAGCAAAAATATCGATCTTGATTTTACAACAAATCCTTACATGATGGAAAAAAATGGAGGTCATTTTCGTAATCAGCACACCAAATTACATAAAAATCAGTGAAAACTTCTCTTATATTTTTCAAAAAATTCAATTTTGCAGGGTTGTATAATCGATTTTTTTATTTTTAGATTCTGTCTTTCACAGTTGAAGTGTGCCTACAATAAAAATTGCAGACCTCTCCATTCCTTGTAAATGGAAAACTTGCAAAATCGGCAGTGGTTCAAAAACATATTTTCCACCACTTTATATATCAGACTACATTTCATCATTTACAACAGCTGCACATGGGAGAATAATGATTTCTTTCACAGCTAATGATTAACAATTTGGAATATCAGCTCATTTGAAATTAATTACAAGTCAAAGAGGTACAACAAAGTTATTTATTTATTTATTTTTTAATGGGCATATATCACAATAAGTAGATGTAAGTGATGAACAAATAATACTTATCTAATATTTGAATTACATTGTTAACACATATATCAATGAAATTAGAGAGAAGCGTATTATTCATTTCAACATTTTATGTAAATCATTACTGTTGCAAAGCTTCCTATTTTCAAGATGATATTGAAGTTGTTTAGCTGTTGTAGGAATGCATCTGTAAAACAAATAAAAACAGATTATTTTGCATGTTTAACTCCTTCATGTTTGGGTGATTTGTGTTTTTTGAGTTTCTTTTCTCTCCTTCCAAGAGCCATATTTCTTTTTATTTCTCTAAAAATGTAGCCATATGAGGTCTGGATAAATTGTAGTTTTAAATTACACTATTTATTTTACCATAATTTGCTGAAAAACAGTTGAAAAAATAGTGTGGTAAAACTGTGAAGAAAAAAAACAACTTTATTCCGTCATGGTTTATTGACTTATCTTTCTGACAATATTCATTGTGCAGTAAAATTCACCTCACAAAATAATTCTCCAACGTCAGTATGAGTATAGTGATGCAAAAATAGTGATGAGAAAAAAATTGTAACTTTGTTAAAAAAAAATTGAAAGAAATACTAGAAAGACAGAAGGCCCACCATAGGGTATTACCCAAGATGATAATGATTAATAAATAAAATGTGGGAAGTCGCCCACTTTTTGTGGTTGTAAGAAGTCACATTCACTTAAATTTAATGGCCACGGCTGCTGCAGATCCCAGCGTAATGTATCATAAGATTGGGAGAAGGAAGGTTACTTTGTAGATGTCACACAGGGAGATATCATAGGCAACTCAACTAGGATGTTGCAAGCAACTTTCGTTCGCTGGGTATGAAGCAAGTAATTAAGGTATCCAGAGGATTGAGCGCTCCCAAGGAGATTTACCTTATGATAAGGACACTGACTCCTTTTTCCTTTTTGGAGATTTATTTCAAATGGCTTCACGGTAGTAAAAAGTCATAAAAGTCATAAAAGCATAATTAAAACAACGCGTTTCGGCTATAAATATCATAAAATAGCCTTCCTCAGGTATATGAAGTATTACATAAAGTTTGGAGGTTATATAGTGTGTGTTATCCCTCCTAATTAATCATATTGATCACACATGTCTGGCTCTTCAGTATCCAGTCTCATTAGTGTTAACCAGTTCCTCCCAAGATAAAAAAGAGAACAATAGAATAAATATACACATATATCTCTCTCTTCCTTTTTGTATATATATACACATATACATATAAGGGTATAATTCAAAAAACCAATTGTATTTTAAACATTATTAGTTCCCTTTTGTTCCATTATTAATCTTTATCTTTGTTTTCTTTCCATTTTCTTTTTCCTTTTCTTTTTATTTTTGTGTTTCGAAATCAAGGTCCAAATATCATAGTATTATTTTTATTTCTTATTACCGTAATTATGATCCACTTGATATCAAAAAATTATATTCCCAAAAGATAAAAAAAAAAAAAAAAAAAAAAAAAAATTTTAAATGTTTTTTTAAATAATTACAGATGGACTCGATCCTGCACATTTTCTATCAACATATCTTACCCAGTCAGAGGTATATACCACTAGGCTATACACTTCATCTATAGGACACTTGATCCAAGTCAACCCATTCATAAGTACCACATAATTGTTACGTCCCAATATATCTCTATCCCCCTCAAAGAGACAGCTATATTAGGTCACTATATACTAGCGTGATAACTTCACCATAAAATATTTTACAATTTCCTTGATAATATATACAAATATATCTCATATATTGCATACTTCTACTGGGATCGATCTTGCTCTATTCACATTCGATCATTTTATCTTCACCCAAAAACCTGCTAAACCATCTTATCCTCCACCAGAGAGTGATTAAATCTTCTTTTCCCAATGCCTCCATAAATGCAGGTGGACCATTACAATGTCAGCACCAAGTTATGAACCGCTTCACATGTCATTTTAGGACCCACAGAGCAGACATTCCTACTTCCACAAGGAGAAACACTGCAAGAGCACTCCCGATAACCTCAATATCCCCACCTCATAAAATGATGGGATCCCAAATATGAACCTCAACAAGATTTTTATCTCTATAAGGGCCCCTTCACATCAGCGCCCTCCGAAATCCGCGGCAGACGCGGCGAAAAAAACCGCATCCGCCGCAACCACCGCACACCGGCCGCACCCGCGGCGCGGCCGCGACAAACGCCACGCAAAACACAGGCGCACCCGCGGCAGGCGCGGCAAGCGCGGCCCGCACCCGCGGCAGGCGCGGCAGCGAAAAAAAACCGCGGCTGACCGCGGCCCTTCACACTGCCGCACCCGCTGCAAGCGCAAAACCGCACCCGCCGCAAGCACGCCCACACCCCACACGGCGTGCTTGAGAACACTATGAAGTTAGAAATTCGTCATCAAATAGATGCAGAGTTTCTGAACCTATGTATTAAACACAAAATTATCCCTAAAGGGTTAATGATACATTTTAATAGTACCTTTCCACAAGATAATGATTTCTCCAAAAAGTGGCAGGAAACACTAGATACCTGCTCATATAAACTCATGACTATTTTAATAGAAAAACGCAAAGAACTGGCACTCTTTGCTACACAAAAATGTGAGTCCTTAGTTGAAGATCTAGAGGGCTACAAATCTACCTCCTATTATGAAGCTTTAAATTCTGATACAAATAAGAATTTAAAAAATTTTGAAAGTAATATTATGGAAGAAAAAACGAAAAAATTAAGGAGGGATGTTTTTTTAAATAAAAATGATGGGCAGGTTAAATATAATGGAACCTCTATACAAAATCATCGCCCTCCCTTTTTAAAAAATCACCTCTCACCAGAAAGAAATAACTTCTCTAAAAAACAAAAGGATACAGTTGATCAATTGCGCACATTTTATAATTCACGATTACCTTATAATTCTAGACAAAAAACAACTGGTTTTGATTGGACCAATACAGGAGCTATACCAAAACAAAAAGGGTTAAATCACTCTACCCCAATAACAATGCATAGATGTGATGAAATTTTGACAGCTATCCCCAAAAAAACGGTTGGAAAAACGATTAATAAAAGACATGATACAATTGATTTAAAGTTACCAGCACCTAACCCAGGGTTGCCATCCCTGGGTATATTGAGGAGAACTACAGAAAGAAATTCCCTGGAAAAGGATTTATTGAAATCTGATTCAGCAAGGGTTAATAGTGAATTGACGGAAAAATCTATTTGTGATGATAGCTTTTTTGAGAACATAACTATACACAGTACAGGTGAATCCCCTTCAGCCTTTGTGACAGTTATACAGGCCCCCACTCCTTCTCCCAGTTCAGCAAACTCGCAGATTTCTTTTTTAGAAATAGGTCCGATACGGCCCTCACCCTTAATGGAAACAATTGTTCCTACAATCCTGAGTCAATCACACATGGCACCTATCCTGTCACCCTTGCAGACTATAAATCCCCCACCACAATCAATTGGGGTTTCCAACTCTCAACCACAGATAACCCAATTTTTCACATTGAAAAATACACCCCAAAGAAAAAGAAAAGGAGGTTTCGGGGAACTAGAGCAGGAACACGTTCCCAAAAAAATTCCCAAAAACAACCAAGAGACTCAGGCCGATCCATGAACAAGATGGAATCGGAGTCCTTACAAAAAACAAAGTCTGCACAGGAAATGGACAATAAGGATAAAGATATAAATAGAACTGAAAAGAAAAGGGTGTTTAATCTATCTAAATATCCTATGAATGAAACAGAGGAGAGATTACTCACAAAGGGCTTAAATTTCTGCCCTACTCAAGATTCAAACAATTTTGATCTGTTTATTGATCTGAATAAATTTGTGAGGAAATTAACCCTCAAAAGACACATTTTTGCTCCAGGAAAAGAATAACATTAAACATATGTCTACAATGAATACAAATGAAACACCCTCAAACTTGGACCCTAATATACACTTAGAAGTGAAAAGCCGCTCTAATTTCAACCCGGTACACCATAGGGGTAATTATATAGAAACTTTTCTGGGTCTAGTTGGTGAGGAATTCCGCCGATTAGATTCAAAGAAAACCGCAAAAATTAAAACAAATCCCAAGAGGGGATATATAAACAACCATCCCCTTAAGTATAATATCACTAAGGAAGAGAAAATGGCAATGGCCAATTTGAAAAATAATGATAAAATCATAATAAGGGAGGCGGATAAAGGAGGCGGAGTCATAATTCAAGATAGAGATATGTACATTAAAGAAGCACAAATAATTCTATCGGACACTAAATATTACATCAAACTGGATAAAGATCCTTCTAAGACATTTCTGAGAGAATATCATGATCTCATAAATGATGCTTATAAGGAAGGGATAATAAATAAAAAAGAAAATAACTTTTTGGTTAATAAAGAGCCATCTATGGCCTTTTTTTATCATCTTCCAAAGGTGCACAAAGATAGTGTCAATCCTCCAGGACGTCCCATCATTTCTGGGATTGACTCTCTTACTAGCCACCTGTCTCATTTTTTAGATTTACATCTTCAGGACATAGTAAAATCTTTACCATCACATTTGAAAGATTCAGCACAACTAATACAAGAACTGAACACCATACAGTGGGAGGATAATTTCCTAATAATAACAATGGATGTGAATTCATTGTATTCGAACATTGATCATGATTTGGGCAAAGATGCAATTAGACATTTTTTGTCACAAAATAAAGCCATGCCAGGGAGACAGGTGGATTTTTTGATAAAGAGCTTAGACTTCATACTCAAGCATAATGTGTTTGAGTATGATGGACAATTGTACCTACAGAAACTTGGTACCGCAATGGGGACTCGGGTAGCCCCAAGTTTTGCAAACTTATTTATGGGGCTATTCGAGTCCCTATCACCCCTTTGCTCCTCAGAATGTGTGAGTAATATAATATTATATAAACGATACATAGATGACCTGATTATTCTATGGAGGGGTGACAGGGAAGCCGCAGAATCCCTGGTGAAGGTCATGAATGAAAATTCTTGGGGTTTATCCTTTGAGGCTACTATAACGACCAATAGAGCTGTATTTCTTGATCTAGAAATTATACCTGAGAATGGGAGATTGACAACTAGAACTCACTTTAAAAGTGTTGATGTTAATGGGTATCTCGACTATAGGAGTGCCCATTATATCAAATGGAAAAATAATATACCGTTTGGACAGTTCCATCGAGTCCGAAAAAACAATACAAAAAAGTCAGATTATGTAATACAATCTGAAATTTTAAAAAAACGGTTTCAAGAAAAGAAATACCCGAAAAAAATCATTGGGGAAGCTTATAAAGTGAATCTAAAAAAATCACAAGATGAATGCCTGAGAATAAAGAAAAATCAGATAGGATGACGGTAAAATCTCAAGCCCCTATAATTACACAGAAAAAAACTCAACCACCCATAATGATGAATAAGGAGAGATGGGAATACAACTTCATTACCTCATTCAATAAAGGGAATCGGCTGATTAGAGAGACCCTCTCTAAACACTGGCACATTTTAAAACAGGATCCCCTCTTGAGAGATTTCTTGCCAGAAAGACCAGGGATCACATTTAGAAGGGGAAGGACTCTCAGGAATATATTGGCACCTAGCCGTATGAAAAAAAGCATCATGAAAAAAAGTATCACGAAAAACATAATTATCAAGAATACTAAATTAATTTCAGCAAGAGATGATATTTCCATAGCCAATTTTGGTATGCACTCTGCTGGTACTTTTAAATGTTTTCAGAAAAAATGTCAGTGTTGTCATCTTATAACTCATGGCTCTCAGAGTATAACAGCGACTAGTACAGGAGAGATGTTTCCGATCAAAAATTTTCTCACCTGTACAAGTAATTTCGTTATTTATGTTATTACTTGTGAATGTGGACTACAGTACGTGGGTCGCACCACACAGATGGTCCGATCACGACTGAATTCACATCGTTATAACGCAAAAATTGGCCTTATGACCCATAGCTTATCAAGGCACCTTTTATTAAATCACAATAAAAATTTCAAAATAAAACTTACACCAGTTGAGGAGATACCTTTGGATGCTCCTAATAGAATGCAACAACTGAATAAAAAGGAGGCTTTTTGGATTTACAGGCTGCGAAGCCTATATCCGGATGGCCTAAATGATAAGCTTGAAAACATTTAGTAGGATAATTTATAGATGAGAACAACTTTATTGTTGTCTAGGGGCCCTTTCGCATCGTCTTTTTTTTGGGGTTTGCGGCGGATGCGGTGGGGGGGCCGCGTCTGCCGCGATTTCCGCATGCCGGCTGCGCTTGCGGCGCGGTTGCGGTGGACGCCGTGTGGGGTGTGGGCGTGCTTGCGGCGGGTGCGGTTTTGCGCTTGCGGCGGGTGCGGCGGTGGGAAGGGCCGCGGTTTTTTTTTCGCTGCCGCGCCTGCCGCGGGTGCGGGCCGCGCTTGCCGCGCCTGCCGCGGGTGCGCCTGTGTTTTGCGTGGCGTTTGTCGCGGCCGCGCCGCGGGTGCGGCCGGTGTGCGGTGGTTGCGGCGGATGCGTTTTTTTTCGCCGCATCTGCCGCGGATTTCGGAGGGCGCTGATGTGAAGGGGCCCTTATAGAGATAAAAATCTTGTTGAGGTTCATATTTGGGATCCCATCATTTTATGAGGTGGGGATATTGAGGTTATCGGGAGTGCTCTTGCAGTGTTTCTCCTTGTGGAAGTAGGAATGTCTGCTCTGTGGGTCCTAAAATGACATGTGAAGCGGTTCATAACTTGGTGCTGACATTGTAATGGTCCACCTGCATTTATGGAGGCATTGGGAAAAGAAGATTTAATCACTCTCTGGTGGAGGATAAGATCGTTTAGCAGGTTTTTGGGTGAAGATAAAATGATCGAATGTGAATAGAGCAAGATCGATCCCAGTAGAAGTATGCAATATATGAGATATATTTGTATATATTATCAAGGAAATTGTAAAATATTTTATGGTGAAGTTATCACGCTAGTATATAGCGACCTAATATAGCTGTCTCTTTGAGGGGGATAGAGATATATTGGGACGTAACAATTATGTGGTACTTATGAATGGGTTGACTTGGATCAAGTGTCCTATAGATGAAGTGTATAGCCTAGTGGTATATACCTCTGACTGGGTAAGATATGTTGATAGAAAATGTGCAGGATCGAGTCCATCTGTAATTATTTAAAAAAACATTTAAAAAATTTTTTTTTTTTTTTTTTTTCTTTTTATCTTTTGGGAATATAATTTTTTGATATCAAGTGGATCATAATTAATAAGAAATAAAAATAATACTATGATATTTGGACCTTGATTTCGAAACACAAAAATAAAAAGAAAAGGAAAAAGAAAATGGAAAGAAAACAAAGATAAAGATTAATAATGGAACAAAAGGGAACTAATAATGTTTAAAATACAATTGGTTTTTTGAATTATACCCTTATATGTATATGTGTATATATATACAAAAAGGAAGAGAGAGATATATGTGTATATTTATTCTATTGTTCTCTTTTTTATCTTGGGAGGAACTGGTTAACACTAATGAGACTGGATACTGAAGAGCCAGACATGTGTGATCAATATGATTAATTAGGAGGGATAACACACACTATATAACCTCCAAACTTTATGTAATACTTCATATACCTGAGGAAGGCTATTTTATGATATTTATAGCCGAAACGCGTTGTTTTAATTATGCTTTTATGACTTTTTACTACAGTGAAGCCATTTGAAATAAATCTCCAAAAAGGAAAAAGGAGTCAGTGTCCTTATCATAAGGTAAATCTCCTTGGGAGCGCTCAATCCTCTGGATACCTTAATTACTTGCTTCATTCCACGGGCTCATAGCTGGGAGTTCCGCTCTCTGGAGGATAGCAGCAGCATACCAAGGAGACAAAGACCCCTGTAAGACCCCCAGTGGGTTGATATGCGAAGAAACAAGACACAATAAAGGTGAGTTCTCTTGCCCAGTGTACTTCTGAGAAATATTGTACTTTTACATTTAGATCTGCGCCTGTTTTCTCTCTCCCCACCCTCCTCTGACCTACAGCCTCGAGGTCTATTGTGTGCAGTTCGCTGGGTATGAGCAATCCAGCGAGCGATCCTTTAAAATTGTACTGAATAGGGGGAAGTTGCTTTCAACATTATTGTTGCGTCATCACACTGCACAAACATGCCACATCGTTTAGGCAACATCGCCCGGTTTAAGTGCATGAGAAAAAACCTGGCAATGTCGCTCCACTGATTTATTGCAGTCGCATCGCCCTGTAACACAACATGACGCACTCACGATATCAACTGCAACTGAGCAGACCACGTGACTTTTGCCGATATTGCAACGTGTAACAGTACCCTATGGGTCCTCACAATGAATGTACCGGTAATATGAAAAAAAGGAAATAGTGTGACTTGAGATGAATAAGTTTAATGGTATAGATTTTCTCAACAGAATAGTAAGAGTGGTTGTTTAGTGAAAGACGTGTATAGCAAGAGATACAATATGTTTTGATTAATTATGCAGAATAGGTGAAAGCAGAACTATGTATAAAGTTATGGGGTCAGTCTGCAGAAGTTACATGCAAAACATATATGTTCTCATTCAAGTTATGTAGTTATGTTGCAGATAAATACAAACTGAACTGTGTCAATGCTATAGATAAAAATAAAACAAATCATAATAAATCATAACAAGTAGGAGTCCAAACAATAAGTCAAAAGGGATAAAGAAAAAAAGGTGGAATCGAGAAAGGAAGAAAAAGCAAATGACACTTATCTATTAGATAAACTAATTGAAGATGTACCACCAATTTATCTAAGGTCTTACGAAGTTTTTTGGGGGAATTTTGACCACGTATGAAAAATAGAATATCAATGGATCTATGGGAAAAATGTATTGCATTACATCAGCCACTCAATTTCCTTGTTCAAACCCCTAGGGCTAAGTGTATCTAAAGTATAAATCTAAAAGATTTCCCGTTGTTTCAGTAATTTAAAGGGAACCTGTCACCCCCTTTGGGCATTTTAAACTATGCCCACCAGCATTTACATGATCAGCCCAAGCTTCAAGTTTACATAAATCCTCCTGTAATATAAAATTGTCCTCCTCTGTATTGATTACCCTGCAGAGTTTATGGTCATCTGCAAATATTGAGATTCTACTCTGTATGCCCCCTACAAAGTCATTAATAATATATTAAAAAGAAGTGGGCCCAATACAGACCCCTGTGGTACCCCTATTTTAATTGTGACTCATTCTGAGTGTGTTCCATTAATAACCACCCTTTGTTTCCTATCACTAAGCCAGTTCTTAACCCACTTACACATATTTTTCCCTATCCCCACTGCTCTCATTTTATGTATCAACCTTTTGTGTGGCACAGTATCAAAAGCTTTTGAAAAGTCCATATACACCACATCCACTGCATTTCTTTGGTCAAGTCCACAACTTACTTTTTCATAGAAGTTTATCAGATTAGTTTGACAGGAACGGTCCCTCGTAAACCCATGTTGATATTGGGTCATGAGGTTATTCTTCTTCAGATACTCCAGTATAGCATCTCTTATGGCCACTTTACACACGGGTACATTTCTAGCTTATCCACAGGTAACTTACTGGCTGCAGTGAAATCATGGAGACATTATTCCATTTGTACACAGCAACAAGATAGAATCATATCTCCATGATTTCACTGCAGCCAGTAAGTTACCTGTGGATAAGCTAGAAATGTAGCCGTGTGTAAAGTGGCCCTTAGGGTACCTTTACACGCGGCTACATTTCTAGGGTGGCTACAGGTAACTTACTGGTTGCAGTGAAATCATGGAGACAAGGTTCTATCTTGTTGCTGTGTACAAATGGAATAATCTCTCCATGATTTCACTGCAACCAGTAAGTTACCTGTAGCCACCCTAGAAATGTAGCCGCGTGTAAAGGTACCCTTAGGGTACCTTTACACGCCGCAACTTTTGGCGGTGATCGGAGGCAACCTAACGTGCGCCTGCACGTTTTTCATGATTGCCTCCGAACGCCGAAGGCGCTTTTAGATGCCGCAATTTCGCGCTCAACCTAAGGTGACATGTCTCCCCGGACGTTCCCACACATACTGCGGGAAACATCCGGTAGACTCTCGTCGCCGCTTCACATGCCGCAATCCCCAAAGGAATGTGGGCGTACATGGTTAGCGCCGCAAGAACATAGGTGTGACAGACTGGTGTATTCAGCGCCCCAAACACGTTGATTAGACAACACAATAGCGTTATGATTGGACAGCCTGCGCAGGACGGCTGGCTAATACATGACGCCACTGCCATTGTGTAGTATGAATGGACAACTGTTCAAATATGGCGCCCTGTGAAGGGACAGCCAATGGAAACCCAGTAGCCACCACCAATCATCGCTCACAGGGCGTGGTGTCCAGCATGCTGTGGCACGCCTAAGGGAAATCAGTAGGCGATGCTGATTCCATCCCTATCGCCCCTTCACACGCCAAAAGCAGGGAATTTCCCCTTCATGGTTGCCTCTGGTTTTGGAGCAGTGCTGTGAAATTGGAACCAGGTGCAACCTTTTTGATCGCCGCCAGATTCCCCAATTACACGCCGCAATTTCGAGGCAATTTCACAGCGATGGTGACGGGGCTACAGATTGCCTGTTAGATTTCTCAACGCGGTTGCGGCTTGTAAAGGTACCCTTAGAAAACCCTCTAGGATTTTACCCACTGTACAGGTTAAGATTACTGGCCTATAATTTCCAAGTTCAGTTTTGTCCCCTTTTTGAATATTGGCACCACATTGGCTATACGCCAGTCCTGTGGTACAGACCCTATTTTTAAGGAATCTTTAAATATTAAAAATAATGGTCTATCTATGACAATACTTAATTCCTGCAGTACTCTGGGGTGTATCCCATCCAGGCCCGGAGATTTGTCAATTTTAGTGATTTTTAGGCGGTGCCGTACTTACTGCTGGATTAAGCAGGTTTCCTGACCAGATTATTTTTTCCTGATCATGTGGTAACGTAGTGAGTTTGATGCCAGGTTATATTGCGGTTTACCCACTCGGACCTGTGATTACCCCGTTGAAATCATGAGATCTATAAGAGTTACTAGTATTGCATGTGTTATTTAGTGAAGTGTCCTTACATTTTTATACCACCAGATGGAGCCCAAGTCTTCGGCTCGTATTAATTGATTTTTACCTTGCACATGTGATTAAGGATTGTTTTATTGTATTTAAAGTCTGGGGGTTTAGTTTCTGTGAGCTGTTGACAAAGAATGGTATCCGAAACGAGTCCAGCGTATGGGACCATGTACCCTGTGACACTTGTCAATGATTTTAACCTGCACTAATAAAGAAATAAATTAAATGAAGACTGAAGTCCTGTGCTGGAGTTTCCTCATACTAATCTAATCAGTGGATTGCAGACGCCTCACTCCTCAGCACAAACCGGCCTCCAAGGTAAATGCCAGTAGTAGCACCTACCCCTTTCCCCTTTTCCCTGGATTATCCCAATCCCTGTATACCACCTGCAGCAGCTTCATGGGTAGGGGTTAACACTGCTCACCTCGTTCTATGATTCCACTGTGCTGATGGATGGAAAGATGGGGGAGAGCAGGAGCTGATGTGATGGGCCTTAAATAAGCAGGTTGGCAGGGGTCTTGAATGTTGATGGATGTTGAGGAGCGCAGTATAGCATGTCCTCATAGCTCGGCGGCCATCTTCATGTCTGCGTATAGACTTTCACCTAAAGCAACATTTCAAGCTTACATGTGCAGTGATTTAACCTTTTAATTACAGAATATGGGCGTCTGTGATTGGCTGTTGGAGTAACCTAAAACAGCCCATACATTCTAGCATCTACCATGCTAGAATGTATGGGCTGTTTCCAGATTACTCTAACAGCCATTCACCGATGTCCAGTCTCTGTGACAGTGTCTGTGATTGGCTGTTGAGCCTCTCATCATTGAATACCCAGGAAGTTAATGAGCGACCTCAGAAGTACAAGCAGCCAGATGCCGTTAAATATGATGCTTATGTTTAATCACTATCTTCTTTCTTTTTACAGTGTCCCTCACCCCATCTCATAACTTTAAAGTCCGAGTTCGGGGTTTGGACTTAAGTTCAAGTCGGGTCCGCAGAACCTGAACATTGCTGGGTTTGTCTGTCACTATTCAACGTCCATAAATATTAGACAATTACAAGTTTGCAGATCCTGCCTGACTACTGTGGAAATAGAGCTATTGTCTCTTAAGACGCAACCAAAGTGCTCAAAATAATTGAATGGCACTATCTTTGGTGCACTTTAAATCAGATGGTTTTCAGCAATACTTTCATATCTTGAATCACTGTATTATATTGAAGCCCAGGGCTAAAATCAGAGCCAATAGTGAACTGTTGCAGCAGTTTCAGATATTTAGGGGCACATGACATGGGCATCTTTTGTCACCCTTGCTGCTTTCCCTAGCTGTGGAGCAACTGGTGTCAAGCAATAGGACTTAGATACCCTTCCCACATGCTCTCACACAGACTTGAGATGCACTTGACAGTGGGTAATCCCCCCTCTGCTTGTGAACTCAATGACAGAGATCTTACCCACTCTCACTGATTAATTTACAGCTTCTACATTCCGTTTGCCTCTATAACTCATCAAAAAGACTAAACCTCCCTGTGATTACAGCAGCATTATATTACTGTCCTTTTAACCCAGCACACTCTTCTCCTGAATATGTTATCTATTTAGGTAGTGAAATATGTATCTAAGGGAATGGACCCAGGAGTTAATGGTTAAATTCTGTGTCATTATACACAGGTTACAATCTGTGTTATCTCAGCACAAAGCTAGCTGTCCCGTCACAGTGACTACAGTGTCTCTCCGGGTGGGGGGGGGGCATTGTGAAAAACCACAGAGTGGAACCATTTTACACCTCTTATGCCTTTGAAGACCCCATCAAGGGGACCTAATACAGCTGGACAGTTTGTATTTACTGTTGGGAAAGAGAAGGGAATTAAGACAAAGGCCATTTTAAAAAAAATAATGTATGCATGGCTAAATTAGAGTGGGCTCCAATCATAGTTCCAGAATTTGAATAGTAAACTGGAAGGTTGGGCCAAGAATCCAACCTCACTCAGGACACTACAAGAACCCAGACAAGCCAGGATTCCTGTCACAGTTAGGGGGCAGCTGAACACTACTGTGATCATCATTCTATTTTCTGCCCTCCCCATTGGGCTACAGAAGGCAAGCTGCAAAGTCTAGGTTTCTGTAAGTTTTCTCCTTTTTATTTTATAACTGTTTCTTGCATATTTGTATGTCACTTTTTATTTCTATTTTTTATATCTTTTATTGTAAGCACTGTACCTTTGATATTAAAGCTTAAAACTTTAAACTTTAAAGTTTTAAAGTCTGAACCATGTATGCCCTAAAAAACCCATAACCCTAGAGAGGGTGTGATTTTGTTGATTGTCTGATAGTCTTAGTTTAGGGGCACTCATCACCCCAAATCTGGTGAGTGGTGGCAGCAGTGTGTGAAGCGAGGTTGTTTTCCTTACTTTCTCCATTTTTCACCAACACATTTAAAGGGGAACTCCAGTGAGAGAAAACATGTTAGTACAGTTCCTGCCCTCCTACATGATTATGGAGGTGATTTCCTCTCCCAAATCTGGTAAGGCGCCGGGCCCGGACGGGTTTACGGTCCTATACTATAAGAAGTTATGAGAGAGATTACTCCCTCACTTAAAAGCCTCCCTGAATACTCTAGCGAAGACGCCGGCGCCCCCGAGGGACACCCTAAGGGCAACATCACAGTAATCCATAAGCTTGGGAAGGACCCATGGCAGTGTTCTAGCTACCGTCCTATTTCACTTTTAAATGTGGACATTAAACTATTTGATAAGATTCCGGCGAGTAGATTGGCCCCCTTGATGTGTGATGTTGTGCATTTGGACCAGGCAGGTTTTGTGATGGGTCGAGAGGCCAGGGATAACACCAAGGCGATAAATTTAATACATAAAGCCAAACTTTCCGGCTCGCCAATGATGCTCTTGTCAACGGACGCAGAAAAAGCGTTCGACAGAGTTAATTGGATGTTTATGGAGGAAACCCTAGCCCATATAGGCCTGGGGGCTAGGATGATGCATTGGGTGTTGTCGCTGTACTCAGTCCCGTCTGCTAGGGTCTGGGTAGATGGCATTTTATCTGAACCATTTGATATCATGAATGGAACCCACCAGGGTTGTCCGTTATCCCCATTGATTTTTATACTGTCTCTCGAACCATTGTTGAGACATATACGAGCAAATCAAGATATAACTGGTGTTAGGGTGAAATCGTTCACATTTGAAATAGCAGCATATGCAGATGACCTGCTGTTTTTTGTGATGAATCCCGTAGTTTCTCTCCCTAATCTACTGAAAGAACTGGACGTGTACTCTCTCTAATTTTAAAATCAATCAATGTAAGTCTGAAGCGTTAAATATATCTCTTTCACCTAGACTAGTGGAGACCCTGAAAGGCGCATTTGGGTTCCGTTGGGCAACACGAGCTATAACTTATTTGGGATTGCAGATAACGACTGATCTAAGTGACCTTTACATAGCCAACTTCCCTAACCTTTTAACTTTCATACGAGCTGACTGTGATAGATGGACAAGATCAACATTTACATGGATGGGCAGGTGTCAGCTCTTTAAAATGACTGTTTAGCCTAAAATTTTATACTATCTGTAGGCCCTTCCTATTAGAATTCCATGCTCCTTCTTTAAGTCAATCTTACAAATACAAACTGCTTTCATATGGAATAACAAAGAGTGCACGGGTAGCGAAATCAATTTTATTTAGACCCAAGAGAGAGGTGGAGTTGGGCTCCCTGACATTAAATCATACCATCTAGCGAGCCACTTGGCGCGGGTAATTGACTGGTGCAGAAATAAAGACAACAAAATAAAGGTGCAAATCACCTCATTTCAATTACACACATTACCATGGGTGAATCTGAAATCAAATGATGACCTTTTAACCACCCAACTATCGGACCTACGCTATTTTCTTGCGGCCATAAGGCAATCCGGTCAAAGATGATTCCTACTGACTCTGTCCTAGTCACGATACTTAGTCATCCAGAGTTTATACCGAGTATTGCCGACCCAATTTTTGAGCACTGGATCAAATCGGTCATTGACAGAGTAGAGAGTTGGGGATGGGGAGAAGTTTGGCCATCTCTGGAAATGTTGAGTTCCATTTCGACGACAAGACCCTTGGGTGTTTGGAGAGCCCTACAACTTAACAATTTCTTTCACAGTCTCCCACCTAAAGCAGAGTTTCGTAGATCCAGAACAATTTTTGAAACTTTGTCAGGGAGCGGGACCATGTCGACATGCCCTTTCTAGAACATATGCACTACTGACCTCGCCACTAGACCAGATGACATCTATATTCATGTCACAATGGGAAGCAGATCTGGGATTGGAGCTTAGTCCAGAACAGAGAACTAGGGTCTACACATTGACTCATGTTACTTCGATTAGTTCACGATTCCAGGAAGCAAACGATAAGATACTTACACGATGGTACAGGGTCCCTACACGTCTACATAAAATGTTCCCCTCTATTGATTCGATGTGCTGAAGGTGCGGCAGGGCAGAGGGTACCTTTCTGCATATTTTTTGGGATTGCAGGGTCATTGGTCCTTTTTGGACCAAGGTGAGTGAAATCATCCGTGTCGTTACGAATTACGGGGGAGAACTGGGCCCTGCATTATTCCTGCTACATCATTGCAAGATGCCTATTAAGAGGTATAAACATTCCTTGTTGCGTTTTTTGGTGATGGTAGCGCGGGCGTGGGTTCCGCTCCTTGGGGGAAAGCGACATGTCCACCAATCTCGCTGTGGATAGCGAAGGTTAACGACCTTATGTTTATGGAAGATCTATCTAACTTCTTCAGTGCATGATTCTTATACAAGTTTCAGAGACACTTGGTTCAGCTGGATGCAATTTCAACAGTCTGAGAAATATAAAGAATGTCGTGGGTCCGATGACAGATCTGACTGATGGTTCCTCAGTAAAAGATAGACGAGGATTGACCTCTTCCCCTCTTCCCCCCCTCCTCTTCCTCCATTTTTTCTTTCTTCCACCTCTTCTCTCTTTCTTTCTTTCTTCTTCTTCTTTCAGTATTCTATTATTTTTGATCATTTTTTATTAGTATTGTTTTTTGTAAATTCAGACAGTACACATCTGTATTTTCTGCTGTTTTGCAAAACATTATAAATAAAGAATTATAAAAAAGAACAAATGCTTTTTAATGAGTTCCGCCAATCCTTTGTCTCCTTTACTTGACAATCCAGAGTTTCAACTGGGAGTTTTTAGGAATAGATTCCTTCAATGATGTGCAGAAGAGGGATCCTAGAATCATTCAGGTCCTGAACAAATGGGGTTTTGATGTCCTTAGAAGAGATGCAGTCCTTAGAGCCCACTAAAAGACACTCTTGGCTAGAATACAGACAATTACCTTATTTTGTGGGACCACGTTTACAGAGATGTGTACTGAACTCTATATCGGAGCTTTCTCCGTTCGAGAAAATATTGCCACAAAACTCAAAACCTATTTATTTGATTTCGGTCATATACAGATCCTTATTACATGCAAAGGTGCTTAAGGAACCCGACTCCAGGTTTATGGAGTCTTGGGAGAGGGAATAGGGCCTTTCTTTCTCGGACGACGAGAAAGATATGGCATATAGTTGTGGCCAAAAGTATTGACACCCCTGCAATTCTGTCAGATAATACTCAGTTTCTTCCTGAAAATGATTGCAATCACAAATTCATTGGTATTATTATCTTCATTGAATTTGTCTTAAATGAAAAAACACAAAAGAGAATGAAGCAAAAAGCAAAACATTGATCATTTCACACAAAACTCCAAAAATGGGCCAGACAAAAGTATTGGCACCCTCAGCCTAATACTTGGTTGCACAACTTTTTGCCAAAATAACTGCGATCAACCGCTTCCGATAACCATCAATGAGTTTCTTACAATGCTCTGCTGGAATTTTAGACCATTATTCTTTGGCAAACTGCTCCAGGTCCCTGATATTTGAAGGGTGCCTTCTCCAAACTGCCATTTTTAGATCTCTCAACAGATGTTCTATGGGTGCCATCACACCTGGCGACGGCACCGGAGATGTTGGTGGCGACTGGCGGGAGCGCGCACGTTTTTGGCGCCCTGCTAGCGCCGCCGCCCCCCGTTTACACGGGGAGACACCTCCGGCGATGCCCCGGCGAGCTGATAGGCGGCATTGCCGTCGGGGTGTCTCAAAGCCCCAGCGGCGATGCAGTACAATGGGAGTCTTTGGCTCCCATTGCCTGTCAGGTTGCCGGCAGCCGTTTACATGGGACGATGTGGACACATCGCCCCAGATCAGCCGCCTGGTTTCACATCACTGATGTGAAACCAGGCGAGCACTCAGAGGCGCCGACATCGCGCCCCTTCACAATATCGGCGCCGATAGGCCACGCCCCTACGTCGCCTAATACATCGGCGGTGCCGTCATCAGGTGTGGCAGCACCCTATGGGATTCAGGACTGGACTCATTGCTGGCCACCTTACAAGTCTCCAGTGCTTTCTCTCAAACCATTTTCTAGTGCTTTTTGAAGTGTATTTTGGGTCATTGTCCTGCTGGAAGACCCATGACCTCTGAGGCAGACCCAGCTTTCTCACACTGGGCCCTACATTATGCTGCAAAATTTGTTGGTAGTCTTCAGATTTCATAATGCCATGCACACGGTCAAGCAGTCCAGTGCCAGAGGCAGCAAAGCAACCCCAAAACATCAGGGAACCTCCGCCATGTTTGACTGTAGGGACCGTGTTCTTTTCTTTGAATGCCTCTTTTTTTCTCCTGTAAACTCTATATTGATGCCTTTGACCAAAAAGCTCTACTTTTGTCTCATCTGACCAGAGAAGATTCTTCCCAAACATTTTAAGCTTTCTCAGGTAAGTTTTGGCAAACTCCAGCCTGGCTTTTTTATGTCTCGGGGTAAGAAGTGGGGTCTTCCTGGGTATCCTACCATACAGCCCCTTTTCATTCAGACGCCGACAGATAGTATGGGTTGACACTGTTGTACCCTATGTGAGGCACCGCCAGCATGGTCCCCATGGCTGGGGCGCATCACATTCAGGATCAGGGTATGATCCAGTTCACACTGGCCGGTTTTCCTGTGATGATGCTGTGTGACCCTACCTGGAACACAAGGTGTTAAATGTGAGAGTGACTGCTGTAGATCCGATACATTCATGAGCCTAATGAGCGGCTGTGAGTGGCTCCTGAGATCGATGAGGGCCTGAGGAAAGGAATGGGTGCTGATTGCTGACAGCCCAGGTGGGTGTGTCAGGTGGGTGTGTCCTGAGTAATAGCAGCCCAGCTGGATGAGTCAGTGTGGGAGTGGCAGGCACGATAAGAGCCTGCCAGCTGAGTGATTGAGAGTTCACAGACTTCTGAAATCAGTCAGCCTGAGTCCAGAGAGAGAGGCAGATCCAGTCTGTGTGAGGGCTGAGTGAGAGTCCATACTGCCATGTTGAGAGATGGTGAAGGGAGCGTGCTAGCTCCATGCCGGTAGCCAGGACTGGGGTCGTCTCAGCATCTGGAGGGGGAAGCCGTGGCTGACCCGGTGGAAACTAGTCCGGACGTGGTTCGCCCCATGTTCGAGAAGGAGCCCATGGGGATGCCTGATGGACCTGTGACACAGGTAGCGAGATCCGTGCCCGGTAAGAAGGCAGTTCCTGTATGTTTGAGGGATCTGTGCACTCTGTGTGTGAAATGTGCCAGGCGGGCATAGCCGCCCTGAGGTCCGACTAGATAGTCAGTGAGGGACCTGTTTAACTATATGTGTATTGTATGGCTTAGGTAGAAAGGCCATGTACGGAGTCTAGGGATGGTGTAAAGACAGTCCGCGCTACTTTAAATAATCAGTCACAAGTCTTAAGGTAAAAGACCCCCCTTCTTTATTTCCACCTACGCGTTTCAGTGCCACTCCGGGCACCGTCATCAGGGTATTACATGTGTCATACAACCACAACTTATATATCACATATACCAGATGATCCAGATAAAAGTCATTGATGGCAAGCAAGTCATCATCAGTGATTGGCGGTGCATCCCATCCTTGGGGAAAAAAAAAAAAATAGAAAGAAATCCATGACACTTTCTAAACATCCTATCTATCTCTCATAGTATATGCTCAGAAACAGGGTCAAAAATGAGTGAAAATATATATACACGTGTTTTTGTCGTTATGCAAGCGGGTTCCCCGGGTGCTACCTCACACCTCAGACTGCAGGGCAGCTTGAACTTGTTTGGATGTTAGTCGAGGTTCTTTCTCCACCATCCGCACAATCTTGCGTTGAAATCTCTTGTCAATTTTTCTTTTCCGTCCACATCTAGGGAGGTTAGCCACAGTGCCATGGGCTTTAAACTTCTTGATGACGCTGCGCACGGTACACACAGTAACATTCAGGTCTTTGGAGATGGACTTGTAGCCTTGAGATTGCTCATGCTTCCTCATAATTTGGTTTCTCAAGTCCTCAGACAGTTATTTGGTCTTCTTTCTTTTCTTCATGCTCAATGTGGTACACACAAGGACACAGGACAGAGGTTGAGTCAACTGGCTGCAAGTGTGATTTAGTTATTGCCAACACCTGTTAGGTGCCACAGGTAAGTTTACTGGTACTGTTAATTACACAAATTAGAGAAGCATCACATGATTTTTCTAATGGCCACTTTACACGTCCCAACGTCTGTCCGATATTGGATCCAACGACGCGGGAGCGCGCACTTTTTGGGCAGAATTCCAAGATCGCATAGGAGATGTTACACAGCGTGATATATCGGCAGGCAACGCCACTACGATGTGTACGCCCCCTTGTACGGGCGACCCAGGAACGACCATTTAACATGGGAGAGAATAGGGGAAGTTGTACTCCGCATCGTTGTTGGGCTTTTACACAGCACGATCCGGCCACAACGCCCATCCAATATCGGGCCGTTGGAGAGAAGGCTCATTTTATCCCCGATATCGTTTTGGCATCGTTCATGCATCGTACTGGACGTTTAAACCATACAACGCACAAACGATATCGGGGCCAACGCACGAACCACGTGACTTTTTATCAGAGTTGGACGCCGATATCGGGACGTGTAAAGTGGCCATAACAGTGCCAATACTTTTGTCCACCCCCTTTTTTATGTTTGGTGTGGAATTAGATCCAATTTAGCCTTAGGACAATTCTTTGTGTTTTTTCATTGAAGACAAATTAAATGAAGATAATAATACCAAAGAATTTGTAATTGCAATCATTTTCAGGAAGAAACTGAGTATTATCTGACAGAATTGCAAGGGTGTCAATACTTTTGGCCACAACTGTACGTATTAACAAACAAGCTAACAACAGCAAAGGAGAAAAATTACAAAATTTTATCGAGGTGGTACCATCATCCAGTGAAATTGATTGCCAGGTGTGTCGGACCGCTGCTGGCGCTGTGGCTCAGAACCTGGCTCTATGATACATATTTGGTGGGAATGCTCTACTATTTCATCATTTTGGGAGGAAATCTTTCAGTTATACCACAAGATTACGGGAGAACTGGTTATTCCGACTCTGCAGATTTCCCTTTTGTCTATACTCCCCGGCTCTATCGGAGCTCAGAAGAAATGTTTGTTGCGTTTTTTTCTGATAACCGCCCGATCGGTTATACCGAGACACTGGAAAACCACACATACCCCAACATTAAGGGAGTGGTTTCAAAAATTGACCCATATTAGTCATATGGAGGAATTGGCAGCCGAGAGCACGGGTGATCTGGACAAATAGGTGAAGTTATGGCAGCCCTGGATCCTTTTTAGAGACTGCCCAGACTTCCATTCCATATTCGATTGAGACGCAGAGGAAGGGGCATGTTAATACCTGGTTCCAAATAGTACGCCCTCTCTTGTGTACCTGGATGGGGGTCCCTGTCCCCCTCCTTCTCCTTTGTTATTCTTTGATCTCTCTTCTTTCCTCTAAATTTTCTGCCTCTCTCTAGGTTTTTCCTTCTTTACCTTCCCCTTTCTCTCCCTTTCCTATCAGTCTCCCTTTCCCTATCAGTCTTAGGCTACGTTCACACTATGCGCATTTTTTGCGCGGGTGCTTTTTGCAGCGTTTTGCACCCACACAAAAAAGCACCGTAAAAAACGCGGTACATTCACACACCGCTTTTTTTATGGGCTCGCTTCTCCCCCAAAATTACAGGGAAGAAGTGATGTCACACAGGGGAGGAACAATCCTCCCCTGTGTGACATCTGTGACAGACCCTTTTGGGTTTCATAGTGTATTAATATACTCTGTGAAACCCAAATTAAAGTTATCCAAATGTGTTAAAAATAATAAATATTGAATACTTACCTCCACGCCGGGAGTTCTGGGAGCCGACGTAACCACAGGTACTGACCTTCCAGGACCTATCAAGATCGGTGATTGGTCACTCGCGGTCATGTGATATGCGCATCATATGCACGTCACACATCACATGACCGCGAGCGGCCAATCACAGATCTTCCAAGGCCTTGGAAGGTCGGTACCTACAGTTGTGTCGGCTCCTGGCTCGCAGAACACCCGGCAGAGAGGTAAGTATTCAATCTTTATTATTTTTAACACATTTGGATAACTTTAATTTAGGTTTCGCAATGTATATTAATACAGTACGAAACCCAAAAGGGGCTGTCACAGACGTCATACAGGGGAGGATTCTTCCTCCACTGTGTGACATCATATCCTGCAGCGCCGGCATATTCCCGCTGGAATTGCGCATTGTCTGAACGACAATGCGTAATTCCAGTGGGGATAATGGGCTCCTATGGGAGAAAGCGCAGGCGTAGGTGCGTAAAGAATTGACATGGTCATTCTTTCTACACCAGCACTTTCTCCCATAAAAGCGCTGAGTATATTTACGCAGTGTCTGCACTGCAAAGGTGAATTTACATTCACTTTGCCGGCAGACTCACACGCACTAGCGCTATTTTGAAAAGCGCGCGCAAAAAAGCGCAGTGTGTGAACGTAGCCTAAGACCCCTGCTCCTCCTTTGTTCCCTCTGGCCCATTTCTTTCCCCAAAGTTCAACATGTCTTGCCTAATCAACATGGATGACACTCACGCCCTCATACAGCCCTCATAGTGGGTAGGAGAGGAGGCTTGCAGATGACAAATATGCAGTGAGTATAGCAAATTACATCAAAAAGCCACCGACGATATCTGTATAATTTTGATATGCCAGTTGCCGAGACATATGTTTATGTATGTACTTGTTCTTCCTATTGTTATCTTTCTTGTTGGATTCTATTACATTTTACTTAATAAAATATGATGAAACATAACATTGGGCTAAGGCGGCCGTCACACGCTACAATATCGTGAGCGATATTGTTAGCGATCACGTGCACGCGCGATCGCTAACGATATCGCTCACATCGCTGGTGAGCTGTCACACAGACAGACTCACCAGCGATGTGGAGCAGCGAGATCGCTGGTAACTATGGTACACATCGGGTTACTAGGCGCCGCGCGGCGCTTAGTAACCCGACGTTTACTATAGATACCATCTCCCAGCATAGGCTCTGCCGCTGGGAGATCGTTCATCGTGGTGTCACACACCACGATGAAGCAGATTGAACAAGCGTTTATCGCTTGATATGAGCTCCGGCTCTCATATCTGTGATGTCACGATCAAGCGATTTTACATTGTAAAATCGCTTGATTGCACGCAGCGATGCACAAACTATATCGCTTAAGCGATCAAAAAGCAGATCGCTTAAGCGATATCGTGCAGGACATTGAAGTGTGTGACGGCCGCCTAAGGGCTATCCTGTAAAACATCAGCAAGCATTCAACTGTGTTATAAGCAAATTTGAGCAAACCTTAGGGCCCCGTTACACGGGGCGATATTGCCGCCCATAACAGAGGTGACGTGGGGGCGTGGTCTATCGCCTTCGTCATCACCCCTACGTCGCCTCATGTGAAGGGGCGATGTCGCCGGTGCCTGGAGGTCGCCAGGTTTCAGAGCAGTGCTCTGAAACCTGGCGACAATCATGGGGTGATGTGAACACATCGCCCTATGTAACCGGGCGCCGGCGACCTGTCAGGCGATGGGAGCCATAGGGCTCCCATTGTCCTGCATCGCCGCCGGGGTTTCCAGACACCCCAAGGGCGATGCCGCCTGACAGATCGGCAGCGCGGGGCTGGAGGTGTCGCCCCGTCTAAACGGGGGATGGCGACGCTGGCGGGGGCGGCAAGAGCGTGCACGCGCCCGCCAATCGCTGCCGACATCCCCAGCCCCGTCGCCCAGTGTAACAGGGACCTTAAAGCTGAGTGCTGCTTGCATTCTTTATAATGAATCCTCACATAGCTCCTATATATAAAGTATGAATCAAAGAATCATAGAATGGTAGAGTTGGAAGGGACCTCCTGGGTCATCTAGTCCAACCCGCTGCTCAAAGCAGGATTCACTAAATCAGTGGTGGGGAACGTCCGGCCCCCGGGCCGGGTCCGGCCCGCCATGTTACCTGATCCGGCCCGTGGCCACTTTGCTTTTATTTGTAGCACGGTCCCTTTAAATCAGCAGCGGTGCGTGACGGAATTTTCTCCGACCTGAAACATAGTCAGCGTGAGGCGTTCTGTGAAGCAGGAGCCTCTGCACTGTCCAGCTCAGCTCCCGGGAGAATTACAATCACCTCCCTGCTTATCTTAAATAAACAATTCCTCCACTTCGGGAAGTCCGTGAGTAAATCTAAAGGTGTCAGATAAGTAAATAAATAAAGTGTCTGCTCTGTGATCGTCGGCTGTGCAGGGATGAAAACTGTCAGCAGTATAAGAAGGAGCTGCATCCAGAAACATAGCCAAGGGAGGGAGATAAAAATCATGTGAAGCCATGTTAAAATCATATATGTCCACATTGATTTTTATCTACCTTCATTTGGATGTGTTGCTGGATCTCTTTTGTACCTTGTACTTTGTGTATCTGTGTGTCTTATACTTCAGGCCCTGTGTACCCATGTGCCATATGCCTCAGGCCCAGTGTATCCATGTTCTGTGTACCCATGAGTTGTATGACTCTGGCCCCATGTACCTGTGTGCCATATGCCTCCGTCTCAGTGTACCCATGTACTGTACGCCTCACGCTCATTGTACCCATGTGTCGTATTCCTTGTGCTCCGTGTACCCGTGTGCCGTATGCTTCAAACTCCATGTACTCATGTGCCGTATACCTCAGGCTCTGTCTACCCATGTGCCATATACCTCTGGCCCTGTGTACCCATGTGCTGTGTACCCCATGCTCTGTGTACCCATGTGCTGTATACCTCACTCTCCGTGTAACCATGTGCTGTATACCTCAGGCTCTGCCTACCCTTGTGCCGTCTACCTCAGGCTCTGTCTACCCTTGTGCTGTCTACCTCAGGCTCTATCTACTCATGTGCAGTATACCTCAGGCCCCAGAAATGGGGTTAGGCTACCTTCACATTTGCGTTTGTGTCTGCATGCAGAGGGCATGCAGACACAAACGCAGTGAAAGCAGGGTCATTTTTGTTCATAATGATGTGTCCGCAGCGGAGAATTTCCGCCTGCGGACACATCACTATGGAGCCCGGCCAGCCAATCGGCACACTCGGGAGGCGGGCTGGAGACAGAGATCAGCGGCAGAGATCTCCTCCGGGCCCCTGGTAAGCTCCGACCGTTGTCAGCGGGCAGAAACATCTGATCTGACAGCTGTTTGAATCTCCTGCGCCGACACAGAGAGGAGATGTCGGCGCGGGAACATTCAAACAGCTGTCAGATCAGCTGTTTCTCCTCACCGACACCGCCAGCAGATGTAAGTTTAGCAATGTTTTTTAAGTTAATAAATGTATACGGCCCGCAAATGATATTCTAAATTTCCAAATGGCCCTTTGCAGAGAAAAGGTTCCCCACCCCTGCACTAAATCATCCCAGGCAGATATCTTTCCAGCCTTTGTTTGAAGACTTCCATTGAAGGGGAACTCACTACCTCTCATAGCAGCATATTCCACTATTTGATCACCCTCACTGTCAAAATGTTTTTTTCTAATATCTAATCTGTGTCTCCTCCCATTCAGTTTCATCCCATTGCTTCTAGTCTGTCCTTGTGCAAATGAGAATAAAGATGATCCCTCTACAGTGTGACCAGCCCTTTAGATATTTGTAGACAGCTATTAAGTCTCCTCTCAGTCTTCTTTTTGGCAAGCGAAACATTCCCAAATACTGCAAGCATTCCTCATAGGACATGGTTTGTAGACCGGTCACCATTCTGGGCGCACATGATGTTATCATGCCAGCACATCACAGAAAAGGTAATGGTAGCTCCACTGGAGCTGTGTTGCCATACAGTATTCCTTTCGGACGCACACATACTGTAAGGAGGGCAATCTGGCTATGGACCCCCCTGAAGCCACGAGCAGTAACCCAGATTACCCTCACTATAAACTAAGTATGATTCTGCACACATATACACATACCTACAGTTCCACATACATATGCACACTACATATATATATATATATACCGTGCTAACCTGAAAATAAGGCGCCCCCAAAAAGAAGACGTACTAGGGGGTTTAGTGTGCTTGTAAATATAGGCACCGACTAAAATAAGGCATTTTTTTTTTTCTTTTTTGAGGGAGAGCATGCCACCGATCAGAAGACTGGGGCATGCAGCTGTGACTCATCCACTGCCCACACCGCTGTTATCCGATGCCTGCGGCAGTATTCAGGGCGCCCCTCTGTCTCTCTTGCAGTACCGTAGATGTACGGTAAACCTCAGGCCAATCAGAGCCCAGCATCCGCACGCCAATCAGAGCCCAACATCTGTGATCCAATCAGAGCCCAACATCCGCGCACCAGAGCCAAGCATCCGCGCGCCAATCAGAGCTTAGCAGGTGATGTCGGCACATGGCCTCTGATTGGTGCACAGTTGCTGTGCTCTGATTGGCGCACAGATGCTGGGCTCTGATTGGTGTGCATTTTTTTTGCAGGTATCGTACAATACCGTATTGTATTGGGGGCTATAATGGGATGATGGGGGCTGCAATGGGTTGATGAGGGTGCTGTATTGAGGGCTATAATGGGGGCTATAATGATGATTACAGTGGAATGATGGGGGCTATAATGGGATGATGGGGTGCTCTACGGGGAGCTATAATTGGATGATGGAGACTGCAATAGGATAATGGGGGTGCTGTAGAATTGTGAATTCTTCTTCATGGGAAAATAAGAAACCCCCTGAAAATAAGACATGGCGCATCTTTGGGATCAAAAATTAATATAAGACGCTGTCTTATTTTCGGGGAAACAGGGTAAATATATATGTATGCACATACATTATATACATACAAATTACAGGTACATATAAACTAATTGGGGATGCTTTAGTGTCCCTCTATTAGAGCAGCCAGCCACACAGTGCTCACCTCCCCTGCTCTGACCTCCTCGTCTCCAGACTGCCCATGCTCACTGACATGAGCTTGGCAAACGTGGCCACGAGCAGCGTGGTGTATGCAGTTGCGTCTGCCGGCCCCTGCAGGTAGTGACGGCACTGTGTGCGCCATGACGAGGGCAGAGGGGCCGTGAGCGGGCGCGTGCCAAAATAAGTGCGCCGCAAGTTGAAGTTTGGGGCTCTGGCTTGCCTGCCTTGGCAAATTGCAAGGCTGAGCCTGGTTGTATCACCTAGAATGGTGCAACTGGAAAAAAAACCCTTTCTTATTCTTGTAATCTCATACTGAGCATATTTAGAATACTAACTACAAAGCATAATATGAGAAAACCAAAATGAAATGTTTGAAACAGAATTCCCATATAAATAACATACAATGTTAAATTCATCTGATCCAACCAGCTTGGTAAGATCATCATATTCGTCTGGTGACATTGGTAGAAGTGATTCCGCAGTCTGCAGTCGGGAAGGATGTCTAAAAAGAAAAAAAAAATAGCTATATTAAAATACTTCTATGCGTAATCATCAATAATAAATTGAAATAATGGAAATATCTTCTAAATATGATGGAACTGTAAATTGTGATATAGTAGACAAAACCGCACTAAAAATGGTTAAAAAACAGAAAGCACATAACAAGGTATCAGTAGAGTTAACATACAGCATATGACAAAAGTGAGTACACACCTCACATTTTTGTAAATAGTTTATTAGAAAAAAAGTAGCAAATACAACCACATAGAACAGCATCCAGTAATAGAATAAAAATAAGTATAAGTATCTGATAGCCAGTACTTGGAAATATGTATCATCAATAATAGTTATGGTTAAGCTCGAGGGAAATATAATTTCAATCAGTTCCACCCATTACATCAAACCATAATACATAGATAAAACAAGAAAGTATTAAAGTGAAGAAGAAAGAGGGGGGAAGAAGGGCAAAGGAGCAAGGGGGGGGGGGGGAAAGGGGGGAGGAGGGGAGTCTGTTACTTGTATAATAGTAGAAAGAATCGCAACCCTAAAATGAAAACATATCTTTCCCATAGTTATTTTTTTATTTGTAACCATTCCTTTATTCAATTTCACTTTAGCAGTGTATATAGATACACTGCTAAAGTGAAATTACGGGAACAGAGCAATTTTAGTGTACTGAGCATGCTCAGTACACTAAAAGCAGATCTGGGAAACTATTCTAATTTTTCCCGCATCCGGCGCCCATAGACTCCCACGTTATGTGTGCTGGATTGCCCCGGATTAGTTTCTGTCCAGTTTGGGCCGATTTTTTTTCACCGGAGCCCAAAATCGGCGCAGTCTCTGGTTTTGGGGCCGGGAAAAAACAGGACAGAAATGAATCCGGGACTGAGTTCACAAAACCAGATGGCCATTTATGACCAATCCGGAACCATATGGATACATAGAAGGCTAAACATGATCCTTTTCTGTTCTTTTAAAAACAAACATAACAGGATGGCAAAAACCATGGTGTGAAACCAGCTTTAGACAGGGAGTTTATTAGAGCTTCACAGGGGCCACTGGAATCCTTTTCCTTCCTCCATAACGGCATCACGGGGCTGGTGAATCTAAGGCCGGCTTCACTCCACGGTGAAATCTGATCCAGGGCTGTCAGGGGTGAACCTGACAGCCCCGGACCGGATTTCAGCCCCATAGTATGCTGCGGGGCCGGATGGAGCCAGATGGCAGCTATCTGCCATCCGGTTTACATCTGTCCGGGAGAATCCGGAAGGATTCAGAATTTTCTCTCGGACACAAAAATGCTGCATGCAGCATTTTTGTGTGCGGGGGAAAAAGTTGATCCTCCTAGATGCTCCCAGATCCTCCCGGTCTGGTGCCCCCTAATATGCGGGTCTATGGCGCCGGATCGCACCGGAGCCACACCCAGGAGCCGGACGTCCGGGTGCTGAAGCTCAGCGTCGCTAGGCGCTGAACTTCAGCACCACCAGCTGTCCCCTGCTGACGGTTCAGTTGAATTATCAGCAGCTGCGGCTGCAAATGAGCCATCCGGCTGCACACCGGACCGGAGGGCATAATTGGCCCTCCGGTTCTGTGTCCAGATCCGGTCCGGGGCTTTCAGGTTCACCCCTGACAGCCCCGGATCAGATCTTGCCGTGGTGTGAAGCCGGCCTTATGGCCACTTCAAACGCTAGGATATCGTTAACGATATCGTTGAAACATCACGGATTTGCGAACGTTCTAACAATATCGTTAGTGCATCCTTGCGTGTAAACAAACGATGAAGAATGAAAAAATCGTTTGAACGTTCATATAAAAAATGAGATCCTGACCTCAAATCTATTGTTCGTCATCCAATTAACGCTGCTTGAAGAAGCTACATCGTTCAGCGTGACACCTTTTGGAACGATGTCGTTCAAAAATCTCCTATTCCTGCCGCTTTAAAAGATCATTCAGTCCTTGCTCTCCTATTTAACTGGTGCATTGCCGAATGGGATATAGTTAACGATATCCTTGTGTGTGACAACGTACTAACGATGTCGGAATGATCACTGTCACGTGATCGTTCTAAGGATATTGTTAACGATATCCTTGTGTGAGAAGCCACCATTAGAGACCTTGTGCTCCTCCACCTTTCATTTGAGGATGCCCCACAAATGCTCAATAGGGTTTAGGTGTGAAGACATGCTTGGCCAGTACAGCACCTTTACCCTCAGTTTCTTTAGAAATGCAGTAGTTGTCTTGGGGTCATTATCATGTTGGAATACTGACCTGCGGCCCATCTTCTGAGGTGAAGGGGATCATGTTCTGATCAGCATGTCACAGTACATGTTGACATTCATTGTTCCCTCAATACATTGTAGCTCCTCACAGCTGGCAGCACTCATGCAGCCCCAAACCATGACACTCCCACCACCATGCTTGAATGGAAGGCACACTTGTCTTTGTACTCCTCACTTCAGTGCCACCACACGTCTCATACCATCTGAACCAAATAAGTTGTTTTTGTTCTCATCAGACCACAGAACATGGTTTAAGTCCTCAGTCTGCCTGTCTTCAGTAACCTGTTTGTGGGCTTTCTTGCACGTCATCTTTAGAAGAAGCTTCATTATGGGATGACAGTCATGCAGACCTATTTGATGCAGTGTGTAGCAAGTGGTCTGAGCACTGAGAGGCTGCTGCCCCCCCCACTCCTTTAGGCTCTGCAGTAATGCTAGCAGTGCTCATACATCTATTTTGAAAAGACAACCACTATATATGACGCTGAGCAAATGCATTCAACTTCTTTGGTTGACCATGGGGAGATCTTTTCTGAGTGTAACATGCCTTGTTAAACTAATATATTGTCTTGGCCACCATGCTGCAGTTCAGTTTCAGGGTGTTGGCAAACATCTTATAGACAAGTTCATCTTTATGTAGAGCAGGGGTGGGGAACTCCAGGCCTCGAGGGCCGCACAAAGTGCAGATTTTCATGATTTCCTTAGTATTGCACAGAGTCTGGAATCATCACCAGTACTGGTGATTATACTATCACCTGTGCAATACTAAGGAAATCATGAAAACCTGCACTGTGTGCGGCCCTCGAGGCCTGGAGTTCCCCACCCCTGATGTAGAGCAACAATTATTTTTATTTTTTTTAATTTACTCAGAGAATTCTTTGCCATGAGGTGCCAGTGACCAGTATAAGAGGTTTGTGTGGTGATAACACCAAATATAGCACACCTGGGACCTTGTAACCCTAATGGGTGACATAGACAGGAAAAATCGCTAATTAAGCACAATTTGACCATTTTCACTTAACGGTGTAGTCACTTTGGTTGACAGTGGTTTAGATATTAATGGCTCTGTGTTGAGTTATTTAGGGGCACACCAAATTTACACTGTTACGTTACACTATATTTTACACTGTACCAAAGTGTCATATCTTCAGTGTTATTCCATGAAAAGATATACGGTAATAAAATATTTACAAAACTATGACTGTATCACTTTTGTGATATACTGTATGTATAGTTAGCAGTCTCACTTGTTCTAGTGTAACGGACACAACAACAGCAACATTTGTGACTGTAGCAAAGAGCTGTAGTCATGGATTAGGCTGCGTTCACACACAGTATATTTTTGGCATTTACGCAGCGCTGTTTAAGTGCATCCGCAAAGTGCATCCGCTAGATGAATGACCATGTTAATTCTTTGCGCTTTTTCTGTAAGTTCAGTGTGTTGCTTCACTCGCACCCATTGACATGCATGGGTGTGAGTAATCCGAGACTCGCAGACAATCGAGCATAATGTTGTTTTTAGCACTGCACTTGGGCAAGTCACACACTAGTGTTACTTTACCCTAAAAAGTGGTTACTTTGAGAAAGTTAAAGAGGTTGTCTACCACACTAAATTAATGCTTTTGCCTAAAGGCCCAGTCACACATAATGACTACTCCAGTGATCCCGACAGAGATAACGACCTGCCGGGATCGCTGGAGCGTCGTTACCTGATTGCTGGGGAGCTGTCAAACAGGCAGATCTCCCCAGCGATCAGGCCATGTGAGCAACCTCCCACATCGCTGAAGGCGATGTCAGCGTCCTCCCTGCTTAGCGCTGCCTTACAGGCAGCGCTAAGCAGGGAGGACGCTGGTAACTATGGCAAAAACCGGGTATCTAGGCAGTGCGCGCGGCCTAGATACCTGGTGTTTACCATGGATACCAGCCAGTGAGGTCACTGATCGCTGGTTTCTCGACGCACACACAGCGATGTATGCTGACCAGCGGGAAACAACGATCAAAAAATGACCCGCAGAACTTTGCAGCGATCAGCGACCTCACAGCAGGGGCCTGATCGCTGCAAAGTGTCACACAGAACAACATCGCTGGAGAGATCGTTGTAACGTCACAGTTACAACGATCTCTCTAACGATATCGTTATGTGTGACTGGGGCTTTATGAGTTCACACACTGCTTTTGCTGCATATTTTTATGCAAGTGCTCTTGCAGTTTTTGCAGCCAAAACCAGGCGTGGCTGATTAAAACCAGCAATGGGTGATGAAATACAGAAGTGGAGCACTTGTTTCTATTAATAGCGGGTTTACACGTCGCGATATCGTAGTACGATTTCAATCAAAAGTCACGTGGTTCAATCGTCGGTGCCTGTGTTGTATGGTGTGAACGTCCAATACGATGCAGGCACGATGTCAATGCGATATCGGGGATTGAATGAGCGTGCTATTCAATGCTCCGATATTGCATAGCGATTGAAGCCGGATCGTGCTGTGTAAACGCCCAACTACGATGCGATTTGAAACGTCACCCATTCACTCCCATGTTAACTATGCGATCCTGGATTGGGAGGCGGAGACATCGCACGGACGTTGTATTCCGATATCGCAGCGTCTAAACATTCAATGCGATGCGGGAGAAACGTGCACTAAATGCGCGCTCCCGCGCCATTGAACTGCGATATCGGATCGCAATTGAAGCGTGTAAAGCCACCTTAAGGCCACGTTACACACACAGATATCTGTGACCAACATCTGAACAGATCTCTGGTTGCAGTGAAATCATAGACACATTGTTCCATTTTGTGGCTGTGTACAAAATGGAGCAATGTGTCCATGATTTCACTGCAACCAGAGATCTGTTTAGATGTTGGTCACAGATATCTGTGTGTGTAACGTGGCCTTTAGACTTTTCCTCTGATTGTTCTACTCCTGGTTTTGGCTACGAAAACTGCAACAGCGCTCGCGTAAAAATTCGCAGCAAATACACAGTGTGTGAACACACCCTCAAATGCCTAAAGATAATGCCTCTAAATAACCCACTTACCTCATATGGTAAGATTTATTTTATTTTATGTCTTTCTGCTACAGTTTTTGTCTCCTGGCATGAAATCGGTTGTCACAGCCATCATTTTTTGTTGAGAATGCACAGACCCCTTCTGACTATATTAAGGGTATGTGTCGACACTGAGTATTTGGTGCAGAATTTTCTGGTGCAAAACGACACCCTGTGGCGGGAAAATGCACCACAAAATGCATGTGTTTTTGGTGTGTTGTTTATCTGTTTTTTTTGCAGTTTGTTGCCATGGGTTTTTTCTACTACTGAATAGTCAATGGCCGGGAGGGCTACAAAACACAGGAAACAATTGGCATGCTCATTCTTTTGTCTTAACCACAAACTGCACATAAACGGCAATTAAAAAATAAGCATCATGTGCACATTGCTTCAGAAACCTCATAGGGCTGTTTCACATCTGCGCTCAGCTGCGTTATGCAGCATTGCGCTAGCAAAGGAGGTAACGCGGCCCAACGCAGCTGAGCACAACTGAAGCACATTGCGTTACTGCCGCCATTATCTTGTATGGGCAAGCGCATCCCAACGCAACCCGGAAGCGCAAGTGTGAAGTGGGGTTGTGACATGTGACGTTTTTCTGCATCTGGAATCGCGCATGCGCTGTGACACAACCCCTCTTCACACTTGCACGTCCGTGCTGCGTTGGGATGCGCTTGCTCATACAAGGTAATGGCGGCTGTAACGCAATGCGCTTCAGTTGTGCTCAGCTGAGTTAGGTTGCACTTTCACTGCGCTACCTGCTGCCCTAGCGCAATGCTGCATAACGCATATGAGCACAGATGTGAAACGTTCCACAGACTTTGCTGGGGTAAGGATATGTATGCATGTTTGTGACAAAAGTTGATTCAAAAATGCATAAAAAAAGCACTGTGTGCACATACCCCAACGCTGCGTTCACACGCCACGCTTTTGCCGTGTATTTTTACGCCGTGCTTTTCCCCCAAAAGCGCATCGGCATCAGTGTTCCCGGAAAAGTGAATGGACTTTCACTTTTGACATTTAGAAGCTGCATAATTTACCAATGCACTTTTGGGGCCGAAAGCACGTCCGTAAAAAGAATCAACATGTCAAATGTTGCCGCTTTTTCAGCATGCTTTCCTCCATAGGCCCCATTATAATCGCTGGAATTACGCATCGCCGTTGAGACAATGCACAATTCCAGCGCCTATAAGCGCGGGCGCAGTTTGTGATGTCACGGAGGGGGGAGGAAGAATACTGTGTTCCCCCATGTGACATTTCGGGGCTGTAGTTTCGCTTTTGCGGTGTATCCACATACACTGCAAAAGCTAAATAAAAGTGAACAAAAGGTATTAAAAATAAAAAAAGTAAAATACCTCTCCGACGGCTATCCCGAAGGAAAGACATCTGATCGCTGCAAGGACCTGAGTCATCTAATTGGCTGGTGTGTCACGTGACATATCAGCTGATCGCTTACGGCCAGTTAGATGATTCAGGTCCCTGCAGTAATCGGACATTTTCCCCTTGGGTTCTGGGACAGCCGGAACAGGTGAGTATTTTATTTTTTTATTTTTAATACCTTTTGTTCACTTTTATTTAACTTTTGCAGTGTATGTAGATACACTGCAAAAGCGAAACTACACCCCCGACATGTCACATGGGGGAAGGAACAAAGGATTCTTCCTCCCCCCATGCGACATTACTTCCTCCTGCACTTTTGGGGGAGAAATGCGGGCGTAAAAAAATACGGTGTGTGAATGCACTGTGTTTTTTGCCAGCGCTAAAAAGCTCGGGCGTAAAACGTGGGTGTTGTAGGGCTGGTTCTGTTTATCGGTTATTATTGTCGGTTATGACTACAATCACCGATATCCAGAATCTTCCCTTCCTTACCACTTTCTGTTCCTATGCTGATTAACTATATATATATGTATATACCGACTACTTAATGAAAACAAGTCTGTTCTAATAAATGAATATTTATTAAACACACCCAAAAAGTCTACAACAATAATATATAGATTTCTAGATAGCACGATAACTAATACACAATCAATTACTGTTACAATGTAAAACCCCCAGAGTTACTAATACCCACGTTACCTAAATATACAACAGGCACACTATATTAATGATCTAACTATCCCTATAGAAGATAGATAGCAATTCAAGGGTTGATTATAAGAGAGAGAGAGAGTGATAGAGTTATAGGATGATACTTATGCCAGATGTCGATGTCCTTCCATGGTGGTTCCAAGTAGAAAAGAGAGGCGAGCTCTTGTGTCTCAGTCCATTTTAACCTGTCCCTCAGCTGTGCACGTGACGGACACACCTCCTCATCCGTGCACTTCTGACAGGGTTGTCAGGGTGCACGCTCACCATGCACTATATTGAAATGAGGTATCTCCTGCCACTATAGATAGGTAGACATGACTATTCCCATTGTTTGCCAATCACCTAGACATGTTGGCTGCTGTAGTTAAAGGGGTGAGAATAACCCTTTGTGCCAGCAGCCTGTAGATCTTTGATATTTAAATTAAGGGTCTTATCTGCTGGCTTCTCACATTAAAATGCAAGAATAAACATCTTCTGATATGGTAATTAACCATTGTCAGAAGATGAACAATTTCCATCAGATACAGCTGAATTGGCCAATGTTATAAGGGACATTTATTATGGCCTATTTCCAATGTGGACATAAATATAGATATATACACATACATACCCACAAAGATAAATATACATTTATGTGTCATATTAATAATTAATTATGCCATCACTTCCCCCCTCAACATTCCCCCTTTTGTCGGAAAATACGACAATAAAATGAGTGGGAAGTGTGGAATATATTTGCCTACTCAATCCTATCACCAATAACCGTTCAGGATGAAATGAAGTAAAATTTTGCACTTAGGTATCTAGACATCACCCATCGCCATCACCTCTCCCCTGCCGTTCGCCGTAATCCAGTGTCTCCATCCATAGATTACACCATAGTCATCTTTGTGGATCTTCTTGGTCTCTTTGGTTCAGGAATAAAGTTCTCTATTTGTCAGTACACTTCTGATCTTGTCGTTGCCAATCTCGAGAAACACGCCTATCCCCAGGTAGTCTTCTTCCCAGCTTGACTGCTTAGACTCTGGAGTTGCTGCACCTTCGTCTCTTGATCGGCACACAGAGTTTTCCTGTGTTCGCCCCTCTCCCTACCAGATTTTTTTTTTTTTTCTCAAGTCTGGTGTGTAGGGAACTGCCGGGAATCACTCTGTAGCTGGGCCTCACCAGGTGGTTTCTTGGAGCACCTCCTTCTTGGGATTAGATCAATCAGGGGATGGCATTCTTCTTAGCTGAGGCACGACTTTCAACAGAGACTTCTCCTGTAAACTTGATTGAAGCACCTATCGTTAATGTGGTTCTTCCATGGATAGATAGTTGAATCTCTACTAGGCAGGTCAGAGTTTATTGGGTAGGGGATGATATCAGCATACCTAAGTTGACTGTGAGAAGAACGCAGTCCAACCGACCTTCAATCCATCCCTTATGAACGTTTATTGGTGATAGGATTGAGTAGGCAAATATATTCCACACTTCCCACTCATTTTATTGTCGTATTTTCCGACAAAAGGGGGAATGTTGAGGGGGGAAGTGATGGCGAGCCTAGGCCCACTGTTTGAGGTTGTTCTAGTGTCTTTTGTACTGAAAACCTGTGGTCATCATCTGGAGCGGATCAGGCCAGAGGAACGTGGACACAGATAACAGGAGGCACGGTGAAGTGATCCGTTAGTTTGTGCGTTCAGTGCCCTGATAGCTCAGACGGTGACACAGTTTTCAGTCTTAGTAAGACACAGGACACAGTCCTCATCAGAGAACCTTTTTCTGATTTTAACGATTTTTCTGATTCCTTTACACGATTCACACATCTATCGGCGAGGCAGATCATCACGTCACTTCGTTCAAACACCATCAACGTTTGGTTCATCTGAGGAGTCCAGCTGGTCGGGAAAGAAGGCGTTCCGGAGTAAAGGATTTTTTTCCAAGCAGCACAAGAGGGACGAAGGAACAGACGACACCAAGCAACATGGCCTCTGAACAGGTGAGTATGAACTTCTCCACCCTTAAACACCTGTGTAGAAATAGCACATTTAACCCAATACTGCCTACCGCATATAAGTCCACAGAGATGCTCTGGTCAACTTTACTGGACCAGGCATACTCACATGATAGAGTTTGTATTAGTAAAAGTGTTTTCCACAAAACTAAGAAACGTCTCCAAATGCTGGCAAAATTAGTATATACTTTTGAGGACAGCATTTGCAGGCCGGAGCATGTGGAAACACTTGCTACCACAAGAAAGGCAGACAAAGTTTCCACATCAGATAACCTACACTGCCATTGTTGTGTGGAAAGCATAAAACATATACACACTCTAGAAACTGAGCTAGAAGAAAGGGCCCAGTGTACAGCTGACAGGGGCCGGGAAATCTGTGTGTTAGAATCTAGGATATCAGAGAAAGAAACCTACTATTCTGACATGGATAGAGAGCTCCTCAGTCTGTATACTGAGATAAATCAGTTCAAGAGTAGAGTTGCATCCATGGATGCACTAGTGAGCACACTTAGAGAGGATCTGGCTGCAAAGTCGCAAACGATTGTGAATTTGCAACAGGTCATCTCTAATCTGTCACGGCCTGGTACAAATAGCATAGTGCCTTTGCCCACGAAACAGGTTTGTGTTTGGGGTACTGCACAGGATGGGGAGACCGCGGCAACAGGGTCCACGTCTCCCATGGATCAGAGATCCGGAGCTATAGAGTCCAGGGGACAGGTGGAACGATCGCTACATTTCACTCAAACACCAAGGGAGTATACACGTAGCGACCGCTTCCAGGATCAGGACGAGAGTTGGGGATATGGAGGTAGGTGGGAAAGGGATCACACCACTTCCAATCCGCCAAATCGTTCAGTAAGGTCAGATGAATTTTATCCTAACCGTAACAGTATGGAAAGGATAAAATTTCTGTTACGGATCTGCAAGGAGATCCCAAAATATGATCCCAGTCTAGATGCGTTTACTGCATGTGATATCTTTGAAGGTCACTGCAATAAATATTCTGTGGCTCCAGAACTTCGAATGGAGCTATTCAAGTTGTGGTTGCCTACACACCTCAATCAGAGGTATGAAGCAATGGGGAGCACGGAACCCAGTAATGGACAGTTTCATGATAAGGAAGAACGCCTTTCCTTACTAATGACACTGGCAACGGGCCACGGGGACGTGACTCCAGAAATCCTGATGAAATTCAGACCAACTATACACGATGAACCTTTATCACTGTGTAGTCGGTTTGAAGCTATGTACAGGAAGGTTACTATGGATCAAGGTATCGGTATTCCACAAGGCATGATCCGCATGTTTGTGGAAAAATTCCCATACCTTGATACTGCAATTAGGTTGAGTGCAGCGAGAGAACCATCACTCACTGATGCGGCCATGGTTATTGAGCAGTGTAGACAAGATCTACTGCACAATAAAAAGTCGGTTAAGGTTAGGGAGTATGTGCCCGTACACGTTAGATCACAAGATGAACGTGTGCGCCATGCTAGAAAGAAGTCAGCTGTTCGCCCCACGGCCCCACCATTTGAGAGGACAGGGAGCATTCAATGCTTTCTATGTTTGTAATTTGGGCACATGAAGAAAAATTGTCCTCAGTGGGTACGGAACCGAAACAGCCCTGATAAATCTGGCAATAATACTGGTTTCAAAATGAAACCTAATTATGCCAGAACAGTGGGGGAACAGGCTGATGGGTCTCGGGGATATTTACAAGAGCAGACACCAAAATGTGTTGCCACTGTAAATGCTCCAGTTGATGATACAGGGGTTGTGGAATCTACGGATTCCACAAATAGAACTACAGTTGAGGATCTCCAAATTGCAGTATGTACCTCTCAGGTACCTACTGGAAATCTTGTCAACATCGATTGACAATTAGGGATCCCTAAAGAGCTGGCTCCAGTATGTCCTTTCATACTGGATTCTTCAGGGAGGCCCCACATAAAAGCCAGAATTAAAGATAAGGACACACAAATTATGCTTGATACTGGTGCGGAAATCTCCATTACTAATATCAAACATGATTTGCATCCAAACAGCCCTCAGTGTGTGGTGATCGGATTTGATCACCAACAAGGGGGGGTGAAGGCCCACAGAATTGAGGAAGTGATTGTCCAGATTGCCAAACACTTAACCCTCAAGATCCCAATGTGGTATTATCCTGGTTCTGACAACATCATTGGAACTGATGTAATGACCCAAAATGGATGGATCCTGGATTTGGCAAACTGCATTGTGTGGAAGGGACCCAGACAATCCAAGGTGTGTGTCATACAACGCCAGTGTCTGGGATCACCTTTGCCAGCAATGGAGAATTCAGTTGATATGCTCGAACACAAATGGCCAGAGGTCTCTCATAATATAGACCTTGAACCCATTGTGTACGAACATCCTGATCTGTGGGCCCAGGGTAAAAACGACTGTGGAAGATTGATTGGTGTCCAGGTGGACATACAGGGGCCATACCCACCCCCTCAACGTCAATATCGCTTTCCACCGGAAGCGACACAGTCGATAGTCAACACTGTCCTGGAATTGGAGACCAAAGGTGTGGTCATAGAGGGGAATTCAAGGTGCAAAAACCCTCTATGGCCTGGGAAGAAAAAGGACACTGATGCATGGCGTCTCACCATAGACCTACGTGTCCTTAATAAGTACACTCCGATGTCTGCCCCCGTAGTTGCACAAACTCCTGACATAATGGCGAGGATAAGTGGCAAAAGCCGCATATTCTCGACCATTGATGTCGCCAATGGGTTCTTCTCTATTGAACTCACAGAAAACTGTAGGTACAAATTTACTTTCACAGTGGGGAACAAACAGTCTGGACTCAAACTGAGTCCTCACAAGGCAAATTTGGCCAGAACAGAGGTGACTTTCCTTGGGGTGCAGGTCTCTTTTGGAGCCAAAGGAATTGTGGCGGCCCGAGTGGAAGCTATGGTCAAGTTACCTCAGCCTGGCACTCTACAGGACTTACGGAAGTTCCTGGGAGTGGCCAACTTCATGAGGGAATTCATAGAGGATTTTGCTGCCAAAGCGAAACCCCTTTATGAACTCCTCAGAGGAGAAGAACCCTCACTCCAGAGCTGGTCAGAAGCACAGGATGAGGCCTTTTCAACTCTGAAAAGAGACCTCTCCTCTGCACCTGTGCTAGCCACCCCCAACCCAGATGGAGAAATGGCCATCCAGGCACATGCTGAGACTGAGTCTATCTCTGTTGTCCTTCTACAGCAGATAGGACATGACAGTAGACCACTGGGATACTTTTCCCGGCTCCTCTCGCCGGTCGAACGAGGGTTCGACGAATGTGCCGAACAACTGGCTGCCATACACTATGCTGTTAAAACCACTGAGCATATTGTAGGTTTCAGATCTCTGACAGTACAGACACCACATTCTCCTTTGGTTCTCTTACTCAGAGATATACCTACCGGAGTCTCCCAACAGAGATTTGGGAAATGGATCATGGACCTCAGTGGCTGGAATCTGATAGTGGACCACAAGGCAAAGTATGTTCTGTCCCAGTTGTTAAACATGACAGGGACCGAACATGACTGTGGTCAACCATCACCCTCCAGTACATCACAAATATTTAGGACCGACAGACATCCAGAAGACAGGGTCATCTTTGTTGACGGCTCTCTTTTCTGTCTGGACGGCACGTATGTATCCGGATTTGCAGTGCTGGATGAGACCACGGGCATCCAGAGTCTCGTCCGGTTGCCAGGTCACATGTCAGCACAACGGGCTAAACTGGAGGCTGTCAAGGAGGCTCTCCTCCTTCAACCTCCAGGGAATCGAACTATATATAGTGACAGTTCATATGTAGTTCGATCTCTCACCCTGCACCTGAACACGTGGAAAAAACGAGGTTTTGTGGACAGCCAGAATAAACCTCTGGCCCACATTATGGTCCTAAAGGAATTGTGGGATTGGGGCATGGCAGATCAAGCGGAGGCAGCCATTATCAAAGTCCCAGCGCATCAAAGAGGAGAACAGCCTTTGACCATAGGCAATAACAAGGCCGACAAACTGGCCAAGTTTGCAGCAGTGTCTGGTGTCCTTCAGGAACCAGGAATTGAGCAGATCCCGGCATTCCAGATTGCAGTGAGGCAAACCAAACTAAAAGATGGCCCTGTGTCATTTGAAGAGGAACAGGCAAAAGATCCCGTTCTACTGACACATATCGCAGCTCCACAGCATCCCTGGACAATATGTCAGGTGATTCTGTGTCATGATACTGGTACCCAACAACTTCCTCTACCAGTAGTCCCGCAACATTTACCGGCAGGAGATAGCGATCAGTGGTACCAGTTCAGTGGAAGAGGACAAGTATTTGTGACCGTGGTAAGGGTCCCATATGAGGCTGAAGGTCTCCAACCAGTCAAACCGCACCTGGATTCTTGCAATGTTTCTACCCACCAATTGGCAGATCCCATAGCTCCTCAACTGTCATCCCCATGGAAGATCATCACAGGAACTAAATTCGTCCTATATACATGGCGAATTTCTGTAGATGACTTCAGAGTAGATCACTGGGATCACAGATGTGAGGAGTTTGTGAGGAACCAAATTGACATGATGAGAGGATGGGTAGAGGCGGGGCAAGAAGTGAGAAAAGATGATCCCCGACACAGGAAATTCAGGAGTAGGAGAGACTTGATAGAGATGGGAATTAGTGGAGGTGCATTGGGACTAGGTGCCCTGAACACTATGGATATGGAAGTCCTGAGAGGTAAGCTCGGGGACATTGCGCGACATGCTGGGGAAGGGTTCAGAACTCAGCTTGATGTAAACCATGTCTTAGAGGGTTTGCAACATTCGCACATTGATGCCACTACCTCTCTATCTTCAGCTCTACGAGAGAAGTTTAGAAGGTTAGTTGCAGGTCTTGTAGAAGTGCAAGACAGAGTTCAGTTTGCCCTAGCATGTACGTAAGTCCAGAGTGAACTCTCTGACAACCTAAAGCATATAGTGTCCTCTCTATACAAGGGCCACTTCCCCTTCAACCTCAGACAAAGAGTAAGTTCCCTAATCTCCCCGTTTGCAGCCAACCATACAAACTGGTGGCTGGTTCAATGGCATGGGTGTCATAATCTCACCTGCACAGCATCTTCTTTGGCACCTGTATCTGGTAATATCAAGAAGGGGTACAGTGCCATGAATATAGGAATTGTTGTTAGCAATCAGACGGTGCTTCATCCACAGCTCACCTCAGACATCCTAACCTATGAGCGAGGCCATCCTTATCTGTTTGATACAGAGGGATGTTGGAGGAAAGAGGATGCTATCCTCTGTCAAGGGAGTCAAGATAGGGTGCTTAGGCACCAGTGTTGGGACTCTGAGGGGTCATGTGAGATGAAGACTAACACAATACCCTCCTCTCGTCTGAAATATTTGGGTCAAGGGTATTGGTGTTGGTACCAAGGGAAAAATGTAACGTATTCTTTATATGGCACTAATTGCACCGAAAGAGGCATACTCCTCCCAGGAGCATATTGTACCCTTAGTCCCGTTTTAGGCTTAGATGTCGCAGATCAGCAGGGGAGGACCCCGATAACACCGGAGAAGAGACTCGACATTCGCCCTGACACTCCTGTGAGACTGCAAAAGATTCCTCTTGGTTTTGGTCGTGAGCTCAAGCGTCTCTTGTTAGATTTCAGCGAAGAAGACGACATACTCCGAAATCTTCATGAGGCTGAGAATCAAGCCACAATTCAGCTTGAGCATGACAAAACCAAGATAACGAGGATTACCAATGCCTTAGATACAGACTCTAAGGTGTCCTGGTGGGAAAGTATATTTGGCTATAGTCCGACAGCTACATCATTCTTTAATTTCATTATCCACCCTGTGATTGTTCTCCTGGCTGGCTCGCCAATTTGTTGTAGGGCTGGTTCTGTTTATCGGTTATTATTGTCGGTTATGACTACAATCACCGATATCCAGAATCTTCCCTTCCTTACCACTTTCTGTTCCTATGCTGATTAACTATATATATATATGTATATACCGACTACTTAATGAAAACAAGTCTGTTCTAATAAATGAATATTTATTAAACACACCCAAAAAGTCTACAACAATAATATATAGATTTCTAGATAGCACGATAACTAATACACAATCAATTACTGTTACAATGATGTAAAACCCCCAGAGTTACTAATACCCACGTTACCTAAATATACAACAGGCACACTATATTAATGATCTAACTATCCCTATAGAAGATAGATAGCAATTCAAGGGTTGATTATAAGAGAGAGAGAGAGAGAGTGATAGAGTTATAGGATGATACTTATGCCAGATGTCGATGTCCTTCCATGGTGGTTCCAAGTAGAAAAGAGAGCGAGCTCTTGTGTCTCAGTCCATTTTAACCTGTCCCTCAGCTGTGCACGTGACGGACACACCTCTTCATCCGTGCACTTCTGACAGGGTTGTCAGGGTGCACGCTCACCATGCACTATATTGAAATGAGGTATCTCCTGCCACTATAGATAGGTAGACATGACTATTCCCATTGTTTGCCAATCACCTAGACATGTTGGCTGCTGTAGTTAAAGGGGTGAGAATAACCCTTTGTGCCAGCAGCCTGTAGATCTTTGATATTTAAATTAAGGGTCTTATCTGCTGGCTTCTCACATTAAAATGCAAGAATGGACATCTTCTGATATGGTAATTAACCATTGTCAGAAGATGAACAATTTCCATCAGATACAGCTGAATTGGCCAATGTTATAAGGGACATTTATTATGGCCTATTTCCAATGTGGACATAAATATAGATATATACACATACATACCCACAAAGATAAATATACATTTATGTGTCATATTAATAATTAATTATGCCATCACTTCCCCCTCAACAGTGGGAAAATACGTCCATGCAAAAAAAAATTGCAAGAACCCGGCATGTGAACGTAGACTAACCATCACCCATTCTACTGGGTTTCAAGCTAGCTTCCATCACACCCTCTGTAAGGCCTTGTTCACACACACCAATTAGTTTTTTTTAGCAGTTAGAAAAACTGAGCAGTTTTTCTAAAGGCCACGTCACACGCATCAATCTTATGAGCGATATCGCTTAAGCGATCTGCTTTTTTGATCGCTTAAGCGATATCGTTTGTGCGTCGCTGCGTGTAACCAAGCGATTTTACGATCTAAAATCGCTTGATTGATTGATCGCAGATTTGTGAGCCGGAGCACAAATCAAGCGATAATCGCTTGATCAATCTGCTTCATCGTGGTGTGTGACACCACGATGAACGATCTCCCAGAGGCAGAGCCTATGCTGGGAGATGGTATCTATGGTAAACGTCGGGTTACTAAGCGCCGCGCGGCACCTAGTAACCCGACGTTTACCATAGATACCAGCGATCTCGCTGCTCAACATCGCTGGTGAGTCTGTCTGTGTGACAGCTCACCAACGATGTGAGCGATATTGTTAGCGATCGCGCGTGCACGTGATCGCTAACAATATCGCTCATAAGATTGATGCGTGTGACGTGGCCTTAAGTGTGCCAAAAAGTGTCCCCTGTGGGTCTGAACGTTTTTCTGAAGTTTTTGAATTTTGTCATTTTTTTCATTAAAAACACATATGCGTTAATGCATGCGTTAACGCAGGTGCCTATATGTGCCATGCGTTAACGCATGCGTTTCCCATAGGGCCCTATGTTAAAAAAAAACATGCGTTTTTGGAAACAACCCCTGCGTTTTTTTACAGCACCCAAAAAACCGCTGCATGCAGCGTTTTTTGGAATCAGGTAAAAAACGCAAATGTAGCTAAAAAACGCATGTACACTTCAGAGTACCATGCGTTAACGCATCTGCGTTTTTTAAAAACTGCAAAAAAACGCAGAGAGTGCCAAAAACGCAGGTACAGTTAGGGCCAGAAATATTTGGACAGTGACACAAGTTTTGTTATTTTAGCTGTTTACAAAAACATGTTCAGAAATACAATTATATATATAATATGGGCTGAAAGTGCACACTTCCAGCTGCAATATGAGAGTTTCCACATCCAAATCGGAGAAAGGGTTTTGGAATCATAGCTCTGTAATGCATAGCTTCCTCTTTGTCAAGGGACCAAAAGTAATTGGACAATGGACTCTAAGGGCTGCAATTAACTCTGAAGGCGTCTCCCTCGTTAACCTGTAATCACTGAAGTAGTTAAAAGGTCAGGGGTGGATTCCAGGTGTGTGGTTTTGCATTTGGAAGCTGTTGCTGTGACCAGACAACATGCGGTCAAAGGAACTCTCAATTGAGGTGAAGCAGAACATCCTGAGGCTGAAAAAAAGAAAAAATCCATCAGAGAGATAGCAGACATGCTTGGAGTAGCAAAATCAACAGTTGGGTACATTCTGAAAAAAAAGGAATTGACTGGTGAGCTTGGGAACTCTAAAAGGCCTGGGCGTCCACAGATGACAACAGTGGTGGATGATCGCCGCATACTTTATTTGGTGAAGAAGAACCCGCTCACAACATCAACTGAAGTCCAGAACACTCTCAGTGAAGTAGGTGTATCTGTCTCTAAGTCAACAGTAAAGAGAAGACTCCATGACAGTAAATACAAAGGGTTCACATCTAGATGCAAACCATTCATCAATTCCAAAAATAGACAGGCCAGAGTTAAATTTGCTGAAAAACACCTCAAGAAGCCAGCTCAGTTCTGGAAAAGTATTCTAAGGACAGATGAGACAAAGATCAACCTGTACCAGAATGATGGGAAGAAAAAAGTTTGGAGAAGAAAGGGAACGGCACATGATCCAAGGCACACCACATCCTCTGTAAAACATGGTGGAGGCAACGTGATGGCATGGGCATGCATGGCTTTCAATGGCACTGGGTCACTTGTGTTTATTGATGACATAACAGCAGACAAGAGTAGCCGGATGAATTCTGAAGTGTACCGGGATATACTTTCAGCCCAGATTCAGCCAAATGCTGCAAAGTTGATTGGACGGCGCTTCATAGTACAGATGGACAATGACCCCAAGCATACAGCCAAAGCTACCCAGGGGTTCATGAGTGCAAAAAAGTGGAACATTCTGCAATGGCCAAGTCAATCACCAGATCTTAACCCAATTGAGCATGCATTTCACTTGCTGAAATCCAGACTTAAGACGGAAAGACCCACAAACAAGCAAAACCTGAAGGCTGCGGCTGTAAAGGCCTGGCAAAGCATTAAGAAGGAGGAAACCCAGCGTTTGGTGATGTCCATGGGTTCCAGACTTAAGGCAGTGATTGCCTCCAAAGGATTTGCAACAAAATATTGAAAATAAAAATATTTTGTTTGGGTTATGTTTATTTGTCCAATTACTTTTGACCTCCTAAAATGTGGAGTGTTTGTAAAGAAATTTGTACAATTCCTACATTTTCTATCAGATATTTTTGTTCAACCCTTCAAATTAAAAGTTACAATCTGCACTTGAATTCTGTTGTAGAGGTTTCATTTCAAATCCAATGTGGTGGCATGCAGAGCCCAACTCGCGAAAATTGTGTCACTGTCCAAATATTTCTGGCCCTAACTGTATATGTGAACAAGGCCTAACTCTGCCTAAACTCCTCTCAATCCTACCTCAGGCTTCACATACAGCTTCCGTATACACCATGTTCCATATTATTGTGCAAATTGGTTTTAAGTGTCATAGTGTTTGTTTTGGTTTTTTTTCATGAAACCCATTGATGGTATTGTGTCTCAGAGTTCTTTTGATCACTGAAATCAATCTCAGATACCTGTGATAATTAGTTTTGGCAGCTAAGCCCAATAAAAGGAAAACTGGGTTTTCCACAATATTAAGCAGGCCACAATTTTCAAGTAACATGGGAAAGAAAAAGGGATGTCTCTGCTGCCGAAAAGCAACAAATAGTGCAATGCCTAGGACAAGGGATGAAAACATTAGATATTGCACGAAAACTTAAGCATGATCATTGTACTGTGAAGAGATTTGTAGCTGATTCTGAGCACAGACGTGTTCATGCAGATAAAGGCAGAATGAGGAAGGGTTCTGCCAGGCAAGTTCAACGGATTAAGAGAGCAGCTGCTAAAAAGGCCATACAAACCAGCAAACAGATATTTGAAGCTGCTGGTGCCTCTGGAGTCCCTCGAACCTCAAGGTGTAGGATCCTTCAAAGGCTTGCTGTGGTGCATAAATCTACTATTCGGCCACCCATAAACAGTGCTCACAAGCAGAAACGGTTGCAGTGGGCCCAGGCACACATGAAGACTAATTTTCAAACAGTCTTGTTTACTGATCAGTGCCGAGCAACCCTGGATGGCCCAGAGGGATGGAGTAGTGGATGGTTGGTGGATGGCCACCATGTCCCAACAAGACTGCGACATCAGCAAGGAGGTTGAGGAGTCATGTTTTGGGCCAGAATCATTGGGAAACAGCTGGTAGGCCCCTTTAAGGTTCCTGAAGGTGTGAAAATGACCTCTGCAAAGTATATAGAGTTTCTGACTGAGAACTTTCTTCCATGGCACAAAAAGCAAAAACGTGCCTTCAGGTGCAAAATCATCTTCATGCATGACAATGCACCATCTCATGCTGCAAAGAATGACTCTGTGTCATTGGCTGCTATGGACATAAAAGGAGGAAAACTCATGGGGTGGCCACCATCTTCCCCTGACCTCAACCCTATAGAGAACCTTTGGAGTATAATCAAGCAAAAGATCTATGAAGGTGGGAATCTAAAACAAAGGAGACAAAAGAGGCACAGATGTGTCTTATCGTTTTAAGATAAGTAGTATGAACCCCGTGAGGGAATATGCTTACCTTTCCGGGTTGTGATGACCCACAACCGGTATAATCGCCTGGACGGCTGCCGCTGGTCCCAACACATCCACGTGCAAAGTGGCTGTTTATCCAATTTCACCAAAAAGAAGTGGTGTCCTATCAGCTCCGTGCTCAGGGGTGAATGGAACTCTGAGGAAGGTGCAGGGACAGCACTGAAACGCGTCAGTTGAAATAAAGAAGGTGAACGACAGAAGCCTTGTCTTCTCATTCTTTTGGCGGCAGCGCGGACAGGTAGGACAACACTCCCTTTGGTGAACTATGAGGGTGGGAGGCAGTTCACATCATAACAGCAGCTCTGGGAGGCTATTCTGACATCATGCAAAGAATACAAGCAGAAACTCTCCAGAAACTCACAAGTTCAATGGACGCAAGAATTGTGAAGGTGATATCAAAGAAGGGTTCCTATGTTAACATGTAACTTGGCCTGTTAGGATGATTTGGAGTTAAATAACTTTATTTTAGTGAATGTGACCTCCTAATGCTGCAAATTCAACAAATAAGCATTTTCAGTTCTTTCCAACATATCAAATGTTTAGAAACTATACTGTGCCTAATAATTTGGAACAGTGCATTTAGAGGTTTTTTTTAATTTTGAAGATTATACTGTTATCATTGGGAGGTTTCTTCAATAAAATTCAATGTATACTCTAACGGGTGATGACTTTTATTACACCTGACTGTCATTTGCACCGACTATTTAGGAAAATCACAGAAAAAGAACATTTGCATAATAATTTGTAACATGGTGTAATGCCCTGTCTAGAACACCTGCTGTAGTCAAGTCACTGATACACTGGATAAAAGTAACAAAGCCCCAACCCACCAGCAGTGGCAAATTTTATTCCCTACTCCCCCTCACTAACTAGTGATGTTATCCTGTAATAGTATGGATGTATGCATTAATGGATGGGGAGAGTGATGCATGAATGCATGTACAACCCATGGCAAAAATTATGGAATCACCTGGCTTGGAGGATGTCCATTCAGTTGTTTAATTTTGTAGAAAAAAGCAGATCACAGACATAGCACAAAACTAAAGTCATTTCAAATGGCAACTCTCTGCTTTGAAGAAACAGTAAAAGAAATCTTGAAAAAAAATGTGCTAGCCAATAACGGTTACTTTTGTAGACCAAGCAGGGAGAAAAATTATGGAATCACTCAATTCTGAGGTAAAAATTATGGAGTCATGACAAACAAACAAACAAAACAACACTCAAATACATTAATAGTATTTTGTTGCACCACCTCTGGCTTTTACACCAGCTTGCAGTCTCTGAGGCATGGACTTAATGAGTGACAAACAGTATTCATCATCATTCTGGCTCCAACTTTCTCTGACTGCTGTTGCCAGATCAGTTTTGCAGGTTGGAGCCTTGTCATGGACCATTTTCTTTAACTTCCACCGAAGATTTTCAATTGGATTGAGATCCGCACTATTTGCAGGCCATGACATTGACTTTATGTGTCTTCTTTCAAGGACTGTTTTCAAAGTTTTTGCTCTATGGCAGGATTATTATCATCTTGATAAATTATTTCATCATCCCTAAACATCCTTTCAATTGATGGGATAAGAAAAGTGTCCAAAACATTAATGTAAACTTGGCATTTATTGAAGATGTAATGACAGCCACCTCCCCAGTGCCTTTACATGCAGCCCCATATCATCAATGACTGTGGAAATTTGCATGTTCTCTTCAGGCAGTAATCTTTATAAGTCTCTTCGGAACGACACCAAACAAAAGTTCCAGCATCATCACCTTGCCCAATGCAGATTCGCGATTTATCACTGAATATGACTTTCATCCAGTCATCCACAGTCCACAATTGCTTTTCCTTAGCCCATTGTAACCTTGTTTTTTTCTGTTTAGGTGTTAAGGATGGCTTTTGTTTAGCTTTTCTTTATGTAAATCCTATTTCTTTTAGGCGTTTCTTACAGTTCAGTCACAGACATTGACTCCAGTTTTCTCCCATTCGTTCCTCATTTGTTTTGTTGTGCATTTCCTGTTTTGGAGACATATTGCTTTAAGTTTCCGGTCTTAGTGCTTTGTTGTCTTCCTTGGTCTACCAGTATGTTTCCCTTTAACAATCTTCCCATGTTGTTTGTATTTGGACCAGATTTTAGACACAGCTGACTGTGAACAACCAACATCTTTTGCAACATTGCGTATTGATTTACCCTCCTTTAAGAGTTTGATAATCCTCTCCTTTGTTTCAATTGACATCTCTCATGTTGGAGCCATGATTCATGTCAGTCCACTTGGTACAACAACTCTCCAAGCTGTGATCACTCCTTTTTGGATGCAGACTAACAAGCAGATCTTATTTGATGCAGGTGTTAGTTTTGGGAATGAAAATTTACAGGGTGTTTCCATAATTTTTTCCTCAGAATTGAGTGATTCCATAATTTTTCCTCCTGCTTGGTCTACAAAAGTAACTGTTACTGGCTAGCATTTTTTTCAAGATTTCTTTTACTGTTTCTTCAAGGCAGGGAGTTGCCATTTGAAATTACCTTGGTTTTGTGCCATGTTTGTGATCTGCTTTTTTTTTTGAACCATCATTTTTATTGGGTTTTAATCATATAAACAATTGTACAAAATTCAATAAACATACCATACAATTAGACAATCAATGCAAGAAAGCTGCACAATCATTACATTACAGGTATAAACGTTCATCTTTGACATTAAATATACCCTAAATCCCTCCCACCCCCAATCCCAAGGATAAGTCATCTTCAAGAGTTAACAAATATCAGTATGAATAAAGAAACCTTTTAACTTATTATTGGCAGTATACCTAGAGTTATTGCATCTCCTATACCTAGCATCTCAACCTACCTAATGTGCCTTCTAGTTCTTCCAATGCATACCACGTTGATGATCGGAAGGGTAACATGAAGTTTTGTATTTCCACATCTGTGAATTCGTTTTCAATAAAACGTCTCCATTTGGTGAAGAATTTTTTGGCTAGTTTGCTTGGATTGCGGAGCGTGTCAAGAGATTCGAGTGTCAGTGTGTGGCGTAGCGTCATTTTTACTTGAGACAAATCCGGGGGTCTGTCATTGAGCCAGTATTGTAGCAGGAGTCTCTTTGCTACCAACGCAATGTAATGCCATAGAATGTGTGGTTGTCCTCTAGCATTGGATAGTGGGTGATAGTGAAAAAGCCAACGTATCGGATCCAGCTCCCCTGTATCTCCACAAAACCATCTAGCCCATGCATTCACTACTCTCCAGTATTTCTGGGACTCTGGGCAGGACCACAGACCATGTTCCAGATCAGTCATGGGTGACTTACATTTTGGGCAATGAACCCATCTCTCTTGATTGGCCTTAGAGGGGGGTATATTGAAGCCCTGAATGGTTCCGTGCATGATCCGGAATTGTGAATCTTTCCATCTCTCATTGATAACATATTGCCTTACTATGCCCCACCCTTCAAGAATCTTCTGCGGAAGTTCCGGTCTGTGAAGTGTTTACGCCATTTGTTGAAAGACCCTCTCCTTCTCTGTGGTCTCAGAACCTGTTTTAATTTGGTGTACAATGAAGTGATGGATACCTCAGCTTCATTTATGGATATCAGTTCAGACCACAAAGAATTCTCAACTTCCCCAGAGATGTCTCGCAGATGTGATAGTAGATAATATCTCAATTGGCGATATTGTATAGCATGGAATTGGGGTAAATTATAGGTAGTCAAGACCTCCAACTCGGTCATCCACCTTTTTTCTTCTAGATTCATGAGATCTCCCAACGTATTAATTCCCTTCTCTCTCCATATTTGAAATAAAGAGTTTTCACATCCTAAAGGGAAAGACGGGCATCTCCAGGGGTTAAGCAACTTCGAGATCCTCCATGCTAACCTAAGTTTTTTCCTAACCTCCTTCCATGTAATTATAGTACTTTATATATCACTGTATTTTTCAAAGTGGGGGGCAGACACGCCAACGGCGAGTGTAATAAGGCTGCTAGATCCCATGGTTTGGCCCATTCTCCCTCCAAAGTTACATCTGAGAATTTATTAGTGTTTCTGATCCAATCAAGGACATTACGTAGTATACACGCTAAATTGTAACCCCTAACATCTGGGAGCTGTAATCCTCCCTCCTGTTTGGATTGGATCAAGGTTGTGTATGCTAATCGGGGTCTCCTTCCTCCCCACAAGAATTTAGAAAAAGCTTTATTCAATCTCTTTATGTCAATATGTCTCAACAGCATGGGGATAGTTTGAAGGGGGTAAAGTAATCTTGCGAAGCTAACCATTTTCAATAAGTGGCAGCATCCCATCAGAGAGAGTGGCAATCTCACCCAGCCTGATAATTCTTGTTCTATCCGCTGGATGATCGGTAGAAAATTAAGTTTATAAGTCAATCCAGGTGTTCTGGCTAGATGTATTCCCAAATATTTAATACTATCTTTCATTATCGGTAGACCACAAAGGTTTTTTTTTCCCTGCGTCCCAATCCCAGGATTTATAAACAGAATTTCGCATTTACTTTTATTTAGGGAGAATCCAATTTGTTTGCCTATCATCTCTATGTCTGTCAGAATATTTGGGAGGTCTTGTTCTGGATTTTGGACATATAAGATAATATCATCCGCGAACAATGAGAGTTTTATCTCTTTGGTTCCCACCTTAAAACCTGCGTAGGAATTACATTCTTCCAAATATATTGCCAGAGGCTCTATGGCTAAATTAAAGAGAAGGGGGACAATGGGCATCCCTGTCTAGTCCCCTTCTGGAGGGTAAAGGAGTCGGACAGGAAGCCTGGTATGCTCACGCAAGCTCTAGGATTACTATAAAGTGTCTGTATATATTGCCGAAAGGGTCCCGTGAGGCCTATAGTATCTAAGACCCTACCCAGCCATGACCACCTGACATTATCAAATGCTTTTTCAGCGTCCAAGGTGATCATGGCTGGGTTCCCTCCTTCTAATTTGACTTTTTTCCCCATAATATCCATCAAAAGCATTGCTTTTCGGATGTTTGTGGTCGTCGAACGTCCCTTGATGAATCCTGCCTGGTGTGTAGATATTATTTTGGGCAAGACCATTGCCAATCTATCAGCCAGTATTTTAGATAGTTATTTCAGATCCTGATTTATTAATTAAATCGGTCTGTAGCTAGCTGGATCAGTGGGTATCTTGCCTGGTTTGGGAATCAATTTAATGTAGGCCATATTCATTCTGTCAGGGATAGGCGATCCCTGTAATATCTCATTGTATAAATCACAGAGAACCGGAGAGATCTGTTCTCTCATAGCTTTGAAAAAGGCACCATTATAGCCATCAGGTCCTGGGGCCTTACCCAGGTTTAAATTTTTAATAGCCTCTTCAATTTCTCCCGTCGTAATCGGGTTGTTTAGAAATTGGATGTCGTCTTGGGAGATAGATGGCAATTTGGTCTTGCTTAGCCAAGAGGGCTTTTCTGGGTCGTTAGTTGTTGTCTCTGTATATAGAGAAGCATAGAACTTGCCCAAAGTTTTCACAATACTCTTAGGGTCATTCCAGATATTACCCTGTCTATCTTTTATCGATTGAATAGGGGAAGAGGTGTGACCACCTCGGGCTAATCTTGCCAGCAGCCTTCCTGCTTTATCTCCGAATTTATGTAGTTCTAGCTCTAATCTATTTTTAAATATAGTCTCCCATTTTCCTGCCCACTCATCAAACTCTTTTTTAGCTTGTAGCCATGTCTCTTTGTCAGGAATCTCCATTGTGTTCTTGTACTGTAGATAAGCATTTCTCACTTTCAGACTGGTTTCTATAAATTTTTCCTTAGCCTTTTTCTTGATCCCCATGCTGTATGCCATAATGTGTCCTCTCATGACTGCTTTTGCAGTCTCCCAGAATAGACTCGGGTCATATCTATGGTCCAAATTATCTACGGTATAGTGCGTCCACCACTCCCCAAGTAGTTTGGTGAAGTTTTCTTCTTTGGTAAATGTGTCAGGAAACCTCCATAGATAGTCGGTTCCTTTTTCATAATTATCTTTAATCTCTAAGACTAATGGACTATGATCCGAAATCACCATATCTTCAATTTTGATGTCTATCATTCTTTGTAGTATCTTGGTGGACCCAAAAAACATATCTATTCTGGACCACGATCCATAGGGATGTGAGAAGTGGGTGAATTCTCTACCTAAAGGGTTAGCTAGTCTCCAAGTGTCTGACAGGCCCACCAATCTAGCCAAGGATTCCAAGGTGCTTTCTGCCCTTGGGCCCCCTCCGTCCTGACTTCCCCTTTGCGTATGTGTTGAGGAGCGTCTATCTTCTTCTACTCTCATCACCGTATTGAAGTCTCCTCCCACTATTTTATTAACCCCTATTTCCTGAAGTAAGTTATTCTGTAATTGTTGGAAGAAAGGTCTTTGATTTGCGTTAGGAGCATACACATTATAAATATTAAAGATCTCATTTTGTATTTGGATCGTCATCTGAAACAATCTACCCTCATTATCACTTGAAGTAGAGATGATTGAGTGGGCCAAGGACCTGTGGATTAAAGCCAGGACTCCCGCCTTCCTCTCCACCGCACTTGACCCAAAGACCTCCCCCACCCACAGTTTTTTAAGACGGAAGAAGTCCTCCGAGGTCAGGTGGGTCTCCTGGAGCAGAGCAATATCTATACGTAATTTTTTTGAGATGGCGAAGCACCATCATGCGCTTTGCTGGGGAGCGCAACCCCTTGACATTCCAGGATACCCACCTAACCATCAGAGTCCTCCCCGTGCAGGGTTCCTACTTTTTTCTTAGTCAACTGCCACACACATATAGTATGATTAGGTGTATACCAAAGTAAGAAGAATAAGGTACAGGAGATGCATAATTTGGTCTTAGAGATATTTCCCATTCGTTTGTTTTTGCTTTTCCCTTCCCCCCCCTCCCAACCCCACCTACTCCATACATCTTTCCAAGTGTATCACTTCACTTCTTCTCTCAAGTGCAGCCAACAAATGTAACTCCGCCCCGCCCCAACTTCCAATCCGACCTATTAAACATATAAGAGTAATAACAGTAGTTTTCTCCAACCTTTCACTCCCTAGGAACTCCATTTCCCCATCTTCGCCCAGAGCTTATCCCCTCCAATCAGAGATAAAGTGGGCCATAACCTATAACTATATAGGAGCATTTCCACCATATCATATCAAGAGTGCATTTGTCATTCAATCATCTGTATACTTATATGCATCTCACGTGTTATCTTAATTTTTTTTTTAAAGTTTGTGTAAGACTCTATGGTGATCTCTTATGCTGTCATCAACTCATCACTAAGAACAAGAAAACTTAATGACATTTAAGATTGAAATTTGAGTGAAAATCTAAATGGGAAAGAATTAAGAAGGTGAAACAAAACATATATGCATTACTTTCTCCATTTCGCCTGTATATCTCTCCTCTATTCATGTTTTTTGCAAAACTATGACAGCACTACCCAGCAAAAAGAAATCACAACTGCATTTCAATTTCCTCTCACTCTCTCTTCATCTCTTCTTCTGCCATCGGGGTCCTGTCTGTCTCTGTTGTCGTGGAGTTTCCGGTGGTGGTTTCCTCCCCGCTCCTTCACCTAACAGGGAGTTTGATCTCAGTCTGTAGGATCTTACATAGTCTCTATCTGTCTCGGATTCCAGATCAAAAGCAGAATTAGGTTTCGCATGCGATCCAGTGTCCTGATGGGGTGATGACGGAGACACTGCTGCTCTTGGGGAGCTCGTGTTGTCACGGATGGCTGCCATTGCTTCCTCGGGATCAGAGAAGGTCAGCATAACTCCCTCTCTGGACCTAAATCTTAATACCGCTGGAAAGTTCAACTGGAAACGAATATTTCTTCTATGAAGTAGCGAGCATGCTTCACTAAAGGATCTCCTGCGGCGCGTAACTTCTATAGAGTAATCTGCGAATACCAGCGCTCTGTGTCCCTGTATTAATAATGGGTGCTTTTTGGCCTTGTAAGCGCGAAGGATCTCTTCCTTGTCACGGTGGTTAAGGAATTTCACTATAGCGTGTCTCGATTTATTAGACTGTTTGGATGTCGAGGCAGCGGTTCCTGAAGTCGCCATCCTCTCTTGTGGCTCCCTCATCTGACCAATTCTGTGGGTACGCTCCGTCTTACATCTATGGGTAAGACCTAAGGGTTTGGGTAGGTCTACCTCAAAGATTTCCACCAGTTGGGTCGCAGGAATAGATTCAGGGAGTCCCACTATTTTAAGATTACTCCTCCTTGCTCTGTTTTCAATGTCCTCTAGTTTTGCATGTGCATAGTCAGAGTGTTGTTGTAAAGTCATTATTTGCTCCTCCAGTTCTTGTATTCTATCCTCTGCTGCGCTTATTCTTGATTCAGCCTCTGTGAGCTGCTGGTCATGTGCCTCAACTTTGACATTCAGGTCTTTTGTTGTGGCTGTTACCATCTCAGCCACTGCAGTTTTAAAGTCATCAGCAAGGTGGATGGCTAGCTCTTTTGCCAATGCTTTATAATCAAAATGTGGGGCTCCCCATCTCCCCTCCATGTCCTCTCTCCATTCTCTTGGACCCTGTCCTTCTCCTATGTTCTCCTTATCTGCAGGGGACAGCTCTGGGATTGTTTGTTCATGGCGACTGCTGCATTTTGTAGTTGTTCTGGGGATATTCCCCGTGGGGTCTCTGCGGCTCTCTTTACAGTACCCTTCTCCTTTTCTACTCCATCCTCCCCATCTCCGGTCCCGGGCTTCCTCACTGCATCTCCATCTGGTAACGCTGTGTGCCTGCTGAGCACGCCGTGCCCGCCCTGCCCGCCATTACCGGTCTCCTCATGCAGACTCACAGTCTTCTCTCCCTCCCGGTTCCTCGTCATGTAGCGATCCATCGTGGTCATGACGGACGCTCCCAGGGTTTCTGCAGCCGCCGCTGTGATTGTGGATGTCCGGGGTCAGGTTGGAGGCCAGATGTCGGCGGATTGCCGGGCGGGGAGCGGAGCAGCCCTTAGACGCGGCTGCACATGGAGGCGCCGGAACCGGAAGTGTGATCTGCTTTTTTTCTACAAAATTAAACAACTGAATGGACATCCTCCGAGCCAGGTGATTCCATAATTTTTATCAGGGGTTATATATTAAAGAAGGCATACTGCATGGTATGTGTACCGTTTTCAAAAAATATTAGTACACCCCATTAAAAAAAGAAGATTTTAATCAATATCTCTCTGAACACAAAAGCAATTTCCAAAGTTTTTGAGAAATTGTTTTTTTCTTTATAAACTTGGTTTAATTAAAGAGGTTTTGTAGTATCATACAGAATTGTAACTACAATAATAACGTAACAACATGTAGAGCATCCACACCAGTTCCGTCTGTGCTGGATTATCAAATTTGTCTGACTGCAATTGAGAATATTTTTAACCCATAACATGATAGTAAAATTTGGATGACATTGGACATACTGGGTACATCCTGATAGGAAGTGGGTTGCCGAACAATGGCGTACCCAGTACGTCCTGACAAATTTGCGAGCACAGCAGTTGTGCGCCACTGAACAGGAGTGTACTCCTCCTCCCAAGCGATCAGGACTCCATGATGTGTTCACTGTCATGATAACTAGTAACCCAGGGTCATGTCACGCTGGGAGCGGGAGAGACACTCAGCGTAGGACAACGACGGGGGGGGGGGGAATAATGAGTCCCTAAAGCTATGGGCACAAGAGGGAGAGGGTGACCCCTAGTCTTACTGGGGCTGACCCTGTCTGCCCTAACGTCCCTATACAGTTTCCTCAACTGTCGCCGACCACGAACCTCGTCCCTCTCTGATCCTAGCACTACCTTATCTAAGGATCAGATGGAGAGGTTCACTAGACCCCTCCACTAACAACTAAAGACAAACACAAGGAAAACAGACAATGGGGAAAGAAAACACTTATCTTGCAGCAGAGCACAGCAACCTCCACAACCTCAGCTTCTGCTGGAGCAAGGATAATGAGTGCACAAGGAAATATCACCTGCACCGAGGGAGGGCAATGAAACTCCTTATAAAGGTGGGAAGAACCTGCTGGGTCCTAGTGACCCAGAATACTGGTGTAGAAACCAGACCGAGCACAAGACCTTCCCAGCCGTCTCCCCATGATAGGGAGATCTTATCATACCTTCTCTCTATCTACACAGAAGGTAAATGCCCCTGAAAGACGGACCGTCCTCAAACATTATGGCTGATTGGCCAAACGCTGGGACCGTCTGCGCGTGGCCTCTACCCTGTCATCCGTGCCACCCGTGACAGGTCATCACCATGATGACCCCCAGGTCCCCAAGCTACAGACAGCCTCGCACACCAAACACTAACATATAATCCATTGCAATGCTGCATTGATGTGAAGCATGACTTGTCTACGGTCTTCCAGCATCTAGTTATGGATTTAAGGCTGATAGGAGTGTCAGACAGCTATGACAAAATATTCCTTACATTTCTAAGTATGTCCTAATGTAAAAAAATGTATCTCATAACTATATGACCTATGTACAGTTGTGCTCAAAAGTTTACATACACCAGCAGAATTTTTTGCCTTCTTGGCCTTGTTTCAGAGAATATGCATGATAACATAAAAACTCTTTCAACTCATGGTTAGTGGTTAGGTGAAGTCATTTATTGTCAAACTACTGTGTTTTCTCTTTTTAAATCATGATGACAACCAAAAAATCCAAATAACCTTGATCAAAAGTTCACATACCCCAGTTCTCAATATCGTGTATTGCCCCCTCTAACATCAATGACAGCTTGAAGTATTTTGTGGTAATTGTAAATGAGGCTCTTTATTTCCTCAGATGGTAAAGCTGCCCATTCTTCTTGGCAAAAAAGCCTCCAGTTCCTGTAAATTCCTGGGTTTTCTTGCATGAACTGCAAGCTTGAGTTCTCCCCAGGGTGGCTCAATAACATTGAGGTCAGGAGACTGAAATGGCCTACTCCAAAACCTTCACTTTGTTCGGCTGTTAATCAATGACAGGTCAACTTGGGCCTTGTGTTTTGGATCGTTGTCATGTTGGAACAGCTTCCGGGCTGATGAGTGCAAATTTGCCTCCAGTATTTGCTGATAACGTGCTGCATTCATCTTTCCTTTAACTTTGACCAAGTTTCCTGTGTCTTTGTATCTCATACATCCCCACATCATCAGCGATCCACCTCTGTCTTTAACAGTAGGAATGGTGTTCCTTTCATCATAGGCTTTGTTGACACCTCTCCAAATGTAATGTTTATGGTTGTGGCCAAAAAGTAAAATTTTGGTCTCATCACTCCAAATTACATTGTTCCAGAGGTTTGCAGGCTTGTCTCTGTGCTGTTTGGCGTATTGTAGGCAAGATACTTTGTGGCATTTACACAGTAATGGCTTTCTTCTAGCGACTCATCCATGCAACCCACTTTTTTTCATGTGCCTTTTTATTATGGATCTTGAAACAGCCACAGCACAAGTTTTCTGTGAGTCCTGTATTTCAGCTGATGTTATTTGTGGGTTTTTCCTTGCATCCCAAACAATTTTCCTGGCAGTAGTGGCTGAAATTTTTGTTGGTCTACCTGATCGTGGTTTGTTTTTTGCAGAGCCCCTGATTTTCCATTTGGTAATGACAGTTTGAACACTGCTGACTGGCATTATCAATTCCATGGATATCTTTTTGTATCCCTTTCTTGTTTTATATACTTCAACTATTTTTCCCCGTAGATCTGTTGACAATTCTTTTGCTTTTCCCATGACTCACAATTCAGAAACGTCAGTGGCTGGATGAAAGATGCAAGAGTCTGTCTGAATACCAGAAACTCACTCAGTTTTTATGCACACATACTGATTACAAGTAAACAAATCACAGGTGAGGATGTAACCTTTATTAGCCAATCAAATCCATTTGTGTCAACTTATGTGAATGCTATTAGGCCAAAATCACCAGGGTATGTGAACTTTTGATCAGGGTCATTTTTTTTTTTAAATCAAATGTTTTTATTAGGAACAACCCATCAAACATTACAACAACAACAATTCACCATTTTTAAACAGTTTTCCCCCCCACTCAATTACCTAACTTCCCTCCAACCCTCCCTCCACGGCCCCCCTCCCCCCTGGACAGTCTAGATATGTAGTTGCCTTTCATAAAAGAGGTATTAAAAATCAGACTGTATCAGCTTCCGTCAATATCTTCAATGCCGGAATGGAGTGGCCCCACCCAGACCAAGGGCCGAGCATAGCACGGAAGACACAGAAAGAAAACTATATAACCACCAACCACCAATAACAATGTCAGCCACTTTTGATCAGGGTCATTTGAATGTTTTTGGTTGTCATTATGATTTAAAAAGAGAAAACACAGTTGTTTGACAATAAATGGCTTCACGCAACCACTAACCATGAGTGGAAAAAAGTTTTTGTGTCATTCCTATTCTCAGATAAAAGGTCAAGAAAGCAAAAACTCTGCCGGGGTACGTAAACCTTTGAGCACAACTGTATAGCATAATATTGCTGATGTTCTACTGGTGCCTGGCTGTCTAGGAACATCCCTTTCATCACTGTACCAAAAGGCCACTTTTCTGTAAACCAAGGGTGTGGAACCTTTTTCTGCCGAGGGCCATTTTGAAATTTCTACCATCCTTCGGGGGCCGCACAAAATTATTAACTTTAAAATTCCACTATATTAGAATAAACAATCAACTCACCCCTACTGTGATTAACATCCACAAACACAGCATAAATGAGAAATAAACCGTTTCTGAATTGTATTATTGCTAAAACTTAGTACCATTAATAAGGATTAACATAGGGCAATCGCTAGTTAAAAATCACATAAACCAAAGAAAAAACGATCATAAGTCCATATCAGAGTATGCTATTTTATTAATAAAACAAAGGATATACAGGATCAGGAGGGGAAGTGTAAAACATTATTGTACCATGGAATTTACACATAAGGACTGCAGTAAAGCAGTGCACACACCAATAAACAATGCTTAAAGAGATAAGGTCTATACATTGAATAACTATTTATAAGAATAGGTATAAAGTGCCATGTGTCTGTATAAACTGTTCAATAGCATACATTAAGACATCATTCTTTAGCTCAATGTACCCTTAAACTAGAAAAGAATCAAATACAGATCCCAGGCCATGATCTAATATCCACCAAAATGTGATAAACAAGACTTACATCATTGAAAAGAATTCACTGGTCAAGTGAATTAAAGTGCAGGATTACCTTATAAATCCCAGTGGCACGCTGACAGCCCGACACATGTTTCAGTCTAGGACCTTCTTCATGGGTGGCTGTGGTGGCTGGCACTGCTTCTCTTTGGCGTGTCTGTGATGTTGGTCATTTTGCTTCTCTGCTTTTCCAGGTTTGCTATAGCCATAGATATCACAGGTGAGGCTGAGGGCAAGTATGTCACTGGGGAGGCTGATGCTGGGACATACAGATCACTGGAAGGATGGATTTAAAAGGCAGGCAGTCGGCAAAACACGTCTGCTAGCCTGAGCACTGCAGTCCCTGGGAATCTGCCAAAGGGCCGCAGAAAGGGTCATCGAGGGCCGCATGCGGCCCTGAGGCCTAAGGTTCCCCACCCCTGCTGTAAACACACTCTAGGTTTGTTGTCTTTCTGTAAGGTTTTCAGTCTTTTTTGCTATATCTGTTGTTATGTTTGCATTTAGTGTATTTTGTCGGCCATCCTGTTTCCTGTCATGTGTAATGACTTTTGCCCTCAACCAATATGGAGTTCTCAGCTTGTCGTCGGCCATCTTGTTTTCCTGTCCTGTGCATTGACTCTTGCCCTCAAACAATATGGAGTCCTCAGCTTTGATGTCCCTGCCCTGTTTCTTGCCAATTGCCCTTTTAAACTACTTCAGCTGGTTAACCTGTGCTCCAGAATCAGGCCTGCAATCTGTCTGTGACTTGCTCTCTGAAGCCTGGATTCATTCTGCCTGGAATCATTTATGAACACAGAATCCTGGGTGCCAGCAATATCTGACAGGGAAGTAATGAACTCTGAATGCTTTCCCTGAGACTTGTACTATGCTTTAATGCTCTGATGTCCTGGGTTGTTTTGCCTTGCACTCTGCAACTTACATTTATGTTATCCTGTTGATGCACTAACTTGTATGAAGCAATACAAGAGCTGCTTAAGAAGCGTATGTCTCATGTGTCTCATTATACCCATGCATTAGACTCTATATAGACTGTATCATATATGACAGATTCTGGAGCCATAATAGAGTCTGCTGGGTCTAGGACAGTGCTGCATCTGCTGCCACCTGTATAGAGATTTCTGGATCTTTTGCCATTGGAGAGCTGCTGCAGACCGTGGATCTGAGATATCGATATATGTGATGATAGTGGTTGTGGCTTCTCACAACCTTTCCAGGTGAGCACATTCCCTTCTTTTAAGTCAGGAGTGTTACCACAGGTAAACACTATTGTGCTCCTTTTCTTCCTTTCCAGCCTCTCTGCCGTGCAGCTTCTGGGAATATGGAGGACCCCGTTAAACATCTGTGCGACGTGACGGATTCAATCCTTGCTGACCTACAGGCATTGAAGACCAGCTTTGCAAGCCTGCGGGATCGCGGTGATCATAATCTGCAGGTGTTCGGACAAACCACGCAGGACTTACGAACCCGGATTGAGGTTCTGGAGGGACGCGTCCACATCCCAACTTCAACCCCGGTTATTGGAATCCCCAAGCTACCACCATTCCGTTTTGGCGGTGAACGGGAAAAATTCAGGGGATTCATTAATCAATGCAAACTGTTTTTTGCGGCTCATGCGCCACAGTTCCTTACTGAGCGATCTAAAGTATTGACAATAATTATGCTGCTCTCCAACAAAGCTCTCACATGGGCAAACCCCCTAATTGAGACTGACGATGACTGTCTAAATAATCTTGATGCTTTCATTTCAGCTATGGGGCAGGTATTCGATGATCCAAACCGCGGTGCTACAGCGGAATCAGCCATGTTAACTTTAAGCCAAGGTAAGCGCTCGGTAGCGGAGTATGCTTTGGATTTCCGGAGATGGGCTCTCGACACCACTTGGGATAGCTCTGCTAAGAAGTCGGTTTTCCGGAAAGGATTATCCTCTGTGATTAAGGACGAACTCGCTCGTGCCGACCCACCTACAGCATTAGGAGATTTTATCAACTACTGTATTCGGATCGATGCTCGGCTTACTGAACGCAGACAGGAGAGATGGTCGGAGATAAAGCGCACTAATCATTTATTTCCTCCCTCTCCAGCTAAGGAGTCCTTGAGCAGGATTATACGAGAACCCGAACCTGAGCCTATGCAGGTGGACTCTTTACAGAGACGGGTCAGTGATGCACGTAAGGAACATCGAGTAAAGGAAAATCTGTGTTTCTATTGCGGTAAGTCAGGACATTTCATTATAAACTGCCCCAGTCGTTCTCGTAAGACAACTGCAGCCATCATACACTGCGAGTGCTGTGAGAGGGGTTCTGTCAGGTCCGAACCACAGATCCCAGAGAGAGTAGAGGATACAGACATTGATTACTCAGACTTGAACTCTGTTATCTCTGAGCCGGATGCACGTGTTACTGCAGCAGTTTTTCAGGTTTTTTCAGCGGTTTCCCAGCTGAGTTGTAAGAACAACAATTCTCATTGCTTTATTCCCCTCAAACTCAGGGTTCACTCTGTCTGGGTATCTACCTCCACTATGATTGATTCAGGGGCAAGCGGCAATTTTATGGACATCTCCTTCGCTGAGAAACTTGGAGTACGTTCAGTAAAGAAGGCTACTCCTGTACAGATGGAGACCGTAGATGGCTCACTGTTAAACTCTGGACCAGTGGATCAGGAGACCGAGCCCTTGAAGGTCCTCATGGGTAATGACCATCAAGAGAGTCTGTCATTTATGCTCATCTCTTCTCCTCATTTCCCTATTATTCTAGGACTGCCGTGGCTGCAGGCTCAGAATCCTACGATTAACTGGGAAACTAAAGAACTGCACTTTCCAGAGAAACAGATAAGTCCAGAAGCTTCAGTCTGCTCCATTCCTAAAGGACCAACATCAGTCTCTGAGCTACCAGCCATATACCGTGAGTATGCTGACGTGTGTGACAAAAGGAACGCAGACCTGCTACCCCCTCACCGTCCATATGACTGTCCAATAGACCTGTTACCAGGTGCGGGAATACCTTTTGGCAAGATTTACTCTTTGGCAGGGCCTGAGCTAAAGGCTCTCAAAGACTATATAGACGAATATCTAGCCAAGGGCTTCATACGCCCCTCTTCATCTCCTGCTGGTGCACCAATCTTCTTTGTGAAGAAGAAAGATGGATCTCTTAGGCCCTGTATAGACTATCGGGAGCTCAATAAAATCACGATCAGAAACCGTTACCCACTACCGTTGATCCCTGAATTATTGGAGAGAGTACGGCATGCAAAACTCTTTACAAAGTTGGATCTCCGTGGGGCCTATAACTTGGTCCGCATTAGACCTGGGGATGAATGGAAGACAGCTTTCAGGTCACGCTACGGACACTTTGAATATCTAGTAATGCCGTTTGGTTTATGTAATGCTCCAGCAACTTTCCAACATTTGGTGAATGACATTTTTAGGGACCTCCTGGATACATTCATTGTCATTTATTTGGATGATATTTTGATTTTTTCTAATTCCACAGAGGAGCATCACAGACATGTGAAGATGGTCTTAGAACGCCTTCGACAACACCATCTGTATATCAAACTGGAGAAGTGCGAATTCCATCGAACGGAGATCCAATTTCTGGGGTATGTAATGTCATCACGAGGAATTAGTATGGATGAGGGTAAGATCCAAGCCATTAAAGCCTGGCCGGTCCCCAAGAATGTGAAGGAGGTCCAGCGCTTTATAGGGTTTGCTAATTTCTACAGGCGTTTTATCAGGAACTTTTCTGAGGTTGTGTCTCCCATTACACGGCTTACCCGCAAGAACTCTGCTTTTACCTGGACCCCCCAGGCTCAAGAAGCATTTTCCCGTTTGAAAGAGAAATTCACCACGGCACCTATTCTGGTGCATCCTAACCCTGAACTGGCCTTCATAATAGAGGTGGATGCCTCAGACAGTGCCATCGGAGCTATCCTCTCCCAGAGGACAGGTGAGAAAGAAGTCTTACATCCCTGTGCTTTCTTTTCCCGGCGGTTGTCTCCTGCAGAACGGAACTATGATGTGGGTAATAGAGAATTGTTGGCCATCATCGCAGCCTTCAAGGAATGGAGACACCACCTTCAGGGAGCTGCGCAGCAGATAATCGTGTTGACTGACCACCGCAATCTTGAGTTTATCAGATCGGCTAAGTGCTTGACTCCTCGCCAGGCTCGTTGGAGTCTTTTCTTAAACCAATTCAGTTTTGTTATCTCCTATAGGCCAGGATCGCGTAATGGAAAGGCCGATGCGTTGTCTAGACTCTACTCAACTGAGACAATTCCACTCACGTCTCGTAAGACTGTTATCTCTGATTCCAGGTTCCTGGGAGTGCTTCATAATCAAGACTTGCTTAACGACATCAAGGAAGCATACCATACGGATCCCTGGCTGGCACAACCGTCTTGTGAAGTAAGTCTTGTATATAAGAACGGTGTGTGGATTCAGGGGCAACGCCTGTATATTCCTGAAGCAGTCAGGGTGAGAGTACTGCAACTCGTCCACGATTCTAAGATAGCGGGGCATAGAGGAGTTCTGAAGACTCAAGAATTCCTGTCTCGCTTCTTTTGGTGGCCCACATACAGAAGAGATGTTCTAGGTTACGTCACTTCTTGCGAAGTCTGTGCCAGATGCAAGACTCCACGATCTTCGCCTACGGGTCTATTACAACCCCTACCCGTTCCATCCCGTCCATGGGGATCCATATCTATGGACTTCATTGTGGAGTTGCCAACCTCTCAAGGGAAGAACACAGTTCTGGTGGTGGTGGATCGGTTAACAAAGGCAGCCCATTTCATTCCGTGTGTTGGTCTACCCACTGCGAAACACACATCGGACTTAATCATTCAAAATGTGTTTCGCCTGCATGGCGTACCGGATGAGGTTGTATCTGATCGAGGGGTGCAATTCACTTCAAAGTTTTGGCAGCACTTCTGTGCTGCGTTGGACATCAAAGTTAACCTGTCTTCTGCCTTTCATCCGCAGACAAATGGACAAACCGAGCGGACTAATCAGACCCTAGAACAGTATCTCCGCTGTTTTATCTGCCACCTACAAGATGACTGGGTGGATTTGCTTCCACTGGCTGAATTCTCTTATAACAACTCACAGAGCGCTTCCACCAAGCAGTCACCCTTTTATGCCAATTTGGGTTATCATCCTAACATCCTTCCTCGACTTCCCATAGATTCACCTCTTCCAGCTGTAGCCGACAGAATCACCTCTCTACAAAGGAACCTCGATCTGCTTAAAGAGAATCTGGAATCCGCTCAGGACAGGTATAAAAAAGCGGCAGATAGGTTTCGTAAACCTGCACCAACCTTCAAGGTAGGAGATTTGGTCTGGCTGTCAACTAAGAACCTTAAATTGAGAGTACCATCATCCAAATTGGGTCATAAGTACGTTGGGCCCTATAAGATTAATAAGCTCGTCAGCAACGTTGCCTGTCGCCTTCAACTTCCAAGATCTATGAGGATTCACACCCGTGTTTCACGTTTCTCTACTAAAGGCTGTGACTCCCAATTCATTCCCTGGTCGTTCTTCTTCCCCTCCTGCTCCGGTACTCATCGATGGCCAGGAGGAGTTTGTCGTGGAAAGGATCCTGGACTCCAGGTTGCGTAGAAACGGGGTGCAATACCTGGTAAAGTGGCAGGGCTATTCTTCTGAGGACAACTCGTGGGAGCCGGCCTCCAATCTCCATGCTCCTCGGTTACTCCGCCAGTTCCATCGGAGGTACCCGGGAAAGCCTGGACTGGGGCCATCCAGAGGCTGTCCCTAAGGGGGGAGTAATGTAAGGTTTTCAGTCTTTTTTGCTATATCTGTTGTTATGTTTGCATTTAGTGTATTTTGTCGGCCATCTTGTTTCCTGTCATGTGTAATGACTTTTGCCCTCAACCAATATGGAGTTCTCAGCTTGTCGTCGGCCATCTTGTTTCCTGTCCTGTGCATTGACTCTTGCCCTCAAACAATATGGAGTCCTCAGCTTTGATGTCCCTGCCCTGTTTCTTGCCAATTGCCCTTTTAAACTACTTCAGCTGGTTAACCTGTGCTCCAGAATCAGGCCTGCAATCTGTCTGTGACTTGCTCTCTGAAGCCTGGATTCATTCTGCCTGGAATCATTTATGAACACAGAATCCTGGGTGCCAGCAATATCTGACAGGGAAGTAATGAACTCTGAATGCTTTCCCTGAGACTTGTACTATGCTTTAATGCTCTGATGTCCTGGGTTGTTTTGCCTTGCACTCTGCAACTTACATTTATGTTATCCTGTTGATGCACTAACTTGTATGAAGCAATACAAGAGCTGCTTAAGAAGCGTATGTCTCATGTGTCTCATTATACCCATGCATTAGACTCTATATAGACTGTATCATATATGACACTTTCTCTCATAAATATTACTATTCTTAATTGGGGTACAGGCTTCAGACCATATTTTTAATTATACTTTAACATGTCCCCATTTGCTTTTGAGATGGGCATCCTGGTTCAGGCTCTGATTAAAATGGTAATAGGTGCAGATAATGGATGAAAAATTGTCTATGACTTACAACTAGAAATATCTTGGGGATTTATGATTTCTCATAACAGTCTTTCATGACACAAATAAAAATGGTATCAAGGACTTCCTGTTCTGGCACCAACGCGATGGTGGTGATGAGAAGAAGTGCCGGGCGCTGATGGCTGCAGAGCGACGATTATTAGACCAACAACTGACAGCAGCGGCATCAAAGGGTGCAGCTAGAAGAGAGGAACAATAGGCGTACATAGATCGGTAGTTACAGAGTGCAGGAGGCAACAGAGATGGCAGATGAGCAGGCAGCTATCACAACCCCAGGCAAGATGGCGGCAGTGCAGATTGGGAGGAGAAAGGAGAAGGTGCCCCAGAAGCTGCAGCTGCGACATGGTGATGTGGGAGATGAGAGCCTAGTAAACAAGTGAGGAGCAGGAGGGGGGAAGAGGATCAGAGGAGGACCACACAATTTCTGACTGCAGAATGCTAGCCAGAGAAGTCTCCAAATACCTGGCAGAAGATATCAGACATGCAGCGAAGGAAGCGGTGAGAGACTTCCTGGCTGAGCTGCAGGAGGTATCAGCCCAGCATGCTAGCAGATTGGAGGCAGTATTATAGCAGTTATCTGATGCTGAAGACAGACTGATTATCATGGAGCAGGAACTGGCTGTAGCCCAAATGTAGTCACAGTGGATGAGAGACAATATGGATGATATAGAGAACAGATAAAAGTGGGGCAACCTCAGGATAGTGTGGCTCCCTGAATTGATCCAGCACCAACACCTGAACAACATATGTGAACTAGAGCTTCCCCATGCCCTGGGGCAACAAGACAAGTGCATGGCGGAAGAGCCCACAGAGTAGGGCCCCCAAGCTGGAGTGAAACAAGAGCAGGAGATACTAATAAGAAAGAGGGAACAAATCCTCAGAGACCCAGACAAGTAATTACAAAGTACCTTGAGTATAATGATAAAGAGAATCTCCTGCGTCTCTTCAGAGGAAGGAAGCAGCCATTATTGCTCAGATTACATAAGGTGCTCCTCTTTGAGGATTACTCATTGGAGGTAACCCGAAAAAGCAAGGTGTTCAGTGAGGTATGTCTCCTCTTATATAGAAGTAACATCCCATTTCAACTCATATATTACTCACAGTTAGAGAGGCAATGGCACATTCAAATTCATGAGAGACCCCAAAGAGGCATTAAGGTTCTTCTGAATTGTTCCATATACATATGTTATGGGTGAGGGCGGTAGTTGAGTCAGGGGCTATACAGAGAAAGGTGGGAGTTCTGATCTTAATTCACAAGTCATTCGCACACAAGATATTATCATCTCACCATGTCGAAGTGGGGAGACACGTTCACCTAAATCTGGAAACACTTGGAGGGACACTTAGTGTTCACAATGTGTATGCACCCAACTTATCGCAAAAAGAATTTCTAAAACATATCCAAGGCTAAATCTTAGAAGATAGAGAAAGTAACTTCATAATAGGGGGGTTTCAACATGGTTATGTCAGAAATGGAGGATAGGAAAAGGGGACAGCTGAGCCATTCGGGGAGACACAGAGAAGGGTCACTATGCTGGAAGAATTTACTACACACCTGGTCTTGAGGGATGTATGGAGACTGCAACACCCAGTAGAAAGACAATTTACACATTTCTCCCACCTCCATGAGACATGGTCCCACAATGACTTACTTCTAGTGAAAGAGAGTCTGACACAAAGACTAGAGGGCACTGAGATAGAAGACTTGGTAATCTCAGACCACAGTCCAATACTCCTAGATTTGAAGGACGGCTTCCCATGAGACATGGATACCATCTGGAGATTCCCATATTTTTTGCAGAAGGATCAGGACTTCACAAAACTTGACTGAATGCTGGACGGAATTTCGGGAAGATAAGAAGAAGCAAGAGGGAGACTGCAGGCTTTTCTGGGAGACAGCCAAAGTGATCCTTAGAGGAAAAATAATTGCTTACACTGTGTCCCAGAAAAAATACACATACACAGTTTTAGAAAGCCAGTGCACTAGTTCGGAGGGCGAACAATGACTTTTTAGAGACACAGTGAAACCCTGCAGCAGGCGGGACCCCTCCCTGGGGTGCAGGGGGATCGGGTCCTATCTGGCTGGCAGTATCCTGCTGTGCCTGGCAGGCATACATACTGGGCCCGCGCTCCCACGGCGTCCTCTTCAGCCACGGCAGCTCCTCGGTGCTTCTCCCCCGCCTCCTCACTTCCTGGTGGCGGGGGGAAAGCAAATAGACTGTGAGCCCTCGTGGACAGGGTCCCTGCCCCTCCTGTACCTGTACGTCCTGATCGCCTAGATTTAGTGTACTTGTTCTTGTCTCCCTCAACCTCATGTAAAGCGCCATGGAACCTAATGGCGCTATATAAATAAATAATAATAATAAATAATAATAATAATAGGGCGGCATGCAAGTGCCGCACTTAGTAAATTTAAAGGGCCAGTATGCCCTTTGTCTGTCACCACCTCTCAGCCAATCGATGAGGGCTGGTGCACTGTTAACACCCTCACTTCCTAAGGGAGGTGCCTGGGCAACTTCATTTTTTAGTTTGGTTGCCAGCTCAGGTCCCAGCAAGGCACTTGCGTGTTCTGTGTTTTTGACTTTCTAACGTATTGTATCTTTGCTTTCAGTGCTGGATTCCTTCTCCTGCTTGACTCACCTAGAGATCCGTACCATCCTTGCTGGTCCCCGGCAACCATCTGGATCCGTTCTGTTACATCAAGGTCCAAGTCCCATCCTAGCCTTTCCTCTAGTTCACTGGTTACTGTGTTCTGTTCCACCTTGGGTCGGACCCACAGGTTTGACTGATTCATTGGATCCTCTCTGGCTGCGTCAGGACAATCCCTGTCTATGGGGTTCCGCTTCTAGTCCCTCCCTTAGGGGAACCCCGATGCTCTGGCCCTGAGGACTTCCCTTGGGGAATTTGTGGTATTGTGTCAACAAACTCTGTTCATTTATCTTATATCCTTATCTGGCTCGTTTTCCACGGTATATCTCGTGGCCCAGTGGGTTCACTATTTAGCTACGCCAGTGGTGGCATGACATCCAGACTCCGCAGTCGAAAGCAGCTTGGAGGGGGGCAAAAGAGGATATTAGCAAGTTTAGCAAAGGGCAAGCAATCTATAACCCAAATAACGGCGATGAAAAGAATGGGGCTTGTATCACGAACAATCTTGGGGAAATTCTACGGAAAATTGTATAAGGCCAGACCCTCAGACAAACTGGAGGGGGAGAGATGGACACAGAGAGTGCAACTTCTGGCTGTCTTGGATTAGGGTCTTCACAGTCTGAACAGGGATGTCACAGTAGAGGAAATTTCAAGGGTGATTTCAGGTCTCAATCTAAATAAAGTGCCAGGACCAGATGGTTTCGGTGGTGGATTTTTTTTTAATCAGATAGGTTTTTATTGAACCAAGTTTAGCAACCAATAAGCATAAATTGTACAAAGTCAATCGTTTTCACATATATCATAGAAATCCCCCCTTTCTCCCCCACACCCACCATAAAGCAAGCAAAATAGCCTTGCGTTAAATACCGTAAATGGCTATATCAGCAAAATTAGGGTCAGGTCACAATATACATGACCCCCCATTTAACTTATTTCCCCCGAACTCGACTGTTTCTTCTATTAGCCACTGCCATATGCCAAACATGGAGCCCATATTTTTTCGTGAAAGCTAGATTTCCCCCATTCATGGTATATGCCTCTTTCCATCTTACATACATGGTTTGCCTGTTTTAAAAATCCCCTCCTAGATGGCGGGTCTTCCCGGATCCAGTGTTTGGCAATAAGTTTCCTCGCTATGTATAACAGCCTAGCGATAGCTGTCCTTATATTGCCATCCACAGGAATTTCGTCCAAAAATCCCAGTAGACACATGTGAGGCACCGCCGGCATGGTCGCCATGGCGGGGCGCATCACATGCAGGATGAGGGTATGATCCTGTTCACACTGGCCGGTTTTATAGTGGATGACGCTGTGTGAACCTATCCTGAACATAAGGAGTTAAATGTGGTTGTGAGTGCGGTGAAGCTGAAACAGTCATGAGACTAGTGAGTGGCTCATGAGATCGATGAGGTCCTGAGGAAAGGAATGGGTGCTGATTGCTGACAGCCCAGGTGGGTGTGTCCTGAGTAATAGCAGCCCAGCTGGATGAGTCAGAGTGGGAGTGGCAGGCACGATAAAAGCCTGCCAGCTGAGTGATTGGGGAATCTCAGAACTCAGAATTCAGAGACCAGAGATCATTCAGAGACTGGAGATCATGCTGAGACCAGCCTGAGTGCAGAGCAGTCCAAGGCTCTGGGTGTATGATAGGAGCATGCTAGCTCCATGCCGGTGCCTAGGACCGAGGTCGTGACAGCTCCTGGAGTGGGGAAGCCGTGGCTGAACCCGGAGGATACTAGTCCTGGGCGTGGGGTGAAACACGTCCGGGAAAGGAGCCCTTGGGGGACGCTTGGTGGACTCGTGACCCAGGTAGCGAGACCCGGATCCGTGCCCGGTAAGACAGCAGTTCCCGTGTGATGGAGTGAGCTGTGTGTAAATCATGCCAGGTGAGCGTAGTCGCCATTAGGTCCGACTAGTTAGTCAGTGAAGGACCTGTTGAACCGCATCAGTATTGTATGGCTTTTTACAGAGACCCAGCGAGTGAATGTAGCCCTATAGGGGCAGATGTATGAAGTGTGCCAGGCGGGCATAGATCGCCCTTGGGACCGACTCAGTGTAGTCAGTTAAATGTCCTGATGAACCGGAATGTGTGTAGCCCTTTGGGAGGCGAATGTATGAGGCCCTTCGGGAGGCGATTGTGTGTAGCCCTTCGGAAGGCGATTTTATGAAGTGTGCCAGGCGGGCACAGACTGCGCTTGGGTCCGACTCAGAGTAGTCAGTTAAAGGACCCGATGAACCGGAATGTATGTATGTACCAGAGGTCAGATACAGGGGTTAATAGGGCTCCTATAGTAGGGTAACGGATGGTTGTCCCGGATACTAAGGTTTGCCAATCCCTGTTCTGAACCCAGATGTGCCACAGTCCATGGATGTCTATATGATGGGCTGTGAGCATGTGAATGGACGCGTGTGGTCCATGGTGGCTTATAGGATGGATCACATACTGTGTGTAAGAACCCGGTCAGGCTGGAGTCCTGATTCCGGGGTAGTATGAAGCTGGGGAAATAAAGCCAGGCGGTTGGTTCCGCCATTGGGACCCATAGGGCCCATTGATATATGGTAACTGATGTATTGTTAAATGTATGTGAAATGTAGATAGGCCGGGAGCGGTTGTTAGAGCTCCAATGGGGACAGAGAGGTGGTTAAGGTCCCGGGTAACTATAAGATGCTATGTGCAATATAAGTGTTATGTAATGTTATATGTAAATTTATGGTGTATTTATGTATGGTGTTTATAATCAATGTGATATGTGTCAAAACATGCTACCCGGGTTATGTTATTATATGTGAAAAATAAACGGGTAGACATTGGTTAAATTATAAACACGTGTCTTGTCGTTATGCAAGCGGGTTCCCCAGGTACTACCTCACAACACACCACCGGCCCCCTTGGTAACACGCAACTATATGCCCCTTCAGTTCTGGTAATCACCATTATCCAATAAGCAGATAATCTCGGGCATGACCACATCATGTGGTAAATACCTGCATCCTCCATTTTACATCTAGGGCATTCTGAGGTGGGTCTCAAATTCACCCTATACAGAAATTCCGGTGACCGATAGACTCTATGTAGTAGTTACAGTTGAGATAGTCTACCTGGTTCATTAAGGGAAAGATTTGGCACCCATTCCAGAATGGAAGTCCAGGTATCGTCATCTATATTTCCTACTTCTCTCTCCCACCTTGTTTTCGCCTGTAACGGAAATTGGAGTAGATGTGTGTGTAGCAGACCACTATACATCGTGGATATAACCCCTCTCGTGGGGCCTTCTCCGCACACATAGTCCAGTACTATGTCTTGTTGTATAAAAAGTGCTCCTGATTTTTTTTGGGCCCTAAATGCATGTACCATTTGGGAGTATTAGTATATCCCTGTTTCCCGAAGACCAAACTCATCCTTTAATTGTGAAAAGGGTTTCAACCCGACTATCCAATATTTGGTGGAAATACTCAATACCTTTTGCCCGCCATTCCGGCAAACATCCCATCACCTTTATTTCTGGCACATTAATATTGTCCCACAAGGGGGAGTATCTCGTCAAACCCCCCACTCCTCTTGCACATTTCAATTTCCCCCATAGTTTGTGTATCAGGTTGGGTACCTTTTTCCAGCCAATCCCATCGAGCCATCTTCTAAGTTCTGCACTAATGGATTTTTCCCCGTCAGGCCTTCTAACACTTTCTGTATAGATGGGAAAGCTGCACTTCGTGCCCACCCCCTAATATGCTGGCTTTGAGCCGCTAGGTAATAGATGTAGGGGTTTGGCATCGCTAGTTCCCCCTTGTCTTTGGGTCTCTGCAGTAGTTCCAGTCGTAGCCGGGCCTGTTTTTTCCCCCATATTAAACTTCTAAACAGGGAGTTAATGTGTTTAAACCTCCATTGAGGTATCCAAATGGGTGCATTATGGAATATATATGAGTTTAGGCATCAAAATCATTTATTAAATTAATTCGGCCCACCACTGATAAATGTAGCTTGTTCCAAGCTCTAATTTTGGCCTTAAGAAGTTCCAGTACCGGGGTCAAGTTTTCGGCAAGGTAATCCGTAATTGAATCTGTTATCCAAATTCCCAAATATTTAAATTTATTGACCACTCTTAGTCCCTGTGTCTCCATGCCGGCCGGAATTTCTGCATCTAAGGCGAATATGGTGGATTTATGCCAATTAATTCGTAAGCCCGACAGGTCACCAAATCTTGCAATGAGTTCCATGGCTTCACACAGGGATCCCAACCGATTTTCTAGAAACAGTAGGATGTCATCGGTGGTGGATTTTTAAACCATTAAAAGATTAGATAATACCCCACCTACAAAAACGATACAATGGCTTCCTTGCGGAGAGTCCATTCCTAACCAAATGCGTACATCAAACTTTTACCAAAAGCAAACAAGTCACTAGATGATCCAACAAGCTACTGACATTTCTCACTCATAAATCAAGACCTGAAAATCATATAAAAAATTAATGCAAGACAGGCTGGCTCTCCTACTCCCAGGTTTGGTGGGGCAACAACAAGCAGGTTTTGTTAAAGGGAGATCAGCGGTAGGAAACATACGGTGAAAGATGATGGTGTTGGAGGATGTTCAACTGAAAAGCGGAGAGGGGAGAGGGAATCCTGCCATGGTCCTGCTAGATGCTGAGAAGGCCTTTGACAGAATCAGCTAACCATGGCTGGATACGGTATTGGATAACTTAGATTAGGGGGCGCTTTTAGGATATTCTTAGGAAATCTCTATAGTAACCCTAAAGCCATGATGTACACACCAGGCTTTCTTTCCAACATCATAGATAGGGAGGGGGATGTGTCAGGGATGCTGTAATGCTTGGACTAAGGGGGAAGTCCAACTACCGTGCGCGACAGTGACACACGGACCAACAATGTCCAGTGCACTACACAAAACAACAGATGGGGAGACACCAGAGGGGTAAACATAGTAGAGGGCCCTGCTCATAGGGAACAGGGGAGTGGTGACCTCCTGCACTCGCCTGCGGCTTGTGCCCTGATCTCCCTACTGTCCCTATACAAGTTCTTTTATCTTGTCGCCGAGCAAAATACCTAGGCCCTTCGCTGGCCCTGATGTTAGTGCTCAATAGGGAAAGGCCGGCGGGAGCGCAAGTCCCATCCACAACAATAAAGGAGACGTGGGGAGACAGACAGGGAACAACAAAAGCAACTTCACACCTACTGCCACTTCACCTGGACAGCAGACGGCTTAGCAACGGACAGATTCTACAGAGAGCTTCCTTCTCCTTAGAAAACTTTGGCCAGAATGAGTTCAATCACCAGCAGAGCATGCTGGGACCATAGGATATATAAAGGGGAAGGAGTAATCAGAGAATGGCCACACCTGGACAAGAATTGGCTAGCTTGCTGGCAGCAGAGACTGACATTAACTCCATAACTGCCAAAGGAAAAAAGCATGTTTAATATGAAGTCTCAAAATAGATTTTGAGACAGAGGTCCAAAACCAGTCACAAGTCTCCCAGGTAAGAGAGACTATCATGACAGCACCCCCCTTTAACGAGGGGCCTCCAGACTCTCCCCAGTGGATTAGTCAGGGTAACACCTATGGAAAGAACACTGCGAACTACTAGCATTTACTTCCATAACCCCCTGTAAACATGCAGCAAACGCAGCTCTGGAGGCATGACACATCTCTTGAGCCATGACCTGTGAAATACGGTACAGGTACCAAGTACTGAGGGTAGCTCCAACCGGACGGCCGAAGGGTTAACAATGTCCATCACCCAATAAGGACCGATAAGCCCAGAGCCCAGAGCTCCCAAAGCACACGTCCACTTGATGGCATTAGTGGACACCCACACACAGTCATTCACACGCAGGTCCGGACCTGCACGTTTATTAACAAGCATTCGTCTGTTGAAACGTGAACATCACCTTGAAGGACGGACAACCGTGGTGTCATCCCGGAATCTCAAATTTCCACCCACATAATGGGGAACTTCCGTAGAGGCAACAACCACCCCTCCACCACCTCTCCTGGGGCACACATAGGTCCAGAAAGAATTCAGCAGAGGAGAAACTGTGCGTATTCTCTCCAGATGCACCTTGCACACATTAACTGGAGGAGAGGGACGTACAGAGGAAATGTATATGCCCAGGTCGCCATCCTCAAAATGATCTGGGGAGCAGAGACTGACATTAAGTCCTCAACTGTCAAAGGAAAAAAAAGCACGTTTAATATGAAGTCTCAAAATAGACAAGAGACAAGAGGTTCAAAACCAGTCACAAGTCTCCCAGGTAAAAGAGACCATCATGCCCACTATTCCCACTACTTTTTAACTTAGCCATCGAACCTTTACAAGGTACATAAATGACTATCAAAGCTTTAAGGGAATAGACATGGGGAAATAGGAGCTTAAATCAAGCTTTTTTGCAGATGACATAATACTATACATCACAAAGTATTCACTGATCTCAGGGAGACCAGTCCAAGAAAACACTGCGGGCAGTTGGCTAAAGCGCTCAACACAGTGAATTCCTAGGCGCATTGCCCCCCCTTGCCTGGGTTTCCCTGGAGGGATATCTGGCTAGTCCTGTGTTTGAGACTCCTAACCAAGGCTCCACAGACTCTACTTGCATATTCATAATACTATACATGGCAGACACGATAAGAGTTCTCCCAGATCTGTTGAGACAAATAGAAGATTTTGGGAAGTTCTCGGGATTTCAGCTAAATAAGGCAAAATGTGAAGCATTGATATTAAAGATCTCAAGAGTAGGGGTGGGGAGGGCGGAGAGGGATCGAAAAGTGATCCATGATATTCCAATAGCAACAACTTCAGTTAAATATTTAGGCATACAATTGGGAAGGAGTCCAAGGGCAATATACAATCTAAATTATATTCCTTTAATTTAAAAAATTGAAAGGGAACTAGAAAGATGGGAGGGCATCCCTTTATCTTTGTTAGGGTGGAGGCACACTGTCATGCATCAAAAATGGAGCGTTTTTGATGCATGACAGTGATGTGAGTGCTGTGCAAGTGTTTTGCAAGTGTGGTACGAGTGTGGTCCGAGTGTGCTGTGAGTATGGTGCCAGAGTGATGAATGTGGTGTGACTGTGGTGCGAGTGTGGTCAGTGTGCAATGCGTTTTTAACATGGTCTTTCTCATACAGTATCTGCTAGATACTGCGCTCACAGCAGAGTTAACTCTCTGCTTACCGGCGATGCAGTGATCGGTAAGCAGGGAGTTAAATCCAGCAGTTTATGAATGAGTCGAGGCGCAGGGATGTGGGCACTGCTTAACCATTGCTATAGTAACCGATAGTTTGGTTACTATAGAAACGGGGCCGGTGGTGACATCACCGCTTAATGCCCACAGCCTCACTGACTCATCACACAGCAGGGGAGCGCATTTCCACCCCCTGCTGTGTGATGTAGCAGTGCTGAATGAGTTCAAGAAGAAGAAGAAAGAGAAGACAGAAGAGAGAAGAAAGAAGAGAGAAGACCTGGATCTTTGGAGGGATATGTGGTGGTAATAAAATGGAGTCCCTAATGGTGTTTGTCTCTTTATTTTTAATAAAGAATTTTTCTCTGTGTCGTGTCTTTTTTAACCCTTTATTGGAGATTCTTAATGGCTGGGTCAAACGTGGCCTGACATTAAGAATCTCGGGCTTAATACCAGCTTGTATAACAAAGCTGGTATTAACCCCTTTCTTACCCAGCGTGCCACCGCCACCAGGGCCGCTGGAAGAGCCCGGTAAGGCGCCTGGAAATGGCGCTTATTATTAATGCACCATTTTCAGGGGTGGCTGCGGGCTGCTATTCTTTAGCGTGGGTGGGGCCCTATAACAATGGGCCCTCACCCCGCTGAGAATACCAGCCCTCAGCTGCTTAGTTTTACCTTGGCTGGCATGGAAAATAGGGCGGAGCCCACGCATTTTTTTTTGCCAGCCAAGGGGGAATTAAGCAGCTGAGAGTGGCAGCTCGCAGTTTCCTGCTTTCATCGGCTAGACTTAAAAATGCTGCGAAGCCCCACGCGTATTTTTTTTTTAAATAATTATTTATTTGACACCCTACAACGCCAGGTTGGTTGCCATACACTAATGTGTATGGCAACCAAGCAGAATCATTGTCCAGATTGAGAAAATCCAGTCTGATTACAACAGCCAATCACAGAGGCTCCCAGAGAGTGTGAGCTCCTGTGAATGGCTGTTAGTTTGACAGTGCAGTAAATATGTAATGAGCTTAATAGGCGGCCCCGGAAGTAACAGCGGGAGCCTATTAAACCTGATTTAGCTATTCTAGCATGGTGCTACAAACTCGCACCATGTGCTGCATGGGGGCGAGATTTTCTTGCCCCCATACACTTGTATTGCGCTCACACGTGTCAGAATTGCGTGCAGTCGCAGCATGCTGCAACTGCACTCGCTTCTGACTCGCAATGCGAGTTAGGTGCGGGAGACTCGCATCAGCGTGCCCTGCCTGATAGGGCAACACTGGTCCGAGTGCAATGCGTTTTTTTCACGCATTTAACTTGCGCGAGTCTCACGCCAGTGTGCCTCCTGCATTAGGGAAATTTTACCTCATAAAAATGATCAGTTTTCTGAGACTATAAGGGTATGTGCACATCTGACGTTTCTGCATCTTTGCAGACCGACCAGGAACCGGTGGAGAATGGCAGATACTGAGTTTTCTAAACTCGGCAGTGTCCCTCGTTTTGTTAGCGTTTTGCTAACGATTTGCGATCGGGTTATTAGCGTTTGGACAGCGTGTTCTTGGTGATTTCCCCGGCGTTTTTCTTAGCGAGTTCCAGACTGGTCTTTGGTGCACTTGTTCAGCTGGAACCGCTGGAAAAACGCTGAAAAGAAGTCACTTGCTCTATCTTTGAAAACCGGTGGAAAATCGGTGAATAAACTGAAAACGACAATAAATAAACCGTTCTAATGTAGACAGCGTTTTGTAAACTCCATCGACTAGCATGTTAATCCAACCGATGGCTAGGATTAACATAAATTAACATAAAACTCAGCGGAAACCGCCAACGGAAAACGCTAAAAAACAGCCCACAAAACGACTGATGTGCACATACCCTTAATATTCACTTGAGACTGTTCCCCTTTCTACTCAGACACACATATGTCATTAGAATCAACAAGGCATTCTCAAAGTTTCTTTGGAGGGGAAAATGGCCAAGAATCAGAAGGCGCACTCTATGCATTAATAAGAAAAAGAGTGTTTAGCTAACCCCAGGGATGCAATTCCAATCCAGGTGGGGCACAGTATCCTCGCTGCTGCACAGCGTCCAGGCAAATGAGTGAAGGTGGGTTTACACGTCTCGATATCGGGCCGATATCATATCCAACGACGGGGAGCGCGCTTTTCGAGCGCGCTTTTCCCTGCATCGCATCACCAGTTTACACAGCGCGATATCGGGATACAACGTCCCGACGATGTGTACGCCCCCCAACCCAGGAACGACCATTTAACATGGGAGTGAATGGGTGACGTGGCAGTACACATCGGAGTTGGGCTGTCACACAGCACGATCCGGCTCCAATCTCCATTCAATATCGGAGCATTGAATAGCACGCTCATTCAATCCCCGATATCGCATTGACATCGTTCCTGCATCGTATTGGACGTTCACACCATACAACGCAGGAACGATATCGGCTCAAACGATCGAACCACGTGACTTTTCATTGAAATTGGACACCAATATCGCAACGTGTAAACCCACCTTAAGATGAGGGTTGAATCCAGCTCAGCACACCGGGTTCATTTGTAAAATCACAACTTTTAATGGAAATCCTTTAAAAACATTACAGTGACAAAAAAAACTGGGCCTCCCAGAACACTCTCGACCATTGGTTAAAAAAGTAGTATACTTGTCAGGATTTAAGTATGCTGCCCACTCAATCACAGAAAAACAAAATCACATGTGACAAGTTAACACAACTGATTTGAGACAAAAAAAAAAGTAAAAATGTTAAAGTTAAAAATATCAGAACAATGGACTAAAAAGATTAAAATTGTAAATTGTAATGTATGATACTTAATACTTATTTGATACACAAATACAATAATAGGAAAAAAATGCAACTTTAGAAAAATGCAATAGAGATCGAAAAATGGTAAACAGAGATTACTACAGGAAATGCACACATCTCCAAGTGGTGACCGTGGTCTAAAGGAGCACAAAATGGACCTGGAAAAAAGGGGTTAATAATGGAGCATTGCCTCCCATTTAAGATTTAATCCTGTTGGAATATAGGGAGAAAGAAGGGAGAAAGCCCAGTACACTTCATTATTGCGTACAGCAGCAGTGTAATAGCCAACTTTCACATGTCAGGGAATGTGTTCTATAGTATAGTGTTCCATAGTACAGTATATGTAAAACAAAGAAACAACTCCTATAGTACAGTATATGCTCGCAGACCTTTTGTGCTTCGTTGGTGACATTCTACAAAGTGTCTGGGACACATGAGAAATATTCCTATCTGTGAGTTCCTCAATATCATGCAGGTGTTCTCTGATCCTCGTTTTTAATTTACGAATGGTTGAGCCGATATATTTCAGATCACAAATTGTGCATTCTACAATATAGACTACAATTCTACAATATAGATTACAATTTAAAAATCTTTTAATCCAAAATTTTCTACTGTGATCGTGATTAAAGAAATGGTCAGTTTTAAAGGTGACTACATGTTTTGCAGGGAGATTGACCACAGCTTTTAAGGAAAGCCATGTTTGTGAGGTGTTTGTCCTGCAATGGCTAACATGTAGACTAGGGGATAAAGAATTTCTTATTGTTTTTGCCTTTCTCGGCACGATTCTTATACCGTCTCGTAATATATCCATAGATATTGAATCATTATAAAGGATTCGTAGGTTACATTGCACTATTTGAGAGATAGTCTTGCAATATGGTCTATATGCAAGAGTAAAGGTAGTGTCAGACGTGGCGATCTGGCCTGCGATGTCGGAAGCGATGTGCAGGTGCACGCTCGCTTCTGACATCGCAGGCTAGTTGTCACACGGCACGACGTTGCCGGTGACGCGGCGGCGATGTGGGCGGAGCCATCGCTCGCTGGGCTGGGCTCAGCCCAGCGAGCGATGGCTCGGGAACACTGCGATATAGGCTGGATCGCGCCGCCAACAGTGTCAGACGGCGCGATCCAGCCTAATCGCTGGTCACAGGTTGACAGGTTTATGAACATGTTCATAAACCTGTCAACCTGCGACCAGCGATAATTTGCAGTTGCGTCACGCTGTCACACAGCGCGACGCACTTGCAATATCGCCCGCAACATCGCTGTTACGTCACTTTTCGGCGATGTCGCGGGCAACATCACCACGTGTGACACTGCCTTAAGAGTTGGTGTATTGTTTTTATTGCCTCCAGCTGTTGTTTTTTTTGTTTTATTAATTAAATCAGTTCTATCTCTACCCATAGCAATTTTTTCTGCCCTATCCAAGCTCCATGATGAATAGTGATGGTCAGAGAGACGTTTTTTGATGATTTTAGATTCTATATTAAAACCCTCCTTAGTGCTACAGTTCCTCTTCGCACAGATAAATTCACCCACTGGAATAGCCTTGATAACGTGATGGATGAAAGCTACGTGCATCCAGTATTGTGTTACCACATGAGGGTTTTCTGTGTGTTTGACTGGTTATCGTGCCATCTTTTTCGCCACTTAATTCCAAATCCAAAAAAGTAATTTTTTTGGCCATGATGTTCGTACAGTCATGGCCAAAAGTATTGACACCCTGCAATTCTGTCAGATAATACTCAGTTTCTTCCTGAAAATTATTGCAATCACAAATTCTTTGGTATTATTATCTTCATTTAATTTGTCTTCAATGAAAAAAACACAAAAAGATTTGTCCTAAAGCCAAATTGGATATAATTCTACACCAAACATAAAAAAGGGGGTGGACAAAAGTATTGACACCCTTAGAAAAATCATGTGATGCTTCTCTAATTTGTATAATTAACAGCACCTGTAACTTACCTGTGGCACCTAACAGGTGTTGGCAATAACTAAATCACACTTGCAGCCAGTTGACATGGATTAAAGTTGACTCAACCTCTGTCCTGTGTCCTTGTGTGTACCACATTGAGCATGGAGAAAAGAAAGAAGACCAAAGAACTGTCTGAGGACTTGAGAAACCAGATTTTGAGGAAGCATGAGCAATCTCAAGGCTAAAAGTCCATCTCTAAAGACCTGAATGTTCCTGTGTCTACCATGCGCAGTGTCATCAAGCCCCCTGATGCTCCCCACCGAGGGTCCCTCCCATGTGGTTTCGGTGCTCTATAGCCTGATCCTGAACTCGCTCCACACTGGCACGCTTGGATTTATGGAGGCTTGGGAGAGAGATCTGGGGATCACCTTTTCTGAGGCAGACAGCTTAAAAATTTTTACTCTTGTGCACAAGATGACAATGTCTAGTCAAGCGCAAGAGAGAAATTATAAATTGCTGACGCGTTGGTACAGATGCCCTACCCTGCTCCACAGGATTAATCCGGAAGTCTCAGACACTTGCTGGAGATGCGGTTCTGCTGTGGGCTCTATGCTTCATGTCTGGTGGTCCTGCGATCTCCTGCAACCCTTCTGGGCCTCGGTTTTCGATGCCTTCCATCTAATGACTGGGGTCCGCCATGAACCCTCTCCACAATTAGCTCTGTTATCTCTGATACCCGGCTCGATAACCTCCATCAAAAAGGGGATTTTGAGGTTCTGCCTAATAGCTGCCAGGGCAGTTATTCCCCGACACTGGAGGTCCACTGAGGTCCCCTCTACAGTGGAATGGATATCTGAAATGGATAGGTTGCACTGTATGGAATCGCTTGCAACGGGAGATAGTGACGCCGGGTATGAACAGGGGCGCACTTGGTTCCTCTGGCAATCCTTTAAGGAGGGCCAGGGGTTCTTGACTTGGTTGCGCACCTACTCGTAATTTCCAACACCTGGGCGTCTAGACTGCTGGGTCTTTCCCATTCCCCCCCCCCCTCTTACCCCTCCTACCCCTTTCTAATTTTTCTCTTTTTTTCTTCTCCCTTCTTATGTCTCAGTGTATACATTTCTCATTGGCTGTGTGTGTTTTCTAAGTTTTGATCCAGACGTGATTTTCAGGTAATGAAACATGCATTCTCTTGTTGGGGGTTTTACTGGTGTCCCTTTGTACCTGATTTCTTACAGCTGTAATATGCCACTGTACTAGGATCTGGATTCTGTATTGGTTATTTCTATTGTTATGCTTGTTTGAAACTTTAATAAATATATTTACAGAAAAAAAAAAAAAAAAAAAAAAAAAGAAGTTTAAAGCCCATGGCACTGTGGCTAACCTCCATAGATGTGGATGGAAAAGAAAAATTGATGACAGATTTCAACGCAAGATTGTGCGGATGGTGGATAAAGAACCTCGACTAACATCCAAACAAGTTCAAGCTGCCCTGCAGTCCGAGGGTACAACAGTGTCAACCCGTACTATCCGTCGGCGTCTGAATGAAAAGGGACTGTATAGTAGGAGACCCAGGAAGACCCCACTTCTTACCCCGAGACATAAAAAAGCCAGGCTGGAGTTTGCCAAAACTTACCTGAGAAAGCCTAAAACGTTTTGGAAGATTGTTCTCTCTTTTTGGGCAAAGGCATCAACATAGAGTTTACAGGAGAAAAAAAGAGGCATTCAAAGAAAAGAGCACGGTCCCTACAGTCAAACATGGCGGAGGTTCCCTGATGTTTTGGGGTTGCTTTGCTGCCTCTGGCACTGGACTGCTTGACCGTGTGCATGGAATTATGCAGTCTGAAGACTACCAACAAATTTTGCAGCATAATGTAGGGCACAGTGTGAGAAAGCTGGGTCTCCCTCAGAGGTCATGGGTCTTCCAGCAGGGCAATGACCCAAAACACACTTCAAAAAGCAATAGAAAATGGTTTGAGAGAAAGCACTGGAGACTTCTAAGGTGGCCAGCAATGAGTCCAGATCTGAATCCCATAGAACACCTGTGGAGAGATCTAAAAATGGCAGTTTGGAGAAGGCACCCTTCAAATATCAGGGACCTGGAGCAGTTTGCCAAAGAAGAATGGTCAAAAAATTCCAGCAGAGCATTGTAAGAAACTCATTGACGGTTACCGGAAGCGGTTGATCGCAGTTATTTTGGCTAAAGGTTGTGCAACCAAGTATTAGGCTGAGGGTGCCAATACTTTTATCCAACCCATTTTTGAAGCTTTGTGTGAAATGATCAATGTTTTGCTTTTTGCTTCATTCTCTTTTGTGTTTTTTCGTTGAAGACAAATTAAATGAAGATAATAATACCAAAGAATTTGTGATTGCAATCATTTTCAGGAAGAAACTGAGTATTATTTGACAGAATTGCAGGGATGTCAATACTTTTGTCCACCCCCTTTCTTATGTTTGGTGTGGAACTATATCCAATTTGGCTTTAGGACAATTCTTTTTGTGTTTTTTCATTGAAGACAAATTAAATGAAGATAATATTACCAAAGAATTTGTGATAGCAATCATTTTCAGGAAGAAACTGAGTATTATCTGACAGAATTGCAGGGGTGTTAATACTTTTGGCCAACACTGTAAGTGAATTGGAGATTGAATTGATTATTTAAATGGGAAACAAATCCACAATCTGATCGACAGCACCTCCCCAAACGATGCTCATATCATCTATGTGTCTAGCATAAGACACAATAGACCAGGGGTCTCAAACTCGGTCGGGTTGGTGGGCCGCACATAGAAAAACATTTATAGCAGGGGCCGTATCCCTTGCAGGACTAAGTGATATTTTTAGTAATACCAGAATTTTTTACTCAATGTAGTAAAGTACAAATCTTGATCTCCTTCTTGAAGTAATGTCCTCATCCTGTAGTAATGTCCTTTTCTACTGATGTTCCCATCCTGATCCCCTTTTCTAGTGACGACCCCATCCTGATCCCTTTCTCTAGCGATGTCCCCATCCTGATCCCTTTTTCTAGTGATGTTTCCCATCCTGATCCCTTTTTCTAGTGATGTTTCCCATCCTGATCCCTTTTTCTACCGTAGTAATGTCCCCCATCCATCCTGGTCCCTTTTTGTAGAGATGTCCCCCACACTGATCTCCTTTTGTAGTGATGTTCCCCATCCTGATCCCCTTTTGTAGTCCTGTTCCCTTCCTGATCCCCTTTTGTAGTGATGTCCCCCATCCTGATCCCCTTTTTTAGTGATGTCCCCCATCCCGATCTCCTTTAGTAGTGATGACCCCCATCCCGGTTCCCTTTTGTAGTGATGTCCCCATCCCGATACCCTTTTCTAGTGATGTCCCCCATCCTGATCCCCTTTTTTAGTGATGTTCCCCATCCTGATCCCCTTTTGTAGTCATGTTCCCTTCCTGATCCCCTTTTGTAGTGATGTCCCCCATCCTGATCCCCTTTTTTAGTGATGCCCCCATCCCGATCTCCTTTAGTAGTGATGTCCCCCATCCCGGTCCCCTTTTGTAGTGATGTCCCCATCCCGATACCCTTTTCTAGTGATGTTCCCCATCCTGATCCCCTTTTGTAGTCATGTTCCCTTCCTGATCCCCTTTTGTAGTGATGTCCCCCATCCTGATCCCCTTTTTTAGTGATGTCCCCCATCCCGATCTCCTTTAGTAGTGATGTCCCCCATCCCGGTCCCCTTTTGTAGTGATGTCCCCATCCCGATACCCTTTTCTAGTGATGTCCCCCATCCTGATCCCCTTTTTTAGTGAGGTCCCCCATCCAGATCCTCTTTAGTAGTGATGTCCCCCATTCCGATCCCCTTTAGTAGTGATGTCCCCCATCCTGGACCCTTTTTGTACTGATGTTCCCCATCCTGATCTACTTTTATAGTGATGCCCCCATCCTGTTTTACCTTCTTTATATACACTCATTCACACTCACACACACCCTCACACACAAACCCCCACACACACACTCATACACACATTGAAACTCTTACATACCTCACACACACTTTCTTATACATATATCCTCACCCTCTTACACACTCACCCTCTTACACACTCACCCTCTTACACACTCACCCTCTTACACACTCACCCTCTTACACACTCACCCTCTTACACACTCACCCTCTTACACACTCACCCTCTTACACACTCTCACACTTTTGTCACTTTAATGATGCACCGCTCCAGTGCAGGGGGCCGCCGCGGTCCCCGCTGTGCTGACTTCTGGCCACCGCTGTGCTATGACTTCCTCCAGTCGCTGCTCAACCTCTGTTGCTCAGCAAGATCAATGCAATCTGCCAGCCAGAGGCCCGCATGCGACGTCATATTCCACCATCAGGTGCGGACCTCTCATTTGCTGGCAGCTTGCATTGATCTTGCCGAGAGGCAGAGCTTGTTAGTGCCATGGACGGAAGTCATCACACAGCGGGGACTGCAGCGGCCCCCTGCACTGAGGTAATGCATCATTAAGTTGTCCAAGGTGCTGCGGGCCGCATAGTGAGGCCCCAGGGGCCGCATGCGGCCCTCGGGCCGCGTGTTTGAGACCCATGCAATAGACGATGAAAAAGTATTGCATGCAGTATAAAGAAAGCATACTTCCCACCAAGCCGTGGTTAAATTAGCCACAGAAGGTGAGAACCTAGCCCACACTCCACTGACTTGAAGAAAATATTTACCATCAAACATAAAATAGTTATAGCATAACAAAAATGAAAGCACAGATTTTATATGTTCTCTCATGGGTGTAGGAGCTATACTTCTCTAGATGGTGTTGAACTGCAAGAATCACTATGTGTTGAGGTATACTAGTATAGAGAGAGGTGACATCGCAAGTGACCACTTGAAAGCCTGGAACATACATAATACATCTCGGGAGTCTTGTAAGAATCCAGGTATACGATGCACTAATGGCTGTAGGGCATATATCTAGCCACGCACTCAAGTGTTCACTAAATGAACCAATACCTGACACTATTGGTCTAATAGAGACAGATAATGTAGACTTGTGTGTTTTGGGTAGCACATGCATAATAGGAATAACTGGATATGCTACGTTCAGAAAATCTACTTCTTTTTTGGAGAAAATACAGTACCTAGGCAAAATCCCTCATGGATGATTTTCTTATTTTTTTCACACAAAAAATGGAGTTGGATCACTTTGTATTGACAAGTAGATGTTCTTATCCTGCAGGTGACTTTAGCCCACAGTCATCACTTGGAGATGTGTGCATTTTTCTATAGCAATCTCTGTATACCATTTTTTGATCTCTATTGCATTTTTCTAAAGTTGCATTTTTTTCCTATGGTTGTACTTTTGTATCAAATAAGTATGGTACATTATAATTTTCATTTCCTAACCGTCCTACGGCAGCACAGAATGTGTTAAGCCCTTAATGCCTAGTCGGAACAGAAGATATGTTAATTAGCAATACCAAATAATTAGCGAATTGACAACCCTCCCCTATAAAGAGGGGGTAAAAACCACTTGTACATAGCAACAAAATGGAACAATGTGTCAATGATTTCACTGCAACCAGTGAATTGCAAGCAATATATCTCTGTGCGTAAAGGTACCTTTACAAGACATGGACATGGAGGGAACGATTCTTGCTAGGTGGAACGCAATAAGAAAAAAATATTATAAATGAGAGATGGAGAGACACGTGAGAGACCAAAGAGACAAAGAAGCGTGCACAGATGATTGAGATCATAGTGTAGTAAAAAAATGGATTTTATTAGTTACAAAAGCACACATGTATTCAAGACAATACACTCAAAAACAATTAAAAGAGTTTTTTGTGTAAAACACACTATATACAGCGTTTTTCCAAAAACCACTGCTGCCGAAAGTCTAAAGGGTTTGATGCAAACATATGATGGATTAGATAAATCTGCTGAGAAGTGTAAGTGAAACTTCCCAATAAAGCACAAAGTGCAAGACATGCAGGTTCACAGGATATAGAGATAATCTGCAGTTGTTTCTCATAGTGCTACAAAAACCGCAATGTCATCAACTGATATGGTACCTTTACACGCCGCCACAACAGGATGGATACAACCCGCTACAGGCTACAGATGTAGCTTGTCGCGCCAATATCGCCCGTAGTAGCGGCGTGTGAAGACGGGACGACACAGCCGGCTACAGATACCTCTGTATCCGTGCACTGCCCATAAACATATGGCTACATCACCGATTGTAGCGAGCTGTATCGGCGTGTAAAGACGTTACGGAAGGGAACTCGGGACAGCCTGCAATGTAGCTAAGGCGTGACCTCGGCTCCGTGTTACCGCGCCCCATGTGCGATCATTGGTGGAAGCTGCTGCATGACGATTGGTAGTCGCTGCATAGGGAGGCATATTTAAGGAGCTGACGAGTCACACTACACAATCGCTCGAGCGTGCTGTATTACTCAGCCTCCTGCGATGCCTGGCCAATCAGGATGTTATTGCTTTGTCCTATCAGCGTACGGACGGCTCGTACTCTCAATTGTGGCACGCCTATGTGCTGTCCCTGCTGCACCAGGTCCGCCCATAGTAGCTGGTTATAGCGGTGTGTAATTGAGCTACAGATGGCTACTTGCGACACCCGGCGATGTAGCTAGCTGTAGATGTAGCGTGGCGTAGCGCACCTTGTGGCGGCGTGTAAAGAGGGTGCGGTTCCCGTTGGTAACCGTTCGGCTGTGCTCGTGCACGTGAAGTTGCCGTTGGTATCCATCCTGTTGTGGCGGCGTGTAAAGGTACCTATAGAGTATACACAAACCCCTTTTCTCTCACTTCAACAGAGCATGAAAAGCACAATCCGAAGTAAAGTAACTTTAGTTGTGTATGACAAGAGTTGGAAACAAAAGGGAGAAAACGACAATGGATATCTTCTCCTATGGGGAGTGTGGCATCCATAAATATGTACTCTAGTGAAGAAAGAGAAGAAAGTAAAAAGAACCTGTGATACCTGCAATTTGCAAATAAGATTGGGACTAGATTATAAAATTTGGGTCTTTCATTTATTAGGCGACCTGAACGTTGGAAGAGACCAGATTAATACATATGATTGTGCCTGCATTTAAAAGATTTTACGCCACTGGTTGGAAAAGACAACACCAACCATTAATAAATTGATCACTGAACGGAGAGGGGCACTAATTTTAAAAAAGATTGAGGCAGAAGCTGATAGGGATAGGAAAATACAAAATGGCATCGTTTCATCATAGCACACCTCTCTAAAGAAGCTATACAACCTATAGTCACAGCCTTCAAAGGAATGGAATGGTACATTCTGGAAGACTTTCACAGAACTTTGGGGGGACTGAGGGTATACATGATGGGGTTATAGGGACAGAAACGGCAAATAGAAAGTAAGATGGAAAACCTTCATTTGTAACACATCATTCTGCATCTGTGAAATAGTTGATTGTAGACAAACAGAGAAGGGGGAAGAAGAGGGAATAGGAAAGGGAAGGAGAGGGCATGGGCAAATGGATGCGTTGTAACTAACAGTTGATATTATTGCTTTGTTGTTTAAAACTCAATACCTATTGTAGTTTTGCTTTCGTTTTGTAATATGAAAAATATTAATAAGCATAATGTTTTAATAAAAATGGTATCACTGAAAATGTCATCTTGTTCGGCAAGGAACAAGCCACAACACAGCACCATCAACAGAGAACTAAAAAAGCTATAGCTCTCAGAATACAGCAATGCAAATACATTTATTTTTTGCATAAAATTGTTTTCATTCTATAAAAGCAGCAAAACATTAAAAAAATATATAAATGTGGTATTGCTGTGTTCATACTGACTCGAAGAATAAAGCTGTCTTATCACTTTTACGACATGGCGACGGCATAAAAAAAAATAAAACAATTCCTGAATTCGTTATTTTCTTGATTCTGCTCACAAAAAGGAGATTAGAAAGAGATCAAAAAACATGTGGGCCAATAAAATCTGAAACTCATCCTGCAAAACACAAGCCCTCACACGGCTCTGTCAGCAGAAAAAAAAAAAAAAATATAGCCTTCAAACAATACCGTGGGTGGAAAATATCTAATATATAAAGCTGAGTGTATGTATGTGTGTATGTATGTATCAGGCCACGCTCACTTAACATGGCCACTCTCACTCCACATGGACACTCCCATTCCACATAGCCACGCTCACTACATGGCCTACATCTCCACATATCCCCACCTCCACCATATAGCCGTACCCCAGGACTATGTGGTGGGGCAGATCTATAAAGGGATGGGGCTACTGGTAGAGGTGGGGCTATGTGTAGGGGCAAAGCTGTGAAGGGGCAGAGCTACTGGCAGGGGGCAGGGCTATGAAATGCCCCACCAAACCCACAACCCTTCAAAAAAAAAAAAATGCCCCCTCAAACCTGCCTCCCTTAAACTTGTAGCCTCGCCCCCCTGAAAAAAAAAAAACGCACCCACAAAAAAAGATGCCCCCAAATCCATAACCCAAAAAAACTGTCCCCCTAATCCCACACCCCTGCCCCCAAACCCGCACCCCACCAAAAAAAATAACCCCCCCAAATCTGCACACCTGCCCCCTCGCCACCCAAAAAACACTGCCCTCAATCCGCAAAAACCCCATAAAACACCCCCCAAACTCACAAACCCCAAAATGCCCCTGCCCCCTAAACCTGCACCCCTATCCCCAACCCACTCCCCAAACTCACCCCAATATACCCCCCTCCAAAAAAACCACCCCCAAACCTGCACCCCCAAAAAAACACCTCACCAAACCCATTCTTCCCACAAAAAGCCCCCCAAACCTACCACCCAAACAATACACCCCCAAAACCCGCACCTATGCCCCCTCATACCCCCACCCCCCAAAAAACATGCCCCCAAACCTGCACCTCTGCCCCCTAAGCCTGCACCCTTCAGCCCCAAAAATGCCCCCTTCCAAAAAAAATGCCCCCATACCCCAAAAAAATACAACCCCCCAAAACCCTCACCCCTGCCCCTCCAAAAAAGGCCACACCCTTAGCACTCTAAACCTACACCCCTGCCCCCTAAAAATGCCCCTCGCACCCCAAAAAACACCACCTTTCCCCCCTACACCCGCTGCCCCAAACCACTCCCCCAAAAAATGCCCCCGCACCCCATAACCCACCAAAGATGCACACCACACCTGCAACCCCAAAATAACACCCCCCAACACCCCTGCTCCCAAACCCCCCAGCCCTGCACACCCCGGCACTCCCTCCAAAATTCTGTATCATGTCACTGCCTGATCATTCTTGGTATTTGTGCCTCCTGAGAGAAAACTTAGTGCTTTTGTGCTGCAAATATGTAGTGTTGAATATATGATGTCCAGTCTGCCTGGATGCACCAGTTAGCCCTGCCCCTATATTGTGATGTCAAATTGAATAGAATGTAGCCTATAAACTTCTGTGTCATGTCACTGCCTGATCATTCTTGGCAGTTAATATTAGGGAAGGCTCCAGGTTTTTGTGGGCCCCGGGCGAAATACATGCTGGGGGGGCTGGACACATTACTGGGGACACTGGGGGAGGATATACAGTGTCTTGTGAAAGTATTTGGCCCCCTTGAACTTTTCAACCTTTTGCCACATTTCAGGCTTCAAACATAAAGATATAAATTCTAATTTTTTTGTGAAGAATCAACAAGTGGGACACAAATTATTATTATTTATTTATATAGCACCATTATGTTCCATGGCGCTTTACATGCAAAAGGGGGAGACTAGGACAAGTACAATAAACGTGGACAAGTCGGTCGACCAGATACAAGAAGGGGATCCTGTCCATGAGAGTTCACAATCTACACAATCATGAAGTGGAATGAAATTTAGTGGATATTTTGAACTTTTTTAACAAATAAAAAACTGAAAAGTAGGGTGTGCAATATTATTCGGCCCCCTTCAGTTAATACTTTGTAGTACCACCTTTTGCAGTGATTACAGCTGCAAGTTGCTTGGGGTATGTCTCTATAGGTACCGTCACACAAGGGACATATCGCCGGCGATATTGCCGGGGATCGCGGGAGCGCGCATCCCTGACAACATCGCCGTGAGATGTCACACTGAGCAACTTACCGGCGATGTCGCCGGCTAGTTGCCGCGGCTATTGCTCGCTGGGTTGCCCAGCAACCCAGCAAGCGATCACTCGCAATGTTAGATATAGGCGGAATTGCCCGCAACATTGCAGGTTGCCGCGTTACACAGGGCGATCAGGCAGGATCGCCTGAGCAACATCGCCAGGTTTCCCAACATTGTTGGGAAACCTGGCGATGTGACTCAGGCGATTCATCGCCTGATTATCGCCCTGTCACACGAGGCAACTCGCTGGCGATGTCGCCGCAACCTGGCCACGCCCCTCAGTTGCCGGCAACATCGCCGGCGATATGTCCCTGTGTGACGGTACCTTATCAGTTTTGCACATCGAAAGACTGAAATTTTTGCCCATTCTTCCTTGCAAAACAGCTCAAGCTCAGTGAGGTTGGATAGTGACGATGGATGGGGAGCGTAAAAATTTCATATTATATTGTTTGCTGACTAATTACTCTATGTGGAATTAACATATGATGTATTTATTTCTTTGCCTTTTTTGCCAATAACTGTTATAATGGTTTTTCACCTTGTGGTGATGTGGCCCCTGGCCAGGTGCATCACACAGGTTATCGGTGCAGGTCTCTGTTCACATGGGCCAGTTTTCCTTTGTGTGTGTGTGTGCTGTGTGAAACCTGTCCAGTGTACAGTGGGTTAACAGCTGTAGGGTTTTCATGAGCCAACTGAGCGGCTGAACCTATATATGAGTGCTTTGCTGGGCTAAACCTGAATGGTGCACAGGGGGTTAATCACATCTCAGGTCTGTGTGTGAGTGAGATGTGCTGATTGACTCACTGTGTTGCAGCTGTGTGAGAGGCAGCCTGGATAAGAACCTGCCAGGTGTCTGAATGAGAGAGGACGATGGGAATCAGAGCAGTTCAGACCACTGCCATGTGAAGACGTGCTAGAAGTGATCCGTCCCCGGTGGGGGAAGTGAAGGGAGCCTGCCAGCTCCATGCCGGTGGCACAAAGATGCGTGCATGCCAGCAAGTGTCCAAGACCGAGGACGGCTCAAGGGCCAGGCAGTCATGTGTGTGATGAGGACCGAGGTGGGCTCAAGGGCCAGGCGGTCAGATGTGAGGTGTGAGAGACCGAGTACAGCTCAAGAGCCAGGTGGTCACAGCCGACTTTGGGACTGATTGACTGACTGAGTGAGTCATGATATGGTCCCGTTGATCCAGATGTTAGTGTCCCGGATCCCGGTGGATCCGTGGTGGTCTTGTGTGTACTGAGTGACAGGGTTCCTGTTACTATTGTGGGCCCTGAGTATGTAGCATATTGGGGTATGTAAAAATGCCATGAATGCTGTGTCATGCGTGAATCATAAAGGTTCATGCAAAAGTGCCATGTGTGATGACTCGTGTGCAGCAGGATGGGGAAAGATCCCTGTCAGGGTGATAGACGGTGATAGCCGTCTTTAGAACCAGACTGATGTCTGCAAGGGTCGGTGGGTGACGCCTTGAAGTTCTGGGGAAAACGTAAGTCTAATGTCCTGTATTATAATGTCATATGGGAATGTCATATAATGTGATGTACTAATGTGCATATTATATGTGAAAATGTAAAGGGTGTTGTGTGTTACCAGTGGTTTATGGCGTTAAATAAACTACTGTGTGTTATGTTATCCGTTAAAATGTAGTCGCTGCTGTCATTTTCCCCGTGCCAAGCGGGTTCCCTGGGGCGCTACCTCACAACCTGTACGGTCTTATTATGATCCTGTATCGTGTTTTGGAATGTATTTTATTTTGTAGTGACATCAGCATATTATGTACATTTTGCTTATACTGTGTTATATGCTCATATCCTTGTAGATAATCCTTGATAAAGGCCTATCGGCCGAAACGTTGGATGTTGATTATGATGGAATATGTCCTATAAATAAAAAGTCCTTTGTTTTTGCAACACTTCTTGACTTCAATTTACTTGGTGTGCCGAGGTCCGATATTTAGTGACTTGTTTTTTACCTCTGAGCACCCATAGTAGGGTGAGCCCAAACGTCTCCATTACATATGGATTTTGACTTGGCCATTCTAAAACCTGGATACGTTTATTTTTGAACCATTCCATTGTAGATTTTGCTTTACTGTATGTTTGGGATCATTGTCTTGTTGGAAGATAAATCTTCGTGCCAGTCTCAGGTTTTTTGCAGACTCCAACAGGTTTTCTTCCAGAATGGTCCAGTATTTGGCTCCGTCCATCTTCCCATCAATTTTAACCATCTTCCCTGTCCCTGCTGAAGAACAGCAGGCCCAAACCATGATGCTGCCACCTGCCACGTTACCGTCAGGCTCGGTGACTGTTTTCCCTACCCCATCCACTTGGCGGCACCGGATTCCTTTGGCTAGGGCTGCCGCTATTAGGGGGGCCATGTTCCTCATCGGGACCTGCTCCTTTAGTTCCTGTCTCTGCCACTGGGCATCGCCGTGTTCTTCCTGTGGGTGATGCTGGTGACAGGAGAGAGGTCCCTGCTGAGGCATATGGAGGGCGCCGGCTTCGTTCTTCTGTCAGAAGTGGGGTGGTTGGTATCAGTCATACATCACCATCTGGCCTGGTTGTAGGGGCGGTTCGGATGAGGTCATCAGGTTGTGAGCTCTGGCCTATGAGAGAGAACTGTACCCTTCAAATACCTTGGGGCCTGTCCTGCAAGTCTCCAGATATATTCTTGGTTCCCCAGTGATCTAGTTTGTGCTCTATTATATTGACTGACCTTTGCCTGGATTTTGACCCTTCTACCGCCTGATGTTTTTGTACCTTGCTGCCCTCCTAGTTTTTGATGCTGTCTGCTGACTACGTTTTTGGATCCTGATTTTGTACTGACCTCCTAGTCTTGTCCCTTCCTGGCGACCTCTCTGTACGGTCTGCTGCTTACCTATAAGCGGCTACCCCCTGGGCTCCGCTGTAATTCCAGATCCCTGTATAGGGGTAAAGGGTCTCTGAGTTCTCGGGGCACTGCCTTACCAACTGCTCAACCTTTGCAGTGGATGGTTGTCACACCACCACCATGTTTGACAGTGGGGATGGTGTTTTGAGGGTGATGAGCTGTGTTGCTTTTACGCCAAACATATCGTTTTGCATTGTGGCCAAAAAGTTCAATTTTGGTTTCATCTGACCAGAACACCTTATTCCACATGTTTGTTGTGTCTCCCAGGTGGCTTGTGGCAAACTTCAAATGAGACTTTTTTTCGATATCTTTGAGAAATGGCCTTCTTCTTGCAACTCTTCCATAAAGGCCAGATCTGTGCAGTGTATCACTGATTGTTGTCCTATGGACAGACTCTCCCACCTCAGCTGTAGATCTCTGCAGTTCATCCAGAGTGATCATGTGCCTTTTGGTTGCATCTCTAATCAGTCTTCTCCTTGTTCAAGATGAAAGTTTAGAGGGATGGCCGGGTCTTTGTAGATTTGCAGTGGTCTGATACTCCTTCCATTTCAATATGATCGCTTGCACAGTGCTCCTTGAGATGTTTAAAACTTGGGAAATCTTTTTGTATCCAAATCCAGCTTTAAACTTCACCACAACAGTATCTCGGACCTGCCTGGTGTGTTCCTTGGTCTTCATGATGCTCTCTGCACTTGAAACAGAATCCTGACACTATCACAGAGCAGGTCCATTTATACGGAGACTTGATTGCACACAGGTGGATTCTATTTATCATTACCAGTCATTTAGGACAACAGTGGATTTTTCAGAGATCTTCACTGAACTTCTGGAGTGAGTTTGCTGCACTGAAAGTAAAGGGGCCGAATAATATTGCACGCCCCACTTTTCAGTTTTTAATTTTTTTAAAAAGTTTAAAATATCCAATCCATTTTGTTCCACTTCACGATTGTGTCCCACTTGTTGTTGATTCTTCACAAAAAAATTTGAATTTAAATCTATCTTTCACGTCTGAAATGTGGCAAAAGGTTGAAAAGTTCAAGAGGGCCATATACTTTCACAATGCACTGTACATGCTGGGGGGGTTGTATACATTACTGGGGACACTTGGGGAGGATTACACGCTGGGGGGCAGTACACATTACTGGAGACAATTGGGGAGGATTACATGCTGGGGGCCATACACATTGCTGGGGACACTCACCCTGGGATTACATGCACTTGGTCTGCTGATGTGAGGAGGTGGTGCCAGTTTGCGTTCCACAGTGGATTGCAGCCTACTATAGGAAACAGTGAGTTTGACTTACGGTAGGAAGCAACAGGCGGAGGGGGGTGGGGGGCAGCAGCCCAGCACAGCACACTACTTAAGAGGTGGAGCTGAGGTGGATCTCAATGAGCAAATCTGAAAAAAGGGAGGCAAGGCTTACAGAAATAACAGCAAGAGCTGCTTCCTCAAGGGCCACTGAAACATCTCAGCAGAGAGAAGCAAGGCTTGCAGAAATGAGAACAGTTAGTTACTATGCCCAAGCAACGCCGGGATCTACAGCTAGTTATTAGATAATCGTGAGTTTTATTGTGTAGCAGTACTGTTTTGCTATTAGGGGATTGTGCTATATGTGTGGTACCGTAGTTAGTAGTATATATTACTGTAGACTTTTTGGACGTGTTTGCTACATTTTTTTTTAATTAGTATATGGTTATGTCTCATCTAGTCTCTGGTAACATATACTGTATATACTTGAATATAAGCTGAATTTTTGTGCTGAAAAGTGCCCCCCTTGGCTTATACTCGAGTCATTCGGTATTTGCTGTGGGGGGGAAAGCGGTGACTGGGGGCTGGAGGAGGCTGGGAGAGGCTACAGTGACTGTGAGAGGTCACGTGGGGCCGCTCATTAGTGTAATGAATATATGAATATGTACTGCATCCCCCTGTCCATCATCGGTGGGGGGAGCGGTGCATATTGCGCTACACTAACTGTATTCTCCCCCATCATAGTATCTGGCCCCCATGCTGCGGCACATGTTAAAACAACAAATCATTTATACATCACCTTTCCGGCAACTCCTTGCGGGCAGCGCCGCGTCCTCCGGTCTTCCTGCTTGTGCCGGTGTCATATGACCGACGAAGCGATGAAGTCGTCGCTGCACTGGTCACATGACACCGGCACAAGTAGGAAGACCAGAGGATGCGGCGGTGCCTGCAAGGAGTCGCCCGGAAGGTGATGTATAAATGGTTTGTTTTAACATGTGCCGCAGCATGGGGGCCAGATACTATGATGGGGTGGCCATACACATTGATGGGGGCATGTGCCAGCATGTGGGGCTATAGAAAATGATGGGGGGGGCATGTGGCCTGACAGGCAATGTGAGAGGACGTGTCTCAGAGCTCCTCCGCTGACTCCTGACGGTATCCACTCTTCCGCCGCTGTTACAGCAGTCTCAGCCGGCCGCAAGGAGAGCAGGTTGAGTGGGGCATATCTGGGAGCATTTTGAGCCGTCGGGAAGCCACCATGACCCGCCGCTGCCAGAGAGATGCGGGCGGAGGAGAAGCGGCCTGCCAGAGTGGAGGCAGAGAGAGAGAGAATGCGGCCTGCCAGAAATGCATTCAGGCGGCTGCAAAGTTAGAGAGATTTGCAAGGAGGAATGATGAGAAGCCGCAGCACATAGACATGAAAGGTGAGGAGTAGGAAGAGGTGGAGGAGGAGTGCCCCACAGAAAAGGGGAAGATGGAGTGGGCCCAGGAAGATGGCGCTGAGGAGGGGGAGACTCATGAGCCCCATGATGCAGAGGGGTGTTTGGAGGAGCCCACGTTAAGAGATGTGTTTGAGGTGGTATCTTACTGCAAGCAAGCCCTGACCACCGTGACACAGCAATTCCAAGGGATGCAGAAAGAAGTAGCCGGCATTAAAAAAGACATTAAAAAGGCTGATATCAGAACTAGTGCTGTGGAGGAGCGTGTAGGGACAGCTGAGGACTATATTGCTAAGCTCCAAAAATCTGAACAAAGGATGGCACAGCAACTAGCGGAGATAGCTGCTAAAAATGATGATCTAGAGAATCGCTCTAGAAGAAACAATATCAGAATTGTGGGCATACCTGAAAAGTCTGAGGGGAGGAATCCCACTGAGTATGTGGAAAGCTTGCTCAGGGATAAATTTTTAGCTGAAAACCTATCCAAATTATATGCCGTTGAACGTGCTCATCGAGTCCCAATGCAGCCGCAGCCGCCGCTTAACCTTCCTAGCGGTATTCCTGAGCCTGACTCGGGGTTAACAATCACTGCCAGAAGCGGTAACCCCGAGTCAGGCTCGGGCTTACCCGCGGTCGCGGCAGATGCGGTTAAAAAACCGCATCTGCCGCACTTGCCGCATAGCCGCCGCACTTGCGGCGCGGTTGCGGTAATCGCCATAGTAAGTATAGGGGGACTTGCGGCAGATGCGGCAAGTGCGGTTTTGCACTTGCGGCAGGTGCGGCCGCGGAAAAAAACGCACTTGCCGCATCTGCCGCAAGTCCCCCTATACTTACTATGGCGATTACCGCAACCGCGCCGCAAGTGCGCCGCAAGTGCGGCGGCTATGTGGCAAGTGCGGCAGATGCGGTTTTTTAACCGCATCTGCCGCGACCGCGGGTAAGCCCGCTTTTAGCACAAAATTCCTGACCTAATCATACCGCCAGGGAGGTTACGGGACCCCGCACCATGATTGCCAAATTGCTCAATTACAGAGACACCATATTGCGTAAGGCAAGGGAGGCTGAGGACCTTATGCTAGATGGTCAAAGAATTGGGATCTATCCGGATTACTCCATAGTAGTACAAAAGCAGCGCATAAGATTTTCTGGAGTCAAACGGCGACTGAGAGAACTGAATGTGCAGTATTCCATGATTTTCCCAGCAAAATTAAGGGTGACAACCTTGGAGAAGATGCATTTTTTCACGGAACCAGAGCCATGCAGTGGCTGGAGATAAACACCAAACGGCTCCAGACAAAGGACTGATGGAGTATAGAATTAGTTGGGTGTTGCAAAGTTGGTCGGCTGAGACCTAGAGGATATATTCAAACTTCTCTAATGGTGCCCACTGAGGATAAGGACTATTTAAGACACCGGGCTTCCATGATTCCTACTGTTTTGGAGACTTTGGGACTAATTTCAGTTCCGGTCGTTGCGGGTGTTTATCACTAAGGCCGGCTTCACACTGCAGCGTGATCCGGTCCGGGGCTGTCCGGGATGAGCCAGACAGCCGCGGACCGGATCAGCACACAGGACTTGGGGGCTAATATGCCCTCCGGTCCGGTGTGCAGCTGCAGGCGCTGACAGGTCAGGACCGCGGCGCAATGCCAGCATCTGAAAGGATGGTCTAGTGGGGAGAGAGAAGGAGCTAATAAGGAGGTATTGGAAAGTGATAAACGCCCGTTGATACTTGGGATAGAGGGTGGCACTATGGGATCTCTGGGGGGAGTATCTCCTACACTAGGATTGCTAGGGACAGAATTAAGAAACTAAGAGGGGTGACTGGTCTGAACAGATTCACGCCTATATGGGATAATATTACTCTCCCGGAACTCCAGAAATTGGGAAGTTTTAAGACATGGAAAAAACTAGGCTTAGTATATATATCTCAAATTATAGAGGGAGGACAATTGAAGTCCTTTATGCGGCTCCAAGGGGAGTACCGATTACCGGGATCTGAGTGGTACCATTATATTCAATTACAATACGCTCTGAAGGCCCAAAAGGTTACTAAGAGTATGGTGGTGCAACCCGATCTGGTGCTGGACTACGTTTGTAGTGGAGGATTGGCGACTAGAGGGGTCATTTCCTCTTTGTATAAAGATATTTTTCATGCTTACCTCTTGGAATATCCATCTAAAAGTAAAATAAAGTGGGAGAAGGAGATTGGGAATATCTCGGAGGTGGAGTGGGATATCTCTTTGAAGTATATACCTAAGCTTTCTCTGAGTGAGCCAGCTAGGTTGTCCCAACTGTATGTGGTCCACCGGGTGTATAGGTCTCCGTTGTTATTCAAGATGGGGCTGAGACTCACATCGGGCTGCCCAAGATGTGGGGAGAACTAGGCTGGAATATACCACATGATGTGGACATGTCCAGTGTTGCACCACTATTGGACTGCTATAATTAATAAAATAGAGAGGGCATATGGATGTATCATTCCTAAGGTCCCATTGGTATGTCTTCTGAGGTACGTAGAGGAGATTGGAGTGGAAAATGCTGCTAAAGTAGCGATTCCTAGATTATTATATGTTGCAAGAAAGGTTATTGCCAGAAACTGGGTCGCTGAGATTCTCCCCAATAGGAGGGAATTCACTCGGCAGGCAGATTCTGAGAGAAAGGTATTTATGAGAGAAGAGGAACTCCTGGAGTATTCGAAAGGCTCTGAAACCCCTGGTTGCAAGGATTATAAAACCTCTTTGGGACTATGGGCTGTAAATACGAGATATTTCTGGGTTTTTTGTTCTTGGTTGGGGCGGGTTGAGGCGGGTCGAACTGCTAGGGTTCATATTTGGCATTCACAATACAGCTCATTAGAAGTATATGCTATTACATGTATTGTTATGCTTCAATCAAATATTGTATGTCATTCCTTGTACTTGGTGAGGGATATGCTGTCTGGGAGGGGGGAAAGGATAGGGACGGGTTGGATTATGAGAGTGGGAGAAAAATTGTATAATGTTTTATACTGATGATATATGTTTTAATTCTTAATAAAAAATGTACCTGATTCAAAAAAGAAAATGATGGGGGGCATGTGCCAGCATGGGGGGCTATAGAAAATGATGGGGGGCATGTGTCAGCATGGGGACTATAGAAAATGATGGAGGGCATGTGCCAGCATGGGGGCTATAGAAAATGATAGAAGGCATGTGCCAGTATAGGGGGCTATAGAAAATGATGGGGGGCATGTGCCAACATGGGGGGCTATACACATTGATGGGGAGGCATGTGCCAGCATGGGGGGGGGGGCTATACACATTGATGGGGGACATGATCCAGCACGGGGGGCTATAGATAATGATGGGGGGCATGTGCCAGCATGGGGGGATATATACAATGATGAGGGCCATGTACCAGGATGAGAGGGCTATATAGATGGGGGGGGCTATATATAATGATGGGGGCTATACACAGTGATGAGGGGCTATATACTATGATGAGGGCCATGTACCAGGATGAGAGGGCTATACTGTATAAATGATGGGGGGGGGGGGCTATATATAATGATGGGGGCTATATAGCCCCCCCCATCACTATACTGTGATGGCGTGACTATATAACAGGATGGGGGCTATATACCGTGATGGGGGTCTATTTACCAGGATGGAGGGCAATATACCAGGATGGGGGCTATATACCAGGATGGGGACAGATATACCAGATGGGGGCCTGCAGCATTTCCCACCCTAGGCTTATACTAGAGTCAGTAAGTCTCTCCAGATTTTGGAGGTTAAATTAAGGGTCTCAGTTTATACTCGGGTTGGCTTATACTCGAGTATATACGGTATATATATATATATATATATATATATATATATATATATATTTATTTAATTAAAAAGGAAGAGAAGGAATTAAGGTAGAACAGGTAAAGGATATTCGTTATTAGTAGTCAAAGCGGACATAATTAATATCCAAACATCAGGCCTATTACAATATACCTATACCTGTACAGGCCGATTACACACACATACTGGTAGCCTATGGCTTCAGGGATGTTGCTTAGAAATTGTGCATATATTTGTGAATATGATCCATATAATCTATATAATGTGCTGTATTTGTCTATCGATTGGGGAGACCATCAATATTCATTCAGACATGAGATATGACTACTAACAATATGTGCACCAAAGAATTATACACGTATATATGTCTATATGTGCTTTTAAACGATTCTCCATTTTTCGTCATCTATGTTTGGACACATTTCTAATATCACATTATGGCCTTCTGGGCTTAGTGTTCCCAACTTATAAATCCAGAAATTTTCTCTCTTAATAAGGGTACCCAAACGGTTGGAGACCCCCTCATTAACATGGTCTATTATTGGTATTCTCATCTTGCTTGCATCTTTATTATGGCAAGCTGCATAGTGTTTGGAGACACTATGTAAAAATTATCCAGATTTAATATGTGGTCTGTGCCCGTTAAGATGATTATGCATCGCCTGCACAGTACGACCCACATACTGTATCCCACATGGACACTCCATGAGGTAAACAATATATGAGGTTTGACAATCAGCCCTAAATTTAATGTTAAAAGTTTCTTTTGTCATAAAAGAGGTAAAGGTCTTGACACCATTTCCAATGACTGGACAGCATCATAGGCATTTCAAGGTATTGCACGGGAAACAATCCTTATCGGTACTATCACTGACTCCCCCTGTTTTAACAATATTTATATTTTTATTTTTACTTCTTACATTACTTGGTGTCCAAATATATTTTATTAAATTTTTCCAAGGAAAATGGGGAGGGGGAAAGGGTACAGAAGAAAGGGGAAAGGGAAAGGAAAACACATACATAAATAACATATAAAGGGAGAAGTTATAAACGTGTGTAAGACTTGAAATATACAGCAGGAAAGCATCTGTAATATAAATGGTATAGATAAACGAGAAATCAAAATAGACATACAAAACAATTCTATGTTAGAGTAACATCATAAATCAAAATTCTAAGCTAGTAGAAAGTCGTAATATAGATAAGGTAATCTAAGGAGGAAACTGTAGTAAAATCCAGTGAGATAATATGCAAACTATTAAGTAAAAGATAAGTCTAAATCAGGTATAAGACACGCAAAAATCAAGGATTAAAGGAGTATAAAAGTGTGGGAGAGGAGATCAAACTCAAATAATCCTCTGCGTTGAAATTAGATGGTAATTCAGTTTCAGGGATGGGTAGGACAACCTGGTGGATAGAAGTAACTAAACAAGGGGCCATATAGATTCCAGTGAAGGTTGTATGATAGCCTAGGTCAAAAGCGTGGGAGAAAAAGCTGACCACCAGGCCTCCCATCTCCGCTTGGTTTTGGGGTAGGTGTTATTCCGAAGAGCTGAGTTAAATTCGAATACTCCATGAAGTGTGACTCTATCAATCAAATTCGTGAGGGTGGGGGGTTCAGGGGGGTTACATCTGGCAGCAATCAAGACTTTAGCAGTAAGAAGAACATGAGAGATTGAAAATTTCATGTCATGTGGGATGTCTTCTACTCCTATAGACAGGAGTGCAAATTCGGAGTAAGGTTAATAACCAAATCGGTGATGTCTGAAATTAAAGTTCTGAAATTCAACCAAAAGTTGGCTAATAAAGGGCAATTGAAGAAGACATGTGCAAGTGTTCCTGATGTCCACAGCCACTCCAACAAAACGATGAAAGTTGGGGGTTTATACGGTGCAGCTTGACAGGGTATAATACCAACGCGAGAAAATTTTAAAATAGGATTCGTGTAAAGTTGCACAGGTGGAATTCGAATAAGTGGTGCGTATAGTTTGTACCATTGTCTGCGTATCTATCTGAATATTGAGCTCTGCCTCCCAGGCAATTATGGAAGGCAGACGCGGCAGTTCCAGTTCGTCATTTATAGTTTGGTAAAACCCATTTGTCTTCCAAAGAGAAGATTCCATGGGATCCGAAATTAGATCAATCAATAATTGAGGAAGAACAAATTTGGCGTTCGTACTGGAGAAAAAATTGGATATGGTTCTCCATTGGGATAAGTCATCTCTAGAGAGCGCAAATTGGTCTTGAAGAGCGTGGAAAGGCCTGATGGAGTTCTCAGACAACAAGTCATCCACATAGAGAATCCCTTTCTCCTCCCAAGAGGATAAGTTAAACTTTGGGATCATGACTTCTATGGCAGCCAAGGGAGTCAGTTTAAGCTCAGTTTGTTTGAAGTATTTGGCAGCTTTGATGGACAGCTCTCTCCAGGCTAAAATAGTTGCCTTAATGATGGGCTGGGTAGGGGTGCGGAGACGCTTGGAGGGAAAAAGTAAGTACGCTATGACTAAAGCCTTTAGGTTGTTGTTAGCAAAGATTTCCTCAATTTCCAGCCAGGATGTGTCTGACTTGTCCTGGAACCACCTCTGGGACAGTTTCAGTATGGAAGCTTTATAATAATTATAGAGGTTGGGAACCCCCAAACCACCTGCACGCTTATGCCTTTCAAGAGCCGTTCTGGCTATTCTTGGTCGAAGGAGCGGAGTTGCGTTTGGAATTTATTGAACCAGCTTTTTGGGATATACTGGGGGATGGCTCTTAGTATGTATAAAAGTTTGGGGAGTAGAGACATTTTAAAGGATTCGATTCTGCTGAGCCAGGAGAGTTCTATTTTTGAGAGGCGTGCATAGTCCAGCTGGAAAGTTTTAAATAAAGGAGTTAAGTTGGCCTAGATGGCAGCCGCCGAAGGTTTGGTTAGAGAAATGCCCAGATAGGAGATCTCTTTTTCTACCCATATGAAGTCGAATTCCTCTTTCAAGTATTCTAAAAACGTAGGCTCTATATTAAAATCCAAAATTTGGGATTTTGAGTGATTAATTTTATAGAGGGAGAAGTAGGAGCACTTCTCAATAATTGACAATATATGTCTAAGGGATTTAAGGGGGTTGGTAAGGGTGAGCAGGATGTCATCTGCGAACAAGGATATCTTATGATGGTGCCTATCCAGAGGAATTCCCTTAACATTTTCGTTTTGCCTAATAGAGGATGCAAGAGGTTCTATAAACAGGGCAAATAATAGGGGAGATAACGGGCACCCTTGTCTGGTGCCGTTGGAGAGAGAGAATGATTGGGATAGAAAGTTGTTAGAATAAACTTTGGCTGAGGGATGAGAGTACATGGCTTTAATTGAGCGGAGAATGTTGCCTTGAAATCCAAACCTTTCAAGGGTGCAGAAAAGAAAATTCCATTGGACTCTATCAAAAGCCTTCTCGGCATCCAAGGCCAAGAAGGCTGCCGGCTGGCCAGATCTTTCAATAAAAGTGATTAAATCGAATGCTCTCCTTGTAGCATCCGCCGTAGACCTGCCGGGAATAAAGCCCGCCTGGTCAGAGTGAATCAGTTTGGCTATGTATTGTTTAATTTTGTTAGCTGCAATTTTCGCAAGGAGCTTGGTGTCTGCACTTAGGAGGGAGATTGGGCGGTAATTTTTAACATCAGCTGGATCTCCTTTCCCCTTGGGCAGAACTATAATTATGGCTTCTAGCATGTCAGGTGGAAGCCGTCCTTGAGAGGCGGCAAGATTAGCTAGTTTGGTGATGAATGGAGATAGTGCAGCGTTAAATGATTTATATACCGTATATACTAGTGTATAAGCCGACCCGTGTATAAGCCGACCCCCGTACTTTTGCCCCCAAAAACTGGGAAAACTTATTGACTCGCGTATAAGCCGAGGGTGGACTCCAGCACAGGTATACAACCCCCAGCAGTGAGGTATACAGCAGCCTCCCCAGTGGTAGTATACAGCAGCAGCCCCAGTGGTAGTATACAGCAGCCCCAGACATATATACAGCCCCAGAGGTATATGCAGCTCCAGAGGTATATGCAGCCCCATATGCAGCCCCAGAGGTATATGCAGCCCCATATGCAGCCCAGAGGTATATGCAGCCCCAGAGGTATATGCAGCCCCATATGCAGCCCCAGAGGTATATGCAGCCCCATAGGTATATGCAGCCCCATAGGTATATGCAGCCCCAGAGGTATATGCAGCCCCAGAGGTATATGCAGCCCCATATGCAGCCCCATATGCAGCCATATGCAGCCCCAGATGCAGCCCCAGAGGTATATACAGCAGCAGCAGCCCCAGTGGTATATACATCAGCAGCCCCAGTGGTAGTATACAGCAGCCCCAGAGGTATATGCAGCCCCAGAGGTATATGCAGCCCCATATGCAGCCCCAGAGGTATATGCAGCCCCATAGGTATATGCAGCCCCATAGGTATATGCAGCCCCAGAGGTATATGCAGCCCCATATACAGCCCCATATACAGCCCCCATATGCAGCCCCATATGCAGCCCCAGATGCAGCCCCAGATGCAGCCCCAGAGGTATATACAGCAGCAGCAGCCCCAGTGGTATATACATCAGCAGCCCCAGTGGTAGTATACAGCAGCCCCAGAGGTATATACAGCCCCAGAGGTATATGCAGCCCCATATGCAGCCCCATATGCAGCCCCAGAGGTATATACAGCAGCAGCAGCCCCAGTGGTATATACATCAGCAGCCCCAGTGGTAGTATACAGCAGCCCCAGAGGTATATGCAGCCCCAAAGGTATATACAGCCCCAGAGGTATATGCAGCCCCAGAGGTATATGCAGCCCCATATGCAGCCCCATATGCAGCCCCAGAGGTATATACAGCAGCAGCAGCCCCAGGGCTGTATACAGCCGCAGCCCAGGGCTGTATACAGCCGCGCCCAGGGCTGTATACAGCCGCAGCCCCAGGGCTGTATACAGCCGCAGCCCCAGGGCTGTATACAGCCCAGCCCAGGGCTGTATACAGCCGCAGCCCGGAGGTATACAGGCCCCCCATCAAGTTCCAGGGCCCCCCCCACCTTGCGCGCCAGCCTGTAAAGGAAAATCATACTTACCAGTGTCCAGTCGCGCCGTCCGCAGCTGCCGACATGACGATCCCGGGCTCCATTGCCCGCAACTACAGGAAATGTGGAAGACGCTGAATGGAGCCCGGGATCGTCATGTCGGCAGCTGCGGACGGCGCGACTGGACACTGGTAAGTATGATTTTCCTTTACAGGCTGCGCGCAAGGTGGGGGGGGCCCTGGAACTTGATGGGGGGCCTGTATACCTCCGGGGCTGCTGCGGTATTTTTTTATTTTTTTTTATATACTCGCGTATAAGCCGAGGGGGGACTTTTCAGCCCAAATTTTGGGCTGAAAAACTCGGCTTATACGCGAGTATATACGGTAGCTCATTTTGAAAGCCGTCCGGGCCCGGAGATTTCCTATCTTTGGAGTGTTTGATGGCATCGGATATCTCAGAGACAGAATACGGTAGGGTAAGATCCCGCAAGTCTTGATCGTTCAACGAGGGTAATTTGATTGAATTTAAATATTCAGCCATTTTTTGGCACGTTGGTGCGTGAGCACCGGGTACATCCCTCAAGTTATATAAGGGTGAGTAGAATTTGGCAAATGTGTCCGACACATCCTTAGGATGTCTTAGGACACATCCTTGCGGATCCTTGATCTCCTTGATTCTAGATTTTAATTTTTGGTGTTTTATTTTGGCTGCTAACATCTTGGAGGGTCTATCGGCGGATATATATTGTTTGGTTTTCATCCTCTGAGAAAACTGGTCGTATTCCGCTGATAGGAGAGATTTCATTTCTAATCTAAGTCTCATGATTTTTGCGGCTGAGTCCAGACTTGGGTTGGACGCTTGGGATGTTTCTAAGTTATGAATTTCATTTGTTAGGCTCCGGGTTTTGTCCCTATTGTTTTTATTCAGGCGTGCATTGAGCTGGATCATTTTGCCTCGTAGTACAGCCTTGAACGCTGACCAAAGAGAGAGGATCGAAATTTTCTCTACATCATTCTCCTTAAAGTAATTAGCTATGGTGTTTTCAATTTCTTCTTTGTAAACAGGATGGTTATATAAATAGCTGTTGTTACGCCAAAGTTTTGGAGAGAAAACTTTGGGACCAATGTTGATTTCAAACAGAATAGGAGAATGGTCTGACCAGCTCCTGGGACCAATAGAAGCGTCAGCAAATTTGGAAAGAGAGAAAATATCAGTCAGGACCAGGTCTATTCTAGAGTACGACTGATGCCGCTTAGAGAAAAATGTAAATTTAATACATGTAGAATTTAAGCATCTGAAGACGTCGTACAAATCCGATTTAGTCAGCCAGGGATCCAAGACATCGGAGTGTTGGCGTGACTTGGTCGAGGAGTCCAGCGCACCATTGGGGATAATATTAAAATCTCCGAAGAGAACTAAATCCCCCTGTTTGTGTATCTCAATAGTTCTCTTAATTTTGTTGAGAAAAGTGATCTGGCCTTTATTCGGGGCATAAATATTGGCAAGCGTAAAGGTATGGCCATTCAATTTGCAGACGATGATGAGGTATCTGCCGTCAGGATCCTCGGTTTTAGAGATTAATTCGAATGAAATTGTATTTTTGAATAAAAGAGCAACGCCCCATTTCTTTTTGCTGTTATTGGCACAAAAGATATCAGTAAAGTTCTTGTCAAATTTAGGGGGTTTGGAGGCCGAACATTTTGTCTCCTGCAAACCTACAATATCTACCTTGTTTTCTCTAAGAAATTTCCACAAAAAGTAGCGTCTCTGGGGACAGTTAAGGCCGTTAACATTGTAGGATAGGAATTTTAAAGACATATTGAAAACAGTTCCTACCAAGGCAGAGGCTCAGAATTGTTGAATATTGTTGAGTAAGAGAGATGTTTTTCAATCTAAACTAAACTATATAATACTAACTTAAACTTACCGTATATACTCGTGTATAAGCCGACCCGTGTATAAGCCGACCCCCCTACTTTTGCCCCCAAAACCTGGGAAAATCTATTGACTCGCGTATAAGCCGAGGGTGGACCCCAGCACAGGTATACAGCCCCCAGCAGTGGTATACAGGCCCCAGCAGTATGATATACAGCAGCCCCCAGTGGTATATACAGCAGCCCCAGTGGTATTGCAGCCCCTATATACAGCAGCCCCAGTGGTATTGCAGCCCCAGTGGTGTATACAGCAGCCCCTATATACAGCAGCCCCAGTGGTATTGCAGCCCCAGTGGTATTGCAGCCCCTATATACAGCAGCCCCAGTGGTATTGCAGCCCCAGTGGTATTGCAGCCCCTATATACAGCAGCCCCAGTGGTATTGCAGCCCCAGTGGTGTATACAGCAGCCCCTATATACAGCAGCCCCAGTGGTATTGCAGCCCCAGTGGTATTGCAGCCCCTATATACAGCAGCCCCAGTGGTATTGCAGCCCCAGTGGTATTGCAGCCCCTATATACAGCAGCCCCAGTGGTATTGCAGCCCCAGTAGTGTATACAGCAGCCCCTATATACAGCAGCCCCAGTGGTATTGCAGCCCCAGTGGTATTGCAGCCCCTGTATACAGCAGCCCCAGTGGTATTGCAGCCCCAGTGGTGTATACAGCAGCCCCTATATACAGCAGCCCCAGTGGTATTGCAGCCCCAGTGGTATTGCAGCCCCTATATACAGCAGCCCCAGTGGTATTGCAGCCCCTATATACAGCAGCCCCAGTGGTATTGCAGCCCCAGTGGTATTGCAGCCCCTATATACAGCAGCCCCAGTGGTATTGCAGCCCCAGTGGTATTGCAGCCCCTATATACAGCAGCCCCAGTGGTATTGCAGCCCCAGTGGTATTGCAGCCCCTATATACAGCAGCCCCAGTGGTATTGCAGCCCCAGTGGTGTATACAGCAGCCCCTATATACAGCAGCCCCAGTGGTATTGCAGCCCCAGTGGTATTGCAGCCCCTGTATACAGCAGCCCCAGTGGTATTGCAGCCCCAGTGGTGTATACAGCAGCCCCTATATACAGCAGCCCCAGTGGTATTGCAGCCCCAGTGGTATTGCAGCCCCTATATACAGCAGCCCCAGTGGTATTGCAGCCCCAGTGGTATTGCAGCCCCTATATACAGCAGCCCCAGTGGTATTGCAGCCCCTATATACAGCAGTCCCAGTGGTATTGCAGCCCCAGTGGTATTGCAGCCCCTATATACAGCAGCCCCAGTGGTATTGCAGCCCCTATATACAGCAGCCCCAGTGGTATTGCAGCCCCAGTGGTAGTATACAGCCCCTGTATACAGCAGCCCCAGTGGTATTGCAGCCCCAGTGTAGTATCCAGCAGCCCCAGTAGTAATAAACAGCCCCCCTCCTTATCACGTCCCCCCAGGCTGCGGCAGCTGTCAAAATAACAAACACTTTATACATCACCTTCCGACGCAGCTCTCCGCTCCTCCGGTCCTCTGCCCTCCGCTCGCCGGCTTCTTCTTCCTTGATGTGCCGACTTCTGTGACCGCGCGCAGGAAATGACGTCATCTCCTGCGCCCGGTCACATGACACCGGCACAACAAGGAAGAAGAAGCCGGCGAGCGCAGGGCAGAGGACCGGAGGAGCGGAGAGCTGCGTCGGAAGGTGATGTATAAAGTGTTTGTTATTTTGACAGCTGCCGCAGCCTGGGGGGGACGTGATAAGGAGGGGGGGCTGTTTATTACTACCGGGGGACCCATAGTAAGGAGGGGGGCTGTGCAGTGCAATATGCACGGCATCCCCCGCCGCTGATGGACGGGGAGATGCCGTGCATATTCATTGCACTAATGAGGCGGCCCCACGTGACCACATGCGGTCACCGCGGCCCCCTCCTGCCTCCTCCAGCCCCCGGTCACAGCCCCCCCCCCCACAGCATACCGTATGACCCGTGTATAAGCCGAGGGGGGGACTTTTCAGCCCAATTTTTGGGCTGAAAAACTCGGCTTATACACGAGTATATACGGTAACTAAAAAAAAAAATAAAGCAAATGATGTACGAAAGTGAATAATACAAGTGACTATAACTTGTCCCAGTGCGGAGGGGATCAACTGATCACAATCTATTACCTCCTTGTGTGGCTCAAGTTCTGGCTAAGCTAATCAGCTGTCAAAGTGGTGGGATCTTTTCAAGAGGCTTTGAGGCCTAAGTCCTCAAGGACCCCTAGACTGCCTTCCAATTCTGAAAGGGCCCAAGATTTTCCTTGGAAGTGAAAGAGAAGCTTGGTGGGATTGAAACCCCACTTATATGGGATCTGGTTACGCTGCAAAATATTAGAGAGAGGGGCAAGATGTTTCCTCCGGAGCACGGTCTCCTTTGATAGATCCACAAAGATTTTGACATCAGCAAAGGGTTTTGGAAGAACTTTTGTTGTACGCAAGAAGTCAAGAAGTTGATCTTTAACATGCATAAATTGAAACTTCATAATATCATCCCTAGGGATTTCTGGTTTGAGGGATCTGGGCTTGGGGATACGAAGAATTCGCACTGCCATCGTGTCCAAATCTGTTAGAGAGGGGATTGTGCTTTTCAGGAGTTTCTTGATGTAAGTGCTGAGTTGATCATGTTTGACCGTCTCCGGGATTCCCCTAAATTTGAGGTTCTGTTGCCGATCTCTATCCTCCAGGTTAGTGACTTTATTAGAGACTGTTTCGAAGTTTTTTGAGAGGAGATGGTGAGCTTTAACAAGCTTGTCGTGTTTGTATGAAAGATCATGAATATCAGATTCATTCTGATCCGTTTTTTGTGAGATTAAATCTATTGAGAGTTGTAAATCATCAAACCTAGACTTAAGAGCAGTAAAAATACCTCTAAAGAATTTCTGGTCAATTGGCTGCGACCAGTCGAAGGTTTCCAACGGATTGGATGTCACCAAGGCCGGACCTTCCCTCCTTATTCTTTGCTTTAATGGGCTGGCAGCGGGAGAGTTATCCCCGTCTGAGCCCGAGTCCTCCAAGACAACTGTTTTCTGGGAAGAGGTCTTCTTCCTAGTGGCCATTTCTTTTCTCTTCTGCTTAGCAAACTGAGAGTCAGCTGGGGTCGTTCCCTCCATTTGATCCTGTTCTTGAGACCAAGAATCCGCTTGATGTAATCCAGGAGACCTAGATCTATGTCTCGTCGAAGTTCCAGTCGTTTTGTCGTCCATGGGAGAGGGTTTAGATTTATCCATTTTATTCTTAGAAGAGGTCATAATAGTGAATGAGATATGAAAGAGGTTATATATTCTTTAAACCACGTCTGATTCTACAGGAAAGGCCTCACGAGTTTGTACCACCGGTTAGTGCAGTGGGCAGATTTATTACGCCACTATAAATCCGGTCAAACAAAAATGTTGATATACTGCTTTAAAGGGCGGCGAAAAAGAGTCCAACAAGGGCAGGAGACGCCCAATCGTTGGAAATAAAGCACCTAACCAAGGATACCCAAGAAACTCAACTTGGGTTTCCCTTACAGAGTGCCACGAGGACAAAGAATGAATCGCCACTAGTTCAGGATCTGTTAGCAAGGGCAAAACAGTGATAGTGGGTCACCCCACGACGATGTAGATTAGGTACAAGATCGAGGCCCTCTGTTTTAATATGCTATGTCAGTGCTGTCTTTAGGGTGAAAGACCAGTCCCAAAGATACAAACTAGTTAATAGGTCAGTAAAAACACTAAATGTCAACAATAAACCATCCCCAATGTTAATGTTAGATCTAGGTGTACCACGCTGATATCAAAGTTCTAAAATATATATATATATAAAAGTAAAACGGAATTAACTCCGGTCGATCTTCTTGTTACTGATCCACCCCTCTCAACAGCAGTTTCCCTTAAAATATTAAACAGTACCACTTAAAAGACTATATCCCCCCACACAATAACACAGAAAAGAAATAATATCCCGAACAATAGGAAAGGAAATTAAAGGATGAGTAAAGTAAGAAAGTGCTGAGATGTGGGGACTGTTAGAGTAATAAGTATATGTAAAGAATAAAGGCGTTGAGTGCTATAGTCCTTCGCAGTAGATTACCTCTAGAAAATAGTGTAGATAATAGTTGTTCAAGACAAAGCAGTTATAGAATAAGGTGAAGAGAGGTGATAGGGGTACAATGAGGTTAATCTATTTAGTAATATTGTTAGTTCAAGTAATATATCAATAGTTAACTTCAACATAAGCGGTAAACTGTATGGCAGTAACCCTTGAAGGGTTTAGTTATCGCATCCAAAATGATTACTAGAATGAGCTATAAACTGTTTGACAGCAGCTAATATATATTAAGAAGTTCTGCGTACATATCAGCAGGTTACACTATTGTTGCCCAGGGGGTAGACCAGCAACAAAAAAAAAAAAAGAGGAGGGGAAAGGGAGGAAGATAATAGAAGAAAAAGAGAAAAGAAGAGGAAAAAAAAAAAAAACAGAGAAAAGGAAAGGAAGAAAATAGAAAGAGAGGGAGATGGGAATAAGAGAAGAAAAGAGTAAAAGAGGAAGATGAATAGGGAGGAAATGAACCTTGCAATAATACAGATGCTGGTGCTGAACGAGCCTTCCAGGAGAGTGCGACCGGACTGTCACAGACCGGTCTAGGTCAGCTCAGTCCGAGTATTGTTGTTGATAGAAGAAGCTGCAGACCAACGCCGGAGTCCTAGAGTAGCAGCAGAAGCGGCAGTGAGGGGAGAAGAGAAAAACAAAGATCTAACAATGTTTCTTCTGAGTAGAAATGTCAGGGGAGACCTCGGGCAGTCATCCGGAACCTGAAGAGCCGAGAACAGAGCAGAACCGCTGAGGTCTAGGGAAACAGAAGTACAGTAGCAGTGAGAGGAAATCCGAGAATGCAGGTCCAGGTAGTGATTTCACTGGGTAAATATGTCAGGAATGCTGCCGGCGGCCGCTGGAGCCGTGAGGAAGTAGGGGCCGGTCCGGAGGTCCCCAGCTGCAACAAGGAGGGAGAGGTGATAAGGGGCTACAGATCCCGATGGTCTTCTCTTTAGGTGGGTATGGCTGGAATCGCCAGTCAGCAGTACCCAGGACTCTCCAGGGGGCTCCTACCACAGTGATGCAGAGAAGACGAGGAAGCCTGCAATGGTTATTAAAGTTGTTCCCGCTCTTAGGGCTGAGCACAGCGGCAATGATAGAGGCGGGAAATGGCGGGAAAGCTCCAGGAAGCTTATCCTCGGGTCTCCTGGACCTCGGAGGGTCTCCCAAGCAAGGGAGAGTGGGATATGGTCCAAAGAGATCCCAGGTTGTCGTCGGTAGGTCCAGAGGTCCTTATAGAGTAGGTGAAAGCGCTACAGCCCAAACAAAGCCTCCAAGGTAGTAATCCAGGTGGAAAAAAGGAGAAAGGGCAGTCCAAGGGGTCCACAAATGGGTTAAGCAGTAATCCAGTAAGATCCAAGTGGATTTGGTAGGAAATCTACACAAAAATGCAGAAATACTGTAGCTTTTCAGCTGAAGAGCAGGAGCTCAGGCTAAGTGCGTCTGCACTCCATGAGCTCTCAAGCCACGCCCCTCCTTACATTACTTGGTGCCAGCAGGTTATGGAGATTTCGATTTTTTCTATAGATAATGATTGGTTTGCTGGGAAGATGTTCTGATAGAATGGGGTCACTCTGTAACACAAACCAATATTTATCCATCAATTTCTGGATTATCCCTTTTGATTGGCAAAACGTAGTTGTCAAACTCCATCTTGCCAAATCTAGAGCCTTTTCATCCTTCCTTTTTTCTCTGTTACTTATTCAAACAAGATTCTTGTGAATAATTTTCTGTCTTCTTTTTTTTTTAAACCAATCAAATTTTTATTGAAAGTATAACAGGGCACAAATGAAATCACAAGCCCATAAAGCTCGCACAACCAAACGACAATCAAGAAAGGTGAGGGTTGAGGGGAGTGGCCTGACAGGCAATGTGAGAGGTTGCAGCATAGAGCTCTCCCGCCCGAGATCCTGTGTCGGGCTGTGACTGCCGCTCGGCTGGGCACATTGAAAGACACTACAGTGCACCGGAGGATCCCTGGACCCCGAGGGAGTGATTTACGGCAGCAGGAGCAGAGGCGATGACCCGTAGGAGACAGACGGACGCAGGCTCCATGGACACACACAGGTCCCAAGATGGCACAGAGTCTGTGGAGGAGGTGGAGAAGAAAAATAGAGCATGGGAGCGGAGGATGGCAGCAGCAGCCAGACTGGAGAGGTTTGTGAGAGTGGAGGAAGAGAGGGGGCAGGGGAGAGGGGACAGAGACTCTGAGGCTGAAGATTCAGTGGAGGAACTAGAACAGCCTGGGAAGGAGCAGGAGGAGGGGGCTGATGAAGCTGCTAATGGCCCCAGGAGAGAGACTGTCACTGGACACACAGGGATGCAGGCAAAGTCTGCAGAATCTGAGCCCACACTTAAAGATATATTTGCAGCAGTTAACTTTTGCAAGGATGCCCTGACTACACTCACTCAACAAGTACAGGGCATGCAGAGTGAGATTAAAGGCATAAAGTCTGACATGAAGAAAGCGGCTGCAAGAACAGGAGAGGTGGAGGATAGAGTCAATGTGGCGGAGAATGATATTGTGCAGCTGCAGAAAGGTCACAAACTTTGTGCTAAACACCTAGAGGAAGTCATGGCCAAAAACGATGCCTTAGAAAATCGATCCCACAGGAACAATATAAAAATAGTGGGGGTGCCTGAGAAGGGTGAAGGTGCTAACCCCACCGAATTCATAGAGAACTGGCTCCTGCAGAAACTGGGCACGAAAGTACTATCTAAAGTATTTGTGGTGGAAAGGGCCCATAGAATCCCGATGAGACCCCCGGCCCCTGGATCAGCTCCCCGTGCCATGCAGGCCAAAATATTACACTACAGGGACAGAGATGCAATCTTGAGGAATGCAAGGAGTTCGGAAGACATGACTATTGATGGTCACAACATATCTATATATTCTGACTATTCGCCTGTGGTACAGAAGCTTAGAATGAGATTCAGAGAAGTGAAGATGAGACTGAGAGGTTATGGGATTCAGTACTCGATGCTTTACCCAGCCAAGCTGAGAGTGGTTGTATCAGATGGGGTGCAGTTCTTTCAGTCCCCAGAGGAGGTCTCGAACTGGATGGATCGCAATGATAAGAAGCTGCGGGACCAAGGAAAGGGTTGAGCAGTGATATGCTGGACTGTAGTTTGTTTTTGTTACACTTTTTTCACCTTTTTCAATTAATGCGATTTGACAATGGGACTATGGAACATAATGTCTGGTGTTCTGGTTACTGACATAATTGAGATCCTATCTGGGCTAATGGAGGTGCCGAGTAGTGGAGGCGGTATACCAACTGTTTATGTTATGTTAACTGTTTAATAAAGGCAGGAGAGCACGGTAAATGTACACAAGGTTGTAGATTGCTAGGTTATTGGCGTACGGTTGTAGCGGAGTAGTGAGGGTGTAGTTGGGCGCTATTTACCCACTCTCAGGAGAGAGGAGACAAAAGGTATCGGGTATGGGGAAGGGGGGAGTTGGGGTTGGGGGGGGAAGGGAGGGGGAGGGGAGGAATGGAGGGGGAGGGAGGACCCTGTGGAGGGTGGGGGAGGGTACTCATGATTGGGATGAGATGGGGAAGATGTGGAGAGACGTTGTTGTGGAGAATGTTGGGTATCATGCCACTAATGAAACACTATGGCGAGACAGATTAAAATTATAAGTTGGAACGTCAGGGGTCTAGCAGACAGGAGTAAGAGGGCAGTGGTGTTACGTCATTTGTTGTCCTTTAAGCCATCAATACTATGCTTATTAGAGACACATTTGGTCAGGGAGAGGTGTGGTGTGTTGGCAAGGTCCTGGATTCGACATGCATATCATGCTACCTATTCTAGTTATGCAAGGGGGGTTTCGGTCCTGGTTCACGCCTCAGTACCGTATGAAGAAGTGGAAGTAAATGTGGATAAGGATGGGCAGTATGTGTTTGTGGTGTGTCGGGTGTATGGACAGATGATGTGTCTAGTGGCAGTATATTTCCCTCCGCCATATTCAGATAGCAAACTTCACGAGATCATGGTCCTGGCCGGGCGCAGGGTGGGACTACCAATACTAGTTGTAGGGGATATGAATAATGTTCTGAATTGGTCCTTGGATAGGGAAGGGCGTGGGCGGGGGCCCGGGGAGAGTAAAGTTGAGACTCCCTTTGCTAGGCATGTTACTGAATTGGGTTTTGTGGATTTATGGAGAATAAGGAATCCAGGAGTACGATGTTTTTCGTGCTTCTCAGCCTCGCACAACTCCATGTCCAGAATAGATTTGGCATTGGGAAATAGTTGGATAGGATGATTAATAAGGTGGAATACCTGAATAAGGTGATGTCTGACCACAAACCGGTGGAGGTCAACATACAGATCGGGCCGAGAGGTGGGGCTCATGGGAGAGATTGGAAGGTTCACCCAACATGGCTGAAAACGATTGATATGGAACGTATTAAAGGGGAAATAGAGTTATTTTTTCAGGATAATGAAGGAAGCGCAGCAGTGGGAGTGGTGTGGGATGCTATGAAAGCCTACCTGAGAGGTCGTTTTATACGGGACATTTCAAGGTGTAAATCTGAATCTAGAAGGGAGGAGCAGGAGGCTATGGAGGGACTGTGATTGGCAGAAATGGAGGCGGTGAGCTTGCCCACCCTGGAGACGCAAAGGAAATTGAAAAGGGCGCAGGAGGAGGTTGATAGAATTCATATAGGCTCGGCAAAAAAAAGACAGGAGTTTCAGAGAGTGGCCTTTTTTGAAGACGGTGAAAAAGTGGGCCATTTGTTATCAGTGGTGGCAGCGGCTCAGTGGGATTCATCGTATGTATATGCTTTACGGGATAGAGAGGGTAGTATGGTGGAGGATACTGGGGGCATATTGAATATTTTTAAACAGTTTTACGAACACTTGTACACCTCCGGGCTTACGTCCACTAGGGAGGATATTGTCAACTATGTGGAAGTAGCCAACTTTAAACAAATGCAAAATGAGGAAAAACTGATTTTGGATAAACCATCCATGTCAAATGATAAAGCTCCTGGGAGTGACGGGTTGCCTGTGGAGGTGTACAAACAACTTAATGATATGCTGTTACCCAGACTATGTCAGGTATTTCAGGAGGCCTTGGTGTTCAAATATGTTTAAGGGATTTTTCAAGAAAACAGGGGGAAATGGGTAAGGGAGGGGATACACAAAGAAGAAAAAGGGGAGGGGGGGAACATTGAGCATATTACATAAATAATATCAACACCAATAATCAAGCAATAGAGATAAATATAAAATACCGTATATACTCGTGTATAAGCCGAGTTTTTCAGCCCAAAAATTGGGCTGAAAAGTCCCCCCCTCGGCTTATACACGAGTCACTATACGGGGTGAGGTGGGGTGGGGGCTGTGTCCAGGTGCTGGGGAGGCAGGAGGAGGCGGGGGGAGGCTGCTGTATGAGCGGCCCGTCACGTGGGGCCGCTCATTACATATGCACTGCATCCCCCTGTCAATCAGCGCCAGGGGGAGCAGTGCATATAGGTAGATAATGCCCCACAAATGCTGGCACACGTCCCCCCTGTTGTAAGGCCCCCCCTGCTGAATACTTACCATCCCTGGTCTTCAGCAGCACCCCGGCGCCGGTCCTCTGTGCTCCGGTCCTCCGCGATCCCGTCCTCTGTGCTCCGCTCCACGGCTGCATCCGGGTTCCCCGCGCGTCGCAGACGCGATGACGTCATTGCTTCTGCGACGCGCGGGGAACCCGGATGCAGCCGTGGAGCGGAGCACAGAGGACGGGATCGCGGAGGACCGGAGCACAGAGGACCGGCGCCGGGGTGCTGCTGAAGACCAGGGATGGTAAGTAATCAGCAGGGGGGGGGCCTTACAACAGGAGGGGACGTGTGCCAGCATTTGTGTGGGGCTGCAATACCACTGGGGCTGCAATACCACTGGGGCTGCTGTATACTGGGGCTGCAATACCACTGGGGCTGCTGTATATAGGGGCTGTATACACCACTGGGGCTGCAATACCACTGGGGCTGCTGTATATAGGGGCTGTATACACCACTGGGGCTGCAATACCACTGGGGCTGCTGTATATAGGGGCTGTATACACCACTGGGGCTGCAATACCACTGGGGCTGCTGTATATAGGGGCTGTATACACCACTGGGGCTGCAATACCACTGGGGCTGCTGTATATAGGGGCTGTATACACCACTGGGGCTGCAATACCACTGGGGCTGCTGTATATAGGGGCTGCTGTATACACCACTGGGGCTGCAATATCCACTGGGGCTGCTGTATATAGGGGCTGCTGTATACACCACTGGGGCTGCAATACCACTGGGGCTGCTGTATATAGGGGCTGCTGTATACACCACTGGGGCTGCAATACCACTGGGGCTGCTGTATATAGGGGCTGCAATACCACTGGGGCTGCAATACCACTGGGGCTGCTGTATATAGGGGCTGCTGTATACCACTGGGGCTGCAATACCACTGGGGCTGCTGTATATAGGGAGTGCAATACCACTAGGGTGCTGTATATACCACTGGGGGCTGCTGTATATACCATGGGGGCTGCTGTATATCATACTGGGGGCCTGTATATACCACTGCTGGGGGCTGCATACCTGTGCTGGGGTCCACCCTCGGCTTATACGCGAGTCAATAGATTTTCCCAGGTTTTGGGGGCAAAAGTAGGGGGGTCGGCTTATACACGGGTCGGCTTATACACGAGTATATACGGTAACAAATAAAAACCAACAACAACAAATAATAAGGACAAGTTACCAGAATTGTATCTTCAGCAAAATAGACAAATAAATTCGTAGTAGTAAAGGAACGTACTTAGGTAGAAAATAGCGAATGTAGCAATTCTATAGCAATTCTAACTGAGCCATTGTAGCGAAACGTAGTGTTGTCTCTTTTGTTCAGGGAGGTAGTCTAAACGGGCTGTATCCCAGCAGTAGGTAATGGTAAGAGTGAAGGGGAGTATGTTTCCAACCATGGCTTCCATTGGGCTAAAAACTTTGAAAACTTATTGGCGCGTATTGCAAAGTTGTATTCATACGTGCAGTGGTTAGTCACCCTCTCGACCAGGTTGGTCAACGTGGGGGGTTCGGGTTTCTTCCATCGAGAGGCCAACAGGGTCTTGGCAGTCAACAGAATGTGGGACGTTAGGAGTCTTGCATGAAGTGGCAGGTCTTCAATTCCTATCATAAGTAGTATAAACTCTGGGGTGTAGGGTATCTGTATCCTCGTGATGTTCCTGATCAGGGTTATTTCCGACCAGTAGTGTCTCAAAGAGGGACAGTGCCAAAGGATGTGTGATAACGTGCCCCGGGACCCACATTCTCTCCAACATAATGGGGAGTGGGCGGGGTCAATATGATGTAATACTACTGGGGTACAATACCATCTTGAGAGTGTCTTATAATAGCTTTCATGTAGGGTGGCACATTTCGAACTGGAGTACGTGATTTTGATTGCTTTAGCCATTTTTTCAAGGTTAATATGAATGCCTAGTTCTTCCTCCAAGCTTTGAAAAACGAGAGGGGCAATAGTTCCAACTCGTTGTTAATAATTTTATATAAGGAATTCGTTTTCCAGATTGAGTCCTTATGTGGCGATTTTATTAGTTCTGCTATTATTTGAGGTACATCAGATTCGAGGCGATGGGTTTTGAGATATTTAGCTAAGGTCCTCCAAGATGTCCTGTCATCTCTGTTTAAGGAAAATGTACTTTGTAGGTCGTGAAAGGGTAAAGGAGAGCCATCCCTCACCAAGTCATTTACATAGTGGTCTTTGTTGCTTTTCCAGTTGGAGAGGTCCAAATTAGGGATCAGTATTTCAAGGGATTCAAGTGGTATTTTCCTAAGAGTGGTCGAGATATAGTGTTTAGTTGCTTTTTTACTAAGGTGTCTCCAGGCCTGAATAGTGGCCTTAATTATTGGTTGGGCCGGGAGTTTTTTGGAGGGTTCTATTAGGTGTGCTATAAGCAGAGCCTTTAGATTGTTGTTTGCAAAGGATCCTTCTATGGAGATCCAAGGCATGTCAGCAGAACTATAGAGCCATATTTGCGATAATTTAACGATGGAGGCTAGGTAATAGTTATGGAGATTAGGGACTCCCAGACCTGCCGACCTCTTGTGTCTCTCCAAAGACATCCTGGCAACTCTCGGCCTCTTACCCAGCCATATAAATGAACGTAGTTGGGCCTGAAGCTTGGTAAACCACTTCTTCGGGATAAACGTAGGGATTGATCTCATGATGTACAAATATTTTGGGAGCAAAAGCATTTTGAAAGCCTCGATTCTACTTAGCCATGTTAGTTCGATTCAGGAGAGTCGCAGATAGTCTTGGCGAAAGATGTCATAAAGGAATGATAGATTTGTGTGTACAACAGTCGATGATGGTTTGGTTAGCGTTATTCCTAGGTAAGAATTTCCTTCTCCTTCCAAGAAAAATCAAACTCCTCTTTAAGATATATAAGAAGAGTCTCATCGACATTAAACTCCAAGACCTGGGACTTAGATTTGTTGATTTTATAGAATGAGAGTTGGGAATATGTCGCAAGTTCCATCTCAAGATGTCTAAGAGACTTGAGTGGATTGGTGATAGATAAGAGGATATCATCCACGAAAAGTGATATCTTATGATGATGTTGGTTTAATGAGATCCCTTTGATGTTATCATTCCGTCTAATACTTGAGGCCAGTGGTTCGATGAAAAGGGCAAAGAGGAATGGAGAGAGTGGGCACCCCTGCCTAGTGCCATTTGACAAGGGAAATGCGGGAGATAACAAGTTGTTTGAATATACCCTAGCTGTGGGGGTCCCATACATTGATTCAATGATACGAGGAATGTTTCCTCTAAGTCCGAATTTTTCAAGGGTTTTGAATAGAAATTTCCACTGGACCCTATCAAATGCCTTCTCGGCGTCTAATGCCAAAAAGGTTGAGGGTTGTCCCAAGATTTCTATATGGGAGATTAAATCTAATGCTCGTCTAGTTGCGTCGACTGTTGTGCGTCCCGGTATAAAGCCCGCTTGATCTGGATGTATGAGCTTGATGACATATTTTTTTAGTCTGGTAGCTGCCAATTTGGCCAGGAGATTTAGTATTCAGGAGGCCTTGGGAGAGGGACGTCTGCCAGACTCCATGAGGGAGGCCACCATAGTGGTTCTTCCGAAGGAGGGTAAAGACAAGTATAAGGCTGAGTCGTATAGGCCCATTTCATTGCTGTCGGTAGACGCTAAGTTGTTAGCCAAAGTTATGGCACGTAGGTTAACGGGTGTGGTGTCGGGCTTGATTCACCCTGATCAGTCTGGCTTAATACCGAATAGGTCGACCGCAATCAATCTACGGAGATTGTATGTCAATATGCAATTGTCGGCAGATAATGCAGGTTGTAGAGTAGTTGTGTCTTTGGACGCTCATAAAGCGTTTGACAGCGTGGAGTGGGACTATTTATGGGCGGTATTAAAAAGAATGGGCTTTGGACAGACGTTCCTTCAATGGGTAAAGTTGCTTTATTCCTCCCCTGGCCTGTGTAAGGGTGAATGGAATAAGATCAGATAAATTTGCTCTCACCAGAGGCACCCGATAGGGATGCCCTCTATTTCCGTTATTATTTGCCCTTGCGATTGAACCACTGGCGGCTCGTATTAGACAGTCAATTGAAGTAGTTGGCTTTAAATATGGTCAGGTGGAGGAAAAGATCACACTTTATGCTGATGATATACTCTTATTCCTGCAGGACTCCTGAGACGCACTTACACATGCAGTGGAGGTAATTGAGAAATTTGGAGCAATGTCGGGATTGCGGATAAATTGGGAAAAATCCAGTTTAATGCTGATAGACAGGGATGATGAAGAAGAGGTGGGACCTATAGAATGTGCTGAGCTCAAAGTTGTAGAGCAATTTAAATATCTGGGCATGAAGGTAGCGTTACCGGTTACAGATTTTGTCCGATTGAATATAGACCCGTTGTTGATCAAACTAAAAGATAAGGCACAAGCATGGTCCAAATTGCGCCTCTCAGTGGTGGGCAGGGCGAACCTGGCCAAAATGATCCTTATGCCTAAAATTCTTTACGTGCTTCATAACTCTCCTGTGTGGCTCCCGTGGGGGTTGTTAAACTCTCTATTTAGGGATTTTGTATGGGGCAGGGGGCAACCCAGAATTAAACTTGAAATCTTGACACGGCCAAAGTCGGAAGGGGGAATTGCTTTACCAAATCCTTGGATTTATTTTTTAGCATCCCAGAGCCAGCATCTTAGAGGGTGGGTATCGAGAGGGGAGGGAGACTCAGAAAAAAAGGTTTTGGAACTTATGACTGGCAGGTCCCCACTGGTACAGAGCTTGGAGGCGGGAGATCTGGGACAGTTTGGGGGGAGGTTTCCCACCATGTGCTTGGTACAGAGGGTGTGGTCTCGAGTGAAGAAACTGAGGGGCATAAGTGGCTTCACGAAATATACTCCTGTGTGGATGAATAGAAACTTAGGTGAACTCTGTAAGTTGGGAGGTCAGAGAGCATGGACACGTGGTGGTCTTGAGTATCTATGGCAGCTTGAAGAGAAGGGGAGGTTGAAGTCCTTTGAGTCATTAAAGCAAGACTTTGCGATCCCGGACACAGATGGGTTCTTATATCACAGGGTGGCACATGCCTATAACAGACAAAGGAGACTGAGTAATCTCAAGATTCACAAGGACATAGTGTTGGACTATATTTGTATGGATGGTGATTTCGACTATATATGGCGATCTGTTGCATACATTCTTGCTGCGGCATCCTACACGGGCTCGGGATAAATGGGAAGAAGAAATAGGGGAAATAAATGATGAAGTGTGGGACACTATACTGGAATATGGTCCGAAGTTGTCTTTGAGTGAGCCGGGTAGGATGTCGCAGCTTATTTGGTGCACAGAGTTTATAGATCGTCTGAGTTTTTGCACAAGATTGGTGTTAGGAGTACATCAGAATGTCCGCGATGCATGCATGAGGGTGCGGTAGTGCTACATATGATGTGGGAATGTCCGAGACTGCAAGCTTTTTGGATGGTTGTGATAAATTTGATTGAGGGAAGGTATGGATGCGTGATTCCGAGAATACCAATTGTGTGTGTGTTAGGTTATGTGGAAGAAATAATTGTGACGAGTGTGCAGAAGATTGCAGTGGCAAGATTGATATTCATGGCGAGGAAGTTGATTGTGAGGGCGTGGATCAGGGCCGAGCCTCCCTCCAGGATAGTATACTTACGACAAGTGGCGTATATCATACGAACAGAGGAGAATATATATAAGAAAAGGAATACCTTTACAATGTTTGTGGGATCCATGGTTGCGGGTGGAGGATAATGTGTCAGGAGGTGTATGAGCGACGACTGTGACGAATGTGTTCTTTTATACTGCTGGACCTATGGCTAAAGAAGAAGATGGAGGATGTATATATGAGGATTCTAGATATAAGTGCTATTGTTTGTATAGAAATGCATACAGGGAATCTGTTCACGAGAATGGAGGGTGGGGGGTGGGATCCATAGTTGGGTTTATATCACATAAAAGGTAAAATAATGTGATATTGTCTTTCTGATGTGTGTTGCAATATTATGCTGAGTTTAATAAAAAAACATCTGAACAAAAAAAATGAAAGGTGAGGGTTAGACATACAAAAAGGAAGGGGGGGGGGAAGATGGAGGGGGAAGGGAAATTTACAAAGAAGATGCAAGCTTAATTAAACTTAGTTACAATCTTATATCACGAAAAGCTTCATGCCATTGGAAACCGCAGGGTCACAATATACAATGAATCATTGGGGAATGTAGAGGAAGCGTCTACTTATACCCAATCAGCAAATGCGGAGCAACGTGAGCAGAGGAGAGCCAGGGGTCCCACCAGGCCAGAACCATGTTCTTTTTAGATAGGGTTCCAGCAAGCATTAACTCATAACTCAAATGTGTGTTAATAGTAGTAAGATGTTCAGATCTGGAGGGAACCGAGGCCGCCCTCCAATGTTTGGAGATGCATTATCTGGCGGCCACCAAAACATTAGCGATAATCGGTTTCAACGGAGGTGGGAAGTCCGCTAACCCTATGCCCAACACCGCCAGCGATCCAGTCAAAGAAAAAGGGAGCTGGGTCACCTCTGCAAGTAGGTCCTCTACTTGACGCCTAAAGATTTGAATATAATAGCAACTCCACCAGACATGAGCTTGCGAACCCCTCGCAGAGCACCCCTTCCAACACAAAGCCGAGAAGGAGTTGTTGAATTTAGCCATCTGAGTCGGAGTGATGTACCACAGTAGCTTGATGTAAAGCCGATAGGGTGAGTTAGGGCCAAGCGGCACGCATCAGGTGATGCTGAAAATGAGAGGGAGGACACCCAGGACGACATACAGGGAAGTTTAGCCCCCACTCCATGTAGCAAAAGTGCTTGATATAAGATGGAGATCCCATGAGATAAATACGTGCGGGGTTTAAAGAATCTCTGGATCGGTGTGCCGATGAGACCTTCCCGAGTCATGAGAGGTTTAAAGCTCTGCAACAAACTTCGAAGTTGAAAATACTGGAACAACGCCGTCTGTGGCAGGGCAAACCGGAGTTTCAAGTCTTCAAAAGACAACATCCCCTCAGGACAAAACAGATCAGAGATCTTCAGTATATCGCAGTTCCTCCATACACTCAGGGATAGATTATCTATCGAGCACTCAAGAGCTTGTAAAGAAATATGGGGATACAAAAATGGAAGGTGGGAAGGGGCCAGTGAAACCCATAACCTAAGAGCGGCCTTAATTGACCGAAGGTGCTGGCTAAGGGAAGATGGGCATAGCATTGTTGCTCTAACAAAAGCTTAAGAGAGTATCGGGGTTGCATTGTGTGACTCAATTTGGAACCAATGGAAAACCGAATCACCCACCAGAGCTTTAGTGGCTCCAGCAACGCCGCCTTATGATAAAACAGCACCCTGGGAACTCCCAGACCTCCCCCAGTGTAAGGCAGGGTCATAATTTGACGTTTGATTCTATGTGGCTTTTTATTCCAGATAAAACGATCCACAGCAGACTGAAAGGCCGAAATTAGTTTGGAGGGAATAGACAGCGGCAGACATCTGAAGAGGTATAACAGTTTGGGAAGGAGCATCATTTTAGTCATTTGAATTCTGGCCATCCAGGAGAGAAAGGGGATGTAGAATTGATCAATGTCCCTCTTTATGTCTTTTAGTGTGGCTTCACAGTTAATTCGAACAATGTCCAAAAGATGGGGGTAATTTGAATGCCCAAATAGGAAAAGCCAAGGGGAGACCATAAAAAGGGATATTGAGACTGAATCTGTAGCTGAAACGGGACAGAGAGAAAGAGTGGGAAAAGAGATGATTTAGTTAGGTTAAGTTTATAGAAGGATGCTTCCGAAAATTGGTTTAAGATAGAGGTGAGTCCACGGAGGGCGTCAAGGGGTTCAGAACATGTGAGGACAACATTGTCCGCATATAACCCCACCTTATGTTCGGTCTTTCCCACCATCACTCCCCTAACTTCGGGAGACTGTCAAATCATAGCAGCTAGGGATTCCATTACCAACGCAAAGACAAGAGGGGAGAGGGGGCAACCCTGACGGGTACCATTAGAGATAGAAAAAATACGGGACGAAAACCCCGACGCGCGAACCGAGGCACAAGGGTTGGTATATAAAGCCATTATAGCTCTAACAATCTGGCCCGCCAAACCAAATTTATATAGTGTGCTCTCGATATATCCCCAGTGTACCCTGTCAAACGCCTTTTCGGCGTCAAGAGACAGGAATACACTGGGGAGGCGCCCCCTCTCCACCACATCCAGCAAGTCAATCAGGCGTCTAGTCCCATCCCTAGTCTGCCTCCCCGGTATAAACCCAACCTGGTCGGGATGAATTAGGCACGGGAGCACTGTCATTAACCTATTGGCCCAAAGCTTTGCGTATATTTTGATATCACAATTTTAATAAAGCAATGGGTCGAAAGTTCCACGGGGGAAGTAGTGGGCTTCCCAGGCTTAGGGAGTGTTGCAATGGCAGCCTCCAATCCCTTTTTGCAGATGACACCAGAAGAAATCCATGAGGAAAATAAGCGTGTGAGAAACGGGGCGAGAATAAGTTGAAATTGGGAGTAATATCTAAAAGGGAATCCATCAGGACCAGGGGTAGAGCGTTTTTTAGAATCCCGTATCACCTGGCAAACCTCAGATTCGGAGATTGGGGCATTAAGGGAGGCCAACCGGTCAGGGGTGAGACATGGGAGTTTGACCTTGTCTAAAAAGGCATTGATAGAGGTCGGGGTAGGCTGGGCCAGAGAGGCGTCCAAATTAAGATTGTATAGAGAGGAATTAAAGGAGGCAAATTCCTCAGCAATTTAAATAGGGTTGTTTATTCGGGTACCATCTGGTTTAAGTAGAAAAGGTATTTTCGTCTGTACTTCCCGTTTTTTGACTCGCCTGGCGAGGAGGGTCCCAGCTCTATCGCCCATTGAATAAAATTTGAAACGAGATTTCTTAAGCGCATGTTCAGCTTTATGGAGAATTAGATGCTGAACATTCAATCTGGCCTGAGAGATTTCAGAAAAAAGCTGTGGGGAGGGGGAAGTCTTATGGCAGGCCTCCAGGGCAGACAGGGCCGCATGGAAAGAAGAGTTAAATTTCTTTTTCATTGTTGCTGCAATTTTGAGGAACAGACCCCGAATTACTGCCTTATGTGCAAACCACAAGGTGTCATCTTGCACCTCCCCAGTGTCGTTGGATACAAAAAACTCCCCTAAAGCCCGTTCAATCTGCTTTGAACTATCCTGATCCGAGAGAAGATATTCATTTAGTCGCCAATGTGAGGGAGGTCTAATAGCCTGAGGGTCCTCCAGGATCACAGATACTGGTGCGTGATCAGTCCATGAGATGTTGACTATGGTGGCAGATGTACAGTGAGGAAGCGCAACATCATCAATCAAAATGTAATCAATTCAACTGTATGTTCCATGCCTTGGGGACATAAAGGTATAGTCACGTTCGCCACAGTGGATATACCTACAAATATCATGAAGATGGTGAGAGCTCACAAGTGGAGCCATTTTGCCTCTTGAAGCTGAAGAGGCAGAGCAATCTAAGATTTTAGACATAGGAATATTGAAATCCCCTGCAACCAACTTATACCCATGATGGATAGTACCCAAGGTCTGGAAGACACTACATAAAAACCTTAATTGACCACAGTTAGGGGCATAAAGTGAGACCACAGTGTACGAACAGAGTTGATGAGACAGAGGACGATGAGAAATCTACCCTGTGGATCAATGATAGAGCAGACTTCCTGAAATGCTATGGAACTGCTAAAAAAAATGGCTACCCCTGCTTTTTTCACTTGATCATTAGCAAAGTAACGGTACGGGAACAGCTGCAAAGGCATACGCGCATTATCCCGCTCCAGGAGGTGTGTCTTCTGAAGACAGACTATATCATGGCGTCCCAATCCCAGCAGTCTCCAAACCACTGATCTCTTTGCTGGGGAGTTAAGCCCATTCACATTCACTTAATACACTGAAATACTCATACTTAAGCTGTAGAAACAATGCAAAAAAATGTAACCCTTGTGGAAATAAAAGTCCGTGAAGGATACACGAGAACAAGAAGTCCTGGAACTGCATAAATGCACCTGCAAAGTAAGGGACAGACAAACAAGAGGGAGGGGAGACAGACAGGGATAACAGCCACTGAACAAACACAACAAGGTCCATTCGGGAACCCGAACGAGGAAGGTGAAATCATAAAATAATTCACCTAAATGGGGCCAAAAAACCAGAGGCCTGGTTCATTTTGAACAATAATGTTTTTTTCTTTAATGGTTCTGTGTATAGACAGAAGAGGGGCTGCGCAATGGGGACGAGGTTCGCACCAAGTTATGCCAATTTATACATGGGTGCATTCGAATCCGTCTCCATTGCGCAGTCCAATTGGGTCAAAAATCCTATTGCGTTTTACAAACGCTTCATAGATGATCTCATCTTCCTATGGAAGGGAACGAAAGAAGAGGCAACAACCTTTTGTTATGGAACTAAATAATAACTCATGGGGATTGACATTTACCATGTTCACATCCAATTCAGCCCTCCAGTATCTGGATCTGTGGGTGCGTTTTGACAGCCTGGGGAAGGTGTACACTTCCACTTTTTTAAGCCCATAGATGTCAACAGCTACCTAGAATTTAATAGTGGGCACCTCCCCAGGTGGCTTATAAACGTTCCATATGGACAGTACTGGAGGGTTAGAAAAAATTGCACTAATATGCATCATGATTTCCAGATAGAATCTAAAATTAAAAAAAAAGTTTCCTTGAAAAGGGTTATCCGAAAAAATTATTGCAGGACGCCTACAAGAAGGCAAAAAATTATACACAAGAATCTTGTTTGAAAAAAGTAATAACTAGAGAAAAAAGGAAGGATGAAAAGGCTCTAGATTTGGCAAGATGGAGCTTGACAACTACGTTTTGCCAAACAAAAGGGATAATCCAGAAATTGATGGATAAATATTGGTTTGTGTTACAGAGTGACCCCATTCTATCAGAACATCTTCCCAGCAACCAATCATTATCTATAGAAAAAAATCGAAATCTGCATAACCTGCTGGCACCAAGTAATGTAAGAAGTAAACATAAAAATATAAATATTGTAAAAACAGGGGGAGTCAGTGATAGTACCGATAAGGATTGTTTCCCGTGCAATACCTTGAAATGCCTATGATGCTGTCCAGTCATTGGAAATGGTGTCAAGACCTTTACCTCTTTTACGACAAAAGAAACTTTTAACATAAAATTTAGGGCTGATTGTCAAACCTCATATATTGTTTACCTCATGGAGTGTCCATGTGGGATACAGTATGTGGGTCGTGCTGTGCAGGCGATGCATAATCATCTTAACGGACACAGACACAATATTAAATCTGGATATTTTTTACATAGTGTCTCCAAACACTATGCAGCTTGCCATAATAAAGATGCAAGCAAGATGAGAATACCAATAATAGACCATGTTAATGAGGGGGTCTCCAACCGTTTGGGTACCCTTATTAAGAGAGAAAATTTCTGGATTTATAAGTTGGGAACACTAAGCCCAGAAGGCCATAATGTGATATTAGAAAATGTGTCCAAACATAGATGACGAAAAATGGAGAATCGTTTAAAAGCACATATAGACATATATGTGTGTATAATTCTTTGGTGCACATATTGTTAGTAGTCATACCTCATGTCTGAATGAATATTGATGGTCTCCCCAATCGATAGACAAATACAGCACATTATATAGATTATATGGATCATATTCACAAATATATGCACAATTTTTATGACAGTATTTTATGATGAATTCTTATGATAGTATTTTATGATGAATTTTTATGACGTATTTTTTGATGTATTTAATATGACTGAATTTTATTTATTTGTTTGCTGTAGATAATTGTAATTTAGATACTTTGAGGAGTAACAGCAGAGCATATACAAAAGTTTATTTTATTTCATTTTTATTTTAATTGCTTCTTATTGCGTTTTTATTGCGTTTTTTTGTATTCCGGATTTGCAAGTAGAGGTGTATTACCATACTATTTAGGAGATAGATAGAATGAGAATGAGTATTCTGGTAAAGTGAGAGTTAACGGGTATGTAACTTTTACTAATTTACCAATCAGGTTATACTGAACCCTATAAATGTTTGATCTTCTCCATTTACCTTCTACAACCACCTGATGAAGACGGTCCCATGCACCGTCGAAACGCATTGTGGAGCTTGCAGGAGGGATATTAATAAAGGTTTGGTAATTTCTGCTCAAACATCCTTATGCTGTCATCCTTAGCGCTCCATTGAGACTTCTAAAATTTTGTCCATTACTATATCTCCCTCTGCTTGAGGGAGCAGAAGCTGGAGCTGCCCTTGAATGTGATAGTTTAATTTGGGACAAAACCGCTATGGAGAGATTACAGTTGTAATCAAAATCTATCAAATCCAACTTAAGGATCTGCGGTTAAGCCCACTGCAGCCCTGTGAACTACAGGACCTGTGATGACATAGTCACGTGACCACAGCGACCACGTTACCATCCAGGAAGAGGACGCATCTGTGGAGAGAGGGCACCGCAAGATGCCATCTGACAGATCAGATAATCCTCCTACAAACAGGCTCTTTACCAGGGTTGTGCAGGGCTGGCACAATCTTAGCAGGTTAGTGCAATCGCACATAATAGCTTCTTTAAAAGTGACCATAGTTACCACCCAGCGCCCCTTCTCTCTTTTTTGTACCTTAAAGAGGACCTGTCACCAACCATACATGGTGATCTAATTACAGCACTGAATGCAGCATGTCTGCTGCATCCAGGCAAGGGGTCCCCCAGCCCTTGAGCCCCCCTGTACCCCGAGATAATACACTTTGAAAACTTACATAGTGGAGCCAAATAGGAGGTGGCTTGTGGCTGGAGCCAAAGGGCAGTTTCACACCCCCTGTATGTTTAATCCGCCCACCGTCGCCTCCCTGATGCCAATCATTGTCTCTCTCGCCTGCTGCATATTACACAGAGCTTATTGCAGTGATGGCCGCTTTGCCCTGCCCCCTGCGGTGATGTCACCGCTTATACCCGCCCTGCTCCATGGATAACATAGAGCAGGGCGGGGAAAGGCGGTGATGTCAGAGCAGAAGTACAGTCGTCCCGCCCCCTGCTGTGACATTACCGCTTATACCCGCCCTGCTCCATGTTAACCATGGAGCAGGGCGGGTATAAGCGGTGATGTCACCGAATGGGGGCAGGACAATGCGGCAAGAACTGCACCCCTTGCTCTGTGTTATGCTGCAGGCGAGGGAGACAATGATTGGCATTAGGGAGGCAGCGGTGGGCAGATTAAACATGCAGGGGGTGTGAAACTGCCCTTTGGCTCCGGCCACAAGCCACCTCCTATTTGACTCCACTATGCAAGTTTCAAAGTGTATTATTCGGTACAGGGAACTCAAGGGCTGGGACCCTTGCCTGGATGCAGCAGGACATGCTATAATGGATCACCATGTATGGTTGGGGGACAGGTCCTCTTTAACTAATACCCAGATAGACCTATGTGCCTTCTCCATTATTTTTGTATTGACATGAACAAAGGTATTTTAAACAAGTCACTACCACTACTTTTTCTCTTGGTGACAAAGGCGTATTTATTAAACAAGTCACTACCACATACTTCCCCTTGGTGACCTCAGATGGGGATGACCATGGGATGTGGTTTCAATCTGTAGAAAATTATGGGATCCCCAACTTTCAGGACATCTTTACCACAGGTTTCAGGTTTAAGATTTTGTGGTCATGTTTCCTATCATGATTTTACCTTTTCATAGAGATGAAATGAAACATAGCATGGAACGTTTCATCCATCTGGCCGATATTAATTTGGGTCTGATGCTCAGGCCTCGCATTAATGTAAAAAACATGTATGTTTTTCCTTTCAGGAGCACAATGTTGAATATGTGTCCACCATAATTATGCCTGCCACAAGAACCCAAATATTCCTAACTGTATGCTGGCTCCAAAAAGGATGGTTGATGCGTTTCGAAATTCAGCAGAACTGACTCCAGAGGTGAGAGAAGTGACTCTTCCCAAGCTCTGTATACACGCCCCCACCCACAGAACTAGTATCTGTTTCTCAGCAGGTAACCAGTTTAATTACCTGTTCACACCAGGGGGTCCTAGCTGAACAGGGGATAAATGATGCGTTTGATTGCAAGCTCTTGGTTCATTTAAAAATATGATGAAGCCATGTTTTAATAGACTGATCGTCTCACAACTATTACATTATGACAGTTTTTTTTGTATTTTTTTTCAAATTGTATTTTTTTTACTTATTCTCACTATGGAACTTCTACATTTTTTCTTTTCATCATTGGTTTCATACACTCCAGTGCATGAGACCTGTCAGTGTTTCACTTTTGACTCGGCTTGTTACAGCATGATAATGGCAGGCCCTAACAGTAAAATATACTCCGAGGTTATTAAATGACATCCGGTTGCAAAAGGAACTATCAGCAACCATAATCTCAATTGTGGTTGCCAATAGGGTAAAGAGGTAGCCTTTTTCCTTGTTTACCATTTAGATGCTTCTATCATGATTGTCTACAGCAAATAGGGAATTTAAAGGCCCTAATTGGTGTTTAAATCAAATGGGATAGATGCAGCTTATCAGCTGTGATATACAGCTGACACTCATTGTAAGTTAGGTCCATATATATTTGGACACTGACACAATTTTTTTTTAAACACCGGGGGGGGAGGCCATTCTGCCCCTCTACATTCTACCCCTGCTCTGCCCCCACTCCATTCTGCCCCTAACCTGCCCCCACTACATTCTACCCCTGATCTGCTTCTGTCTATTCTGCCTCACTCCACTCTGCCCCCACTCCATTTCTGCCTCTGCTCTGTCCCCACTACATTCTACCCCTGCTCTGCCCCCACTACATTCTACCCCTCATCTGCCTCACTCCACTCTGCCCCACTCCACTCTGCCCCCACTACATTCTGCACCTGCTCTGCCCCACTCCACTATGCCCCGCTCTGCCACACTCCACTATGCCCCTGCTCTGCTCCACTACATTCTACCCTGATCTGCCTCACTCCAGTCTGCCCCACTCCATTCTGCCTCCGCTCTGCACCATTCTACTCTGCCCCCACTCCATTCTGCTCCTGCTCTGCTCCACTACATTCTACCACTGATCTGCTTCACTCCACTCTGCCCCACTCCATTCTGCCTCCGCTCTGCCCCCGCTCTGCCCCATTCCACTCTGCCCCCACTCCATTCTGCCCCTGCTCTGCACCACTACATTCTACCCCTCATCTGCCTCACTCCACTCTGCCCCACTCCATTCTGCCTCCGCTCTGCCCCACTCCACTCTGCCCCCACTCCATTCTGCCCATGCTCTGCTCCACTACATTCTACCCCTCATCTGCCTCACTCCACTATGCCCCACTCCATTCTGCCTCCGCTCTGCCCCACTCCACTCTGCCCCACTCCATTCTGCCCCTGCTCTGCTCCACTACATTCTACCCTTCATCTGCCTCACTCCACTCTGCCCCACTCCATTCTGCCTCTGCTCTGCCCAATTACACTCTACCCCCACTCCACATTATACTGTGCTAACCACTGACCCACCATTATACTGTGCTAACCACTCACCCACCATATGCTGTGCTAACCACTGACCCACCGTATAGTGTGCTAACCACTGAGCCAGCGTATACTCTGCTAACTACTAACCAACCCTTTACTTGTGCTAACCACTAAGCCACCGTATACTGTGCTAACCACTAACCAACCATATACAATGCTAACCACTGAGCCACTGTATACTGTGCTAACCACTGACCCACCATATACAGTGCTAACCACTGCCCCACCATCTACTCTGCTAATCACTGACCCACAATATACTTTGCTAACCACTGATCCACCATATACTTTGCTAACAACTGAGCCAGCATATACAGTGCTAACCACTAAGACAGCATATACAGTGCTTACCACAGAGCTATCATATCCTGTGCTAACCACTCACCCACCATATACTGTGCTAACCACTGAGCCACCGTATACTGTGCTAATCACTGACGCACCATATACTGTGCTAACCACTGACCCACCATATACTGTGCTAACCACTAAGCCAGCATATATAGTGCTAACCACTGAGCCAGCGTATACTCTGCTAACTACTAACCAACCCTATACTCTGCTAACCACTAACCAACCATATACAGTGCTAACCACTGAGCCACTCTATACTTGCTAACCACTGACCCACCATATACAGTGCTAACCACTCACCCACCATATACTCTGCTAACCACTGCCCCACCATATGCTGTGCTAACCACTGCCTCACCATATGCTGTGCTAACCACTGATCCACCATATGCTGGGCTAACCACTGACCCACCATATGCTGGGCTAACCACTGACCCACCATATACTGTTCTAACCACTGAACGACCATACACTGCTAACCCCTGAGCAACTATATTCAGTGCTAAGCATTGAGCCACCGTATACAGTGCTAAGCACTGAGCCACCGTATACACTGCTAACCACTGAGCCACCTTATACAGTGCTAACCACTGAGCCACCTTATACAGTGCTAACCACTGAGCCACCTTATACAGTGCTAACCACTGAGCCACCTTATACAGTGCTAACCACTGAGCCACTGTATACAGTGCTAACCACAAAGCCACTGTATAAAGTGCTAAACACTGAGCCACCATACAGTGCTAACCACTGACCCACTATACAGTGCTAACCACTGACCCACCATATACACCATATTAATCCCGCAACAGCAGCGTACTTTCTGGAGAGAGGACTGTACTATTCAGCGGCTATTTCTACAGCACCTGTTCATTTCACCGCACTCCTGATGCAATAGCATCGGCCCTATTTCCCACTCGGCGTCCTGGACCAATCGGATGGCCGTCCTGTCTTTACCACAGAGCGCCCAATTCGCTCCTTCCCCTCAGGTCACATGTGTGACCTGAGGGGAGGGACTGATCCTCTCTGCAGCCCCCACCTCGCTGCAGAGGACAATGGCGTGTGACTGGGGTGGCGATCAGCCCCAGCACGCAGCCACGTCCTGCCGCCGAGCGGTGATGTCGTCGCTCCAGTCGCATCTCTCCTCACCCCTCCAGCCTCCCGCCACATCATACTCTGCTATCTACAGAGACCCCTCTATACTCTGCTACCCACAGAGCTGTCTCTATACTCTGCTACCCACAGAGCCACCTCTATACTCTGCTACCCACAGAGCCAACTCTATACTCTGCTACCTCAGAGCCAACTCTATACTCTGCTACCCACAGAGCCGCCTGTATACTCTGCTACCCACAGAGCCGCCTGTATACTCTGCTACCCACAGAGCCGCCTGTATACTCTGCTACCCACAGAGCCGCCTGTATACTCTGCTACCCTCTGAGCTGTCTCTATACTCTGCTAACCACAGAGCTGCCTGTATACTCTGCTACCCACAGAGCCGCCTGTATACTCTGCTACCCACAGAGCCACCTCTATACTCTGCTATTCACAGAGCCGCCTGTATACTCTGCTACCCACAGAGCTGCCTGTATACTCTGCTACCCACAGAGCCGCCTGTATACTCTGCTACCCACAGAGCTGCCTGTATACTCTGCTACCCACAGAGCCACCTCTATACTCTGCTATTCACAAAGCCGCCTGTATACTCTGCTACCCACAGAGCTGCCTGTATACTCTGCTACCCACAGAGCCGCCTGTATACTCTGCTACCCACAGAGCCGCCTGTATACTCTGCTACCCACAGAGCCGCCTGTATACTCTGCTACCCACAGAGCCGCCTGTATACTCTGCTACCCACAGAGCTGCCTGTATACTCGGCTACCCACAGAGCCGCCTGTATACTCTGCTACCCACAGAGCCGCCTCTATAATCTGCTACCCACAGAGCCGCCTGTATACTCTGCTACCCACAGAGCCGCCTGTATACTCTGCTACCCACAGAGCCGCCTGTATACTCTGCTACCCACAGAGCCGCCTGTATACTCTGCTAACCACAGAGCCACCTGTATACTCTGCTACCCACAGAGCCGCCTGTATAATCTGCTACCCACAGAGCCGCCTGTATACTCTGCTACCCACAGAGCCCCCTGTATACTCTGCTACCCACAGAGCCGCCTGTATAATCTGCTACCCACAGACCCGCCTGTATACTCTGCTACCCACAGAGCCGCCTGTATACTTGCTACCCACAGAGCCGCCTGTATACTCTGCTACCCACAGAGCCGCTTGTATACTCTGCTAACCACAGAGCCACCTCTGTACTCTGCTACCCACAGAGCCGCCTGTATAATCTGCTACCCACAGAGCCGTCTGTATATCTGCTACCACAGACCCGCCTGTATACTCTGCTACCCACAGACCCCCTGTATACTCTGCTACCCACAGAGCCGCCTGTATACTCTGCTACCCACAGAGCCGCTTGTATACTCTGCTAACCACAGAGCCACCTCTATACTCTGCTACCCACAGAGCCGCCTGTATAATCTGCTACCCACAGAGCCGTCTGTATACTCTGCTACCCACAGACCCGCCTGTATACTCTGCTACCCACAGACCCCCTGTATACTCTGCTACCCACAGAGCCGCCTGTATACTCTGCTACCCACAGAGCCGCTTGTATACTCTGCTAACCACAGAGCCACCTCTATACTCTGCTACCCACAGAGCCGCCTGTATAATCTGCTACCCACAGAGCCGTCTGTATACTCTGCTACCCACAGACCCGCCTGTATACTCTGCTACCCACAGAGCCCCCTGTATACTCTGCTACCCACAGAGCCGTCTGTATACTCTGCTACCCACTGACCCGCCTGTATACACACAATTCATTTCACCGCGCTCCCGATGCAATTGCATCGGGCCTTTTTACTAGTAGTATATATGTATGTGTCTTCAGATTCAGTGTCCTTATCAGCCTAACGAAGGGGCCATAGTGTCCCAAAAGCTTGCTATACTTACTATCTTTTCAGTTAGCCATTAAAAGGTATCAACCACTGAGGACTCTCAGATTGCAATATATTTTTTTATATATTTTAGGAGTTGTAGTTGGTCCATTTTCTACCGACTCCAACTCCGACTGCACCAAAATGGGCTCCGACTCCACCTCAACAATGCAAAAAGACCTGAACGCCCACAGAAGACAACAGTGATGAATGATCGCAGAAAAATTACCATGGTGAAGAGAAACTCCTTTAACCACAGCCAACCAAGTGAACAACACTCTTCAAGATGGTTCACTGCACAGTGCAAGCCATTGATTAGCCTCAACAATAAGAAGGCTAGAATGGACTTTGCTAGAAAACAACTTCAAAAAATAGCACAGTTCTGGAAGAATATTCTTTGGACCGATGAAACTAAGATCAAGCTCTACCAAAATGATGAAAAGAAAAAGTATGGTGAAGGCATGGTACAGCTCATGACCCAAAGCATACCACATCATCTGTTAAACACAGTGGAGGCGGTGTGATGGCTTGGGCATGCATGGCTGCCAGTGGCATTGGGTCCCTAGGGTTTATTGATGATGTGACATAGGACAGAAGCAGCCAAAAGAATTTTGGGGTTTTCACAGACATACTGTGTGCTCAGATCCTGCCAAACTGATTGGTCAGCATTTCGTAATATAGATGGACAATAACCCAAAACATACAGCCAAAGCAACCCAGGAGTTTATTAAAGCAAAAAAGAGGAATATACTTGAATGGTCAAGTTAGGCTGCCTTCAGACTTGCAGATGCATCTGCAGCGTTTTGCAGATGCATCTGCAAGCATCTGCATGCAGACCGCGGCCCCTATGTTTATAATGGTGCGCACGGCGGTCTGCAGATGCTTGCGGACCGCCGTGCGCACCCACTCACTCCTATATGTGATCTGTGCACAGGCGGATGCCAGCGCACAAATCACACACTCCCGCCCGCACCATGGACGTGAGATGTCGCGTCCCTGGTGCGGACGAGAGTGTGTGATCTGTACGCAGGCATCCGCCTGCGCACAGATCATATATAGCAGTGAGTGGGTGAGCACGGCGGTCCGCAAGCATCTGCAGACCGCCGTGCGCACCATTATAAACATAGGGGCTGCGTTCTGCATGCAGATGCATCTGCAAAACGCTGCAGATGCATCTGCAAGTCTGAAGCCAGCCTTAGTCATCTGATCTCAGCCCAAGAGAGCATGCATTTCACTTGTTAAAGACTAAACTTTAGACAGAAAGGCCCACAAACAAAAAGCAACTGAAAACCACTACAGTAAAAGCCTGGAAGAGAAATATAAAGGAGGAAACACAGCATCTGGTGATGTCCATGAGTTCAAAACTTCAGGAAGTCACTGAATTTCAAAGGCTTTTCACAAAGTATTAGAAATTAAGATTTTATTTATAAGTATTTAATTTGTCCAATTACTTTTGAGCCCGTGAAATTAAGGGATTGAGTTTAAAAAATGCTTAATTCCTCACATTTTCAAGCAATCATTTTGTTCAACCCATTGAATTAAAGATGAAAGTCTGAACTTAAAATGCTTCTAAATTGTTTTGTTCAAAATCCATTGTGGTAAAGTACAGAACAAAAATTAGAAAAATGTTGACGCTGTCCAAATATTTATGGACCCAACTGTATTTTGACTTGTCGCAAGGTGCAACTCACTTATTTCTTAGTGCAGCAAAAAAAGTGGCACTGAGGGGAATAAGACCTTTTATGACCGCTGTTAAAAAGGCTCATCAGTGGTGTCATCAGGGTCAGACTGGCCCACCGGGAGATCGGGAGATCCTTCGGTGAGCCTCAGGTCCCAGTGGCTCCAACCCCTCCACCCCACCCCCTACACCACCTGTGCCGCACAGAGAGGGGTCCGACTCCCGGGCCCCCCCCCCCGGAGCTACCACTAATCTTATCGCGTGCATAGCTCGCCGATACGATTAGCCTCTCTGTCCCTGTGCGATACAGCGGGGAGTCGATGACCCAGCTGTACCGCTGCCTATTATGTACAGGGCTGCACTGTGGATGCTGCGGGTGTGGGCGCAGGAGCTCTGAGTCTCAGGGCGATGAAATCATCGCTCTGGGACTCGGCTTCCTGTGCGCGCCAGCAGTTCTGTGATTCCCCAGCGCTGGACACTGAAGCATCATCGATGAGGTTAGAGTGTTTTTTTTTCTGCACAGGGTCCAGCATGGGGACATACAGGGGCCCATCCTGGGACCATACAGGGGTCCAGGATGAGACATACAGGGGCCTATCCCGGGGAATATACAGGGGCCCATCCTGGGGAATATACAGGGGACCATCCAGGGGAATGTACAGGGGCCCATTCTGGGAACCGTACAGGAGCCCATCCTGGGGACAGTACAGGGACCCATCCTGGGGACCTGCAGGGGCCCAGGATGGGGACATGCAGGGGCCCAGGATGGGGCATATACCATTGGCTCAGGATTAGGACATATACCAGGGGCTCAGATGGATTTGATGGGGACATCGCATACAAAAGGGAGAAAGGGGTCCACGATGGGGCACTATAGGGGTTCAAGATGAGGGACATATACCAGGAAGAAAGGGGCCCAGGATGGGGTATTATAAGGCCCTAGGATGGGGGAAATACTAGGAAGAGGCCCAGAATGAGGGACATATCTACCAGAAAGTTGCTCAGAATGGGGGACATATATATATATACTAGCTGTAGTACCCGGCTACGCCCGGGTTAATAAATAACTGCTGTTAGCTATAACAAAATAGAATTTGAATATGTCATATTAATGACCTGTAGGAAAATAGAAGCTGAGCTGTGATTGGTTGCTATAGGCAGCCTAATAAATCTCCAACCAACAGTAAACCCTCCCCCTGGCCGGGTAGTATATGTTACCTCACACATACACATAATAGACAGCTCATGTGACTGACATCTGCCTTAATTCCCTATATGGCACATGTGTTGCACATTGGCTGTTTTTAATCAGATGTTTATGTTTGGAAAATAAAGATAGCACACGTATGAGGCGAGTAGTGTGAGGTGATTTGTGCACATCTGTGTCTGTCTGTGTGGTGTGTGTGTCCCTGGGGTGTGTATGTGTGTGTCCCTGTGGGATGGGGTCTGTGTGGTGTGTGTCTCTGTTGTGTGTGTCTCTTTGTGGTGTGTGTTTGTTCGGGTGCGTGGTGAGTATCCAATGTTGGGGCTGCATTTTAGCAACTATACACTTGCTGTTACTCTTTGTGTGCGTGTGGTGTGTATACATGTCCCTGTGTGTGGTCAATATCTCATGTTGGGGCCCCACCTTAGTGACTATATGCTGGTATATGCTGTTAGTCTTTGGCGCTACCATTAAGCCCCTCTCATTCACAACTGTCAACTGGTAACTGTCACTTTTTCCCCATTATGTAGATAGGGGCAAAATTGTTTGGTGAATTGGAATGCGCGGGGTTAAAATTTCGCCTCACAACATAGCCTATTACGCTCCCGGGGTCCAGACGTGTGACTGTGCAAAATTTTGTCTCTATAGCTGACATCTGTCGATTTTCCTCCCACACGTTTCCTTTCCCTTTTTTCCCATTATGTAGATAGGGGCAAAATTGTTTGGTGAACTGGAACGCGCAGGGTTAAAATTTCGCCTCACAACATAGCCTATGACGCTCCCGGGGTCCAGACGTGTGACTCTGCAAAATTTTGCGGCTGTAGCTGCGACGGTGTAGATACCAATCCCAGATATACATCACACACAACACACATACACACATTCAGCTTTATATATTAGACTAGCTGCAGTACCCGGCTACGCCGGGTTAATAAATAACTGCTGTTAGCTATAACAAAATAGAATTTGAATATGTCATATTAATGACCTGTAGGAAAATAGAAGCTGAGCTGTGATTGATTGCTATAGGCAGCCTAATAAATCTCCAGCCAACAGTAAACCCTCCCCCTGGCCGGGTAGTATATGTTACCTCACACATACACATAATAGACCGCTCATGTGACTGACATCTGCCTTGATTCCCTATATGGCACATGTGTTGCACATTGGCTGTTTTTAATCAGATGTTTATGTTTGGAAAAATAAAGATAGCACACGTATGAGGCGAGTTGTGTGAGGTGATTTGTGCACATCTGTGTCTGTCTGTGTGGTGTGTGTGTCCCTGGGGTGTGTATGTGTGTGTCCCTGTGGGATGGGGTCTGTGTGGTGTGTGTCTCTGTTGTGTGTGTCTCTTTGTGGTGTGTGTGTCCCTGTGGGGTAAGTGCATGTGCCCCTATAGGGTGTGTATGTGTGTGTGCCCCTGTGGTGTGTGTGTATCTGTGTTGTGTGTGTCTCTTTGTGGTGTTTGTGTGTGTGTCCCTGTGGGGTGAGTGCATGTGTCCCTATAGGGTGTGTATGTGTGTGTCCCTGTGGGGGGTGTCTGTGTGGGGTATGTGTGTCTCTGTGTTGTGTGTGTCCCTTTGTAGTGTGTGTGTGTCCCTTAGGGGTGAGTGCATGTGTCCCTATAGGGTGTGTATGTGTGTGTGTCCCTGTGGGGGGGTCAGTGTGGTGTGTGTGTGTCTCTTTGTGGTGTGTGTGTCCCTGTGGGGTAAGTGTATGTGCCTCTATAGGGTGTGTATGTGTGTGTGCCCCTGTGTGGGGGTCTGTGGTGTGTGTGTGTATCTGTGTTGTGTGTGTCTCTTTGTGGTGTGTGTGTCCCTGTGGGTTGAGTGCATGTGTCCCTATAGGGTGTGTATGTGTGTGTGTGTCCCTGTGGGGGGGTGTCTGTGTGGGGTGTGTGTGTCTCTGTGTTGTGTGTGTCCCTTTGTGGTGTGTGTGTGTCCCTGAGGGGTGAGTGCATGTGTCCCTATAGGGTGTGTATGTGTGTGTGTCCCTGTGGGGGGTCTGTATGGTGTGTGTGTGTCTCTTTGTGGTGTGTGTGTCCCTGTGGGGTGAGTGCATGTGTCCCTATAGGGTGGCTATGCGTGTGTGTCCCTGTGGGGGGGTCTGTGTGGTGTGTGTGTGTCTCTTTGTGGTGTGTGTGTGTCCCTGTGTGGTGAGTGCATGTGTCGCTATAGAGTGTGTGTCCCCTTGGGGGGGTGTGTGTGTCTTTGTAGTGTGTGTTTGTTCGGGTGCGTGGTGAGTATCCAATGTCGGGGCTACACCTTAGCGACTATACACTTGCTGTTACTCTTTGTGTGCGTATGGTGTGTATACATGTCCCTGTGTGTGGTCAATATCTCATGTTGGGGCCCCACCTTAGTGACTATATGCTGGTATGTGCTGTTAGTCTTTGGCGCTATCATTAAGCCCCTCTCATTCACAACTGTCAACTGGTAACTGTCACTTTTTCCCCATTATGTAGATAGGGGCAAAATTGTTTGGTGAACTGGAACGCGCAGGGTTAAAATTTCGCCTCACAACATAGCCTATGACGCTCCCGGGGTCCAGACGTGTGACTCTGCAAAATCTTGCGGCTGTAGCTACGACGGTGTAGATGCCAATCCCGGATATACACACATACATACACACATACATACACACATACACACATTCAGCTTTATATATTAGATATACCAGGATGGGGTACACATATACCATTATAATGGACATATATACTAGGAAGGACTCAGGATGGGGACATATACATCAGGATGGGGGACATATATACCACGATGGGCCACGTGTTTACCAGGATGGAGACATATATACCAGAATGGGGACATGTATATACCAGGATAGGAGACCTATATGCTAGGATGGGCTCAGGATGAGGGACATATACACCAGGATGGGGGACATATATGTGGCACCCTGGCACCTGTTGGGCACCACAGAAATCCTTAGGTACAAATGGAGTAAGTAACAGCACAGCAAAACCCACAAACACAAACAACACTTAGAACACCTGGTTTCACCCCGAGCCTCTAGGGGGAGCTACCACTGGTCACTTGAGCCAGTTCCCCCTATAAATAGAGTCTTGAAGGGAGAAACTTCAGAGTGTGGTAGACGCTACAAGAGCTGCCTGCCTGTGTGAAACCTCCACCCTATGAGGAACACACTAGGCCCTGCTAGCCTGTTAGCCAGTGGAGATCCCTGCAATTGGGATAATAGGAAGAAGGAGATCACCTCTCAGGAACACAGAGTTAATTCTGACTCTTTCCAAATCATCCGGTTACTGGAACCGAAGCTGTGAGAGCTGCCCAGCCACCACAGAGAACCAGCACCATCAACAGGAGGTTTAGCCACCTGTTCCACCTGATGCACCCATCCACGAGAGCCCAGGGAAGAATACTGATCCTGCTCAGACCCTTTTACAGTACCCTCAGTGCTGTTTACCAGGTGAAGCAAGTTCCATTGAACTCACTGCCCGGTCCGGCTGGATTCCACATCCACCCGACCTTAGCACCAGAAGTAGAGAAAGGAAGCCTGACACTGCTTGCTGTGAAACTCCAGAAGTGCCAACTTCACTATCCCGGTCCGAGTGTACCTGACTACCATCCAGTAAAGGTACCTAAAAGAGACTTTGTGTGGTTGTCCGTTACTCCTGGATTCAGCGCGCAGCAACCCGCAGCTGCCTCACAACATCTTGCGCAGCTCCCGGCTCCGGGGATTCCCGCTCATCCTGTGGGGAGCGTTCCATCTCGCTGTGTACCATCCCCCGGAGACCCGAACAGCGCTGGTAAAGTTACCAGAACACCCGCAGGTGGCGTCACGAAGACAAATCACCCCACTGTTCCGCCATTCCCCTATTGATCTGGACCACCGGGCCTACACCACCGCAGGCGCGGTTCCGTGACTGGAGGAGAAACAACGCCCGCTACGTGTACCCCCCGGCTACGGTGAGTCAGAATTTGGCGTCACGAACAGGATACGAGCAGGCCCGTTATCACGGGTATTGTGTGCTATTTATTGACTGTAAATATCGAACTGTACATTTGGTCCGCCATTGCTGCGCGAAAAGGCGGGAAAAGAAGGGGCGTGACTGTACAGAGGGCGCGAAGATTGACCCCGCCCCCACGCTCTGACGACTTCCCCTGTACGCAGCAGGAACCGGAAACTCCCGTGGTGCCTCACTCCTCACCGCGAGGCCGACACTTCCGTTTACAACCGAGGGAAAGGCTACGCTTAACTAAGGGGGAGCGACCATGAGTAACCCGGCTCCCGATCACGCGGTGCCCCCGCTCGACCAAGCGGCACCTCAAAATATACATCTTGATGGACAGCAACAAGTCGGCGGTATGCCACCACAACCCGCTCCGATTATGCCGATGTCTCTACCCTACGTTCCTAGTGCGACCTGGTTACCCAAATACAGCGGTGTACCCAGCACCTTGGAGAACTTCCAGAGGAGGATATGCCAAGCCCTGGACATGTACCCGATGACCGGTAAGCAAAGAGCTTCAGTTATTATGGGACAGTTAACCGGTGCAGCCGAACTGCAGAGCCGCAGCTGGCCTGTAGAAGTTCAGGAATCTGTGGAGCAGATATTCGCTAGATTAACCCGGGTCTTTGAGTGCCATACCGAAGCTGGATTAAGACTGTCATTCTATCGTTGTAACCAAGGGGCACAAGAAACTGTCCTTGATTATTCACTGCGCTTGCAAGAGGCATACAGACTGTTAAAACAAGTCGATCCTGACAGTGCTCGAGATGAGAACAAAGCGTTAATTGGACAATTTATTGTGGGCCTTAAACTATCTGAGGATAGAAAGCAAGCAAGCTGGTAGTCCATACAAAATCCAGGCGCAGAGTTTGACACATTGAGAGACTTAACAGTTTGGGGACAGCGACTCGCTGAAGTACCTGATCCCGCTTCACCGCAGCAGCAGCAGTATGCTGACACCCCTTCCGTGCCGGCAGCAGCATCTCCAATCCCTGCGATTCAGTCCAGTGCACAGACTGTAACACCTGACCGGTTTGATCAACTGTGTGCTAATGTCGAGCAGCTGATGAAGGACGTGGCCAAGCTACAAGCTGGGAGAAGACCCAAGACAGATGCAAGGCCATCGGACAAGATTCTACTCGCCGACAGTCCTGACGACGTTCCGTGGATGAGGAGAAAGACACAGCCGTCGCGAGGAAAACCTGCAGACCGCCGCAGTCCCGACAGACGCCGCAACAGTCAGCAGAACGACTTAGGAGGACGCAATCTACAATCCCGTCCTTTAAACGAGCGACCCCTGGGCGAGAAGGGCCAACCCCAGGAGTAGACTGTGCAGGCCCTACGTCCAGCTGGGAACACAAGTATGTGGGAGACTGTCCATACTTACCAATCGTCATCGATGGCATCGCTATCTCCGCCTTGATAGACACTGGATCCCAGGTGACATCCATCCCCAGTACCCTTTACAAGCAGTTCTGGCCAGATGTTAAGCTAGAACCCCCTAACCCTGAGATGAACCTTGAAGCCACTAATGGTATTCCGGTTACCATAGAGGGACAGTGGGAAGCTACAGTAAAGGTGGGGAGGGTGCAGTTGAAAAACCAGGGTATCTTAGTGGTCCAGGACAAGCCTAACCACAAGGATCCATATGTCATATTGGGTACCAATGTCATGATCAAATGTCTCGATGAAGTGTTTGTTTTTACTCCAACAGAGTGCTGAAGCCGGTAAACCCAGAGAAAAGAGGGCTATCCAAAAGCAGATCAGAGCTCTGGTGTATCAACAACAGGTAACCTTGTCAAATGGTGAAATTGGCAGAGTAAGGGTCACAGATCCCATTCCAATTGTGGTACCACCCAGAAGTGAAATGATGATCTGGTGTCGAGCAGCCATAGGCCTCAGAGGGCAGGACTACCAAGCTGTAGTAGAACCTGTAATGTCCGACAGTAGTCCTACGCTCTTGACAGCCAGAGGGTTAGTCGATGTAAGAAAGGGGAGAGTCCCCGTACGCATATTGAATTATGGTGATGACGAAGTCAGACTGCCTAGATATGCAACTGTTGCCAAATTGTACCAAGTAAAAGATGATGCTGTGATTGATGTAAAATCCTCAAACCAAACAGTGACTGATGAACCCCCTCACTCCAAAGATCAGTTAGAGAAATGGTGTCAAGAGCTCAGTGTAGGAACTGACAATACACCCTCTCACCAGAAAAATGGAGTATACCGGGTAGTTCGGGAGTATGAGCAAGTGTTCAGCAAACACCCACTTGACTTTGGGAGGATTAAAGGGGTACAACATCATATCCCCACAAACAACCATGCACCTATCAAAGACAGGTACAGGCCTATACCACCCACTCACTACCAGAAAGCAAAAGAGATGCTTCAGGACATGAAGAATGCAGGAGTCATTAGGGATAGCTGTAGTCCCTGGGCCGCACCACTAGTCCTGGTGAAAAAGAAAGATGGTAGTATGAGGATGTGTGTAGATTATAGGCAAATCAACAAAGTCACACACAAAGATGCATACCCGTTACCCCGCATAGAAGAGTCACTAGCTGCACTCAAATCTGCCAACTATTTCTCCACATTAGATCTTACTAGTGGGTACTGGCAGGTTGCCGTTGCAGAGGAGGATCGTGAGAAGACAGCCTTCACTACTCCTATGGGCTTATGCGAATTCAACAGTATGCCATTCGGTTTGTGCAATGCCCCAGGCACATTTCAGAGACTTATGGAATGTTGTTTGGGCCATAAGAATTTTGAGACTGTCTTGTTATACCTTGATGATGTCATTGTCTACTCTCAGACCTATGAAGATCACCTCCAACACCTGAGTGAAGTGTTTGAGTCACTGTCCAAGTACGGGATGAAACTGAAACCGTCCAAGTGCCACCTGCTGAAACCCAAGGTCCAATACCTAGGACATGTGGTCAGCGCCGAAGGCGTAGCACCGGATCCGGATAAGGTCACCGTCATCAAGGACTGGTCAGCACCCATCAATCACAAAGAGGTACGTCAATTTCTAGGACTGGTCGGGTACTACCGACGATTCATCAAAGGCTATACCAAGATAGCCGCACCTATGCAAGATCTCCTAGTAGGTCAATCCAAAAACGGCAAGATCAGGGGACCCCCGTTCCACTGGGGCCCAGAGCAGGACAAATCCTTCCAAACGTTAAAAGATGCTTTAACTGGAGAAGAGATCCTGGCATACCCTGACTACAATCTACCGTTTTTATTGTACACCGATGCAAGCAATGAAGGTTTAGGAGCAGTCCTATCTCAACGTCAGCAGGGCAAGGAGAAGGTGATAGCCTACGCAAGCAGAAAGCTCCGTCCCACAGAAAGGAACCCGGAAAACTACAGCTCCTTCAAGCTGGAGTTCCTGGCCCTGGTCTGGGCGATCACAGAGCGTTTCAAGCATTACCTGGCATCCGCCCCGTTCACAGCTTTCACAGATAACAATCCTCTAACACACTTAGAGACTGCAAAGCTGGGAGCCCTAGAACAGCGTTGGGTAGCAAGACTCGCTAACTACGACTTCACTGTAAAGTACCGGGCAGGTCACAAGAACGGCAATGCTGATGCCCTGTCCCGAATGCCCCATCTTCCCGAAGATGGAGAAGACATAGATGACCTAGAAGAGATTGAACTACCTGCTTTCCACCGTTCCGGTACAGCAACATGTCATCAGAGAAACCAGACACGTGTAGAGAGGACTGTGAACCCGTTACCTCACCATGACTGGAAGGAGGCTCAAGCCAACGACCCAGATGTCAGCCTGGTAAGGGATCTAATCACTCAAGAACACGCCAACATGGACTCTGATGCCTCACCAACTGCTAAACGCCTGTGGAAGGAGAAAGGAAGGTTGTTCGTCTACCAAGGTAAACTATGCAGAAGATACCTCAACCCACGAACCCATGAACTCATCTGGCAGATTGTAGTTCCCAAGACTGAAGTCCAAATGATCCTTGAAGCATACCATGATAATGCCGGACACTTTGGATGGAAGAAGCTGGAGAGACTCCTGAAGGATCGGTTCTACTGGGTCGGTATGAGAGGTTCCATTGACAAATGGTGTAAAAACTGTGGACCATGTCACCTTCGAAGGAAAGACCATCTAACTCAGAAAGCTCCGTTGCAACCAATTGTTACCACCAAACCTCTTGAAATAGTTGCTCTCGACCACGTGAAGCTTACCCCAAGTCGAACCGGGTACACCTACGCTCTCACCATCGTCGATCACTACTCAAGATTCCTGGTAGTCGTTCCAGTTAAGGATTTAACTGCTGAGGTAGCAGCAAAAGCGTTCCAGAGTTACTTCTGTCGCCCCCATGGGTATCCAGACCAGGTCTTAACTGATCAAGGACCAGCCTTCGAATCAGCTCTGTTCCAAGAATTCTTAGGGCTGTATGGGTGTAAGAAAATCCGCACCACACCTTATCATCCTCAGACGAACGGTTTATGTGAAAAGATGAACCACATAGTCATTGACATGCTCAAGACCTTACCAGTTGAAGAGAGGAATCAATGGCCAGAGAAACTTCCAGATCTCGTGGACATCTACAACCACATGCCCGTCAGCTCGACAAACTATACACCTGCTTACTTGATGAGAGCAAGACCAGGTAAACTACCTATTGATTTGCAGATGGGAACCGTTGAACCCACAGAAGACTCTTCTGACGAAGATTGGGTCAGCCAACGCCAAGAAAAGTACAGGAAGGTACAAGAAAGCGTGGAAAGGAACCTTGAAATCAGTAGGACCAAACAAGAGAAAGACTTCAACAAGCACGCCTCAGCTGAACCACTAGCTATAGGTGATGTAGTGCTGAAAAGAAAAAGAAAAACCAACAAATTGGATAACAGTTGGGAATCCGTACCCTACACCGTTATGCCGTCACACTTTGATAACTCAAAAACTTGTGTTATTAGCAAAGACAATGGGAATACTATTGCGACTGTCTCAAGGGATCATTTGAAGAAATGTCCGCCACAGTTAATCCCACAAGCAACCAGTTACCCTGCTGTAACTCAAGATGAAGAAACTAAAGAAAATCTAGTCCTTACAGACATTGGATACTTACCAGCTGATTGGCCACAAATAGGTGATGCATTCCTCATACCAGTTATGCACTTCTACCAGCCTACAGAAGATCAGCCAAAACCAAATCCAATTCCACAAGTCCAACAAGAAGAAGTCCAAGTGCAAGAATTGCAGCCTGTTATCATGGAACCTGAGATTCCTGTAATCGGTCAGCCTGCTAGTCCCACAGTAAGAGAAGCCATTTCTAATCAACTACCTACAGAGGTTAGTCCAGTTGATAGACTCCGCACTTACTATGGTCTTACACAAAGCAGACATAGAGAAGTACCAACCACTTCGTACACTACACAAACAGCTTTGGAAACACCCACACTACGCAGATCCACACGTAGTACATTAGGTCAACCCCCACATAAACTTGGAGAATGGGTTTAAAATGTAGTGGAAAATGTAACCTGTAAGTGTTGTAAATATTAACCAGTTTTCAAAAACCTGTAAAAAGTAGTGTACAGAAGGGTGGAGGAACTGGGCTATGTCCCAAGTATACTAAGTTGGGAACAGAAAGCGCCTGGTAAAGTATAGAAGGTTAGTACCGGCCTCCCAAGCAGAGACACCCGTAGGGAATGTATAAAGTTTACCGTGTATCCCTGGACTTTACCTTTTTTCCCTTTCCGTAAACTTTGAACAATTGTCACAGGACTTGTGTGACCACTAACTTTACCTTTTTCCAGCCTGCGGCAGATGGACTAGTGCCGTACGGACTGCTTTTCACCTTTTCCACATTTTTCACTCCTTTTCAGTGATTTTTGTGTTTTCTTTAAGACTTTGTAAATTGAATGTTATAATATGCTTAGTGTTAAGTTGTAAAAAGAACCTTTTGCTCAGCCGGGAGAACTGAGGTTAACTAAGGGGGAATGTGGCACCCTGGCACCTGTTGGGCACCACAGAAATCCTTAGGTACAAATGGAGTAAGTAACAGCACAGCAAAACCCACAAACACAAACAACACTTAGAACACCTGGTTTCACCCCGAGCCTCTAGGGGGAGCTACCACTGGTCACTTGAGCCAGTTCCCCCTATAAATAGAGTCTTGAAGGGAGAAACTTCAGAGTGTGGTAGACGCTACAAGAGCTGCCTGCCTGTGTGAAACCTCCACCCTATGAGGAACACACTAGGCCCTGCTAGCCTGTTAGCCAGTGGAGATCCCTGCAATTGGGATAATAGGAAGAAGGAGATCACCTCTCAGGAACACAGAGTTAATTCTGACTCTTTCCAAATCATCCGGTTACTGGAACCGAAGCTGTGAGAGCTGCCCAGCCACCACAGAGAACCAGCACCATCAACAGGAGGTTTAGCCACCTGTTCCACCTGATGCACCCATCCACGAGAGCCCAGGGAAGAATACTGATCCTGCTCAGACCCTTTTACAGTGCCCTCAGTGCTGTTTACCAGGTGAAGCAAGTTCCATTGAACTCACTGCCCGGTCCGGCTGGATTCCACATCCACCCGACCTTAGCACCAGAAGTAGAGAAAGGAAGCCTGACACTGCTTGCTGTGAAACTCCAGAAGTGCCAACTTCACTATCCCGGTCCGAGTGTACCTGACTACCATCCAGTAAAGGTACCTAAAAGAGACTTTGTGTGGTTGTCCGTTACTCCTGGATTCAGCGCGCAGCAACCCGCAGCTGCCTCACAACATCTTGCGCAGCTCCCGGCTCCGGGGATTCCCGCTCATCCTGTGGGGAGCGTTCCATCTCGCTGTGTACCATCCCCCGGAGACCCGAACAGCGCTGGTAAAGTTACCAGAACACCCGCAGGTGGCGTCACGAAGACAAATCACCCCACTGTTCCGCCATTCCCCTATTGATCTGGACCACCGGGCCTACACCACCGCAGGCGCGGTTCCGTGACTGGAGGAGAAACAACGCCCGCTACGTGTACCCCCCGGCTACGGTGAGTCATATACAGTTAGGGCCAGAAATATTTGGACAGTGACACAATTGTCGCGAGTTGGGCTCTGCATGCCACCACATTGGATTTGAAATGAAACCTCTACAACAGAATTCAAGTGCAGATTGTAACGTTTAATTTGAAGGGTTGAACAAAAATATCTGATAGAAAATGTAGGAATTGTACACATTTCTTTACAAACACTCCACATTTTAGGAGGTCAAAAGTAATTGGACAAATAAACATAACCCAAACAAAATATTTTTATTTTCAATATTTTGTGGCGAATCCTTTGGAGGCAATCACTGCCTTAAGTCTGGAACCCATGGACATCACCAAACGCTGGGTTTCCTCCTTCTTAATGCTTTGCAAGGCCTTTACAGCCGCAGCCTTCAGGTCTTGCTTGTTTGTGGGTCTTTCCGTCTTAAGTCTGGATTTGAGCAAGTGAAATGCATGCTCAATTGGGTTAAGATCTGGTGATTGACTTGGCCATTGCAGAATGTTCCACTTTTTTGCACTCATGAACTCCTGGGTAGCTTTGGCTGTATGCTTGGGGTCATTGTCCATCTGTACTATGAAGCGCCGTCCAATCAACTTTGCAGCATTTGGCTGAATCTGGGCTGAAAGTATATCCCGGTACACTTCAGAATTCATCCGGCTACTCTTGTCTGCTGTTATGTCATCAATAAACACAAGTGACCCAGTGCCATTGAAAGCCATGCATGCCCATGCCATCACGTTGCCTCCACCATGTTTTACAGAGGATGTAGTGTGCCTTGGATTATGTGCCGTTCCCTTTCTTCTCCAAACTTTTTTCTTCCCATCATTCTGATACAGGTTGATCTTTGTCTCATCTGTCCATAGAATACTTTTCCAGAACTGAGCTGGCTTCTTGAGGTGTTTTTCAGCAAATTTAACTCTGGCCTGTCTATTTTTGGAATTGATGAATGGTTTGCATCTAGATGTGAACCCTTTGTATTTACTGTCATGGAGTCTTCTCTTTACTGTTGACTTAGAGACAGATACACCTACTTCACTGAGAGTGTTCTGGACTTCAGTTGATGTTGTGAACGGGTTCTCCTTCACCAAATAAAGTATGCGGCGATCATCCACCATTGTTGTCATCCGTGGACGCCCAGGCCTTTTACAGTTCCCAAGCTCACCAGTCAATTTCTTTTTTCTCAGAATGTACCCAACTGTTGATTTTGCTACTCCAAGCATGTCTGCTATCTCTCTGATGTATTTTTTCTTTTTTTTCAGCCTCAGGATGTTCTGCTTCACCTCAATTGAGAGTTCCTTTGACCGCATGTTGTCTGGTCACAGCAACAGCTTCCAAATGCAAAACCACACACCTGGAATCCACCCCTGACCTTTTAACTACTTCATTGATTACAGGTTAACGAGGGAGACGCCTTCAGAGTTAATTGCAGCCCTTAGAGTCCATTGTCCAATTACTTTTGGTCCCTTGAAAAAGAGGAGGCTATGCATTACAGAGCTATGATTCCTAAACCCTTTCTCCAATTTGGATGTGGAAACTCTCATATTGCAGCTGGGAGTGTGCACTTTCAGCCCATATTATATATATAATTGTATTTCTGAACATGTTTTTGTAAACAGCTAAAATAACAAAACTTGTGTCACTGTCCAAATATTTCTGGCCCTAACTGTATACCTGTAAGGGGCCCAGGATGAGGAACACTTGCACAGTGGTGACATTATTATGTGAGATGCACAGTGGTGACATTACTATGTGAGATGCACAGTGGTGACATTACTATGTGGGGGCTCTGTGGTGACATTATTATGTGGGGGCACAGTGGTGACATTACTATTTGGGGGGCAGAGTGGTGTCATTATTATGTGGGGGCACAGTGGTGACATTACTATGTGAGATGCACAGTGGTGACATTACTATGTGGGGGCTCTGTGGTGACATTATTATGCAGGAGTGCGGTGGTGGTATTATGTGGCGGGCACAGTGGTGACATTATTATGTGGGTGCACAGTGGTGACATTATTATGTGGGGGCACAGTTGTGGTATTATTATGTGGGGGCACAGTGGTGACATTATTATGCGGGAGTGCGGTGGTGGTATTATGTGGGGGCACAGTGGTGGCATTATTATGTGGGGGCACAGTGGTGGCATTATGTGGGGGCACAGTGGTGACATTTCTATGTCTTGCACAGTGGTGGCATTATTATGTGGGGGCACAGTGGTGACATTATTATGTGGGGGCACAGTGGTGACATTATTATGTGGGGGCACAGTGGTGGTATTATTATGTGGGGGCACAGTGATGACATTTCTATGTCGTGCACAGTGGTGGCATTATTATGTGGGGGCAAAGTGGTGACATTATTATGTGGGGGCACAGTGGTGGCATTATTATGTGGGGGCACAGTGGTGACATTTCTATGTCTTGCACAGCGGTGGCATTATTATGTGGGGCACAGTGGTGACATTATTATGTGGGGGCACAGTGGTGACATTATTATGTGGGGGCACAGTGGTGGTATTATTATGTGGGGGCACAGTGATGACATTTCTATGTCTTGCACAGTGGTGGCATTATTATGTGGGGGCACAGTGGTGACATTATTATGTGGGGGCACAGTGGTGACATTATTATGTGGGGGCACAGTGGGTGGTATTATTATGTGGGGGCACAGTGATGACATTTCTATGTCTTGCACAGTGGTGACATTATTATGTGGGGGCACAGTGGTGACATTATTATGTGGGGGCACAGTGGTGGTATTATTATGTGGGGGCACAGTGATGACATTTCTATGTCTTGCACAGTGGTGGCATTATTATGTGGGGGCACAGTGGTGACATTATTATGTGGGGCACAGTGGTGACATTATTATGTGGGGGCACAGTGGTGGTATTATTATGTGGGGGCACAGTGATGACATTTCTATGTCTTGCACAGTGGTGGCATGCTTATGTCGGGGCAAAGTGGTGACATTATTATGTAGGGACTATAGAAAAAAAGGGAGATCAAAAAGACATTTTTGTTCTTATGTGGATTATGTAGGGATCCACTCACCTTTTCAGGTTGTGAAACCCACAACCAGTTTGAGCGCTTTAGCAGCTGCTGCAGAACCTCCACCGTCACACCAAAACAGCGGGAAAATAAGAAGCTTTAAACAGGAATGGTTTCCATGGTCCGCGCTGCTGCTTCAAACAAAGTACTTCACAAGGGTTGTTACCACCATCAGATCCTTTATTCAGCCATAACCAACGCGTTTCAGTGCTGTCCCAGCACCTTCCTCAGGGTATATTACATGGCACATACAGAAGATCTTTTTATGTTTTACAGGGCAGATGTTAATCCCAACAGAAAAAAAACTCTTACAATCGTCATCAATGACGTCACAAATGAGGGAACCTCCCTTTGCATGAAATAGCAGTTACATATTTTTCCCTTGGTCATATAAGTGTGCAAAAAACCATGATTTCATTCAAGATACACTGAAGAAAGTTATTCCAGGTTTAGAAGGGAGGATATTTCTCAATAATGGATCATTTTGTAATATGTGCCAATGTCGATTTAGAACCTTCCTGATATTCTTATGGTATTTATTATACCTGGTGATGAAGTTGTAGCCAAATTCTCTATTCATGGCAGGTTTTTCATGCATTTTCAGTAATTGTTCTTGCTGAATACCCTTACTGATTGTCTGGGCAATCTTTTATTAATCTCCTTGGATATTTTCTATGGTGGAATCGATCAATCAGCACTTTCGATTGTTCATTGAAGTCAGTGTCTCTGGTACAATCAGGGCCAGCCTTATGTTGAATGGTTGAATGGTGCCCTGTGCGAATTTGCCTTATGGCGCCCCCACGCCATTACTTACTCAGAACACATGAGCATACATGTTTGTACATGATCTATTCATGGTCTTCAAGGAGAGCAGGGAGGGGCGTTGCTATGCTAGGGTCAGAAAAAAATCAGGGACCCAAGACCTATATCCTCTCCCACCTGTCATTACTAACCCTCCCATATATAGAGGTGTTACCTGTCATCTTACAGGAGGAGGAGGTGAGCTGTGATATCACTATGGAATGTTGGATCTGTGTATCACTGTATTATAGAGTGTTCATACAGTCATTGTACAATGGAGGAGGTGAAGCTTGAATTCACCTATTGTGAATGTGATCCTGTTATCGCCCACGTATATAGAGGTTGTTATCAGTCATTAGTAAGGAGGAGGAGGGTGAGCTAGTGATATCACCATTGTGAATGGTGATCCTTGTTATCTAACTGTATATAGAGGTGTTATCAGTCATTGTACAGGAGGAGGAGGTGAGCTGTGATATCATCTATTGTGAATGGTGGATCCTGTGTTATCTACTGTATATAGAGGTGTTATCAGTCATTGTACAGGAGGAGGTGAGCTGTGATATCACCTATTGTGAATGGTGGATCCTGTGTTATCTACTGTATATAGAGGTGTTATCAGTCATTGTACAGGAGGAGGGTAGCTGTGATATCACCTATTGTGAATGGTGGATCCTGTGTTATTACTATATAGAGGTGTTACAGTCATTGTACAGGAGAGGTGAGCTGTGATATCATCTATGTGAATGTGATCCTGTGTATCTACTGTATATAGAGGTGTTAGTCATTGTACAGGAGAGTGAGCTGTGATATCACTATTGTGAATGGTGGATCCTGTGTTATCTACTGTATATAGAGGTGTTATCAGTCATTGTACAGGAGGAGGTGAGCTGTGATATCACTATTGTGAATGGTGGATCCTGTGTTATCTACTGTATATAGAGGTGTTATCATGTCAATTAGTACAGGAGGAGGTGAGCTGTGATATCACCTATTGTGAATGGTGGATCCTGTGTATCTTGTTATAGGGTGTTACAGTATTGTACAGGAGGGGTGGTGTTAATCACATTGAGTGTTGGTTATCTACTGTATAAGAGGGTTATCAGCATGTACAGGAGGAGTCAGCAGTGATATCACCTATTGTGACTGGTGGATCCTGTGTTATCTACTGTATACAGAGGTGTTATCAGTCATTGTACAGGAGGAGGAGGTGAGCTGTGATATCACCTATTGTGAATGGTGGATCCTGTGTTATCTACTGTATATAGAGGTGTTATCAGTCATTGTAGAGGAGGAGGTGAGCTGTGATATCACCTATTGTGAATGGTGGATCCTGTGTTATCTACTGTATACAGAGGTGTTATCAGTCATTGTACAGGAGGAGGTGAGCTGTGATATCACCTATTGTGAATGGTGGATCCTGTGTTACCTACTGTATATAGAGGTGTTATCAGTCATTGTACAGGAGGAGGAGGTGAGCTGTGACATCATCTATTGTGAATGGTGGATCCTGTTTTATCTGCTGTATATAGAGGTGTTGACTCTTAAATAATGCAGCATTTCAAATAAGAACATACTCCAAAAGCTTCTGGGGACCGAGACAGATAGGAGAGTAGCAAGAAAGGCTAGTCCCTGGTGAATTCACCCCATTTGCGTGTATACGGAGAGACCGGTCAGTCAAGGCAGTCAGCAGGGAGAAGCCTTCAGGGAACAGACTTTCTGACTAGTCTCCAGCAAGATTTGATCCCTGACAGAACCCCCTCCCCATAGTATTCCACATAGTATATTGCACCCCCATATTCCTCCATATATTATGCACCCCAATAGACCTCCATATAATATAATGCACCCCCATAGTCCTCAATATAGAATAATGCACCACCACAGTCCTACATATAGTATACTAGATGGCGGCCCGATTCTAAAGAATCGGGTAGTCTAGAATCCATATATAGTTTATTTACTAATAGTTAGGGGAGTGCGGTGAAATGAATTGTGTGTATACAGGTGGCTCAGTGGGTAGCAGAGTATACGGTTGCTCAGTGGTTAGCACTGCGCGGTGTGGCTCAGTGGTTAGCACTGCGCGGTGGCTCAGTGGTTAGCACTGCGCGGTGGCTCAGTGGTTAGCACTGCTCGGTGGCTCAGTGGTTAGCACTGGTGGTGGCTCAGTGGTTAGCACTGCGCGGTGGCTCAGTGGTTAGCAGTGAGTGCGGTGGCTCAGTGGTTAGCAGTGAGTGCGTGGGCAGAGTGGTCAGCGCAGCGCCGTGGGCAGAGTGGTCAGCACAGCGCCGTGGGCAGAGTGGTCAGCACAGCGCCGTGGGCAGAGTGGGCAGCGCAGTGCCGTGGGCAGGGTGGTCAGCGCAGTGCCGTGGGCAGGGTGGTCAGCGCAGCGCCGTGGGCAGGGTGGTCAGCGGTGGGGGACGGACACACACACACACAGACACACACTCCGATATATTTACCACCGTCCCTGCTTCTTCCCTGCCACCTGCGTCTTCCTGAGTCCTCTGTTCTGCCGACATGTCGCCGCACCCAGGACTGGATCCAATATGGCGTCCGGGAACTCTCGGTGGCCCGATTCTAACGCATCGGGTATTTTAGAATATAGAAATAGAGATTGCATGGGGAAGGCGGTGAGGGCTGAATTGGGAGGAACTTTGAAGAAGGAGCGGCCGGTGAAGAACGGCGTGGCAGGGGGGAGGAGGGAGGACAGAACAGCAGGGGGAAAAGGATGGAGGACAGAGGAGGTAGCGGCGGGGTGTGGGAGGATGTAGCAGCACAGGCAGGGGGAGGAAGGAACGGCAGGGGGAGGATGGAGCACAGAGCGGCAGGGGGAGGAGGACGGAGGATGAAGCGGCGGGGTGGGGGAGGATGGAGCAGCACAGGCAGGGGGAGGACAGAGGATGGAGTGCCAGAGGGGAGGAGGACAAAGGAAGGAGGAGGAAGCGTTGCGGTGGGGGAGGATGGAGCGGCACAGGCAGGGGGAGGATGGAGCGGCAGGGGGAGGATGAAGCACAGAGCGGCGGGGGAGGTGGAGGACAGGATGAAGCGGCGGGGTGGGAGAGAACGGAGCAGCATAGGCAGTGGGAGGACGGAGGATAGAGTGGCGGAGGTGAGGAAGGCAAAGGAAGGAGGAGGAAGTGGTGGGGTGGGGGAGGATGGAGTGGCACAGGCAGGGGAGGACGAAGCGGCATGGGGAGGACGAAGCACAGAGTGGCGGGAGGGAGGAGGGTGTAGGATGAAGCAGCGAGGTGGTGGAGGACGAAGCAGCACGGGCAGGGGGAGGACGGGGGATGGAGTGGCGGAGGTGAAGAGGACAAAGGAAGGAGGAGGAAGCGGTGGGGGAGGATGGAGCGGCACAGGCAGGGGGAGGACGGAACAACAGGGGGAGGACAGAGCGGCAGGGGGAGAACAGAGCGGCAGGAGGAGGACAGAGGACGAAGCGGTGGGGTGGAGGAGGATGGAGCAGCCCAGGCAGGGGGAGGATGGAGTGGTGGAGAGGAGGCGGACAAAGGAAGGAGGAGGAAGCGGTGGAGGAGGATGGAATGGTACAGGCAGGGGGAGGACGGAGCACAGAGCAGTGGGAGGAGGAGGATGGAGGACAAAGCGGCGGGGTGTAGGGAGGATGGAGCACTGTAAGGCAGCTTAGTGGTTAGCAGAGTATACAGGGGTTCAGTGGTTAGCAGAGTATAGGGTGGCTCAGTGGTTAGCAGTGCGCGGTGGCTCAGTGGTTAGCAGTGCGCGGTGGCTCAGTGGTTAGCAGTGCGCGGTGGCTCAGTGGTTAGCAGTGCGCGTTGGCTCAGTGGCTAGCACTGCGCGGTGGCTCAGTGGTTAGCACTGCGCGGTGGCTCAGTGGTTAGCACTGCGTGGTGGCTCAGTGGTTAGCACTGGGCTGTGGCTCAGTGGTTAGCACTGCGCGGTGGCTCAGTGGTTAGCAGCGAGTGCGGTGGGCAGAGTGGTCAGCGCAGCGGCGCTGTGTGGGCAGGGTGGTCAGTGAAGCGGCGCTGTGTGGGCAGGGTGGTCAGCGCAGCAGCGCGGTGGGCAGGGTGGTCAGTGCAGCGGGGCTGTGTGGGCAGGATGGTGAGCGCAGCGGCGCTGTGTGGGCAGGGTGGTCAGCGCAGCGGCGCTGTGTGGGCAGAGTGGTCAGCGCAGCGGCGCTGTGTGGGCAGAGTGATCAGCGCAGGGCAGAGTGGTCAGCGGTGGGCAGAGTGGTCAGCGGTGGGGCGGACGGACACACACTCCGATATACTTACCACCGTCCCTGCTTCTTCCCTGGCGCCTGCGTCTTCCTGAGTCCCGACATGTCGCTGCACCCAGGACTGGATCCAATATGGCGTCCGGGAACTCTCGCGAGACTTCCCGGACGCCATCTTGGAGAAAGTATGTCGCCACCCCTGGAGCCATTGATCCAATACGGCGTCCGGGAAGTCTCGCGAGACCACCCGGACGCCGTATTGGATTTAGTTCTCCAGGGGCGGCGACATGTCGGCGGTGGAGAAGACGGAGGAGAGGTGGTAAGTATAGGCGACTGTGTGTGCGTGTGTGTGTTGTGTTGTGTGGTGTGTGTATGTGTTAGGGGCTGCCATAAGCGTAGCGGGCTCTATGAGTCCCGGCTCCCGCTTACGGCCGCCATCTTGGCTCACCCTGAGCGGGTGTAGCTCTGCCGGACGTTGGGACAAAGTGACGGATGTGAGGTCACAAATCCTTCCGGCTTTTATATACAAGATTGCACACCCACAGACCTCCATATAGAATAATGCACCCCCACATTTCTCCATATAGAATAATGCACCCACACAGTTCTCTATCTAGAATGCACACCCAAAGTCCTCCATTTAGTATAATGCATGCCACAGTCCTCCGTATAGTATATTGCACACTTAAAGCATGACATATAGTACAATACACCCTCACATTCCTCCATATAGTATAATGCTCCGCTCCGTACACCTCGTACACACACGGCTCTGCTTGTAACACCTCGTACACACTTGGCTCCACTCCATACACCTCGTACACATTCGGCTCCACTCCATACACCTCGTACACATTCGGCTCCGCTCCGTACACTTCGTACACACGCGGCTCTGCTCCATACACCTCGTACACACTCGGCTCCACTCCATACACCTCGTACACACTCGGCTCCACTCCATACACCTCGTACACATTCGGCTCCGCTCCATACACCTCGTACACATTCGGCTCCGCTCCATACACCTCGTACACACACGGCTCCGCTCCGTACACCTCGTACACACGTGGCTCCGCTCCATACACATCGTACACACACGGCTCTGCTTGGTACACCTCGTACAAACTCGGCTCCACTCTGGAAACACACGGCTCCGCACACCTCATACACGTGGCTCAGCTCCATACACACGTTACTCTGCTCAGTACACCTCATACACACTCAGCTCCGCTCCGTACACACGCGGCTTCGCTCTGTCACCTCGTGCACACTTGGCTCCGCTCCGTACTCCTCGTGCACACTCGGCTCTGCTCCGTACACCTCATACACACTCGGCTCTGCTCCGTACACCTCGTACACACTCGGCTCTGCTCCGTACACCTCGTACACACTCGGCTCTGCTCCGTACACCTCGTACACACTCGGCTCTGCTCCGTACACCTCGTACACACTCGGCTCTGCTCCGTACACCTCGTACACACTCGGCTCTGCTCCGTACACCTCGTACACACTCGGCTTCGCTCCATACACCTCGTACACACTCGGCTCCACTCTGGAAACACACGGCTCCGCACATAACATACACGTGGCTCAGCTCCGTACACACGTTACTCTGCTCAGTACACCTCATACACACTCAGCTCCACTCTGTACACACGCGGCTCCGCTCTGTACACCTCGTACAGATACAGCTCCGCTCCATACACCTCGTACACATGCAGCTCCACTCCGTACACCTCCTACACACACGGCACTGCTCCATACACCTCGTACACACTCGGCTCCACTCCGTACACCTCCTACACACACGGCACTGCTCCGTACACCTCGTGCACATGCGGCATTGCTCGTACACCTCGTACACACTCGGCTCTGCTCCATACACCTAGTACACACTGGGCTCCGCTCTGTACACCTCGTACACACTCGGCTCTGCTCCGTACACCTCATACACACGCGGCTCTGCTCCGTACACCACGTACACATGCGGCTCCGCTCCGTACACCACGTACACACGCGTCTCTGCTCCGTACACCTCATACACACTCGGCTCCGCTCCGTATACCTCATACACACTCGGCTCAGCTCCGTACACCTCGTACACACTCGGCTCAGCTCCGTACACCTCGTACACACTCGGCTCTGCTCCGTACACCTCGTACACACTCGGCTCCGCTCCGTACACCTCGTACACACGCGGCTCTGCTCTGTACACCTCGTACACACGCGGCTCTGCTCTGTACACCTCGTACACACGCGGCTCTGCTCTGTACACCTCGTACACACGCGGCTCTGCTCCGTACACATGCGGCTCCGCTCCGTACACCACGTACACACACGTCTCCGCTCCGTACACCTCATACACACTCGGCTCCGCTCCGTACACCTCGTGCACACGCGACTCCGCTTCATACACCTCATACACACTCGGCTCCGCTCTGAACACCTCATACACACTCGGCTCCACTCCTTACACCTCATACACACGCAGCTCTGCTACATTCACACTATACATCCCTCTTGATCCCACACAAACTCACCTCATCCATTTCTTCACCTCTTCACTTCCTGCTTGGTGGAAGCTGCCCTGCATACTCGGAGATGCTGATCATGTGACCCCTGACTCCTCCCCTCCATTGACATCATCACAGGTCCTGTAAGCACAGGCCTGTGCAGCTCCACAGGTGGGCTCACACTGCAGGTGGGGGGGGATAACGCGGCGGCAGCAGCCAGGACTATAGTAGAGAGAGTGGCATCAGCAGGGAGCCCGCGCTACCACCGGGCGCCCCTGCGGATGCCGTCCTCTGTCTACTAGTAGCCGCACAGATCTAGCAAAGCCCCTGGGAGCGGGAGCAGGGCAGCAAATAACAATGACAGCTGTCTCCCTGCGGCGCCCCCTGGAGCGTGGCGCCCTGTGCGGCCGCACGACTCGCACATGCCAAAGGCCGGCCCTGGGTACAATTCTTTCTGACCCGTTTGAACAGGTTCAGAGGTATATTTTTCAGCCATTTACTATAGTGTCCACTTGAATAGTGGATGTAGCTGTTTCTGTCTATTTTTTTGAAACAGGTTTTAGTGCATATTGATTCACCATCTACAAAAATGTTTATATCCAGGAAGTTAATAGTTGAAGCATGTATATGAGGTTCAAACTCCAATCCCCACACATTATTCATAGTTTCTGACTAAAAACTCTCAACATTGCCCTTCTCAGTGTCCCGTATTAAATAAATATCAATACATCTTTTATACACAATTATCCCCTCTTTCTGTCCATTTTTCAACATATGAATTTCCTCAAACACCCCCATAAAAAGATTTGCATAAGAACAAGCCACCCTGGATCCCATTGCTGTGCCCTTCATAAGAACAAGCCACCCTGGATCCCATTGCTGTGCCCTTCATAAGAACAAGCCACCCTGGATCCCATTGCTGTGCCCTTCATAAGAACAAGCCACCCTGGATCCCATTGCTGTGGCCTTCATAAGAACAAGCCACCCTGGATCCCATTGCTGTGCCCTTCATAAGAACAAGCCACCCTGGATCCCATTGCTGTGCCCTTCATAAGAACAAGCCACCCTGGATCCCATTGCTGTGCCCTTCATAAGAACAAGCCACCCTGGATCCCATTGCTGTGCCCTTCATAAGAACAAGCCACCCTGGATCCCATTGCTGTGCCCTTCATAAGAACAAGCCACCCTGGATCCCATTGCTGTGCCCTTCATAAGAACAAGCCACCCTGGATCCCATTGCTGTGCCCTTCATAAGAACAAGCCACCCTGGATCCCATTGCTGTGCCCTTCATAAGAACAAGACAAAAAGGGGGGAGGGGGTGGGAGCGCATGTGAAGAAAGTTTTTGAAGTGGAATTTAGGCCCAGGGCTGTGTGGCCACTCACCAGAGGTGGTTGTGCAACCCTGCATAACTGCGGTCTTACGCCTGTGAATCCACCTCCGCTTGGAGGTATAGTGGAGGCACCAAAATTTGCTCCGGGAGCTCCAGCTCCTGCCGCGGTCACGTGACCGGATTGATGTCACCACAGGTCCTTCAACGGTGACCGTGTTGTATTGCTAGGTCATGGAGCTCAGGATCTAGGATTAATGGTATCTCTTGTCCAGAGCTGCTCTTGCCAGGTGTGCACAAGTGCAAGAAGCTGAGAGTAAAAAAATCCCTGGTCTGTGGAGCGCTAGGACTGGAGATAATATGGCACTAGGGTTATTTTTAGAAAATTATTTCTTTATTAACCTCTTACAGGCCACTACACGTTTCTGCAGCAAAGCGCTGCCTTCATCAGGTGATGCAAGAGGGTATTGCCAGAAAGTGACTTAATATATAAAACACATCAACTTATCATTGGTTGAACAATAAAACAATTAATGATTACAACATTAACCCTACAAATACCAAGATAAAACAAAGAACTCATGTAAAAAATCTAAAATGACATACACTATCAATTATGCATAACATGTATAATATTATACAGAATAATAATATTAAATATTAAAAGAGCATTATAAAATAACTTTACTACACATAATCGCACTATATGCAATACAATGAGCGGCATCGGAGGAGAGAGGAGCAGACACCGTCAGAGCGGGAGGGTATACAATTATTTATTTTCTATATTTTCAGGCTTTTCGTTTTTCCCATGAACAGTGCACACGGATGTCACAGTGTAAACATCTGCGTGCAGGGCATTTTAAATAATATAATAAAGTGAGTACTAATGAGCGGCACAGGAAAAGAGAGGAGCAAACACCGCCGAAACAATCCTATATAATCTATATTTTCAAGATTTTAGGTTTTTGCCCATGGTCAGTGCACACGGAGGTCACAATGTGAACATCTGCGTGCAGGGCATTTAACGAGAAAAAAAAAAAAAAAGAAGAAGACATATCGCCGCGTGGAGCACACACAGACGCGATCTGCGTGGAAACACGGGCGTGTGACTAGGGCCCAAAGTATTTAATAAATTGCAAATGATTTGTCTGTATATCCCAAACATTTAACGTTTCGCCACATTCTCTATACTGAGATTCAAACCTTCTGGGGCCAGGGTTCCCAGTTTAAAAATCCAAAAACTCTCTTTTCTTATGAGACTTGTTAGACGATCAGGATCTTTACTATCAATGTGGTCGATGATGGTCAACCGCATTTGACCAGGGTCCCTCTGATGGACCGCATTAAAATGTCTGGATACACTGTGTAGTTGGTATCCTATTTTTATGTTATGCCTGTGTTTGTTCATGCGGGCATGCATGGTCTGCACTGTACGTCCAATATACTGCAGACCACACATGCATTCCAGCAAGTAAACAACAAACATAGACTGACACGACAATCTATGTTTGATAGGAAACTCAATCCCCGTAGTCCTTGAGGTGAAATTGATTTCCCCATCTAGAATACTACGGCAACACAGGCATTTAGGAGTTAGACATCTGTAACAACCCCAATCTGAATTAACAGTTGTTTGTACTGATGAATCTTTTTCGGATATCTTACTAGGTGCCACTAAATTACGCAGACATTTGTTCTTCCTATAAATAATCATAGGTTTATCAGGAATGTGATCCGAAAGAATAGGATCCCCCTTAAGAATAAACCAATGTTTATTAAGTAGGCCCTGTATAATATTATGGGGCTGGCAGAATGTGGTCACCAGACTCCATCTATTGAATTTCGATGTTATTGTTTTTTTCTCCCTTCTTTCCCCCAATATAAAACACCATACTTTTATTTTCTCCCGAAGCTCCATAAAGACCCTGAAAACCCCCCGGCCGCCCTATAATTTCAGGGATTAATTCCATTATTGTAATTTGTCACATTATGTAGACTTTCATTTGCAGAAACATGTAGTGGGATTACCCTCCTACTTAAAGGACGCAATTGATTAAAGAATTGAAGGATCTCCCCCTAGAAAAGGACGCTTATTACTATCCCTGGATGTTGCAGCTCTTTATAGCAATATATCGCATGAACTAGGTCTTAGAGCGGTAGACAATTATTTGTCTCTTGATGATACATTACCAAGGGAACAGAGAAGTTTCCTATTAACGGCCATTAGGTTCATCTTGGAGAACAACATATTTACCTTGAAAACTCTATGTACCGACAGCTGAGGGGATGCGCGATGGGGACGAGGTTCGCCCCCAGTTACGCAAACCTTTTCATGGGTGCATTCGAATCCGCCTCCATCGCGCAGTCCACCTCGGCTGGAGGCCACATTGTTCTATATCGTCGTTATATAGATGACCTCTTCTTTGTCTGGGGGGGCACGGAGGAAGAGGCCCTGGAGGTTTGTTGATGAGCTGAACAATAATACTTGGGGGTTGTCTTTTACGGCATCTCTTTCTAACAGGGCCCTCCAGTTTTTGGACCTGCTGGTGTGTTTCGATGACCTGGGGGGGTTGTCCACGTCGACCTTCTTTAAGTCTGTTGATGTCAACAGTTATTTGAGGTTCGACAGTGGGCACCTCTCCAGGTGGATTCGGAATATGCCATATGGCCAATACTGGAGGATCCCAAAAAATTGTACAGATGATTCAGATTATAGAAAGGAGGCATTGGTTTTGCGTGACAGGTTTTTGGAAAAACGTTACCCTAAAAAAATCTTGAAGGACGCTTTTAAAAAAACAAAAGATTTGTCTCAGGAATCATGTGTGGAACAAGTGTTTAAAAAAAGAAGGGAGAAAAAAACAATAACATCGAAATTCAATAGATGGAGTCTGGTGACCACATTCTGCCAGCCCCATAATATTATACAGGGCCTACTTAATAAACATTGGTTTATTCTTAAGGGGGATCCTATTCTTTCGGATCACATTCCTGATAAACCTATGATTATTTATAGGAAGAACAAATGTCTGCGTAATTTAGTGGCGCCTAGTAAGATATCCGAAAAAGATTCATCAGTACAAACAACTGTCAATTCAGATTGGGGTTGTTACAGATGTCTAACTCCTAAATGCCTGTGTTGCCGTAGTATTCTAGATGGGGAAATCAATTTCACCTCAAGGACTACGGGGATTGAGTTTCCTATCAAACATAGATTGTCGTGTCAGTCTATGTTTGTTGTTTACTTGCTGGAATGCATGTGTGGTCTGCAGTATGTTGGACGTACAGTGCAGACAATGCATGCCCGCATGAACAAACACAGGCATAACATAAAAATAGGATACCAACTACACAGTGTATCCAGACATTTTAATGCGGTCCATCAGAGGGACCCTGGTCAAATGCGGTTGACCATCATCGATCACATTGATAGTAAAGATCCTGATCGTCTAACAAGTCTCATAAGAAAAGAGAGTTTTTGGATTTTTAAACTGGGAACCCTGGCCCCAGAAGGTTTGATTCTCAGTATAGAGAATGTGGCGAAACGTTAAATGTTTGGGATATACAGACGAATCATTTGCAATTTATTAAATACTTTGGGCCCTAGTCACACGCCCGTGTTTCCACGCAGATCGCGTCTGTGTGTGCTCCACGCGGCGATATGTCTTCTTCTTTTTTTTTTTTTCTCGTTAAATGCCCTGCACGCAGATGTTCACATTGTGACCTCCGTGTGCACTGACCATGGGCAAAAACCTAAAATCTTGAAAATATAGATTATATAGGATTGTTTCGGCGGTGTTTGCTCCTCTCTTTTCCTGTGCCGCTCATTAGTACTCACTTTATTATATTATTTAAAATGCCCTGCACGCAGATGTTTACACTGTGACATCCGTGTGCACTGTTCATGGGAAAAACGAAAAGCCTGAAAATATAGAAAATAAATAATTGTATACCCTCCCCGCTCTGACGGTGTCTGCTCCTCTCTCCTCCAATGCCGCTCATTGTATTGCATATAGTGCGATTATGTGTAGTAAAGTTATTTTATAATGCTCTTTTAATATTTAATATTATTATTCTGTATAATATTATACATGTTATGCATAATTGATAGTGTATGTCATTTTAGATTTTTTACATGAGTTCTTTGTTTTATCTTGGTATTTGTAGGGTTAATGTTGTAATCATTAATTGTTTTATTGTTCAACCAATGATAAGTTGATGTGTTTTATATATTAAGTCACTTTCTGGCAATACCCTCTTGCATCACCTGATGAAGGCAGCGCTTTGCTGCAGAAACGTGTAGTGGCCAGTAAGAGGTTAATAAAGAAATAATTTTCTAAAAATATCCCTAGTGCCATATTATCTCCAGTCCTAGCGCTCCACAGACCAGGGATTTTTTTACTCTCAGCTTCTTGCACTTGTGCACACCTGGCAAGAGCAGCTCTGGACAAGAGATACCATTAATCCTAGATCCTGAGCTCCATGACCTAGCAATACAACACGGTCACCGTTGAAGGACCTGTGGTGACATCAATCCGGTCATGTGACCGCGGCAGGAGCTGGAGCTCCCGGAGCAAATTTTGGTGCCTCCACTATACCTCCAAGCGGAGGTGGATTCACAGGCGTAAGACCGCAGTTGTGCAGGGTTGCACAACCACCTCTGGTGAGTGGCCACACAGCCCTGGGCCTAAATTCCACTTCAAAAACTTTCTTCACATGCGCTCCCACCCCCTCCCCCCTTTTTGTCTTGTTCTTATGAAGGGCACAGCAATGGGATCCAGGGTGGCTTGTTCTTATGAAGGGCACAGCAATGGGATCCAGGGTGGCTTGTTCTTATGAAGGGCACAGCAATGGGATCCAGGGTGGCTTGTTCTTATGAAGGGCACAGCAATGGGATCCAGGGTGGCTTGTTCTTATGAAGGGCACAGCAATGGGATCCAGGGTGGCTTGTTCTTATGAAGGGCACAGCAATGGGATCCAGGGTGGCTTGTTCTTATGAAGGGCAACAGCAAAGGGAATCCAGGGTGGCTTGTTCTTATGAAGGGCACAGCAATGGGATCCAGGGTGGCTTGTTCTTATGAAGGGGACAGCAATGGGATCCAGGGTGGCTTGTTCTTATGCAAATCTTTTTATGGGGGTGTTTGAGGAAATTCATATGTTGAAAAATGGACAGAAAGAGGGGATAATTGTGTATAAAAGATGTATTGATATTTATTTAATATGGGACACTGAGAAGGGCAATGTTGAGAGTTTTTAGTCAGAAATTATGAATAATGTGTGGGGATTGGAGTTTGAACCCCATATACATGCTTCAACTATTAACTTCCTGGATATAAACATTTTTGTAGATGGTGACTCAATCTGCACTAAAACCTGTTTCAAAAAAATAGACAGAAACAGCTACATCCACTATTCAAGTGGACACTATAGTAAATGGCTGAAAAATATACCTCTGAACCAGTTCAAACGGGTCAGAAAGAATTGTACCAGAGACACTGACTTCAATGAACAATCGAAAGTGCTGATTGATCGATTCCACCATAGAAAATATCCAAGGAGATTAATAAAAGATTGCCCAGACAATCAGTAAGGGTATTCAGCAAGAACAATTACTGAAAATGCATGAAAAACCTGCCATGAATAGAGAATTTGGCTACAACTTCATCACCAGGTATAATAAATACCATAAGAATATCAGGAAGGTTCTAAATCGACATTGGCACATATTACAAAATGATCCATTATTGAGAAATATCCTCCCTTCTAAACCTGGAATAACTTTCTTCAGTGTATCTTGAATGAAATCATGGTTTTTTGCACACTTATATGACCAAGGGAAAAATATGTAACTGCTATTTCATGCAAAGGGAGGTTCCCTCATTTGTGACGTCATTGATGACGATTGTAAGTTTTTTTCTGTTTGGATTAACATCCGCCCTGTAAAACATAAAAAGATCTTCTGTATGTGCCATGTAATATACCCTGAGGAAGGTGCTGGGACAGCACTGAAACGCGTTGGTTATGGCTGAATAAAGGATCTGATGGTGGTAACAACCCTTGTGAAGTACTTTGTTTGAAGCAGCAGTGCGGACCATGGAAACCATTCCTGTTTAAAGCTTATCATTATGTAGGGGGCACAGTGATGATATTTGGGGGGCACAGTGATGGCATTATTATATGGGGGTCACAGTGGTGACATTATATTATGTGGGGGCACAGTAGTGACATTACTATGTGGGGGCTCTATGGTGACATTATTATGTGGGGGCGCAATGGTGGTATTATGTGGCGGGCACAGTGGTGACATTATTATGTGGGGGCACAGTGGTGGCATTATTATGTGGGGGCACAGTGGTGACATTATTATGTGGGGGCACAGTGGTGACAATACTATTTGGGGGGCAGAGTGGTGTCATTATTATGTGGGGGCACAGTGGTGACATTACTATGTGAGATGCACAGTGGTGACATTACTATGTGGGGGCACAGTGGTGACATTATTATGTGGGGGCACAGTGATGGTATTATTATGTGGGGGCACAGTGGTTACATTATTATGTGGGGGAACAGTGGTGCCATTATTATGTGGGGGCACAATGGTGGCATTATTATGTAGGAGGCACAGTGATGACATTTGTATGTCTTGCACAGTGGTGGCATGATTACGTCGGGGCACAGTGGTGACATTATTATGTAGGAGGCACAGTGATGATATGTGGGGGACACAGTGATGGCATTGTTATGTGGGGGTCACAGTGGTGACATTATTATGTGGGGGGCACAGTAGTGACATTACCATGTGAGATGCACAGTGGTGACATTACTATGTGGGGGCTCTGTGGTGGCATTATTATGTGGGGGGCACAGTAGTGACATTACTATGTGAGATGCACAGCGGTGACATTACTATGTGGGGGCTCTATGGTGACATTATGTGTGGGCGCAATGGTGGTATTATGTGGCGGGCACAGTCGTGACATTATTATGTGGGGGCACAGTGGTGGCATTATTATGTGGGGGGCACAGTAGTGACATTACTATGTGAGATGCACAGTGGTGACATTACTATGTGGGGGCTCTGTGGTGACATTATTATGTGGGGGCACGGCGGTGGTATTATGTGACGGGCACAGGTATATATATGGTATATGGTATATATATACTAGGATGGGGTACACATATACCATTATAATGGACATATATACTTGAAAGGACACAGGATGGGGACATATACATCAGGATGGGGGACATATGTATCACAATGGGCCACGTGTTTACCAGGATGGAGACATATATACCAGAATGGGGACATGTATATACCAGGATATGAGACATATATGCTAGGATGGGCTCAGGATTAGGGACATATACACCAGGATGGGGGACATACAACATATAACAGAATAGGGTACAGTATTTACCAGGATGGGGACACATGTAGCAGGGTGGGGACATATATACCTGTAAGGGGCCCAGGAAAAGGAACACGTGCACAGTGGTTGCATGATTATGTCGGGGCAAAATGGTGACATTATTATGTAGAGGGTCACAGTAGTGACATTATTATGCGGGGTCACAGTAGTAACATTACTATGTGAGATGCACAGTGGTGACATTACTATGTGGCAGCTCTGTGGTGACATTATTATTTGGGGGCACAGTGGTGACATTATTATGTGGCAGCACAGTGGTGATATTTCTTTGTGGGGGCACAGTGGTGATATTATTATGTGGGGACACAGTGGTGATATTATGTGGGGGCACAGTGGTGACATTACTATTTGGGGGGGCAGAGTGGTGTCATTATTATGTGGGGGCACAGTGGTGACATTACTATGTGAGATGCACAGTGGTGACATTACTATGTGGGGGCACAGTGGTGACATTATTATGTGGGGCACAGTGGGGGTATTACTATGTTGGGCCTTAAGAGGAGCCCTGTTTTTGTATCATACAGCAGGGGCAGTAATAGGGACACATACGGCAGCAGCAGCTCAGCATTGGGGCATCAGTAGGATGAGGAGCTTGTCCAGTTTGGGAATACATAGGGACAAGGCTGGAAATGAGAGAAATCAAGGTGTCTGTGTTGTAATCGATCTAGATGGCTGGAGATGTCTTCATGTCTGTCTGGGGACCTAGAATGGGGCAACATAGGGGCCCAGGATGGTGGACATTAGGGTTTAAATAAAGGGGGCCAGGATGGCAGACATTATTAATATAGGGGGGGCCAGAATAGAGACTAATATTTGTCTATGGTGGAATGCAGAGATATATTTACTGTGGGGACCAATTAGGGGACATTACTACTGTATTATAATTTACTTTTGAAAATACTGTTTCCCATGAAGGAAACAAAAGGGAGGTCTTGTCACTGTGCAGGGCGGCACTATGCCACTTTTTTTGTTGTTTGATGCAGTGTAGAAATCTTGGGAAAAGTGGAGAATGTGCTGTGGAAGTGATCACTTATTGCGGTTTGCGACAGATGAAGAAAACTGAAGATGAAGGACTTCACCTAGGAACATCACTTGTAAGTATGCGTATTACCTATACATGCACACTGTATACACTATATATATAGAGCTCCTGTTTATAATGTCACCGGTGATCACTGTATTACTTGTGCACTGACACTATATACAGAGCTTCTGTGTATAATGTTACTGGTGATCACTGTATTGCCTGTACACTGATGCTATATACAGAGCTCCAGTGTATGTCAATAGTGATCACTGTATTACCTGTACATGGACATTATATACAGAGCTCATGTGTATAATTTCACTTCAAATCACTGTATTACCTGTACACTGACCCAATATACAGAGCTTTTTTACATTTTCATTATTTTAGTATTATTTGTCAGTATGTGGTGGAATTATATGCTTTGTTCATGATGTGGTGGTATTTGTCCCTTGTATGTGGTATTATTCGGTCACTATGTAGTGGTAATATGTGGTCTTGTCATGGTGTGGCAGCATTTATACCTTGTCCGTGGTAGTATTTGATCACAATGTGGTGGTATTATGTGCTTTGATCATGGTATGGCGGTATTTATGCCTTGTATGTGGTATTATTCAGGCACTATGTGGTGGTAATATGTGATCTAATCACGATGTGGCGGTATTTCTCCCTTCTATGTGGTATTATTAGTCTTGGTATAGTGGATCGTGGTTGGTCATTTGTTTTATCTGATAACAGTAAGGGAATTTTTTTTATTTCTAATAGATATCAAATACTTGTATGTTTAACCCTCCCTGTCCTGTGACTATTACACAGCAGCAGAGATGCACTTACAGAGTTTATCAAGACAAAGCAAGTAATTATCTCTTCTAAGGCCTTGTGCACACGTTGAGTTGTCATGGGAGGCCTTCACACCTTTCGGGTGGGCTGTCCTCTTAAGTGTCTGCTGCCAAATTGATGCTTTGTCTTTGCCACTGTTAAGAACCAAGCTGACAACAAGTCAAAGTAGAGCTTAATGACAAAGACCTTTATTAAGGGAGGGGTAGCCGGTTTTACATGGCTCCTTAAAGGGTTATTAAAGGGGTGTTGCATTTGATTCTGAAGAGAATATTTAATCATATTTCGTGTGTTAGTTGGCAATTCAGTTTAGCCTTGGTTAGTACATTCGGTACGGGAACAGCTTGACAAGAGCTTCAGCACTGCTACATCTAAATCAAAACATTACCGTATATACTCGTGTATAAGCCGACCCGTGTATAAGCTGACCCCCTACTTTTGCCCCCAAAACCTGGGAAAACCTATTGACTCGTGTATAAGCCGAGGGTGGACCCCAGCACAGGTATACAGCCCCCAGCAGTGTGGTATACAGCAGCCTCCCCAGTGGTAGTATACAGCAGCAGCCCCAGTGGTATATACAGCAGCAGCCCCAGTGGTAGTATACAGCAGCCCCAGAGGTATATACAGCAGCCCCAGTGGTAGTATACAGCAGCAGCCCCAGTGGTATATACAGCAGCGGCCCCAGTGGTAGTATACAGCAGCCCCAGAGGTATATACAGCAGCCCCAGTGGTAGTATACAGCAGCAGCCCCAGTGGTATATACAGCAGCAGCCCCAGTGGTATATACAGCAGCAGCCCCAGTGGTAGTATACAGCAGCCCCAGTGGTAGTATACAGCAGCAGCCCCAGTGGTAGTATACAGCAGCCCCAGTGGTAGTATACAGCAGCCCCAGAGGTAGTATACAGCAGCCCCAGTGGTAGTATACAGCAGCCCCAGAGGTATATACAGCCCCAGTGGTAGTATACAGCAGCCCCAGTGGTATATACAGCCCCAGTGGTAGTATACAGCAGCCCCAGTGGTATATACAGCCCCAGTGGTAGTATACAGCAGCCCCAGAGGTATATACAGCCCCAGTGGTAGTATACAGCAGCCCCAGTGGTATATACAGCCCCAGTGGTAGTATACAGCAGCCCCAGTGGTATATACAGCCCCAGTGGTAGTATACAGCAGCCCCAGAGGTATGTACAGCCCCAGTGGTAGTATACAGCAGCCCCAGTGGTATATACAGCCCCAGTGGTAGTATACAGCAGCCCCAGTGGTATATACAGCCCCAGTGGTAGTATACAGCAGCCCCACAGGTATATACAGCCCCAGTGGTAGTATACAGCAGCCCCACAGGTATATACAGCCCCAGTGGTAGTATACAGCAGCCCCAGAGGTATATACAGCCCCAGTGGTAGTATACAGCAGCCCCAGAGGTAATATACAGCACCCTCCATCAGTATACAGCAGCCCCAGAGGTATATACAGCCCCAGTGGTAGTATACACGCAGCCCCAGTGGTATATACAGCCCCAGTGGTAGTATACAGCAGCCCCAGAGGTAGTATACAGGCCCCCCCGCCATATGCACAATCCTGTAAAGGAAAAGATTAGTATGCTTATCACTGTCCCGCTGCCACTGTCCCGCCGCCGCCATCGCGCTCCTCTGTCTTCTTCCGGTTCCCTCCTCGGTCGCGCAGGCAATGTTTTGTCATTGCCTGCGCCGACCGGAGGAAGCCGGAAGAAGACGGATGAAGACGGAGGAGCGCGATGGCGGCGGCGGGACAGCGGTAGCGGGACAGTGATAAGTATACTAATCTCTTCCTTTACAGGATTGTGCACAAGGCAGGGGGGCCTGTATACTGATGGGGGCGGGCCTGTATACTGTATACACTGTATACAGTGTATACAGTATACAGTGACTCGCGTATAAGCTGAGGGGGGGACTTTTCAGCCCAATTTTTGGGCTGAAAAACTCGGTTTATACGCGAGTATATACGGTATATAGAATTTGAGACAAAGAAATTCCAGAGGAGGGGAGGAAGAAGTAGAAGAAGGGAGTAAACGAAGATTATTGATGATTATATCAAGCATACTTATCAACAATATAGAGTTATTAGTTAAAGAATGTGTACTTTGTACATTATACTACTTTAATTACACTAAAATTAATACTTAATGCTGTAACCCATTGTAATACACTGATTATCAAGAAAACTCAATAAACATTACTTGAAGTGAAGTAGAAGAAGGAGAAGAGATAACTAGAGGAAAGTGCAAAGATTTATATAAACATGCTGTTGGAAGATTTCTGAATGACTTCAATAAACTTATATAAATTATTTACTATTTATTGCCATGACAAAGTATTTGGTGAGATTTCACCTCAGTATTTGTAAGACAAAACCAAGAGTGGGTGAGAAATGCAGAAAAAATACCTCTGATTGTTCCACTCCTAGTATTCTCTTATGGTGGGTTTACACACACCAATTTATCTGTTCAATCTCTGAACCAATCTCTGGTTGCAGTGAAATCATGGATACATTGCTCAATTTTGTGGCTGTGTACAACATGGAGCAATGTATCCATGATTTCACTGCAACCAGAGATTGGTTCAGAGATTGAACAGATAAATTGGTGTGTGTAAACCCACCATTACAAATACAGAAGTAAAAATCTCACCTAATATTCATTGTCTGCACAATGCCTCAGTAGAGTGATAAGTTATTTATTGGTGAGGGTCCGACTGCTGAATGTGAAACTTTTATCCCATAACATGTCCAAAAATAGTAAAATATCCAGCACAAAGTCCTGAGATGTAGATCCTTAAAAATTAATTTTATTAGAAAAAACATTAAAACACACTTATTAAAAACATCATCCTTAAATGCGGTCCTGTCACAGGTTTGTTTTCTCCATAGACTGGAGCTCATGTACAGCTGGGCCACTGATCCGTTTATTCCCTCAGTGGCTATGAGCGCTGGGTTTGGCTTTTTCTGGGAGCTCCAATGTTGATGAATGGAGCCGCGGTCACATCATTACCATCTGCTGCATTTTTGCATTTTATAATGGGGAGCCACATTCTTCTGACAGTGCGAAGCCACTGGTCGGATTCCACCAATAAATAAGTTATCACCTATTGAACATGTGGATCACTGAACTTGTTTTCACCAAAGAATCCCTTTAATGCAAACTACAGTAATTGTACATAACAGTTATGGTGAGCTCACAGTGATGTGCAGGAGCCGCCACTATAATGGGTATAACGGCTAACAGGTATTTGTATATAGCTGAAGGGTGGGTGGGCCCCTGAAGTCAATTTCTCTGGTGGGCCCCAGACACCCCTGTCCGAGCTGGTGGTCACTAAAAGATGACCATATTTTTCAGACTATAAGATGCATTTTCTTTCCTCCAAATTTGGGATGAAAGTGTACTGTGCGTCTTAGAGTCTGAATGTAATGTGAGGCCTTGTTGTGGGGAGGAGGCAGCGGCGGACTGGGATCACAGGAGCCAGGAAAATGTTGCCGCTTCAGAAATCCAGCTGCTAGGGAAACCACATGGATGCGCTGTTTAAAGTACTCTAACATTCACTGCTTTTAGGGAGGGTTGCCAAGAAGTGGGCGTGGGGATCAGCAAATCAATATTCCTTCACTTTAAGCAGAGGTCACATGTGGTTGTCCCAGCCAGTTTCCTGCAGCAGCTGGGGAGATCATGTGTCTGCTGGATAAGGAAGCAGCAGGAGCAAGATGCCACATAGGAGGGACAGTCAGCCTGGCCCGAAGGCCGTGCAGATTATTGCAGTCACAGGGTCAGGCTTGGCATGCCTGACAGCATAACGTGGTCTGTGCCAAGTGCTCATGTCAGTGGAGGTCAATTGTTGGACTACAATTGCAAAAAGAGCGGGCTCTGCTGTCAAGTGCTGCTCCAGCCCTCCCTCTTCATTATATCACAGAAGGTCCCTTAAGTAGATGATAAACTACATGGTTTCTAGTGTGGCTGGCTGGCTGCAGAACCTGCACTGACATCAGTACATATTGTAGAATTAAGGCAGCATTAAAAGCTTAAAAAGTACAGTAAATGACAGCAGTCTTCCACTCATGTGGTGAACTATAACTCCCAGCATTCCATAGGATCTGCATGACATTTTGGGAGTTATAGTTCTCCCATGGGATCTTGAAGCAAAACTTCAGTGGTTTTTTTTTCAACACTGGAGTGGTGCATTATATACAAGCCCCATGCCCCCATTCTTATACTCACCTTCCACTGTTCATATGGTACTTTAGTGACGCCAATCCGGTCCTGCAGCACCATCTTCTGCCCACAGGTCCCAACTAAATAACATACTATTATATATAATAACACAGCATATAATAATATGTTATTAAATATTTTACCACATTTTTTGCCTCAAATCTTTTGTTTTACCCTATTTTCCACTTCCAAAATCTGGGTATTTTTTATGGTCCGGTGCATGTTATAGTCCAAAAAATTGGGTAAATGTATACAAAGAACGTGTTGGCTGGGAATCTGAAAAAAAGGCCTGGTAATATTTGCATATAGAATATACTTTATACAGGGAGTAGGCTCCAAAAATCAATGTAACTGGTTGAACCTTTGTATCCCAGTCTAAAGTTGATAACAACTGTAATTGTTGGCAATCCATTCAAAAACCATGCCCCCATGTTAATATCAAGTGGCAAACAGCTACTGTAAATGTGCTTTTACTCTTCAGGGTACAACACAATGTTGGACAGTGTTTGAGGGAAATTGTGCTTGTTCAGCCAAAAGATTATTTCTAAATTGAGGCACAGATGTTCGGCAAACATGTAACAAGCATTATTGCTTTTCCTTAATGTATTAAAGAGGACCTATCACCAAACCAGGCATGGTGATCTAATTACAGCACTGGATGCAGCATGTCTGCTGCATCCAGGCAAGGGGTCCCCCAGCCCTTGAGCCGCCCTGTACCCCGAGATAATACACTTAGAAAACTTAAATCCTGCAGCCAGAAAGGAGGTGACTAGAGGCTTGAGCCGAAGGTCAGTTTCACACCCCCTGCATGTTTAATCTTCCCACCGCTGCCTCCCTGATGCCAATCATTGTCTCCCTCGTCTGCAGCATAACACAGTTTATTTTAGAAATGGCCGCTTAACCCCGCCCCCTGCGGTGACGTCACCGCTTATACCCGCCCTGGTCTATGGTTAACATAGAGCAGGGCAGGTATAAGTGGTGATGTCACTGCAGGAGGCGGGGCGGCCGGCCTCCTGCTCTGACATCACCACCTTTCCCCGCCCTGCTCTATGTTAACCATAGAGCAGGGCGGGTATAAGCGGTGACGTCACCGCAGGGGGCGGGGCTAAGCGGCCATTTCTACAATAAACTCTGTGTTATGCTGCAGGCGAGGGAGACAATGATTGGAATCAGGGAAGCAGCAGTGGGCGGATTAAACATACAGGGGGTGTGAAACTGCCCTTCGGCTCCAGCCTCTAGTCACCTCCTTTCTGGCTGCAGGATGTAAGTTTTCTAAGTGTATTTACTCGGGGTACAGGGTATACCTCGTGCACACAATCCATGAAGTGCACACAATCCATAGTTTTTGAACTGATGGTTTATATGCATTAGCACTCAGACACACTCCTATGTTAGTTTTCATGGTCTACCACTTTGTGTTTGATCTGTTGTCACACTTATGGTACCGTTACACGGGGCAACATCGCCGGCAACTCACGGGAGTGCACACGTTTTGGGCATTTAGCTAAGATTGCTATGGAGATGTTACACGCAGTGACATCGCCGGCAACGCAGCTGCGATGTTGAAAGCAACTTTCGTTCGCTGGGTATGAGCAACCCAGTGAGAGATCCTTAACATTGTAGTGAATAGGGGAAGTTGCTTTCAACATCGCTGTTGCGGTGTCACACAGAGCGATGATAGCAGATGCCTCAGCAACATCGCTTGGTTTTCCAACATGTTGGTAAACCAGGCAACTCCGCTCAAGCAACTTATCACCGTTGAAATCACCTGTTACACGTAGCAACGCACTAGCGATGTTTCTTCAACTTCGTCACGCCCCTGAGTTGCTGGCGATGTTGCCCCGTGTAACGGTACCTTTAGATTTTTCCTTTTCACAATTATAACACTAAAGGTACCGTTACACACAGAGAAATATTGCTTGCAACTCACTGGTTGCAGTCAAATCATGGACACATTGTTCCACTTTGTTGCCGTGTACAAAATGGAACAATGTGTCCATGATTTCACTGCAACCAGTGAGTTGCAAGCAATATATCTCTGTGTGTAATGGTACCTTTAGGCCGGCTTCACACCACGGCAAAATCCGGACAGCCCCGGACCGGATTTTGGCCCCATAGTATCCCATGGGGCCGGATGGAGCTGGATGGCAGCTCTCTGCCATCCGGTTTCCATGTGTCCGGGAGAATCCAGGAGGAATCGGATTTTTCTTCCCAGACACAAAAACAGAACAACTGTAGGAAAGGTATCTGGGCAATAGAGGGCTTTTGGTGTTTTTCCTAGGCTTGTATGTGCTGCCAGCAATATGGTGTTGCACAGGTCTGCACAAGGTCCAGTTACAAAAATGGCCAAAAATTTAGAAGAAACAGACGGCACTCACCATTAGATGAAGGTTATTTTAATCCAAATGCTCCGTTAGGAGGTGCGGGTTACAAACATTATGTGGCAGGAGGGAGGTGCGGGGAGGACGACGGGCGCACGTTTCGCCTGGTCAAGCTTCCACGGGTCCAAAGATTCTGTGGAGGAAGGAGCCCCTCCTTATCCTTAATCCAATGGTGAGTGCCGTCTGTTTCTTCTAAATTTTTGGACAAAAACAGAACATGCAGCATTTTTGTGTTCGGGGAGAAAAATCTCCCCAAATTGGATTCTCCCGGACACATGAAAACCGAATGGCAGAGAGCTGCCATCCAGCTCCATCCAGCCCCACAGGATACTATGGGGCCAAATCCGGTCCGGGGCTATCCGGTTTACACCGGACAGCCCTGGATCGGATTGTGCCGTGGTGTGGAGGGAGTCTATGGGGCCGGATTGCCCCGATCCGGGAAGATCCGGCAATCGGACACCGGCGGCTGCACGCTGCTGTAATTTCAGGACTAGCAAGGAGCTAGCCGCGATCTTGAATAATCAGCAGCTGCGGCTGCAATTAGCGGCATCCGGCTGCACACTGGACCAGAGGGCATATTTGCCCTCCGGTTCTGTTTGCGAAATCCGATCTGTGGCTGTCAAGTTCACCCGACAGCCCCGGATCGGATTTCACTGTGGTGTGAAGCCGTCCTTACTGTTGATCAGGTGACATCTAGCAGATCAGATATTTCTGTTACCTGTGGCAAAGGTGTACTTGACAATGCCACAATTAAAGATATTGATCATTTCAGTGTGACCCTTAACACTACTCTGTTGTGATGCTTCATTTTATGAACCTCTTTGCAACAAATATGGCTAAAAAGCCTAATAATTTGGATACATGTCAACATATTATTGGCCATAGTGTATGGTATATATATTTTTTATTTACAATACAATATACATACAATATGTATGAATATCTATTGAATATATATTCTATATTTCCATTTTCCTAATATAATCTATGAAATACTCACACTTCAGATACTGAAATTAGTTCTGTTTTGATGTATCCTTTTTGGTCAGGTCCATCAAGATCCATAGGTTCAGGAGCTGGAAAAGAAAATGTATGGTGTATCTATTGTTTACGGACCATAAAGAAATGTACTTCAAATATGTCACCTTAATATATTTAAATTGCTGCATTCTTGCATTTAAATGTATTTAAATTGCACATTCTTATGCTTTTGTACATATATTTTTCCACTGCAATTTGCTCAGAAAAATCTTTTTGTTCTCACGTTAAACCTCAAATAGTATAAAAGTTTACAAGTTAAAAAATACCCATAAGTGTCGCATGATTGGTTCTTGGGTGCAGTCATTTCTTTTGTATTAAATTATTGTAGCAAGTGCTGGCATGTATATAAAGGTGACAAGTCTGTAATTAAATCTTCCTTTGACGTATGTACAGTTTTCCTGGGCATAGCTGCTAGTGTCTCTTAGGCTACGTTCACACTGTGCGTATTTCCTGCTCTTTTGAGGGCATTCATTTTTTGCCACGTTTTGCGACCGCGATATTTAGCGCAGGTAAAAAAATGCAGTGCATTCACAAACCACATTTTTTACAGCCGCATTTCTCCCCCAAGAGCGCGGGAGGGAAGTATTGTCACGCGGGGGAGGAAGAATCCTGTGTTCCTTCCCCCGTGTGACATGTGTGTGACATGCCTTTTGGCTTTCGCAGTTTATTAAAGCTAAATAAAAGTTATCAAAAGATAGTAAAAATAAAAAAAATAGAATACTTACCCATCCGCTGGCTGTTCCCGTTACCGGGACCAGAGGCATCCACGTCTGGTCTGCTGCCAGGACCTTAGATCTGTGATTGGCTGGTAGCGATTATGTGATATGTCATGTGACGCATCAGCTGATCGCTACCAGCCAATCACATTTTAAGGTCTTGGCAGCAGATCAGACGTGGATGCATTGTCTGAACGCTGATGTGTTATTCCAGCGGTTATAATGGGGCCTATGGGAGAAAGCACGCGCAAAAAAGCGAAAAAAATTGACATGTTGATTCTTTTTACGTGTGCGCTATGTCCCATAAAAGTGCAGTGTAATATTACGCAACGTCTGAACGGCAAAAGTGAATTTCCAATCACATTGCCGGCAAACATAGACGCGGTTTTGGGGGAAAAGCGCGCGCAAAAAAGCGCGAAAATTATGCACTGTGTAGCCTTACACCATACCTGAAGAATGAGCATGTCTGTTCTTTTAAAGCACTACTCCAGTGTTTTCTCCAGGATGTCCCTCCTGACTAGTGATGAGCGAATTTTGCTCGAACATGTTCACAAATTTCAAATTCGACAAACATTCGGCCAATTCGATTTGACACCTCGAATTCGGATGTTTTGCTTAAAAGTCTGCAAATTTGTTGAATGTTCGGTAATGCTTCAGGTGTCATAAGTAAATTGTCACTTTAGTGAGGAGACTTAAAGCTGCGGTGCTCCTCTAGGAAATTGCATATGTAAATTGTCACTTCAGTGAGGAAGTGAAAAACTCTTATTAGGTTATTAGATGTACTCTAATGCCACCTAATAAAGGTAGCAATCCTAAAGGCCCCGTTACACATAGCGATATCGCTAACGACATCGCCGCAACATTACAGGTTTTGTGACGTAGCAGCGACCTAGCCAGCGATCTTGCTGTGTGTGACACTTAGCAGCGATTGGCCCCACACTGGGAGATCGCTGATCAATAAAGAATGGCCTGGAGCATTTTTTTGATTGGCGATCTCCCGCTGGGCATGCTAGATCGCTATGTGTGACACAGGCAACGACCAGCGATACCCATTCTGCGGACGAGAACCTGACAGATCCTAATGACCATCGGGTTGTCGGCGCATCGCTGGATCATCGCTGGCAAGTCTGCCTGTATGGCATCTCACCAGAAACCATGTAGCCGATGCACCAGCGATCGGATCGTTGTCGGGATCGCTGGTGCATCGCTACGTGTAACAGGACCTTAAAGTCATAATTAGTACCGTGTTTCTCCGAAAATAAGGCATGCTTGGGGGAAGGTGCCCTACCTTCTAATATAAGGCACCCCCCAATTATAGGGCATACCTTGCGGTGCTCTCCGGTGATCCTCTGCTCTCCGGTGGCTACCCCCTTGCTCTCCGGCGGCCCTCTGCTCTCCTGATTCCCGCTGTAGCTGCCAAACTCTGACCAGGTCAGGAGCCCTGCACCAATTACAGCGCAGGAACCGTGAGCCAATCACAGCCCAGGAACCGCAAGTTAATCCGCGGCCAGCTGACGTCGTGCATAGCCTCTGATTCGCTAGCAGTTCCTGGGCTGTGATCGGCCCACTGTTCCTGCGCTGTAATTAGCACAGGGCTCCTGACCCGGGTGGAGTTTGGCAGCTACAGCGGGAATCCAGAGAGCGGAGGCCGCCCGGCAGCGGGGAGAGCGGGGGCCACCGGAGAGCGGAGGACAGCGGGGAGAGCGGGGGCCACCGGACAGCGGAGGCCACCGGAGAGCGCGGACACCGGACTGGTAAAAATTGGATTTGTGTGTATGGGTATGTGTGTGTGTATGGGTATGTGTGTGTGTGTGTATGGGTGTGTGGTGTGTATGGGTGTGTGGTGTGTATGGGTGTGTGTGTGTGTGTGTATATATGGGAGGCTGCAGTGGGGTGTGCAGTGGGTATATAAGGCGCCCCCCCCCCCCCCGAAAATAAGACATGGTCCATCTTTTGGACCCAAAAAAATATAAGGCAGTGTCTTATTTTCGGGGAAAAACGGTAGTTAAGATTATTCTGGGCACACCAACAATGACAAAATAGGACCACACTTTGTAGATGAAAAAAATCATGTTTCATTTTATTTTGCCACCTGTACACCAAAATGTACACCTTCAACCAACGTTTCGGCCTATCCAGGCCTTTATCAAGGTACTAGTACAAAAGGTTTAGAACAAATATTTAGTAAATGAACATAAGATACATGGATTAACTTCTGGTGCCAGTGTCAAATAGTGCGCAGTGGCACGTGTGACTTCTTGTGAAAGTGGCAACATTGGAACACTAGGTGTCCTATCGAGTGCATGATGGCTTGTGACTCTCAGTGGAGATGGGGTGACCAAACTATGTACAAATTAGGGAAAGTGGATCATAGGTGCCCTATCTTAGTGCCTATGCACATATGTTAAGTGAAAAAAAGGGGAGAAGGGGTAATCAAAGAAAATAGGGTATAGGTCACAATATATTTACCAGTGTCAGTACTGGTGGTAAAACAGGTCATCAGAATCGCAGGAATTTGCAAAAGTAGATAGAGTCCCTACAAGAGAAAAGTCAGGGGGTTGAATAAGACTAGGCTAGTGAAAGAAATGAGGTACCAGGTTTTATAGTAGAAAGTGAGCATGTGTCCATGAACATGGTAAAGTGTGAAAGGCTCAGTTGAAAAATCTCCATAGGGATAGATCAGGTTAATAAGGCAACATCCCTAATGGTACCTTTACACGCCGCTACAGAAGGTTGGAAACAACCGGGTGTCTCACGTGCACGAGCATGTTCCAACGGTTGCAAACGGTACCCGATACCGCCTTTACACGCCGCTACAAAGTGCTCTACAGAAGGTTTAACCTATCTCTGGATGCACCGCTGGGTGCCTCAAGTTACCTTCTGCAGAGCACCGTCCCTCATTTACACGCCGCTACAGAAGTTAATATGGGAGGACCTGGGGCAGCAGGGACAACACATAGGCGTGCCAGAATTGTGGTTTACGAGATGCTCGTACGATGATTGGACAATGCAATAGCATCATGATTGGCCAGCCAGCGCAGGAAGGCTGGCTAATACATGATGCTATTGCAATTGTGTAGTGTGACTGGTCAGCTCCTTAAATATGCCGCCCTATGCAGCGACAACCAATCGTAACGCAGGAGCTTCCACCAATGAACGCTGAAGGGGGCGGTTTCCCGGAGGCTGTGTCACGCCCCAGGGAGTTAACTAGGTGTCAGATAAACCTTCCTGTTCCTCATTTAGACGCCGCTACCATCGGGTTGAAACCAACCTGTTTTAGAGCACTGCTCTGAAACAGGTGTCGACAGTGACGGGTGGCAACACGCCTTTACACGCCGCTACAGAAGGTTGGAAACAACCGGGTGTCGGAGACAAATGTATCTTGCACCGTCAAAACAACCTGAGGTAGCGGCGTGTAAACTTGGTTGTTGCCACCCGTCACTGTCGACACCTGTTTCAGAGCAGTGCTCTAAAACAGGTTGGTTTCAACCCAATGGTATCGGCGTCTAAATGAGGAATAGGAAGGTTTATCTGAGCTGTACATACCTTAATGTGAATGAGACAAGGCTCAAGGGACAAACAGGAGGAACCTAAAGGAGAAAAGCACGGAAGAGTCAGAACAGGATACAAGTGGAATAAAAAGTGCCCGGGGACCGGAGTTTACCTGTGGCGGTGTCTTCAGTTACAATGGCGGTGTTGTGCAGCGTCTGTGTGATAGACACCGGTGTTTATAGGAAGTGGGACGTGACCATTTTCGGTTATATCCAGTCTGTGGACCGCAAGGAAGTGCGGTGACCCGCAAGCGGCGCATGCGCAGTGTGGAGTGTGCGTCTGCGCATGTGCGGTGCCTAGCAATCCTGTCGGCAAGTGCTATGGATGTGAGACTCTTGTGTTCTATATGGCAGGAGTGCAGTTATCGACCAATTGTGCATTAAGGTACCTTTACACGCCGCCACTGCGTGGTAGCAACTGCCTGGCAATCGGGATTTTTGTGACTGTTGCGTTGAAATTGCTACGAAGTGGCGGCATGTAATTTGGGAAAGTGATCGGGTTTCTCGCAGTTGCTTCGGGTAGCTGTTTCCGAGCCGTGTTCTAAAATCCAAGGCAACACATAGGGAGAATTGCCCTGGTATTGGCGAGTAAACGGGGGACAGGGATGGAATCAGTGTCGCCTACTGAATTCCCATGGGCGTGCCACAGCCTCATGGATACCGCGCCCCATCAGCGATCCTTGGTGGGGGCTACTGTGTTACGATTGGCTGTCCCTTCACAGGGTGCCATATTTAATGAGCTGTCCATTCACACTACACAATTGCAATGGCGTCATGTATTAGCCAGCCTTCCTGCGCAGGCTGGCCAATCATGACGCTATTGCGTTGTCCAATCAGTGTGTTAGCACCACGGAATACACAACTCTGTCATGCCTATGTACTTGCGGCGCGAAAGATGTACGCCCACATTCCCTTAGTGGTGTGGCGTGTGAAGCGGCGACGGTATTCAATAAGAAGTTATCCGCAGGATCTGTATGAACTTCCGGGGAACCACGATACCTTGACTTGACAACGCAATGGCGGTGTGTACATGCGGCATCGGCAATCGTTGGCAACTGTTAAAAATGTGCACGTGCACGTACGGTTGATGCCGGTAGCCAGGGATAGTGGCGGCGTGTAAAGGTACCCTTAGGGCCATCCAAATCACATCAATAATGTATCTAGAGGATACAGAGCAGACAATTAGTAACCAGCAAAGTGAACAATACTATACAACTTTTTACAGTCATTTCACTAGTGCATTACATAGAATGATCAACCTTGATGGGCAACAGGATAAATATGATGGGAACAACATTAGTCAAGGTGGCAATACTTGTAATATGAAAAAAAAAGTACAGAACATATTATCACAGTTGCCTTGGTAACTGATATACAGGTTTGTAGGTACGTTATTTACTTAATGACATGGGAGAAAAAATTATAACAGGGGATACAATAGTATACAAGTCTGTTCATTGTCTATTTCATGTGCAAGTGTATTGCATCATGTGTCATCAGACATCCGTTACCATGGTTCCTATAATATTTCATAACGGTAAGTGAACATCAGGTTATGTACATTATGTAAAAGTCTCATATTCACGATTCATTCCTATTGGATGTAGGGTTTGGAGGGTATGGATCCAGTAGGCTTCCCGCAATTTATGTCTGTGGATCCGATTAACCCTCCCGGGTCTCTGTGGGGGTACGCTTTCAATCACCTGAAAGCGTAACTGCGACACATTCTGGTTGTGTTGCACAAAGTGACAGGGAACAGGTAATAGCATGTGTTTAGCGCAAATGGTGGACTTATGTTTACTGCTGCAGTCATGTATATGCTGGATGGATTCCCCAACATATACGTGACCGCACAGGCACTTAATGATGTAGACAACGTATGAAGAGTCGCAAGTAAAGAAGCCTTTAATTGGGAAACGTTGACCTGTGCGGGGATGTGTGAAGTATTCACCTTTTATCACATTATTACATTGGTTACAACCAAGACACAGGAAAGTTCCCTATCTAAGGGTTTTAAAAGTTGTTTGGTGAGGTATTCTTTTATTGGTTCCTATGTCTGCTCGAACGACATTTTGCTTGATGTTAGGAGCTTTTTTGTGACAAAATAATGGCCGATCACCAAATTCCGGATGTTCGGATAGCTTGTTTGGAGTAGTTGCCAATGTTTTAGTATAGAATCCCATATTAGGGATTTGAATGGGTGATGTGTGGTTACACACGGTATTCTATGACCCTGGGGGGTTGTTGTTGGATTGGCTCTAAGTGAACCTTCAGAGATATGTGTTGGGTATCCGCGGTCACAAAAATTTTTGGCCATTTCTGTGTGTCTCTGTTGACGGGTGTGTCTGGGTCAGAAACGATACGATCTATCCTTACATGTTGTGATACTGGTAAGGATAGTTTGATATGACGTGGGTGGCTGCTGTCAAAGTGTAACAGACTATTCCTGTCTGTAGGTTTTACGTACAAGTCTGTTGATAGGGTACCAGTGGAGTCAACCATGACCATCGTGTCCAGGAAACTGATGTTTTTTGTTGTAGTGTATGGTGAATGTCAAGTTGGGGATAAGAGAGTTGATATTCTGATGAAATGATTTGAGTTGGGCCTCATTACCCTTCCAAATAATACGTCATCAACGTGTGACCAATGAGATATATGTTTCGATGGGATGATATTTTTTCGGGGAGTAAATGAACTGGGGATCGTGAGACCCAGTTCCTTATGGCATTGTGTATCATTGGTCGCTGCCAAGGTAGGGGGACTGTCAGCGAAATAAGCCTTGAGTATAAGGGACCTGAAGAACCTTCTCAACTCCTGGTCGAGTTGGAAGGAATTAAAGGATGGATTGGGACTAAAGGATAATCCCTTCTGTAAGACAAGGAGTTCCGCCAGTGAGAGGTTGTATGAGGAGATATTGTACACCAATGGTGACCTACCTGTGATCTCATCACCATTCGTGAAGGACCTGGCCTGCCTCTTGCTTGTCCGTGCCTGTTTCTTGCTAGGCGTCTGCCTAAAAAATGTGGTGGTTTCACTTAACATACAGGGATTAGACAAACTAATGGAAATACCTGGAAAAATCAACAAAAGCTAGTTTGATATGGTGTAGGTCCACCTTTTGCGGCAATTACAGCCTCAATTCTCCGAGGTATGAATTCATACAAGGTGATATCATTGGCCCGGCGGATCTCCACGAAATAGCAACCCAGATCATCACAGAACCTCCGCCATGTTTTACAGTTGGGAGAAGGCAGTCTGGATGGAATGCTTCTTTCGGCTGTCTCCAGACATACACTCGACTGGAGGTCGGAAAATGGGGTAAACGATCATTCGTCTGAGAATATAATATGTTTCCACTGCTCGAGGGACCAATTCTGGAGGTTTTTATACCACTCTAAACGCTTGGAAACATTTGTCATTGAGAGCAGCTGTTTTCTTATTGCAGCACTTCCGTGGAATCCAGATTTGTGCAGCTCCCGACGAACAGTTTTCGTGGAAACTGGGTTCTGTAGGTGTTCATTGAGCTCAGCAGTGATTTTCGGAGCTGTAGTCTTGCGATCCTCTCTCACAATTCGCTTTAGAGTCCGACGGTCTCTTTCAGTCAACTTTGACTCTCAGCCGGACCTGTGCTTTGCTGCGGACGTTCTTCTTTCTCTTTCAAACGCAGTCATTACTTTGGAGACAGTACTTTTTGACACACCAAGCATTCGGGCACTTTCTGTTACACTAGCGCCTGCCATACGAGCACCAACAATTTGGCCTTTTTGAAAATCTGAAAGGTCTGCCATTGGTATCAGTTTCTCATCAATGTTCTTACAATTCGGCAAAACAAACAGTTAATTTACATACACATATCATTTAACATAAATAATCAACTACAAAACATTAACATATATCACGGTTTGCAAGTTTATAACATGTTCGAAGATTATGATGCCAAAACGTTAGGTGTTTCCATAAATTTTGTCCAACCCCTGTATGTCCATAGGCACTAAGATAGGGCACCTATGATCCACCTTTCCCTAATTTGTACATAGTTTGGTCACCCATCTCCACTGAGAGTCACAAGCCATTGTGCACTCGATAGAACACACAGTGTTCCAATTTTGCCACTTTCACAAGAAGTCACACATGTGCCACTGCGCACTATTTGACACTGGCATCAGATGTTAATCCATGTATCTTATGTTCATTTACTAAATCTTTGTTATAAATCTTTTGTATTAGTACCTTGATAAAGGCCTGGACAGGCCGAAACATCGGTTGAAGGTGTACATACTGTGTGGCAAAATAAAACGAAACACTATTTTTTTCACCTACAAACGTGTTTTCCTATTTAATCATTGTTGGTGTGCCCAGAATAATCTTTACTATTGGCTACTTTTTTACTGGAGCACCCAGATCCAGTACGTGAGCCTTCCTTTCTAAACTTTCCCGTTTAAAAGTCATAATTGACTCGTTAACAAGCCTTTTAAAGGGAACCTGTCACCTCGATCTAAACCCCTAACCTATCACTAGCTGTCCCTGCACCTTCCTAGCTGATCCCTAACCATCCCTGTCTCACCTAAAAGGGCCCTATAAATATTAAGAAAAAGAGTTATATACTTACATGTAGTCTGGGTCCATAGTCTGCGGTGGGCGGGCTCCAGGGCTCCATTCCTCCTCCTCGCTTGCTAGCATCACACCCCGCTGGGCATCATCGATCCCTCCCTTCATCTCCTCCTCATCTGAAAATTCCTCCCTCTTCAGATGTATATGCACCGGCCAGAACGTCATATCAGGCCCGTGCATTGTGGGGGCTGATCACATGGTACGGCCCCGTTCCAGCACATGCGCAGGGCGCATATTGAAGCCGAGGCGTACCACGTGATCAGCGCCCACAATGCACTGGGCCTGATATGACGTTCCGGCCTGTGGATATACATTAGAAAAGGCGGGAATTTTCAAATGAGGAGAAGATGAAGGAATGGACCGATGACCCCCAGCGGGACATGTTGCAAGCAAGCGAGGAGGAAGAATGGAGCCCTGGAGCCCGCCCACCGCAGACTATGGATCCAGACTACATGTAAGTATATAACTCTTTTCCTTAATCTTTACAGGGCCCTTTTAGGTGAGACAGGGATGGTTAGGGATCAGCTAGGAAGGTGTGGGGATAGCTAGTGATAGGTTAGGAGGTAGATCGAAGTGACAGGTTCCCTTTAATATGACTTTGGGGTTCTGATCTGACACAAATCCTAACTGCAGATGCTGCGTTTCATGATGATTGCCCCTCATCAGTGCAGTGTGTAGGAATTCTGATCTGGCTGTATGAGGGGCTAAGACGAGGTCTGGGGGAACAGCTATTCTCCTTATTATGAGTATTCTGCCAGCTGGCAGTGAGGAGACTTAAAGCCGCAATGCTCCTCTGGGAAATTGCATATGCAAATTGTCACTTCAGTGAGAAAGTAGACAAACTCTAATGCCAACTAATAAAGGTAGCAATCCTAAAAGTCATAATTGACTCTTTAACAAGCCTTTTAATATGACTTAGGATTTGTGCCAGATGAAACCCCAAACTGCAAATGCTGCGTTTTGGGTTGATTGTCCCTCATCAGTGCAGTGTGTGGGAATTCTGATCTGGCTGTATGAGGGGCTAAGTCGAGGTCTGGGGGAACAGCTATTTTCCTTGTGAAGAGGATTCTGCATTTGCACTAATGCTTCTTTTCTACGTTTTTAGAGTGTCGGTGTCTAGCATATCGGGCAGTAAGTGAGGAGGGAGAGGTCTCTGGGTCTCAATTCAGATAACTTACCTGAGATAAGCGAAGGTCTCCATTTTTTTTCTTTCCCCGCGACTACTATAAGTGGTCTTGTCTGGCATCCAATCAGCACCCATAAAGCAAATTGCACTTTTTGAACACAAGGGCCAGAGGGGTCACCTCCCTTCCTTCTTTTCCACCCTGCACTTTATGGTATGATTCTGATTTGGGATTGATTTTTGACTTAAATCCTGACTATGTATATGGTGTCTATTGGTGATTAATTGTCAATGCATGTGGGCATCTAGTCTGTACTGACAGGATTACTATAGGATTGCCTATGTTACACATTCCCTTACAAGGAAGGCTATATATCTGTATTTATCATCCAATAAGGTAACACCTTTTCATTGTTAGTGATGGGTTTTGTCAGATCATTTTTACCCCTGAAAAATCATGTAATACCTGGTGCTACTGTACTATTTTAATTTGTCAGCCATTTTCTCCACACACTTGTGTCTTACACTGTCTCATCTTTCTATAAATAAAGAAGTTTTTTGTATGAATTGTTAAACTGCATTTGGCTCCACTTTTTGTTTTGATATGAATGTCTTTCTGTGTTTGAGCCGCTGAGTTTAAATAGGCTATGGCCGGTTAGCTCCTATTTAATTACCATAAGGAATTATTGCATTGGATCATCGGTATGTGTTTGCACACAGCACAAAACTCCAGCGTTCAAGCTGGACCGGTACGTGGGAAGTGTTGGTCATGTAAAATGACGTCACCACAGGTCCTGCACTCTCACTGCCATGGTCTGCAGCAACTACCACTCCCAGCAGGATAACTCAGAAATAATTGTTGAAGTTGCGGTTTTGTTGGAGCGCACGATTACAGCATCCACAGCAGGGATCATCTGTTAGTTAATCTTCTTTATTCACAGATTATGGCTCTCACAACGCATTTCGGCGGGTCAACCATCTGGAGACCTTTCATTCAACATCTAATATTAAAGGAAATCTGTTTTTTTTTTTACCCCCATATAAAGATCAAAGATAATGGTCCCTGAGAGACCAGCAATTTCTAGTCTGAGAACCAATAAAGAAATAATTATTAAGGGAGCGGATAAGGTTGTCAGGATAGTTCTAATGAATAGTTTATGGTATATCTGGGAGGGAATTCGATTACTCAGTATTACTATCAAAAACTAGACCAGGACACTTCTGTTAATATCTTTATAGAATACAAAAAACTTATGCAGATAGGGATTAATGAAGTGATTTTGGACAAAAAGGAGAAGTTCTTTTTGGACATCCATTACTATCGGAATCCATACTTCTACTCAGGGCTGCCACAAGGAATTTTGGGGCCCCCCTGAGACTCCACCCTATCTCTGCCTCCACCCAGGCTCCGCCCCCACCCCTTGAACCTTCCATAGTTTCACCGCCCACTATTGGGAAAACTCCACTTCTGCACCATGTCCTCACCAATCACACATTAATCTTTTTCTATACATTGTTCTTTGTTACAGCTGAGGAGGGATGTGAACAATAAATGCCACACGAGGCAGAATAATATTGCTGGTGTTACCCTGTTTCACTGAAAATAGGGCGCCCCCCGAAAGTAAGGCATGCTTGGGGGGGCGCCCTACCTCCTAATATAAGGCACCCCCCGATTATAAGGCGTACCTCTTCAGCATGCCACCGATCACAAGACCGGGGCATGCATCTGTGTCTCGCTCCCCGCTGTCACCGCTGTCCGGTGCCTGCCACTCTGTACCGCTCTTCTGCTGCGCTGCAGTGCTCACAGCCCAGGAGCGCAACCGTGAATCACAGCTCCGGAGCTCTGTGCCGGTCTCCGCCCATGAGCCCTGTGCCAATCACAGCGCAGGAATCATGGGCCAGCTGACGTCAGTAGCCTCTGATTGTTCCTGGGCAGTGATTGGCCCAGGGCTCCTGCGCTCTGATTGGCCCAGGGTTCCTGCGCTCTGATTGGCCCAGGGCTCCGGTGCTCTGATTGGCCCAGGGCTCCTGAGCTCTGATTGGACCAGGGCTCCTGCGCTCTGATTGGCCCAGGGCTTCTGCACTGTGCACCACCAAAGCAGCACCGCAGAGGAAAGAAAGTGAAAAGAAAGAAGTACGGTAAGAAAGTGTGTGTGTGGTGTGTGTGTTGTGTGTGGTGTGTGTGTATACACACATAGGAGGCTGCATTGGGATACGGTACTGGGATGGGAGGTTGCTGCAGTGGGATACAGTACGGTACTGGGATAATGGGAGGCTGCTGCAGTGGGATACCGTACAGTACTGGGATAATGAGTGGCTGCTGCAGTGGGATACCGTACAGTACTGGGATAACGGGAGGCTGCTGCAGTGGGATACTGTACAGTACTGAGATAATAGGAGGCTGCTGCAGTGGGATATCGTACAGTACTGGGATAATGGAAGGCTGCTGCAGAGGGATACGGTACTGGGATAATGGGAGGCTGCTGCAGTAGGATACGGTTCTGGGATAATGGGAGGCTGCTGCAGTGGGATACTGTACTGGGATGGGAGGCTGCTTTTCTGTCAATTTTTTTTTTGGCTAATATAGGACGCCCCCCAAAAATAAGACATTGCACTATGTGGATCTTTTCCTGCAAAAAAATGTGGTCACGTAAGATTGCTATTTGAAGGATTCCTCACAAATTATTTCCATTTTTTTTTTGCAGTAAATATGTTTAAGGTTTTCAAAAAGAGTTAACAAGTAGTGATGAGCGAGTACCAAAATGCTCGGGTGCTCGATGCTCGGGCCGAGCATCCCAAGAGGGCCCGAGCACCGAGCCCAATGTTATCCTATGGGAGACCCGAGTATTTTTATGAAATGACTGCCGGCAGCATGTAGAAACCCTAAAAATGTCACAAAAGTATCAGAAGAGTGCTCAAATGACATGGCAACACCATGGGGAAGACCCCTGTAAGCATTTCTCACTCAAAAGTCACAGCTGTGAACAATGATGTCCGAGTTTCACGCCAATTTTACGGAGTCACCAGAAAACCTTCCAAAATGACACCAAAATGAATATTCAGGGTGGAAATGTTAAGGGCACATACCCAATAGTGAGATACAGCTGGTGTATGTTACTTTTTGTGATTACATGAAAGATTTTACGTGAAAACATTGTGCGGCACTCCGATGTCCCTGAGAAGAGACGTACGTGAAGCCCTGTCTTGACATAATGTGCCCATTTTGAGGAAGTGGGTATATTGTATTCTTTACCAGGGTAGTCCAAAATTGTGAGGTTCAACAATGCCCCTGGATACAGACGTGCAAGAGGGCCTGTAAACCTGAAGTGGGTGTATTGTAATATAGCCCTTTGGCAGGGCAGCCAAAAATTGGGAGGTTCAACAATGACCCATGCATACAGACATGCATGAGGGCCTGTAAACCTGAAGTGGGTGTATTGTAGTATAGCCCTTTGGCAGGGCAGCCAAAAATTGGGAGGTTCAACAATGCCCCTGGATACAGACGTGCAGTAGGGCCTGTAAACCTGAAGTGGGTGTATTGTAGTATAGCCCTTTGGCAGGGCAGTCAAAAATTGAAAGGCTCCACATTGTCCCTGGATAGAGACGTGCATGAGGGCCTCAAAACATTTTTCCCATTGAAAAGGAGCGGGTCTCCTGTCGTTGTAATGCCCATTCTAAAAGAATGGGCTGAAAAAATTTACCACTGGGGGTATACCTGAAACAACAGCCTAACTATTGTAACGGTCATCATGGTGGCACATGAGGAGAAGGAGGAGCAGTCCAGCGATTAGCCAAAGTCCAGAAGTGTGTACCCATGGGTGAGTGGAGGTACATGGCAAATTCCCATAACAAAATTTTAATTCCGCTGTCATTTGTTGGTGGTGTGGTGAAGTCTGGCCCAATCCAACCCTTGTTCATCTTGATCAGAGTCAGCCTGTCAGCATTTTCAGTTGCAAACGTGAGATAAATGCGCATAGGGTCTTATCCTTTTTTAAAAGTTATATCGGTGTAAATTAAGAACTACTCACCTGATTCAGTTGTGTCACCCACAACCAGTATAATCGCCTGTAAGATGGCTTATAAGATGGCTGCTGCAGGGCCGCACCTTCACGATAAACGTGGAAACAGGAATGCTGTAATAGGAACAAATGCCGAAATGCCCGCGCTGCCAAACAGGAATCACCAGGAAACGAAGAGTTAACTGGGCAGATTTTTTCTTTATTTGATCCTACGAGTTTCGGAGCCTCTATCCGAGCTCCTTCCTCAGGGAACAAAAACCCTTCCCTGAGGAAGGAGCTCGGATAGAGGCTCCGAAACGCGTAGGATGAAATAAAGAAAAAAATCTGCCCAGTTAACTCTTCGTTTCCTGGTGATTCCTGTTTGGCAGCGTGGGCATTTTGGCATTTGTTCCTATTACAGCATTTTCAGTTGACAGGCGGGTGCGTTTATCAGTAATGATTCCACCTGCGGCACTGAAAACACGCTCTGACACAACGCTAGCGGCAGGGCAGGCCAGGACTTCCAAGGCGTAGAGAGCCAATTCATGCCACGTGTCCAGCTTGGAGACCCAATAATTGTAAGGCACTGAGGAATCTCGCAGTACAGTTGTTCGATCTGCAAGGTACTCCTTCAGCATCTGGCCAAACTGTGGTACGTGAGGGGCTGAGAAAACTGTCTCACATTGTAAAGACTGTTCTCCTACCTCTGGTTGATTGGACTTGTGCCCCTCTCGGCCGTACGCCTTGGTTGTCCACCGATTCCTGACCTATGCCGCTAGCGTTTTGTGAGGGGAATGCTTTGCCTACTTCCGTGACTATGGCCTTCTCGAACTGCTGCATTTTGGCTGACCTCTCCGCCTCAGGAATGAGAGACATAAAGTTCTCCTTGTAGCATGGGTCTAAGAGTGTTGCCAACCAGTAGTGATTGTCGGCCAAGATGTTCTGAACGCGAGGGTCACGAGCCAGGCAGCTTACCATAAAGTCAGCCATGTGCGCCAGACTCTTAACAGCCATCACTTCAGTATCCTGACCAACACGATGACTGAACATGCTGTCCTCCTCCTCCTCATCTCCCCTGTCCTCTGGCCAGCCACGCTGAATCGAGGGTATGACTGGTGTGCATGTCATATCCTCAATTTGGCCAGAGAGTTGCTCCATGTCTTCATCCTCCTCCTCCTCCTCCTCATAGTCCTCGACTGCACGTTGTGATGAGATGAGGCTGGGCTGTGTGTTATTACCCACACCCACTAATGTTTCTTGCTCCAAGTCATCGCGCTCCGCCTGCAATGCATCATCTTTGATTTTCAGCAGAGACCGTTTTAGAAGGCAGAGTAACGGTATGGTGACGCTAATAATGGCGTCATCGCCGCTCACCACCTTGGTGGAGTCCTCAAAGTTTTGGAGGACGGTACATAGGTCGGACATCCATCTCCACTCCTCAGGTGTTATGTGTGGAGTTTGACCCATTTTCCGACGGCTTAGGTGATGCAGGTAGTCAACAACTGCTCTCTTCTGCTCACATATCCTGACCAACATGTGCAGAGTTGAATTTCAACGCGTCGGGACATCACACACCTGTCTGTGGGCCGGAAGATGCAAACGGCGCTGAAAGCCGGAAGCAGGTGACTTGCGAAAATGTGCAGACAGGCGGCAAACTTTTACCAGCAGATCAGACAGCTCTGGGTATGACTTTATAAACCGCTGAACCACTAGGTTGAGCACATGGGCCACCCATGGAACATGCGTCAGCTGGCCTCACCTCAAAGCTGCCACCAGGTTCCGGCCATTGTCACACATGACCTTTCCTGGCTTTAGATTCAAAGGTGTGAGCCAGTGATCTGCCTGCTGTTTCAGAGCTGTCCACACCTCTTCTGCATTGTGGGGTTTGTCACCTATGCATATTAGCTTCAGCACAACTTGCTGCCGCTTTGCAGAGGCAGTGCTGCAGTGCTTCCAGCTTGGGACTGGTGTGGAGGGTAAAGTGGATGAGGATGCGCAGGAGGAGGAGGAGGAGGAGGCTGAGGAGCATGACATTCCGGATCTGTAGAGTGTGGGTGAAACCCTGACTGAGGTAGGGCCTGCAATCCTTGGTGTGGGAAGGACATGTTCCGTCCCTCGCTCAGACTGTCCCAGCTTCCACAATATTAACCCAGTGTGCCGTCAAGGAGATGTAGCGGCCTTGCCCACAAGCACTTGTCCACGTGTCTGTGGTTAGGTGGACTTTGGCTGAAACAGCGTTGTTCAGGGCACGTGTGATGCTTTGTGACACGTGGTTATGTAATGCGGGGACGGCACATCTGGAGAAATAGTGGCGGTTGGGGACCGAGTAACGTGGGACAGCAGCCGCCACTATTTCTCCAGAGGTCGCGGAATGCTTCCGTCTCCACCAGCCGGAAAGATAACATTTCTAGCGCAAGCAGTCGCGAAATGTGAGCATTTAGGACTGTGGCATGTGGGGCGTTCAAATGTTTGCTGAATGGATAATTGAACGCTGCGCTGGGACAAGGACGTGCTTGATGGTGGTGTTATTTGTGCGTGGGCAACTTCAGGTGCAGGGCCGGAGGCTTGTTCGTGGCCAGCATGGACAGGGGATTGGCTCGCACACACAACACGCGAAGATGTAGCAGTGACATCAGCAAGCATCGCTCCTCGACTCTGTTGTACTTCCCACAAAGTCGGGTGCTTGGTTGACATGTGCCTGATCATGCTGGTGGTGGTCAGGCTGCTAGTTTTCGTACCTCTGCTGATGCTGGCATGGCAGGTGTTGCAAATGGCCTTTTTAGAGTCATCTGGAGCCAACTTAAAAAACTGCTAGACTCGAGAAGACCTAACATTTGCACAGGCACCTTGTGTCGTGTTGTTGTTCCAGGGAACGGTTGCCTGCCTTCTGCCTGCGGACACGACCCTGCTTCTTACTGCCTGTTGGGATGCTACGCCTCTGTCACGGGTGGCACGGATGACAGGGTAGAGGCCACGCGCAGACGGTCCCAGCGTTTGGCCAATCAGCCATAAGGTTTGAGGACGGTCCGTCTTTCAGGGGCATTTACCTTCTGTGTAGATAAAGAGAAGGTATGATAAGATCTCCCTATCATGGGAGGACGGCTGGGAAGGTCTTGTGCTCGGTCTGGTTTCTACACCAGTATTCTGGGTCTCTAGGACCCAGCAGGTTCTTCCCTCCTTTATAAGGAGTTTCATTGCCCTCCCTTGGTGCAGGTGATATTTCCTTGTGGACTTATTATCCTTGCTCCAAGCAGAAGCTGAAGTTGTGGAGGTTGCTGTGCTCTGCTGCAAGATAAGTGTTTTCTTTCCCCATTGTCTGTTTTCCTTGTGTTGTCTTTAGTTGTTAGTGGAGGGGTCTAGTGAACCTCCCCATCTGATCCTTAGATAAGGTAGTGCTAGGATCAGAGAGGGACGAGGTTCGTGGTCGGCGACAGTTGAGGAAACTGTATAGGGACGTCAGGGCAGACAGGGTCAGCCCCAGGAAGACTAGGGGTCACCCTCTCCCTCTTGTGCCCATAGCTTTAGGGACTCCTTATCCCCCCCCGTCGTTGTCCTACGCTGGGTGTCTCTCCCGCTCCCAGCGTGACAGCCTCCCTCCCCCTGTGCACTGCTGTCCTCGCTCTGCATATCCTCCTGCCAGGTTGGGTCAGCTACTGGATCATCCACCACGTCGTCTTCCTCTTCCGCACCCTGATCCTCCTCCTGACTTCCTGGCAATTGTGTCTCATCATCGTCCACCCCTTGTTGAGACACGTTGCCAACGTTCCGTTCGTGAGAACGTGGCTGCTCAAATATTTGGGCATCTGTACATACCATCTCCTCATCACCCACTTTAACAGGAGCTGGCGAGAGGCCAGATTGTGCGAATGGATACGTGAACAGCTCTTCCGAGTGTCCAAGTGTGGGATCAGTAATGTCCGTGGACGTGTACTCGGCCTGGTGGTAGGAAGGAGGATCAGGTTGGGAAATGTGCAGTGCAGTATCACGGCTATTGACACTTGACCGTGTGGAAGACAGGGTGTTTGTGGACGTGCCAATCTGACTTGAAGCATTATCCGCTATCCAAGTAACAACCTGTTGAGACTGGTCTTGGTTCAAGAGCGGTGTACTGCTGCGGGCCCCAAGAATTTGGGACAGGACGTGAGAGCGAGTAGATGTGGCACTTTGTTGTTGCGAAATTGGTGCTTGCACACGACCTCGGCCTCTGCCTGCACCACCATCACGTCCACTTCCTTGTTCCTTGCCAACGCCCTTGCGCATTTTGCCTGTATACAGCTACAACAGTCTGGTGACTGTTCTGGTCACAGGAAAGCTGGATATTAGAGCCTGCCTGTATAGAGCTAGTCAAGTACAACAGTCTGGTGAATGATCTGGTCACAGGAAAGCTGGATATTAGACCCTGCCTGTATAGAGCTAGTCAAGTACAACAGTCTGGTGGCTGTTCGGGTCACAGGAAAGCTGGATATTAGAGCCTGCCTGTATAGAGCTAGTCAAGTACAACAGTCTGGTGACTGTTCTGGTCACAGGAAAGCTGGATATTAGAGCCTGCCTGTATAAAGCTAGTCAAGTACAACAGTCTGGTGACTGTTCTGGTCACAGGAAAGCTGGATATTAGACCCTGCCTGTATAGAGCTATACAGCTACAACAGTCTGGTGACTGTTCTGGTCACAGGAAAGCTGGATATTAGACCCTGCCTGTATAGAGCTAATCAAGTACAACAGTCTGGTGACTGTCTGGTCACAGGAAAGCTGGATATTAGACCCTGCCTGTATAGAGCTAGTCAGTACAACAGTCTGGTGGCTGTTCGGGTCACAGGAAAGCTGGATATTAGAGCCTGCCTGTATAGAGCTAGTCAAGTACAACAGTCTGGTGACTGTTCTGGTCACAGGAAAGCTGGATATTATAGCCTGCCTGTATAAAGCTAGTCAAGTACAACAGTCTGGTGACTGTTCTGGTCACAGGAAAGCTGGATATTAGAGCCAGCCTGTATAGAGCTAGTCAAGTACAACAGTCTGGTGACTGTTCTGGTCACAGGAAAGCTGGATATTAGACCCTGCCTGTATAGAGCTATCAGTACTAACAGTCTGGTGACTGTTCTGGTCACAGGAAAGCTGGATATTAGAGCCTGCCTGTATAGAGCTAGTCAAGTACAACAGTCTGGTGACTGTTCTGGTCACGGGAAAGCTGGATATTAGACCAGCCTGTATAGAGCTAGTCAAGTACAACAGTCTGGTGACTGTTCTGGTCACAGGAAAGCTGGATATTAGAGCTCTGCCTGTATAGAGCTAGTCAAGTACAACAGTCTGGTGACTGTTCTGGTCACAGGAAAGCTGGATATTAGACCCTGCCTGTATAGAGCTAGTCAAGTACAACAGTCTGGTGACTGTTCTGGTCACAGGAAAGCTGGATATTATACCTGCCTGTATAGAGCTAGTCAAGTACAACAGTCTGGTGACTGTTCTGGTCACAGGAAAGCTGGATATTAGAGCTTGCCTGTATAAGCTAGTCAAGTACAACAGTCTGGTGACTGTTCTGGTCACAGGAAAGCTGGATATTGACCCTGCCTGTATAGAGCTAGTCAAGTACAACAGTCTGGTGACTGTTCTGGTCACAGGAAAGCTGGATATTAGAGCCCTGCCTGTATAGAGCTAGTCAACTACAACAGTCTGGTGATGTTCTGGTCACAGGAAAGCTGGATATTAGACCCTGCCTGTATAGAGCTAGTCAACTACAACAGTCTCCTGACTGTTCTGGTCACAGGAAAGCTGGATATGGATATTACACCCTGCCTGTATACAGCTAGTCAGCTACAACAGTCTCCTGACTGTTCTGGTCACAGGAAAGCTGGATATGGATATTACACCCTGCCTGTATACAGCTAGTCAGCTCCAACAGTCTCCTGAGGACTGTTCTGGTCACTGGAAAGCTTGGACTCCGATCTGGATCACCCTGCCTATATCCTCCTAGATTAGTCCTGAGAAGGACTGTTCTGGTCAGCAGCAGTTTGCAGCCCTGCTCCGGATCTACCTATGAGGGCCGCAAATCTGTCCCTAAGCAGCAGCAGACACTCTCCCTACACTGACTGTCTGGATGGCTGTGTGCAGAGCACATCGTGGCCGGGTCTTATAAAGGCTCGGTCACGCTGTGCAGGCCGGCCAATCACTGCAATGCCACAACTAACATGGCGTGCAGAGGACTGCAATCCCTGCATGTGGGCTGGCTCTCTAAAGAGCGCCAACATGCAGGGATGAGGACCCCGAGCACAGCACGAGTATCGCAAGATTACTTGGTACTCGCCGAGTAGCCCGAGTACAGTGATACTCGTGCGAGTACCGAGTAGTCACAAGCATACTCGCTCATCACTATTAACAAGGTAAACACCAAATACAAAGTCCAGAGTGATTTATAAAAGGTACATTATCACCACAATATATCAATCACAACCGGGTAACATCAAGAGAAGCCTCTAAGTAGCTTACGTTATGCAAACAAATGGTACTTGGCTTTAGATTCTTGCATATAGTAGAGCATATGTCCTATGCCCAAATAGCTAACCTCTGGACAATACTTTTTTAAGTAAGTAGATATAGTAAAATACAAGAAATATAGAGTAAGTGAAGGAAAGAAAAAGGATAGTAGAGAAAAGGGAAAAAGAGAAGCAGAAAGAAAGGAAGGTGGGGGGAGGGGAAACCCAACTATTGCAAACCTAAAACTCCAGAATTCACAATAATTCATTCTAAGCTATGAACCCTGGGCTCTCCTTAAAGGAATGCCAAAGGAACCACGTGCGTCCCTGGTCAGACATGGCTTCGACATCACTTGCCATAAGTGATTCCATGCGATTTAAAGCTATTCATCTCAGTTACCCACTCCATCACAGAGGGGATCTCAGTCGACCTCCAATGCCGAGGAATAATTGCTCTGGCTGCCAGTAGAAAAAAACCTCAAAATCTCCTTTTTTATGGAAGCTACAGAAATGGGTATTAAAGATAAAAGGGCAATCTGAGAGGTGGGTTAATGACACACACCAGACATTAGATGAAAGACTTTACAAAACGAGTTCCAAAAGGGTTGCAAGAGACCGCAGGACCACCAAACATGAAGCATAGAACCTGAGTGTAGACCACATCTCCAGCAGATGTCCGAAACTTTAGGATCAATCTTATGGAGAAAAGTGGGGCACCTTTACCAGCGCGTGAGCAGTTTGTAATTTCTTTCCTGCGCACTACAGGATACCGTCATCTTATGCGCAAGTGTGAAGATTTTCAAACGGTCTGCTTCAGCAAAGGTGATCCGTAGGTCCCTCTCCCAAGCCTCTATAAATCCAAGTGTGGTAGGAGGGAGTAAGTTTAGGATCAAGCTATATAATGTTGAAACCACTAGGGAAAGGGGCCTCTGTAGGGAGCATCAGAGACTCAAACAGTGTTGGTGCTCCTATGGAAACACTTGAAAGGAAATCCCGTAGCTGGATGCCTCACCGACTCATGCTGGAGAGCCCCGAAAGTCTATCCTTCACCTGACCCAACCCACTCTGTCAAGCGATGTCCAATATAGGAATCTAGATCTAGCCATTGCAGGGGAAAAGCTGGGTTGTTGAAAAGGGGCTGAATCTGCTTGGTGTGGAGGTCAATTTAAATTTCTCATTAGTTCTATCCCAGAATCTCAGGACAGTCTGGGTGAGTGGAGCAGTGCTCGACACAGGTGGTCGGTAGGCACTGCCAAGCCAGGGTAGCCAATACAATGAGGTGGGTGACAATAATTTTTCCAATATCACCCATTGTTTATGGGCATCGCTAAATCTGCAGTCCACAACCTTGGAAAGTAAGACCACTTGGTAATATCTTTTAAAATCAGAGAGACCCACTCCCCCCCTAGACTTAGATCTGACTAAGACTGAAAATCGGGTCCTTGGTTTACCAGTCCCCCAAATAAAGCTATTAATGGCCCATTGCATACGTCTAAGGCTGCCTTCACACTGCGGCAGCGTCCGGTCCGGGGCTGTCAGAAGTGACAGCCTGGAGCGGAGTTTTCCTCCATAGAATCCTGTCGGGCTGCACGGAGCTGGATCCCGGCGGGTGTTAATTAGCTGCTATCCGGCTGCTGTGTCGCCGGATGAATCGTGCAGAAGTGGGGATTTTCTGCCGATTCCAAAAACGTTGCATGCACCGGTTTTGGAATCGGCAGAAAATCCCCACTTCTGCACGATTCATCCGGCGACACAGCAGCCGGATAGCAGCTAATTAACACCCGCCGGGATCCAGCTCCGTGCAGCCCGACAGGATTCTATGGAGGAAAACTCCGCTCCAGGCTGTCACTTCTGACAGCCCCGGACCGGACGCTGCCGCAGTCTGAAGGCAGCCTTAAGAAGCAATCTGGAACCTTCACTGGAGCTGTCTGAAAGAGGTAGAGGAATCGGGCAAGATGTCCATTTTGATCACACCCACTCGCCCAAACTAGGATAATTGAGGTCTGTTGTATTTTTTAAGATCCGATATTGTTTTCTGCAGAAGTGGGACATTATTCAGAGGATATAGTTCACCAATATCAGCAGGAATTAAAACTCCCAGGTATTTTAATGGTGTAGTTTTCCACTTAAATGGGAATGATGACTGGAGTTGAGATAACAATTCACCAGGCAGGGAGACATTAAGCACTTTTGCTTTTGAGTAATTGACTCTAAAATTGGAAATATTTCAAAAACTTCCGGAACTCTTTGATAAGCACCGGGAAAGCAACCGCCGGATTGGTGATCTATTATATAATTGCGAATGGGTTTTTTGCCCCTTCTGAGTCCACTCGCAATGCAAGTCGGTGTCGTCATGTGGACACACCCGAAGCATTGGCCGCGAAGCGGCCATTGCGAGTCAGAGACTCGCCCTTCTAGAATCCCGATGCATGTGCATCGGGCACCCAGCTAGTATATAATAATAATAAATCATCCGCATAAATGGATAACTTAAAATCATGTTGACCAATCTGCAGGCCCTTAACATCAGTTGCCTTCCGTAATGCCATTGCTAGGTGTTCCATAGCAAGAATATAAAGCAAAGGGGAAAGGGGCCAACCCTGTCGGGTGCCATTTCGTATTTTAATGGGCGATGAAAAAGTGCCATTAATTTTAAGACAGGCCGTGGGGGTTCATGGTATACAGCAAAGATCCTCCCTAGCATACTAGGTCGCATCCCCAATTGCTTCAAGGAGGCTCGTAGAAAGGTCCAGCCCAGGCGATCAAATGCCTTTTCGGCATCTATAGACAATAAACAGGCCGGGACCCTTCCCGTGCGCATATAGGAAGCAAGGAGCAACGTCTTCACAGTATTATCCTTAGCCTCCCTATGCTGCACAAATCCCACTTGGTCATTATGGATGGACTTAGGAAGTATAGGGCCCAATCTGCCAGCAATTACCTTCGCAAACACCTTCACATCAACATTAATGAGTGAAATAGGGCGATAATTTGCACAGAACATGAGATCTTTGCCCGGTTTAGGCATAACAGTGATTGTAGCCGCTAATGTTTGGGGGCAAAAGGGCAGGTCTCCGAAATTGAGTGAAAAAATGTAGTCATAAAGGGTGCCAGATTACTTGCAAACAATTTATAAAAGTTAGCTGAAAATCCATCTGCACCAGGACTTTTACCATTTGCTAAGGACCTAATCGTATCTAATATCTCTTGTTCCGAAAGGGGACTCTCCAAGGCCTCTGACTCCACCTCTGAAAGAGGCGGAAGCGAAGTATCCCGGATGTAGTCTACCCATTTTTGGAACTCGTTAGGGGACATGTCAGATAACGGGCCTCTAAGATTGTACAGTGAATCAATATGCTCTAAAAGAATCCACAATCTCTGCGGGAAAATGAATCGAGTCTCCAGAGCCAGATTTTATGGTGGGGATGTAAGTGGTAGGGGCGCAGGGGTTCAAAAACCGCGCCAATGCCTTACCGGGTTTGTTAGAGTATTCATATAAATATTTATGAAAGCGGTCTCGTTGTCGTGCTAATCTTGTATCTAGTAGAATGCCCAACTCACAACGCACCTGCAAAAAGGTCAGCCAGTACCCGTGTGTCCCTCGTCCGCTTATGGTCCGATTCTAGAACTTGAATATCTACTCTATAATTGCCGTAGGCATTTTCATGTCGGACCCTGGCACGCCGTGGCTTTGTCACTATGTGACGTCACCACATGCGAGGCATTGCCCGCGTAGCGGCCATTGCGACCCCTCGCCGCTGTCATCCCGCTCCGGAGCAGCTGCTGTCAGCGCATGCTGACACAGTGCTCCGGAGCCTGTGCCCCTGTGCCCCTGTCATCCCGCTCCGGAGCAGCTGCTGTCAGCACATGCTGACACAGTGCTCCGGAGCCTGTGCCCCTGTGCCCCTGTCATCCCGCTCCGGAGCAGCTGCTGTCAGCACATGCTGACACAGTGCTCCGGAGCCTGTGCCCCTGTGCCCCTGTCATCCCGCTCCGGAGCAGCTGCTGTCAGCACATGCTGACACAGTGCTCCGGAGCCTGTGCCCCTGTGCCCCAGTGCCCCTGTGCCCCAGTGCCCCAGTGCCCCTGTGCCCCTGTGCCCCAGTGCCCCAGTGCCCCTGTGCCCCTGTCATCCCGCTCCGGAGCAGCTGCTGTCAGCACATGCTGACACAGTGCTCCGGAGCCTGTGCCCTGTCCCCTGTGCCCCTGTTATCCCGCTCCGGAGCAGCTGCTGTCAGCACATGCTGACACAGTGCTCCGGAGCCTGTGCCCTGTCATCCCGCTCCGAGCAGCTGCTGTCAGCACATGCTGACACAGTGCTCCGGAGCCTGTGCCCCTGTGCCCCAGTGCCCCTGTGCCCCAGTGCCTGTGCCCCTGTGCCCCAGTGCCCCTGTGCCCCTGTGCCCCTGACTGACGGCTGACTGCGTTTTTTTTTTCGCGACCGCACTTGCCGCAAGTGCAAAACCGCACTTGCCGCACCTGCCGCAAGTCCCCCTATACTTTCTATGGGGATTACCGCAACCGCGCCGCAAGTGTAACCGCATCTGCCGCTTTTGCCGCATACGGTTACACTTGCGGCGCGGTTGCGGTAATCTCCATAGAAAGTATAGGGGGACTTGCGGCAGGTGCGGCAAGTGCGGTTTTGCACTTGCGGCAGGTGCGGCCGCGAAAATCTTAAAAAAAAATTAAAAATAACAAATAAAAAATAAATAAATAAATAAATAAATAAATATAATAATAACAATTACTGCTAATAATAATGCTATTAATGCTAATAATTATGCTATTAATGCTAATATTAATGTTAATAATGCTAATAATAATCATATTAACGCTATTAATAATGCTATTAAGGCTAATAATCATGTTATTTATGCTATTAAAAATGCTATTAATGCTAATAATATTGCTATTAATGCTATTAATAATGCTATTAATGCTATTAATAATACTATTAATGCTATTAATAATGCTATTAATGCTATTAATAATACTATTAATAATGCTATTAATGCTATTAATAATACTATTAATGCTATTAATAATGCTATTAATGCTATTAATAATACTATTAATGTTATTAATGCTATTAATAATGCTATTAATTCTATTAATAATGCTATTAATGCTATTAATTGTATTATTAATGCTATTAATGCTATTAATAATGCTATTAATGCTATTAATGCTAATATTAATGCTATTATTTGTATTATTAATGCTATTAATGCTATTAATAATGCTAATAATGATGCTATTTATGATGCTAATAATAATGCTATTAATGCTAATAATTATGCTATTAATGCTAATATTAATGCTAATAATGCTAATAATAATCATATTAACGCTATTAATAATGCTATTAAGGCTAATAATCATGCTATTTATGCTATTCAAAATGCTATTAATGCTAATAATATTGCTATTAATGCTATTAATAATGCTATTAATGCTATTAATAATGCTATTAATGCTATTAATGCTATTAATAATGCTATTAATACTATCAATAATGCTATTAATGCTATTAATAATGCTAATAATGCTATTAATATTGCTATTAATGCTATTAAATGTATTAATGCTATTAATAATACTATTAATGCTATTAATAATGCTATTAATGCTATTAATAATACTATTAATAATGCTATTAATGCTATTAATAATACTATTAATGCTATTAATAATGCTATTAATGCTATTAATAATACTATTAATGTTATTAATAATGCTATTAATCTATTAATAATGCTATTAATGCTATTAATTGTATGTATTATTAATGCTATTAATGCTATTAATAATGCTATTAATGCTATTAATGCTAATATTAATGCTATTATTTGTATTATTATTGCTATTAATGCTATTAATGCTAATAATAATGCTATTAGTGCTAATAATAATGCTATTAATGCTAATAATTATGCTATTAATTCTAATATTAATGCTAATAATGCTAATAATAATCATATTAACACTATTAATAATGCTATTAAGGCTAATAATCATGCAATTTATGCTATTCAAAATGCTATTAATGCTAATAACATTGCTATTAATGCTATTAATAATGCTATTAATAATGCTATTAATGCTATTAATAATACTATTAATGCTATTAATACTATTAATAATGCTATTAATGCTATTAATATTGCTATTAATGCTATTAATAATGCTATTAATGCTATTAATAATACTATTAATGCTATTAATAATGCTATTAAATGCTATTAATGCATTAATTAATGCTATAATGCTATTAATGCTATTAATAATGCCATTAATGCTATTAATTGTATTATCATGCTATTAATGCTATTAATATGCTATTATATGCTATTAATACTATTAATGCTATTAATGCTATTATAATGCTATTAAAGCTATTAATAATGCTATTAATGCTATTAATTGTATTATTAATGCTATTAATGCTATTAATAATACTATTAATGCTATTAATGCTAATATTAATGCTATTAATTGTATTATTATGCTATTAATGCTATTAATAATGCTATTAATGCTATTAATGCTATTAATAATGCTATTAAAGCTATTAATAATGCTATTAATGCTATTAATTGTATTATTAATGCTATTAATGCTATTAATAATACTATTAATGCTATTAATGCTAATATTAATGCTATTAATTGTATTATTAATGCTATTAATGCTATTAATAATGCTATTAATGCTATTAATAATGCTATTACTGCTAATAATAATGCTATTAATGCTAATATTAATGCTAATAATGCTAATAATAATCATATTAACGCTATTAATAATGCTATTAAGGCTAATTATCATGCTATTTATGCTATTCAAAATGCTATTAATGCTAATAATATTGCTATTAATGCTATTAATAATGCTATTAATGCTATTAATAATACTATTAATGCTATTAATAATGCTATTAATAATGCTATTAATGCTATTAATAATGCTATTAATGCTATTAATAATACTATTAATGCTATTAATGCTATTAATAATGCTATTAATAATGTATTAATATGCTATTAATATATATGCTATTAATTGTTATTATTAATGCTATTAAATAATGCTATTATAATGCTATTAATGCTAATTATAATGCTATTAATTGTATTATTAATGCTATTAAATGCTAATTAATAATGCTAATTTAATATGCATAATATTAAATGCTATTACTAGCTATTAATACTGCTATTACTGCTAATAATAATGCTATTGCTAATATTATTGCTATTGATGATGCGATTATTATTTAAAAATCTTTAAAAAAATAAAAAAACATATTCTAGACACCCGATGCATTTGCATCGGGCTCACAGCTAGTGAGTCAATAACTCCATAATGTTAGCAGTCCTGTCTCTTTTCAATCGAGCCCCCTGCTGTATAAATATCCCCCTAATGACTCCCTTCAAGGCCTCTCACTGGTATGGGAGAACTGTAGAATCATTCTTATGAAAATCCAAAAAATCCAAAATTGCTGTCCAAACTGCCGCCTGAAAAGTGAGATCTCCAAGAAGCCCAGGATTCAGGGACCAAGTCCATTTCCTCGGAGAGACTCGGAAGCTGAAGGGACAGCAAAACCGGAGCATTGTCTGACCATATCATTTTATCAATGACTGACCTCGGGTTAAGGGATAAGAGCCTATGACTAATTAGAAAATAATCTATCCTACTATAGGAATTATGGGATAAAACTGGAATGGTATCCACGGTCCGCGCTGCTGCTCTTTATCCAAGGATTTCACAAGAGGTTATTACCAATAAAAAGTCCTTTATTTCATCACACCAACGCGTTTCAGTGCTGTCCCAGCACCTTCCTCAGGGCATGTTCTATAGGAATTATGTACTGTGGAGAAGTAAGTGTAGTCACGGGTAGTGGGGTGTATTAGTCTCTAGACATCCACTAACCTCGACCCCACTAGTACACGTTTCAGGCTCTCCAGCTGTGAGGGGGGCACCACCGACCCACCCGAAGAAGAGTCCAGAGCGCGGTCAAACACCATGTTGAAATCCCCTCCCGCAATCACAGAACCTTCTGCAAAGGTCAAGATTACCCGTAAATACTTTCTGCATGCTTGAACCTGATCCTGGTTGGGTAAACAAAGGTTATCGATAGTAAAGGTATCATTAACAACTTTAATCTTCAAAAACAAATATCTGTCATTCGGGTCTGAGTTACAGGCAAGCACCTGAGCCTGTAAGGACTTGTGCAATGCGATGCTGACCCCCTTAGATTTGGAGTCTGAATTACTACCATGTAACCTCCTTGAATAGTATTTATGGCCAAGTGTAGGGATTTTATCTGTTCTGAAATGCGTCTCATATAATAAGAATATCTACTCGCTTTTTGTGCATATTATACAGCACTTTCGAGCACTTTTCAGGGACATTAAACCCTGTAACATTTAGCGAACAGAGTTGTAAAGTTGCCATGAAGACCACAAGTCTCAGAGTACGATATAAACGGGTTGGGAGGGAACAGAGGGAAGTAGGTGATTAAAGACGGGAGGATCAGAAGGGAAAAAGAGAAAAGAGAGCAAAGAAAAGAGAAAGAGAAAAATATATCACAAAGTTTTAAAGAGTTAATTCAGGCAGAAGACAGGATTCCGTCTGAAGGACCAAGAGACAACTAAGCCTCCAGGTTAAAGAATTTATCAGAGAAATCTCTGAAAAGTAGTGTCATAGACACACCCTAGTGTGGAAGGTGATTGAACATGGAGCAACCAGCCAAGCCCGTATAGCAATCTTTATAACTACACTCAATGACCACTCGATGTGGTCACCATCTGTCACTCCGCATTCTTCATTGCGGCGGCGCCACTCTGCTGGGTGCCTGGGGTGTGCAGCGGTGAGCGCCTCTCCTGACGCTGCAGCGTGGAGGAGACACAGTCCTTGGCCGCCATCACTGTGTGCGCAGCTCTCCTTCCCGCGCCACCAGGCGCTGACAAGAACCTGGTAATGCCCGAGCCTGCAGAACCCGCAGTGAGCTCCCTGGATGCCTGGGAGCGTAGGCCAGATTTCCCCTTCATTTGTAGGGGCATAGGGACTCCGAAGCTCACAGAGACCACGTCCTCACAGCTCTATGTCCAAGCCACGCCCCACTGATTTCCATTTTAAAAGAAAAAGACCCTCATAAAAAATTTATATTTTTCACCCTTGATGTCAGCTCCCTATATACAAATATAACACATACATTAGGACTGGAAGCAATTGATTTTTTTTTATCAATGGATTGATCTGTTCCAGAGAAACAGAGATTGTTTATCCTAGATAGTATCCATTTCATTCTTAGTAATAATGTATTCTCTTTTGAGGGAATTACATAGAAATTAAATTCTGAAATAATAATGGGGTGTGACTCTATACATAAATAATAATAATCTCCAAAGAGTGCACTTTAAAATAAATTTTTATTTAGTAAATACTAAAATCAGTCAGTAGTGTGTGTAACCCTACACCTGTATCTGGTAAAACAAGGAGATGACAGTTGTATGGGAGGATCCCTGCGTCTCTATCCTTCCCCTACCAACTGTCTCTGCCTGACTACGGAGATTTAGACACGTTATGTAAATGGTGTCCCCGTTCCACGGCGGCTCACCCTGAGTGTCCCTATATTCTTACTCAGGGCAATTTGCTACCGGCAGGGTACCTGTCATATATCTTGAATGTGCTCGAATATGAGCCTGGGTCAAACCCCAGTGCCCTTCCTGCGTGTGTGTGTGCAGCTTGGATGTATATACGTTTTTTAAGGGAGTGTTCTACTTGATATTACCATAACCCAAATAGCAGGTCTCAAGGTGAGGTACCATCTATCCCCTGAGATCTCCTCACATCACCAGCATATGTATATATACACACACACAATTTCACCCCTATTTTGCTCAAACAGTGGGAAATAACGCAGGCCCAGCAATCATCACAAGTAGGCAGGTTAGTGACCCATCAAGCAGAGTTAGAACTTATCATTCCACTTATCTGATGTTATAGATGTTCCATCAGTCCCAGTCTCTGTCATACAGCGTATGACCTCTCAGTCTCCGTCATACAGCGTACGACCTCTCGACGCGTTTTCTGCCCGCTAGTTACTAGTTAGATGTCAGCTCCCTATATACAAATATAACACATACATTAGGACTGGAAGCAATTGATTTTTTTTTATCAATGGATTGATCTGTTCCAGAGAAACAGAGATTGTTTATCCTAGATAGTATCCATTTCATTCTTAGTAATAATGTATTCTCTTTTGAGGGAATTACATAGAAGCAGATGAGGGGCATTGCAAGGGGAACAAGATTCACCCCCAGTTATGCAAATCTATTTACGGGAAGGTTTCAATCGGTCTTCATTGCTCAGTCTTCCTCATCTCCTGGCTATATCTGTCGCTACAAGAGATTCATCGATGATCTCTTTTTTATATGCTCAGGCACTCTTGATGAAGCAACACTCTTCATCTCAGAGCTGAATGCAAACCCGTGGGGATTAAATTTTTCGTCCACCATCTCCAGCACAAGTATCCAATTTCTTGATTTAATGATTTATAAAAATTCAGAAAGAAAAATAGTAACGTCAACTCATGTCAAGACAGTCAACGTAAATAGCTATTTGGCCTTCGATAGTAGCCACCTTCCAGATTGGTTATGTAATATCCCCTATGGCCAGTACTGGAGGATTAGGAAGAACTCCAGTGAGGACACAGAATTTATCAAGGAATCGAGAATTGTGAAAAAGAGATTTAAAGACCTTTGAGGTATGATGGGGGAACTGAGGGGTGAGCTGGCCTCCTTGGGTGAACGTAGCTCGCATATCGAGGAGAAAATGGTGGAGTGTGCCTCTGCACAAAACAATCTTGCAGATGACTATGCAGAAATGGACAGTAACTTTCAACAGTTAAATTGCAAATTGTGAAAACCAAACAGGAGTGCTGTCTCCGGTCCGCGCTGCTGCCCAAAATTATGCAAAAGAGAAGGTGCAAGGCTTCCACTGAAACGCGTTGGTGAGAGGTCGAATGAAGGAGCAGCACATACAAGCATTGTCTCCTTTCGCATCATTTCGGGCAGCAGCGCGGACCGTAGACACCACTCCTGTTTGATTTTCTGAATCGCTTTCCACGGTGCACGTGGCGGTGTGGGTCCTGCGGCAGCTGTAACTCAGGCATACAAGCCGGTTGTGGGATCACAACCTGACCAGGTGAGCAAGCAACTTGTGAGGCCACCTTTTACTTGTCATAAATGATAAAGCACAATCTGCGCCTCTTTAGTCTCCTTTGTTTAATTGTAAATTACAAATTGTGGCATATGGAGGATACGCTGAGAAGATGTGAGGGACATTTCTGAGGCAGTGGCTGACACAGAACTGTCCATCAAAGTTACAGCTTTCTTTCAACTTAAGCTGACATACACTCCAGTAAGTGAAATGGGGATTGAGAAGCTATACAGACTGCCCAAACCTCCTCATATTAAGCAATCTCTCCTGAGGGATGTTTTGGTGTGCATGCTCAGGTTTCAGACGAAGGAGGCTATCTTGCAAGCCATGAGGAAACAACCTGCCCTCCCTGAGCTCTTTGCTACTTTCTCAGTTTATCCTGATCTATTTGCAGGCACCTTGGCCAAACACAGAGAATTTGTCACGTATTGCAAAATCCTCAGGGAGAAGGGGATACTTCACAACTGGGGCTCTCCAGTAAGGGTGAGATTTCGCTACAAGGGTTCCGCTTAGTCATTCCAATTCAATATGCTGCTGAAAAAAGCTCTAAAAACATGGAACATGCTGCCTGACTCTGGGAAGAACTCGCCCCACCTGGGCCCGACGCATCATAGTACTAAAGCCTCCCAGGATTGGGAGAAAGTAGGCTGACTGCATGCTCTTGGGTACTGCATTTCTACTTTTCATGCCTGTAGGCTCCCCTGAGATGAATTTTCTTCTTCTTCCGGTTTTGACTTTCATGGTTGGATTCTAATTATTTTCAGGAAGTTACCTGTGGGTCAATATGTATTGCCACAGATTTTCACCTGGACCCTGACATCTAGTGGGTTCTCTGTGCAAGGATGCCCTGGACCCAGTTGCCCTTACTAGTGGGCTCATGCCAGTTTCGTTTAGTTTCGTTTGGTCAAATGTTTTTTGGTTTTTACATGCTTCATGCTTACATGTTTGTTCCCTTTTCCCCCTTTTCCCTTCCCTCCTACCTTCCTGGTCCTACTAAGCATAATGTGTTTTGGAATGTTATATACACTTGTGAACGTCTCTAATGAATATGAAATTTATATCATTTAATGCTCCGGGGTCAAATTCCCCAGCGAAGCGTTCTTTATTTTGGAGGAAGGTGTGCAAACCCAGAGCAGACATAATCTGTGTCCAAGAGACACACCTGCTACTAGAGGATAATCACAGACTGCAGCATCACCTTTTCCCCAGAGTTTTCTTCTCTAATTTCTCCTTCAAGAAAGCGGGAGTCTGCATAATGTTTAAGAACTCTGTCTCTTTTAAGTTGATAAATTCTGTTATAGACCCATCCAGCAGATATATTATACTCTTAGAGACTTTTACACGCTGCAACCGCGGCGATAAATATTGACGGCGATATGTTGCCCTGGAACCATCGCACAGGCTGACTTTAACATGCAATCTGCGCATGCGCTTAGTCGGCCTGTGCGAGACCTGTGGCGACCGGAAGTGACGCGATCCCGGCATCACGTGACCACATCGCAGTGGTGGCGTTGCGGGTGCGAGATTTAAATCATGCCCGCGCTCAGCAGGCTGGAATGACGCCCATTAGGGTGTAATAGAGCAGCGGAGCGGAGGTAGTGCGGCACAGGGACCTGCCTACCCATCCCAGACGCCGCAAGGAGCGCCCCATCTGTCCTGGATTTTGTAAGTTTGCAAACTACTTTATTCTACTCCTATATTACTAAAAAAAGGTCAGACAGGGATGGCTTAGATAGCAGTGTAAGGCTGCAGGGACAGGTATTAAGAGGTTAGGAACGTGATTTTGGGTGACAGGTTCCCTTTAACCCCTTCATGACCCGGGAATTTTTCGTTTTTCATTTACGTTTTTTGCTCCCCTGCTTCCAAGAGCCATAACATTTTTATTTTTCCGTCAATATAGACATATGATGGCTTGTTTTTTGCGGGACGAGTTGTACTTTCATATGCAATCATTTTACAATATAGTGTACAGGGAAATTGCCAAAAAATTCTAAATGCAGTGAAATTGTAAAAAAAGTGCAATGACACGTTTGTTTTTTGGGTATTTTAGTCGCCATGTTCACTATATGGTAAAACAGACGTGGGGGGGTGATGCCTCGGGTCGGTACGAGTTTGTAGACACCCAACATGTATACCTTTATTGGTCTCTAGGTGGTAAAAAAAATTCAGGAGTTTGTAAAAAAACAAAACCTGACTTTTTGCGACCCATAGTGTTCTCATCTTTCGGGATCTGGGGCTGTGTGATGGCTTATTTTTTGCGTCTTGAGCTAACATTTCTAATGATACCATTTTTGGGGGGATTTGCGGGGATCACAGTTTTGATCGCCCGTTATTGCATTTTATAGCAATGTTGCGGCGACAAAAAAAACGGAATTTTGGCGTTTGGACCATTTTTTCCGTTACAGAGTTCACGGCTCTCATTAATGGATTTAATATGATGATAGATTGGGCGATTTTGAATGCGGCGATACCAAATGTGTATTTTTTTTCTTGTTTTAATACTTTTATTGTGATTGGGGGTAAAGAGGGGTGATTTGAACTTTTAGGGTACCTTTACACGCCACTACTGGCGGGTGGATACAACCGGATACATGCGACAAATGTATCTTGCATCGGCAATATACCCCGTAGTAGCGGCGTGTGAAGACGCTAGTAGCCAACCGGCAGTAGCGGCACCTGTTTCCGAGCACTGCCCTGAAAGAGGTGGCTACACAGCCGATTGTAGCAACCTGTATCGGCGTGTAAAGAGGCAACAGAAGGGATGTGTCGACACCAGGCTATGTACCTGGTATGTAGCTGGGGCGTGACACAGGCTCCGGGAAACCACCCCCCTTCAGCGATCATTGGAGGAAGCTCCTGCATTACGATTGGTAGGCGCTGCATAGGGCGGCACATTTAAGGAGCTGACCAGTCACACTACACAATTGCTCGAGCGTCATGTATTAAACAGCCTTCTGCGATGCCTGCCCAATCATGATGCTATTGCTTTGTCCTATCAGCGTACGGACGTCTCGTAATCCTCAATTGTGGCACGCCTATGTGTTGTCCGTGTTGCACCAGGTCCGCCCATATTAGCTTGTTGTAGCGGTGTGTAAATGAGGTACGGTGAGCTACAGAAGGAAACTTGTGGCACCCGGCGGTGTATCCAGAGATAGATGTAACCTACCGTAGCACACCTTGTTGCGGCGTGTAAAGGTGGTGCGATTACCGTTTGCAACCGTTTGTGCGTGCTCGTGCACGTGAAGTAGCTGGTTGTATCCACCCGCCAGTAGCGGCGTGTAAAGGTACCCTTATATATATTGTTTTTTTTTACAGGTATTTAAAAACTTTATTTTTTCATTAATTCCTATTTTTACACTGCCTCTTTAAGAGGCACCTTGCTGCACAGTCCGATCGCTTCTGGGAGATACAGATGAGCTGCAGCTCATCTGTATCTCCCAGAATCGCGGACCTGCTGTGGTTGCCAGGATCCGGGGTCTAGCCAGGACCCCGGTTGTCACGTGAGCGCCGGAGATCCCGCGTTCCCCGCCACAGCCGCCTTGGATCCCGCTGTCAGTGATTGACAGCGGGATCCAAAGGGTTAACAGCGCCGATCGGATCCCGGATCCGATCGGAGCTGTTAGCCCGACATCTCAGCTGATCACATCAGCTAAGATGTCGGCTGTTTGATGTGAGCTCTGCGCCAGAGCTCACATCAAACACCCCTTAGCCGCCCATGACGTTCTATAATGTCATAGTTCGGGAAGGGGTTAAGGTACCGTCACACGCGGCAATTTTGCTAGCAATTTCACTGGCAATTTGCTGGTTGCAGTAAAATCATGGACACATTATTCTATTTTGTTGCCGTGTACAAATGGAACAATGTATCCATGATTTCACTGCAACCAGCAAATTGCCAGTGAAATTGCTAGCAAAATTGCGGCGTGTGACGGTACCTTTAGACTTGATATCAGGGATGGCGGTAACTATTGCAAATCTTATTGTGCCCAATTCTTCTCAAGTTATTTACCTTAGAGGATTTTTCAAAAAGGTATCTGAGGTGGCCCGTGGTGTATACAGGACAGGAGAACTAGTAGTGTCCAGTGTATATATATACAGAATAATACAGATGCTGAGGAATGCACCCACTATACAGGACAGGAGAAGCGCACTGTGAAGTGTATATATATACAGAATAATACAGATACTGAGGATTATATAGATAGGAGGCTGCAAGTACATAGATAGCCAAGACTCAGCCAGTTCCTGGAGATGGGGAAAGATGAAAGGTGGCGGTAGCAGGTCCAGTACTGGGCGCAGAGAGTAACAGATTCTATGGAGGCGCCGGGAATAACAGAGCGCGAACTCTGCCCGCAGGAAAACTTTCTGATGCTGCAGTGGTCACCAGCATACAGAGCCCGTAATAGCCCCTACACAGCATAAACCCTAACACAGCATTAACCCACTAACACAGCATTAACCCCAGCACAGCATTAACCCCTTAACACAGCATTAACTCCCTAACAAAGCATTAACCCCTACATAGCATTAATCCCCTAACCCAGCATTAACCTCCTAACACAGCATTAACCCCCTAACACAGCATTAACCCCTCAGCCTGCCCCCCCACCCTAATATTTTATCAGCCTTCCCACCCTCATCTTCAGGTCTATGAGCGCTCACCTCCTCCTGTGTGCTACTGCTGGCCCCATGGTTTCTTCTTCCTTCTCATTCCTGTCATCACTCTGCAGAGGCAGCAGCACCTCGGACCAGGGAGCTCTTTAGAGTTCATCTGACCCCGGAAAGGCATGTACCGCTACTTCCGGGGTCATTCAGCTCCCTGTGGCCGAGGAATATAGATTTGTGCCCCCGGCCCTGCTTTTCCCCACCTCCCTCTGAAAAGACAGGAGATTAATCCTTCCCTCCATTAGACAATGCAGGTAAAGTTTATTAAAAAAAATTAATCTTCCCTCTGGGAGGAGTGGGCACAGGGGCCCCGCCCACACCACAGCCACCGGCCCACTGGGATTCCTGGCAGCGTCCCAATACTCAATGGATATTGGGATGCTGCAACTGCATCCCCCGCCCCGCCACATCCATCCCCGGGACCCGCCACCTTTCTTGCCCCGGCTCCACATGGCTAATCTGCATAACATGCAAATTAGCCATGTGAACAGCCAGCTGGTGCTGAGCCTTGGGGGCCCCCTCCTTCTCTGAGGCCCCGGTTCAATGCACCGGCTGCAAATACGGTATGTCTGTCCCGAGGACCCAAATCCTAAGAGCAGGTCGAACGTTCAGACAGGCTTGTTTCAAGTACCAAGTATAATGGAAGTGAATGGGAAACTAGCATTTTTCCACAAAACAGTAACTGGACGGCTGGAGAGTCAGAAAAATCATTGAAATCGATTGTAACAGCATGGAGAAGATGCCTGGGCTCATCCCTGACTATTAGGTCGCTGCTAGGGACAAAATTGTCAGAGTATTATGTGCCCACGACTTTTTGTCGCATGTTTTTTTTTTATGCATTTCTGAGTGCAGATTTGTCACAAAACGTGAAGGGAATTGTGATGCCAGCAAAGTTAATGAGAATCCTGAAGTATCATACACTATTGCTTATTTGTGATTTGCGTATTTGATGCTGAAAATAATCTGCAGCATGTCAATTCTTTGGGTATGCAGACATTTTTGCATCATTTCTGCATCTCTGGGAAGGAAAAATGCAGTTGCCAAAGAGCTTGTTTTCCCAAGTTTTCAATGTGATTTTGCATGCATTTTTCTAGCAGTTTTGGACATAAAAGAATGATATAGCATTGCAGGTGAAACATGCATGCCAAAACGCGGCAAAATGCACATTTTTGCTGCAGCATTTTTACTGCCAAAAGATGTCGAAATGGTGCAGAAATTTATGCAACTAAGTGCTCAAAATGTGCACGTATCCTTTACAGCCCTTCCACAGTTATACTACTGCTGCGACCTAAAAACAAAAGTCATTTTCAGGGCAGCATATTTTCTTTTCCCTATTTAATACCGGAACGTTTCCAGGCATACACCTAATTTAAAATGCCAAGGCTTGCTGTATGGGATGGGGAAGGGGACGTGCTGCTGATGGTGCATGCAGAGGTCATAGGCCAGATGAAACTATGCCTGCTCGGGGAGCAAAACAAACACGTTCATCTACGAGACCGAGCTTCCTGTCCCACTTTGCAGGGGGGCACAGTGTACCACCCTTGAAATCAGTGCGAACTGTTTTTTTGGATTTAATATAATGCTTATAGTACGTTTCCCAGCACCAGTCTTCCACATGCTCCAGTCTCACTAGCTAAGAGTCAAGAGTCTGGACTGCATAATCCTCAACCTTAATCCCACTATGGCAAATGCCTTGATACAAGTGATCCTACACTCGGACACTCCGAGCAACTCTTTACATTTCGACTTATTGATTTCTGGCCTCTTGCCCTGCATATTTCAAGACTGACATTATTAGATTGTGTGTATTGGTGGCCATATATTTGAGAAGTTAGAAGACAACCATGGGGAATTACAATTAGTGTCTCAAGAGGTAGATGATAGACACAGTTGCCAACAAGTGATGTCAGGAGGAGGACCAAGAGTGTGGAAGTAGAAAACGAGGTGGTGGATGATGAAGTCACTGACCCAACCTGGCAAGGTGACATGAGCGATGACAGCAGTGCAGAGGGGGAGGGCTTCACAGCACCATGAGAGTTAAGCAGTAGACTGGCTTTTTCAAGGTGGCAAGTTGGCAACTATTTTCCATAGCACACACACACTGAAAATTCCCAGGCCAAGTGTTAGGTGTTCCTCAGTCTGGCACTTTTTTAAAGAAAGTGCAGATGAGAAAAGAATGGTTATTTTCAACTTGTGCCATCGAAGATCAGCAGGGGCCCTGCCACTACCTGCCTGACCACCACCAGCATGTTCAAGCTCATGTCAATAAAATACCCGACTAAGTGGGCCAAATGCCTGGGTCCAGAATCAATGTCTATGCGTGACACAACTGCTTTTTCAATTGTGCTGCATACTTACCAATCCCCTATCCAGGACGCAGGCATAGATGCCTCCCGCCCTACACGTGCTGTTGCACATTCGCAAGCACCATCAGAAATCACATCTGATTCTTTGTCCCAGTGCAGCATTCAGTGGTCCCTAGGCCTTGGAATGCAAATGTAAATACCCAGTGTAACCCTGCGGCCAGTGGGACCCCTCCCTGGGGTGCAGGGGATTGGTTTCCATCCGGCCGCCAGTATCTCACTCTACCCGCAGTCATACTTACCGGTCTGCGCTCCCACGGCATCCTCTTCGACCACGGCGCTCCTCAGCGCATCTCCCCCACCTCATCACTTCCTGGTGGTGGGGGGAACACTCATAGGCACACGCGTGCCGCACTTAGCAAATTTAAAGGCCAGTATAGCCTTTTTCTGTCACCACCTCTCAGCCAATCGCTGAGGCTGGTGGATTCTTAAAGTCCTCACTTCCTAAGGGAGGTGCCAGGGCAACTTCATTTGTTAGTTTGGTTGCCAGCTCCAGTCCCAGCGAGGTACTTGAGTGTTCTGTGTTTTTGAATTTCTAACGTATTGTGTCTTTGCTTTCAGTGCTGGATTCCTTCTCCTGCATGACTCACCCGCAGACCAGTACCGTCCTCGCTGGTCCCCAGCAACCTTCTGGATCCGTTCCATTACAAGTTCTGTCCTAGTCTTTCCTCTGGTTCCCTGGTTACTATGATTTTATTCTGCCTTGGGTCGGACCCACAGGTTTGACTGGTTCATTGAGTCCTTTCTGGCTGTGCTAGGACAATCCCAGTCTATGAGGTTCTGCTTCTAGTTGCTCCCTTAGGGGAACTCAAGTGCTCTAGCCCTGTGGACTACCCTTGGGGAATTTATGCTATTGTTTCAATAAACCCTGTTCATTTATCTTTTCTGGTATCAGCTTCCACAGTATATTCCCTGGTCCAGTGGGGGTTCACTATTCAGCTATGCCTGTGGTGACGTGACAGATTTTGCCCAGGCTATGGTCCCCACTGATACCAGATTCTCTGCTCAGAGAGAGCTAGCCGGTCTTAGACAAAGTCAGGATCAACTGGTTACTTTCATGCAAACCCTGGATGCCCGTCTTAGCTCTCTTCAGGCAGCCGAGCCCACGAATTCCACGCAACCTGCAGATCTTCATCAGGAACTTGATCGTCAACGTGAGATGCAGACCCGGATGCTTAATTACATGACGTCAGTGGACGAACGTTTAACAAACATGCAGATGGCAGCTACTCCGCCTGTACAAGTCCCAGTGCTTGAGCCAGTGGTCGCAGCAGTTCCAGGATATTCTCCTTGTCTCTACAAACCCACAAGCTACTCCGGGGATCCCAAATTGTGCAGGGGTTTCTTCAACAACGCCAGCTGCATTTCCGGTTGTTACCTCAGTAGTACCCCACAGATACAGCCAAAGTGGCATTCCTGGCCTCACATCTGGAGGGAGACGCAATGGCAATGGTTCAATCCTCTACTGGAAAGGAATGATCCCATCGTATCCAATCTCCAGACCTTCTTGGACATCTTTCACAAGATCTTTGATGAACCCGGTCGAGTAGCATCATCGATGTAGGCCGTCTTCAACCTACAGCATGGTACTCTCTCTGTAGGACAGTATGCCATTCAGTTCCGTACTTTGGCTTCTGAGTTACAGTGGTCTGATGAGCCCTTGATCAGTGTCTTCCGACGTGGGTTGTCTGGGAGGCTTAAAGACGAATTAGCGGTTCAAGACCTACTCAATACCTTGGACGACTTCATCTCTCTCGCCATCGGGATCGATCTCCACCTACAAGAGCGATCTAAGGAGAGGACCCTTGAGAGGTGTCTTCCTCATTTGGCTCCATCATTTCAATGGTCCCTCAGTAAAGCGGTTTCGGCTCCAACTTCAGTCCATGAGCCCATGGAGATCGACCATCTCAAGCTAAGTGATCAAGAGTGTGAGGAGAGGTTTGTCAAGAGGCAGTGCCTGCACTGTGAGAGTGCCACCCATTTTCGTCACCAATGTCCCAAGAGGTCGGAAAACTCTTCCGACTAGGACAGGTAAGAGAGGCCTACCTAGATGAGAGTGATTCCTCTCTACCCCTAACTGTTTCTATACAGGTGTCAGTTGGTGATAGGTGATTTTGTGCAACAAGCTGTGGCTCATCAGTTTGGTATTCCTATGGTTCCTTTGCAGCATCTCCGTATTTTCACCTCCGAATACAGACGACCCTTGCAAGATACTATCTTGGGCATCACCGAGCAGGTGGAGCGACAGATCAGTGCTCTCCATAAGAAGAAAAATCACCTTTTATGAGTTACCTAACCTCTCGCCTCTATTTATGCTTGGTCTTCTATGGCTTCGCACCCACGAACCAGTCCTGGATAGGCAGACGGGGGATGTTCTTCGTTGTCAAGCTTCGGGGCAAGCTTGCCATCACCACTGCCTCACATCTGTCTGACCCGGCCGTACACTACAATCCCCAGCAGCCTTGCCAGGAATGTTCGTTTATATTAATACATTTTTGTTTTTTCTTTTTTAGGTGATTGATGTTGCTGAAAAACCTATTTTACCATATCACGGTGTCTGTGTTCGTAAAATAAATATTGCTATTTATGAAAAAAATGAAAAATAACAAAATAATAATTTTTTATATTGCAAAAGTGCGCGTGTTTAATGAAAACTGTTATTTTGGGGGCACCAACTTAATGGTGAATGTAGTTGTATGGGGGTGTCTGCATTGTGATTCTTGGGGATTGGGAGACTCAGTGTAATGACTGGGTTTCCTCGTTTCCATCATACACAGCCATTCCATTTTGTTCTGCAAAGGGCAGTGTGGATTTGGTTTACAAGATCCCTTACGGTTTGTAAGGAGTTTGGTGCCCCATTTAACTTATTAATCAAGAGGTGTATACCTATGTATCATGGTGAAACCGCACTTACAATATACTGACAAAATAGATCGCCGGCAAGTAATAAAGATGGCGACGGCAGATCTTGGTGTTAGTGTGCATGCACGGTGACGCTGCGGCGTCATGACGCTATGCCGCAAACAGAGCATGCGTAAAAGAACCCGGAAGACGCTAGGAACACGGGGCACACATGATATGATGTGAAGGGTAAGCATATTTCAATCACCTGAGTACTTATCCACTTTTTTAATAACTTACAGGTGTAACCAATCGATGTATTGACACTAATCAGGGATTTTATGTTATCAGGAATACAGTACCTGGTAAATATAAGCACTATAAGTTGCACTTTATATATATCACGATTGGGCACATTATGATGTATGTACTTTTATTACATGGTGGTATTTATTGTAAAAATTATATAATTGACTGTATGATGTTTTCTGCATAAATAACACAGCTATACCCATGATGCACTATGCCTGATGAAAACCGCAATCTTGAAACGTTGTATCACATGGCTTGAGTAAAGCTGCTTTTTCACAACTATGATCTGGAGTGCTGCCTGTCTTTTTGGAATATTTGTACCATGATATAGGTAGTGGTAGATCGATTCTCTAAGATGGGTCATTTTGTTCCTTTGTTTGGTCTTCCCTGCGCACCTAAGCTGGAGGAGTTGTTTGTTCAGCATATTCTCCGTCTTCACGGTTTACCTCTTCATATTGTGTCTGACAGGGGAGTGCAGTTCGTGTCCCGGTACTGGCGTTCTCTCTGTAAACAGCTGAAAGTCTCTCTGGATTTCTTCATGGAATATTATCCGCAATCCAATGGTCAAGTGGAACGGGTGAATCAGGTATTGACCAACTTCCTGCGCCACTTCGTCAACGCACATCATGATGACTGGGTAGCCCTATTGCCTTGGGTGAAGTTCTCCTATAACAACCATGTTGGTGAGTCCTCTTCTAATACTCCGTTCTTTTTTTATCACAATAAATTTTTATTGAGAAAAGTAGGTTAACAAGTAAAGAAATTTTACATTGAAGAGTATGACCAGATAATCAATGTCAACAAAATTCCATCACAATTCAACACATTTTCATTATCATTGGGAAGGGGTTGGGAGGGGTGGGGGAAGGACGGGGGGGGGAGAAACAAGAAACCCACATTATCCTGTGCAGAAAGAACATGTAATCATGTGAACTAACAACCTGTGATGCTAGGTAGAGGTTCAAAGATGTACACACCCTAAAATTTTTCAAATATCAATCAATTAGGTGAGGGATTACATTTAGCCAGGGAGAGGCGAAGCCATTGGGTGCGAGGCCCATAGTTTCCAAGCTTCTATCGTGGGCTCCCTATCGCTTCTAGTAAGCGCCAGGTGAAACTTGTGGGAGAAAATCAGGTTAAGTCTGTTTGTCACTTCAGCGAGGGATGGAGGGGAATCAGATTTCCACTTTGCGGCAATGCTCAATCTGGTTGCAATTAAAATGTATGTCAACGTTTTGCTAACTACAGCGGGAAAGTCACGGGCCCCTATGTGGAGTATTGCCAGTTGAGGAGTCAGTGGGATCTGAGTATCCAACACTTTAGAGCTTAATTCGCTATTTGGTCCCAAAGCAAAGCAATTTTGGGACATGACCACCACATGTGGGATAGGTCACCTCTCTCACCACACCCCCTCCAGCAGTTGGGCGAGAGGGAAGAGTTAAACTTTTGAAGCTGAGTCGGAGGGATATACCATCTCAAGTGTATCTTTTTTAGGTTCTCAAAATGTGAGATGCATCTAGTTGATTTAGAGATAGTTTTCAGAGCTGCTTCCAATCATCCGAGTCGGATACAAAATTCAAATCTGCCTCCCACCTGAGCATATATGTCAATTTGTCAGGCGTGTCCAGATGCAGAAGGGCGGCATAAATAGTAGAAAAGCCCTTAGTTTTTTTTGGGTCTGAAAGTAGGAATATCTGAAATGGAGTCGGAGAGGAGAGCAAAACTCCCAACTCTCTACAGCACTGCGGAGACTGAAGAAAGTGTCTGAGTTGCATGTATTGTAGGAAGGCAGTGTCCAACGAGGGCGCTTCTCCAATTAGAGTATCAAATGATTTAAGCTTGTCAAAAGAGTATAGGTCTGCCAGGTAATTTATTCATGCCTGGGACCAGCGAGTCACATCCAGGGGGGGGACATGCAGTTTTAGAGACGAAAGAGGAATGCTAGACGTGGGCAACTTAGTCCAATGCCTCGGGGAGTCTCTCCAGACTTCCACTAGAGTTTTAATCGAGGGCAGAGTTGAAAACAGTGAGCCCTTCAGCGGAGAGAGGGACTCCGCAGCCAGTGTTCCCCTCAGGTCACAACCTCTAATTAAGTGGTTCTCTATCTGAAGCCATCTCAGTTGGTTAAGCTTCTCACTAACATTCCACCACGTTTTGACCTCCTCCAAGATCACAGCTCTGTGGCATGATTTAACATCTGGGACTCCCATACCTCCCTGGTGCATCGGGAGAAACATAATTTTTTTGGTAATTCTGGGATTCTTTTTTGCCCAAATATAGGCATTTACTAGCTTTTGAATTATCGTCACGTATTTACTAGGAATCTTGAAGGGAATGCACCTAAGAAGGTAGAGGATTTTTGGGAGAAGAACCATGCGGCACGCCTGGATTCTAGCCATCCAGGAAAGCTCTAGGGTCACATGTTCGTTTAAGGCCTTCTGCAGAGCCTGTTTAAGACCATCCATATTCACGGGAACAACCTTGGAGGAGGAACAAAGAGTAACTCCCAAGTAAGGTATGCCTTTCAGGCACCACTGAAAAGGGTAGGAGGCCTGAAGTCTGGATGCAAGGTTAGGGGGGACACAAATTGGCAGAACTACTGATTTCGAGCCATTGAGTTTGTAAAATGACAGTCTAGAAAAGGTTGTCAGAGTTGACATTATAGCCTGGAAGGATGTGTCAAGGTCCGTGCTTATTATGATTATGTCGTCTGCATATAGACCAATCTTATGGACAGAGTCCCCAACTTGGATACCCGAAATCCGAGAGTCTGCTCGGATCCATGCCGCCAATGGCTCCACCACTAAAGTGAATATTATCGGGGAGAGAGGACAACCCTGTCTGGTCCCATTTGTAATCAGGAACCTCTGTGACAAGAACCCCGAGGAGAGGACCCTTGCACTGGGGTTGGAATACAAGGCGAGAATGGCTGACAGGATCGGACCGACAAATCCGAATTTCCCCAGCACCGCCCGAAGGTATCCCCAGTGCACCCTATCAAACGCTTTTTCGGCGTCTGGAGAAATGAATGCACTGGGAACCCCCCGGGACTCCGCCACCCCAATGAGGTCCAATACCCGTCTGGTTCTGTCCTTCGCTTGCCTCCCCGCCACAAAACCCACCTGGTCCGGCCCCACCAACAAGGGAAGAACAGGCGCAAGTCTACAAGCAATCAGCTTGGAGTAGATTTTCAAATCACAATTGAGAAGAGAAATCGGCCTGTAGTTCCCCGGTCGGTCTGGGGCCTTCCCAGGTTTGGGGATCGTGGAAATAGTCGCCTCCAGAAGTGTGGCCGAGATGGATCCTCTGGCTCCCCAGAAAGTAAACAGCCGTTTTAAGTAGGGCGTCAGTTGACCCGAAAAGGATTTGTAGTAGACATTCGGGAATCCGTCGGGTCCCGGGGCAGACAAAGCTTTTAGTGAAGAAATGACTTTGCTAATCTCGGTGTCCGAGAATGGGGCATTTATTTCAGCCAGTTGGTCCGAGGAAAGGGAAGGTAAATTTAACTTGGCCAAAAATTCACTAATTTCCAATGGAATTGGCTGCGGAGTATCTCGGTCGCTATTTAAATTGTAGAGTCTCTCATAGAAACCAGCAAAGATTTCCGCAATGTCTGCAGGGTCGCGCACCTCTGACCCTCTCTCGTCTCTCATAACTGCAATCATGGACTTCGCGGCTCTTTTTTTGATGCGCCTCGCCAGCACCGCCCCCGCTCTGTCACCCTCAGTGTAATACACTCTTCTCAGGGATCTAAGTCCTTTCTCATATTGGCTCAGCAGTAGGGCTCTTAGTTGGTTACGTATTTGAAAAATCTCCGAGGTTAGGGCAGGAGAGGGGCTCAGCTTGTTTGATGGCTCAGCCTGTTCTAATTTAAGGATCAGGCCAGAACGGAGCGCTTCCCGATCACGCTTCAGTTGAGAGGATTTTTGGATAAACAGGCCACGAATGCCTGCTTTATGGGATTCCCAGAGGGTCTCATCAGAGACCTCCTGGTTGTCATTCAGGGCAAAATATTCTGAAATGTTTCTGGCAAATTCGTCCTGGACTCCCCGATCAGACAACAGGTCTGCGTTCAGCCTCCAGGAGCGGGGTGAGGGCCCCCCACCGCCCAGTCTCAGCTCCAGGGACACTGGTGCGTGGTCCGACCAGGTGATCAGTCCTATCTCTGCACATACACAGGCCGAAAGCGTCCGATCGTCAACCAAGAAAAAAATCAATTCTGGCATACGATCTATGTCTGTGGGAGAAGAAGGAATAATCTCTTTCGTTGGCGTGTTGGTATCGCCACACATCATGGAGCCGGAGCTCCCGGCAAAGAGGCCCCAGCTCCCGCCCCCTCTTCAACGGACCAGCTGAGGAGTCCATTAGACGATTCATCACTGAATTAAAGTCACCTGTCACCACACAAAGGCCTCGGGACTCCGTCCTGACTTTCTCCAATACCGTACGGGCAAATTTAATCTGGGCTTCGTTAGGGCTGTATATGTTAGAAATCGTGACCTCCCTCCCTCCTATTGTACAAATAAGGATGAGAAAACGACCATTAGGGTCTGCCACCATCCTCTGCATCTGGAACTGCACAGTGTTTTTGATCATAATGCAAACACCTGCTTTCTTAGCCGTGTGATTTGCAAAGAAAATGTGAGGGAACAATTTGTGATGTAAACGTGCATTATCCGCCTCCAATAAGTGAGTCTCTTGTATACAGAAGATGTCCGCCTTACATCTGCGGGCCTCCTTCCACAAGAAAGACCTCTTTATGGGAGAGTTTAACCCCTTAGCATTCAATGTTACAATTTTCACATTCATGCTATCTGCTCAGGTCTCCCACACCTCTCAGAAATTATGCAGGTCCGTAACTTGGACCTCAGCAGTAGGGGAGAGAGAACAGAGAGGTAAAGGGGAGAAGCAAAGAGACACAGGAAGACTGGGTAGGGGAGGGGAATTGGAGAGACGTAAAAGGGGAAAAAGAGGGAAGCGAGGAATAAGAACAAGAAGCAGGGGAGACAACAGGGGTAAGACCAAAACAATAACAATCAAATTTCAGCCGTTGTTCTGAAATAACAATCAGCAGGAGTTTCCACTCCCAATGGGGGAAAAAGAAAACTGATCTTTACCGGCTCTGGCCTCCGCAAACCAACACACCTTGGCCACGGCAGGCAGAGGCGGAAGACACTGTTCACTTCTATAGAGGGTAACTGAAAAATATAAAGAAGAGAAAAAACCAAGAAAAAGTCCACCCTCTCTGGAACAGTGGGAGCCAGGCTGAGACCCAGCCTATCGTTATGAGCTTCTCAAAACTTCTCAAAACACCATGTTCATTCACCCCCATCTCTGGATGGGGAAAGGGGTTCGCTTCGGTTCGGGGAGTTCTTCTTTTGTCCACCCGAGGGGCTAGGAGAAGTAGATCTGTGAGAGGAAGGGGTGAGGTTCCAGTCTCTAATGGCCCTCCCAAGTCTAGTCGGTGATGAGAATACCTGCCTCATTCCTTTATAACGGAAGGTAACTTTCACAGGCGACCCCCACATATGTTGGATCCCTCTGTCTCTGAGGATCCGGCAATGAGGGGCAAACTCTCTTCTCCTGGCGAGGGTGCCAGGGGAGAGGTCAGGGTAAATTTCCACCTTTTTGAAGGGGTCAGGAAGCTGTGGCCGTTGTCTCATAGCTTGAAAGTAATTGGTCTCAGATTTTTGGAAGAGAAAAGGCCACTAGAATGTCTCTGGGCACCTCTTTGTTCAGCTTAGGAGATCTAGGTAGGCGAAAGATTTTGTCCACTGTGAGCTCAGAGGCTGGGGTGTCAGGTAACACAGACTGCAGCAGTTCTCCCACAAGGTTGTGGATGTTTTCAGACTCTCCTCCTTCAGCTATTCCCCTGATCTTCACATTTCCCCTCCTGAGTTTATCCTCCATATCCCATAACTGTGCCTTCAGGGAGCCAACCTCAGTGTCCATAGCAGTGTAATCATCTGCAAGTTGATTGTGTGCTGAGGCATACTCTGCCATTTTGCTTTCTAAATGTCCCGTTCTTTCTCCTAGGGCAGCTATCTCCTCTCTCATCTGAGAGACCATCCCCCTCATATCTTCCTGAAGGGAACGACGCAGGCTTCCCAGCAGAGCCTTTAGGCAGCCCTGTGTGACCAGAGCCTCATCTCCCCCTCCTTCCTCCCGGTCAGAGCCTGCAGCAGACATGCAGGAAGATCTAGTGTGGGGAGGGGATCGACGTGGTGATCCTGGGGTGGTCGGCGCCATTTTACCTCTCTATGTCCCCACTGATTTTTGGCTCCAAAGAAGTCCAGGACTGACTGGGAGTCCTCCCTGCGGCGATTTCCCAGTTTCGGCATTCAGGAGGCTCAGGTAGGTGGTCGGAGTCGCAGGGGGTATATTTCACCGTTATGAGGCTCAGTCTTCAGCAGTTAAGTGCCGATATTTAGGCTGGGTCTGAGGAGCTCCTTCAGTGTGTGACCTGCACCATCGGCTCCAGGACACGCCCCCCTAATACTCCGTTCTTTATTGTGTATGGGTACCACCCTAGGATCCAGACTCCCTTGGACATCACGACTGACAACCCTGCAGCTGAGACGCTGGCTATGGATGTCGTTAAATTCTGGTCCGAGATGAAGGTATCCCTGGGCTTCCAGATGGATGGATGATAGATGCTGACAAGAGACAACTGGATCCACCTCCGTACCGACCCGGGGACAATGTATGGCTCTCTTCCAGGTTCATCCACCTGAAGGTTCCCTCCTACAAGTTCGCTCCTCTATACATCGGCCCCTTTGAGTTACTTTGAAGGATTAACAAGGTATGCTGTCAGCTAAAGTTAGCTCCGTCCTTGCGGATTCACAATTCCTTTGACGTCTTCCTTCTTAAACCAGTGGTTCTTAGTCATTACTCCCGGGATCCTTGTGCTCATCCTCTGCCCGTCTTAGCTGGTGATGTGTTCGAGGTTAAGACCAGTTTTGGATGTCAAGTGGAGAGGAAACAAGATGTTGTATTTGGTTGACTGTAAAGGGTTCGGTCTGGAGGAACAGTCGTGGGAACCGGAGAATATTAATGCACCTCGTCTTCTGCAAAGGTTTCTTGCTGGCTTGAGAGAGGGGGGCATAAGGGAGGGGGTACTGTAACCCTGCGGCCAGCGGAAACCTTTCCCAGGGCACAGGGGGATCGGGTCACATCCGGACACCGGTATCCTGCTGTGTCCAGCAGGCATACTTACTGGGCCCATGTTCCCACGGCGTCCTCTCCGGCTGTGGTGGCTCCTCTGTGCTCCTCCCCCGCCTCTTCACTTCCTGGTGACGGGGAGAATGCGCACAGGGCGCACGTGATGCACTTAGTAAATTTAAAGGGCCAGTTTGCCCTTTTTGTGTCACCACCTTTCAGCCAATCACTGAAGGCTGGTGGGTTCTTAAGGCCCTCCCTTCCTAAGTGCCTGGGCAACTTTATTTGTTAGTTTGCTTGCCAGCTCAGGTCCCAGTGAGGGGCTTGCGTGTTCTGTTTTTTTTTACTTTCTAATGTATTGTATCTTTGCTTTCAGTGCTGGATTCCTTCTCCTGCCTTACTTACCCGCAGACCCGTACCATCCTCGCTGGTCCCCGCCAACCTTCTGGATCCGTTCCATTACCTCAGAGTCCAAGTCCCGTCCTAGCCGTTCCTCTGGTTCCCTGGTTACTATGTTTTGTTCTGCCTTGGGTTGGGACCCACAGGTTTGACTGGTTCATTGGCTCCTCTCTGGCTGTGCTAGGACAATCCCTGTCTATGGGGTTCCGCTTCTTGTTGCTCCCTTAGGAGAACCCCGGTGCTCTGGCCCTGGGGACATCCCTTGGAGAATTTGTGCTATTGTTTCAATAAACCCTGTTCATTTATCTAACATCCTTGTCTGGCTCGTTTCTAGTATCAGCTTCCACGGTATATTCCGTGGTCCAAAGGGTTCACTATTCAGCTATGCCTGTGGTGGTGTGACACCCAGCCACTCACCCACAGGCGTAATCACTAAATAGGCACATTTCCAGACTGCTTTCCCCAAGAATGTTGGTGTTTAGGATTTTCGACACTAAGGCTTTCCACAACTTCATGGTGTTAGGATTCTGGCTTTTACAGGGTACCTTTTGTGTCTGGTCACCCTTATCCAGTTAGCATCTGCTGCCTTGTCACATCCATGTGTTTCCTGCCTTCCTGCTTATTTAAGCTCCAGCCCAACATCCAGGCCTTCTTGAATATTTTGCTTCAAACTCTGGCTCCTCAATGCATCTTCTGACTTGTGCTTCATCTCCAGCTATTTCAGATTGTCTCTTCTTTCTGTCTCTGCAGTCATCTGCTCAGCTAACCTTCACCTGCACCCAGTTTGGTGCACAAAAGCTCCGCTACGGCAAATCAGTTTTGTTTGTATATTATTTGCAGTTGCAGTGCTCTGGGATTCTTGGGACTTGCTATTTAGTTGCTCTGCACTGCATTTAGTTCTGGACTGTGTTACTCAGTGGCTACTCCGTTACCAGGCCTTCCTGGATATGAACTGTTACCTACAGACTAATTCCATTACTGGTTACTTGTTTTGAGAACTGTTTATAGAAAAGCTTAATGAATTTTGCCCTCCTTATAATTTGCCCTGCTCCTTGCTTGCTGCACCAACACCTGAACTTGTTCCTTGCACGTATGTCAATACAGACTTGAATCATAATACCTTGTCTCAATTTTGACTTATCCTACGCTACCAGATTCCTGAAGATATCCACATAGCTGTGTGACACTTGACAGTGGCCGCCTCTCGGTATTCGGTCCCCAGCTGCCACTATTTTTCCCAATGTGCCATCTCAGTCTAAAGGCCCCATTACACACCACGATATCATGAACGATATTGTTGCAACGTCACCGATTTGGTAGGGGGCGTGGCCTAGCCGGGGATGTGAGCAGACGTGTGACTGGAGCTCTCCCGCCGATCGCAGCTGTGTGCACAGAACCAGTACACCCCTGACCAGCCACTGTGACACCAGATCCTGCAGGAAGCTCTTCTGCCCCTCCGGAGTGTGTTTTTGGAGCGCAGGGACACAGCCATGACTCGCACCAGGCAGAAAGAACCCGGGCAGGGGCGAGGAGTAAAGGGCCAAGATGGTGCCGAGATAAAAGAAGGGGAAGGGGAACAAGAGGCGCAATAGTGCCCTATCACTCAGACACTATGAAACAGTGGTATATAGGTAAACCACTCACCTATAACAGTTGTGAGACCCACAACTGGTATGCAAACATGTAGTATCAAAATCCTGCCGGCTGCCGCTGAACCTCCACCAACCACTCGCACGTGGAATCTCAGGAAGATAGGGGAAAGATAGAGGTGTGTAATGATCCGCGCTGCCGAGATCCACTTGCTTTAGAAAACACACGGGTCAGTGATGTTCAAGCAAAGTTCCTTTATTGAATCCTACGCGTTTCGGTGCCCTCCTGGCACCTTCCTCAGGGATGCCCTCACTCCACTAAACACACATATATATAGTGAATTCCATAAGGGTAATTGATGGGAGTTCCCATCAAATGATGACGTCACCCACGTCACTAGGAAGGGGCGGATAGCCGGTTTTGGCGCAATTTACATTACAAACTGAATATAAACAACAGAAACAAACATGGGATATCATAAAAAACATATTAAAAAATCAGACTAAACGAAATCAATAAAAAACTTGAGAAAATTTACAGCGGAAACGCCTAAAAAACACTTAGAAAGCTGTGCATTGCTTGTAGAGAATCACTAAAAAAATTACCATATCTTCCCAGGGGGATAGAACCCACTGCACCCAGGGCAAACACCATCAATTTCGCTAGTGTCAAAGTACTGCACCACAGGGCTTTATCATGTTAAAAAGTCCATTTATGTGTAGCAAGTCTTAACAAACTGTTTAAAATATTCTTTTGATATCCTCTCAACAAACAAATAAGGAGAAACAAAGCAGGACAAAAGGGTAAAAATGTATGAGTTACTATCATTTGGAAGAAGTTGGTAAGAAGGATAAAATCAAGAATTTATTAAATTAATTAAAATTATGCTAAAAAACGAAGTTACTATGATTAAAAGTTTTTATATAAAAATCCATATGTAGAATCTTTGATGAAAGAATCTTTCATAAAAGAACAAATCTTCCTCTGAGGCAAAATCAAAGGTAGAGGGCTGAAATAAGCTCAACATCAGGAGATCCCTCATTTTTCTGTTTTTCAGTGTGGAGCATAGGAGAAAAAACTGTTATTGTCATCTGAGCTAGCTGGGTTCTAGTCCCCTGAGGGCATGGGAAGCAAGACATAATTCAAATCAGAAGGAAAATCTTCAACAAAAAAGCTCTAATCCAGCCAGGTATAATCACATAAAATCGGCATATAATTTTCACTATGGAGCGTTACCCTTTTTCGGCCACAAGATGGCACTCATAATGAGGCTGTAGTCATGGAGATTTTGATACCCAGAGGCTGTGAATGCATAAATCTATCGGTAGGGGTATTCTATTAGTTTGCTGATTAGTGGAGAAGAAGAATGCTATGTAAAAATGTCTACTTGTGATATGTGAATAACTATGTGAAAGATTGTGGTGGAAAGTGCCTGTGTCGGGATTCTTCTATCTGTAGTGCACGGTGAGCAGTATTTTTCAACATGAGTATAGATACAGTGCCTACAAGTAGTATTCAACCCCCTGCAGATTTAGGTGGTTTGATAAGATGCTAATAAGTTAGAGCCTTCAAACTGCAAATGAGAGTAGGATTTATTAACAGAAGCATAAATCTTACAAACCAAAAAGTTATGTTGCTCAGTTGAATTTTAATAAATTTTAAACATAAAAGTGTGGGTCAAGTATTATTCAACCCCTCAAACCACCAGCATTCTGTTTGGTCCCCCTAAAGTATTAAGAAGTAGTTCAGGCACAAAGAACAATGAGCTTCACATGTGTGGATTAATTATCTCTTTTGCCAGCCTTTTCTGACTATTTAAGACCCTCCCCAAACTTGTGAACAGCACTCATACATGGTCAACATGGGAAAGACAAAGGAGCATTCCAAGGCCATCAGAGACAAGATCGTGGAGGGTCACAAGGCTGGCAAGGGGTACAAAACCCTTTCCAAGGAGTTGGGCCTACCTGTCTCCACTGTTGGGAGCATCATCCGGAAGTGTAAGGCTTATGGAACTACTGTTAGCCTTCCACGGCCTGGACAGCCTTTGAAAGTTTCCTCCCGTGCCAAGGCCAGGCTTGTCCGAAGAGTCAAGGCTAACCCAAGGACAACAAGGAAGGAGCTCTGGGAAGATCTCATGGCTGTGAGGACATTGGTTTCAGTCAATACCATAAGTAACGTACTCCACCGCAATGGTCTCCGTTCCAGACGAGCCCGTAAGGTACCTTTACTTTCAAAGCGTCATGTCAAGGCTCGTCTACAGTTTGCTCATGATCACTTGGAGGACTCTGAGACAGACTGGTTCAAGGTTCTATGGTCTGATGAGACCAAGATCGAAATCTTTGGTGCCAACCACACACGTGACGTTTGGAGACTGGATGGCACTGCATACGACCCCAAGAATACCATCCCTACAGTCAAGCATGGTGGTGGCAGCATCATGCTGTGGGGCTGTTTCTCAGCCAAGGGGCCTGGCCACCTGGTCCGCATCCATGGGAAGATGGATGGCACGGCCTACCTGGAGATTTTGGCCAAGAACCTCCGCTCCTCCATCAAGGATCTTAAGATGGGTCGTAATTTCATCTTCCAACAAGACAACGACCCAAAGCACACAGCCAAGAAAACCAAGGCCTGGTTCAAGAGGGAAAAAATCAAGGTGATGGAGTGGCCTAGTCAGTCTCCTGACCTTAACCCAATTGAAAACTTGTGGAAGGAGCTCAAGATTAAAGTCCACATGAGACACCCAAATAACCTAGATAACTTGGAGAAGATTTGCATGGAGGAGTGGGCCAAGATAACTCCAGAGACCTGTGCCGGCCTGATCAGGTCTTATAAAAGACGATTATTAGCTGTAATTGCAAACAAGGGTTATTCCACAAAATATTAAACCTAGGGGTTGAATAATAATTGACCCACACTTTTATGTTTAAAATTTATTAAAATTCAACTGAGCAACATAACTTTTTGGTTTGTAAGATTTATGCTTCTGCTAATAAATCCTACTCTCGTTTGCAGTTTGAAGGCTCTAACTTATTGGCATCTTATCAAACCACCTAAATCTGCAGGTGGTTGAATACTACTTGTAGGCACTGTATGTGTGTATATATGAAGTGATGATTAGTTTGTGTTTAAAAGATTAGAAAGATAGCAATCAATTGAAGAACAATGTGTGGTTAATATGTATAACCTGGAAAATACAGTTAGGGCCAGAAATATTTGGACAGTGACACAATTTTCGCGAGTTGGGCTCTGCATGCCACCACATTGGATTTGAAATGAAACCTCTACAACAGAATTCAAGTGCAGATTGTAACGTTTAATTTGAAGGGTTGAACAAAAATATCTGATAGAAAATGTAGGAATTGTACACATTTCTTTACAAACACTCCACATTTTAGGAGGTCAAAAGTAATTGGACAAATAAACATAACCCAAACAAAATATTTTTATTTGCAATGTTTTGTTGCGAAACCTTTGGAGGCAATCACTGCCTTAAGTCTGGAACCCATGGACGTCACCAAACGCTGGGTTTCCTCCTTCTTAATGCTTTGCCAGGCCTTTACAGCCGCAGCCTTCAGGTCTTGCTTGTTTGTGGGTCTTTCCGCCTTAAGGCTGGATTTGAGCAAGTGAAATGCATGCTCAATTGTGTTAAGATCTGGTGATTGACTTGGCTATTGCAGAATGTTCCACTTTTTTGCACTCATGAACTCCTGGGTAGCTTTGGCTGTATGCTTGGGGTCATTGTCCATCTGTACTATGAAGTGCCGTCCAATCAACTTTGCAGCATTTGGCTGAATCTGGGCTGAAAGTATATCCCGGTACACTTCAGAATTCATCCGGCTACTCTTGTCTGCTGTTATGTCATCAATAAACACAAGTGACCCAATGCCATTGAAAGCCATGCATGCCCATGCCATCACGTTGCCTCCACCATGTTTTAACAGAGGATGTGGTGTGCCTTGGATCATGTGCCGTTCCCTTTCTTCTCCAAACTTTTTTCTTCCCATAATTCTGGTACAGGTTGATTTTTGTCTCATCTGTCCATAGAATACTTTTCCAGAACTGAGCTGGCTTCTTGAGGTGTTTTTCAGCAAATTTAACTCTGGCCTGTCTATTTTTGAAATTGATGAATGGTTTACATCTAGATGTGAACCCTTTGTATTTACTGTCATGGAGTCTTCTCTTTACTGTTGACTTAGAGACAGATACACCTACTTCACTGAGAGTGTTCTGGACTTCAGTTGATGTTGTGAACGGGTTCTTCTTCACCAAATAAAGTATGCGGCGATCATCCACCACTGTTGTCATCCGTGGACGCCCAGGCCTTTTAGAGTTCCCAAGCTCACCAGTCAATTCCTTTTTTCTCAGAATGTACCCAACTGTTGATTTTGCTACTCCAAGCATGTCTGCTATCTCTCTGATGGATTTTTTCTTTTTTTTCAGCCTCAGGATGTTCTGCTTCACTTCAATTGAGAGTTACTTTGACCGCATGTTGTCTGGTCACAGCAACAGCTTCCAAATGCAAAAGCACACACCTGGAATCCACCCCTGACCTTTTAACTACTTCATTGATTACAGGTTAACGAGGGAGACGCCTTCAGAGTTAATTGCAGCCCTTAGAGTCCATTGTCCAATTACTTTTGGTCCTTGAAAAAGAGGAGGCTATGCATTACAGAGCTATGATTCCTAAACCCTTTCTCCGATTTGGATGTGGAAACTCTCATATTGCAGCTGGGAGTGTGCACTTTCAGCCCATATTATATATATAATTGTATTTCTGAACATGTTTTTGTAAACAGCTAAAATAACAAAACTTGTGTCACTGTCCAAATATTTCTGGCCCTAACTGTAAATCCTACTTTGGTTCTCATATTAATTCAGACACTAAGTTCAAGCCTCTGGGTTTTAATGTTTCAAGCTTGAACAGCCAATACTTTTCTCTTTTCTTAAGGATCTCAAATCTATTGGGAATGTTTTCTGATATGTGGTCTATGGGGGTAATTTTTATGGATGTATGATCTCTATTGTGATGTATATCAAAATGGCGTGAAACTCCATGTGCCCTGTACCCATTTTTTATGTTTGAGCGATGCTTGTTCAACCTCTCATGCAATGGCCTAATTGTCCTCCCTACATACTGTAGGTTACAAGGGCATTCTATCAAGTATATCACATATTTAGTTGTACAGTCCATTTTATGTTTTATCTGGAAAGTTTCACCACTATTTGCTGATGTGAAGTGTGTTCTCCGTTGTATGTTCTTGCAGCACAAGCATCTGCTCTTCTCACACTTTGTGGAACCCCTCTGTGTTTCCTTTTTGTCTTGTGTTACTGGGTTTTGTCTTAATTGACTAGGAGCTATTTTTCCTTTTAGGTTAGGGGCCCTCCTAAATGTAATCCCGGGTTTACTTGGGATGATTTTGCTCAGTATGGGGTCGCTCTGTAGCACATGCCAGTGGTTTTCAATGCACTCTCTAACTGATTTTCTTATGGCACTTGTTATACGTGGTGATAAAATTCCATCTATGTTTGTCCTCTGTTGTCACTTTTTTGTTAACCTAAAAGGAAAAATAGCTCCTAGTCAATTAAGACAAAACCCAGTAACACAAGACAAAAAGGAAACACAGAGGGGTTCCACAAAGTGTGAGAAGAGCAGATGCTTGTGCTGCAAGAACATACAACGGAGAACACACTTCACATCAGCAAATAGTGGTGAAACTTTCCAAATAAAACATAAAATGGACTGTACAACTAAATATGTGATATACTTGATAGAATGCCCTTGTAACCTACAGTATGTAGGGAGGACAATTAGGCCATTGCATGAGAGGTTGAACAAGCATCGCTCAAACATAAAAAATGGGTACAGGGCACATGGAGTTTCATGCCATTTTGATATACATCACAATAGAGATCATACATCCATAAAAATTACCCCCATAGACCACATATCAGAAAACATTCCCAATAGATTTGAGATCCTAAAGAAAAGAGAAAAGTATTGGCTGTTCAAGCTTGAAACATTAAAACCCAGAGGCTTGAACTTAGTGTCTGAATTAATATGAGAACCAAAGTAGGATTTATTTTCCCGGTTATACATTTTAACCACACATTGTTCTTCAATTGATTGCTATCTTTCTAATCTTTTAAACACAAACTAATCATCACTTCATATATACACACATACAGTGCCTACAAGTAGTATTCAACCACCTGCAGATTTAGTTGGTTTGATAAGATGCCAATAAGTTAGAGCCTTCAAACTGCAAACGAGAGTAGGATTTATTAGCAGAAGCATAAATCTTACAAACCAAAAAGTTATGTTGCTCAGTTGAATTTTAATAAATTTTAAACATAAAAGTGTGGGTCAATTATTATTCAACCCCTAGGTTTAATATTTTGTGGAATAACCCTTGTTTGCAATTACAGCTAATAATCGTCTTTTATAAGACCTGATCAGGCCGGCACAGGTCTCTGGAGTTATCTTGGCCCACTCCTCCATGCAAATCTTCTCCAAGTTATCTAGGTTATTTGGGTGTCTCATGTGGACTTTAATCTTGAGCTCCTTCCACAAGTTTTCAATTGGGTTAAGGTCAGGAGACTGACTAGGCCACTCCATCACCTTGATTTTTTCCCTCTTGAACCAGGCCTTGGTTTTCTTGGCTGTGTGCTTTGGGTCGTTGTCTTGTTGGAAGATGAAATTACGACCCATCTTAAGATCCTTGATGGAGGAGCGGAGGTTCTTGGCCAAAATCTCCAGGTAGGCCGTGCTATCCATCTTCCCATGGATGCGGACCAGATGGCCAGGCCCCTTGGCTGAGAAACAGCCCCACAGCATGATGCTGCCACCACCATGCTTGACTGTAGGGATGGTATTCTAGGGGTCGTATGCAGTGCCATCCAGTCTCCAAACGTCACGTGTGTGGTTGGCACCAAAGATCTCGATCTTGGTCTCATCAGACCATAGAACCTTGAACCAGTCTGTCTCAGAGTCCTCCAAGTGATCATGAGCAAACTGTAGACGAGCCTTGACGTGACGCTTTGAAAGTAAAGGTACCTTACGGGCTCGTCTGGAACGGAGACCATTGCGGTGGAGTACGTTACTTATGGTATTGACTGAAACCAATGTCCTCACAGCCATGAGATCTTCCCGGAGCTCCTTCCTTGTTGTCCTTGGGTTAGCCTTGACTCTTCGGACAAGCCTGGCCTTGGCACGGGAGGAAACTTTCAAAGGCTGTCCAGGCCGTGGAAGGCTAACAGTAGTTCCATAAGCCTTCCACTTCCGGATGATGCTCCCAACAGTGGAGACAGGTAGGCCCAACTCCTTGGAAAGGGTTTTGTACCCCATGCCAGCCTTGTGACCCTCCACGATCTTGTCTCTGATGGCCTTGGAATGCTCCTTTGTCTTTCCCATGTTGACCATGTATGAGTGCTGTTCACAAGTTTGGAGAGGGTCTTAAATAGTCAGAAAAGGCTGGCAAAAGAGATAATTAATCCACACATGTGAAGCTCATTGTTCTTTGTGCCTGAACTACTTCTTAATACTTTAGGGGGACCAAACAGAATGCTGGTGGTTTGAGGGGTTGAATAATACTTGACCCACACTTTTATGTTTAAAATTTATTAAAATTCAACTGAGCAACATAACTTTTTGGTTTGTAAGATTTATGCTTCTGTTAATAAATCCTACTCTCGTTTGCAGTTTGAAGGCTCTAACTTATTAGCATCTTATCAAACCACCTAAATATGCAGGGGGTTGAATACTACTTGTAGGCACTGTATCTATACTCATGTTGAAAAACACTGCTCACCGTGCACTACAGATAGAAGAATCCCGACACAGGCACTTTCCACCACAATCTTTCACATAGTTATTCACATATCACAAGTAGACATTTTTACATAGCATTCTTCTTCTCCACTAATCAGCAAACTAATAGAATACCCCTACCGATAGATTTATGCATTCACAGCCTCTGGGTATCAAAATCTCCATGACTACAGCCTCATTATGAGTGCCATCTTGTGGCCGAAAAAGGGTAACGCTCCATAGTAAAAATTATATGCCGATTTTATGTGATTATACCTGGCTGGATTAGAGCTTTTTTGTTGAAGAGTTTCCTTCTGATTTGAATTATGTCTTGCTTCCCATGCCCTCAGGGGACTAGAACCCAGCTAGCTCAGATGACAATAACAGTTTTTTCTCCTATGCTCCACACTGAAAAACAGAAAAATGAGGGATCTCCTGATGTTGAGCTTATTTCAGCCCTCTACCTTTGATTTTGCCTCAGAGGAAGATTTGTTCTTTTATGAAAGATTCTTTCATCAAAGATTCTACATATGGATTTTTATATAAAAACTTTTAATCATAGTAACTTCGTTTTTTAGCATAATTTTAATTAATTTAATAAATTCTTGATTTTATCCTTCTTACCAACTTCTTCCAAATGATAGTAACTCATACATTTTTACCCTTTTGTCCTGCTTTGTTTCTCCTTATTTGTTTGTTGAGAGGATATCAAAAGAATATTTTAAACAGTTTGTTAAGACTTGCTACACATAAATGGACTTTTTAACATTATAAAGCCCTGTGGTGCAGTACTTTGACACTAGCGAAATTGATGGTGTTTGCCCTGGGTGCATATCCATATCCTGGGTGCATATTGCCCTGGGTTCTATCCCCCTGGGAAGATATGGTAATTTTTTTAGTGATTCTCTACAAGCAATGCACAGCTTTCTAAGTGTTTTTTTAGGCGTTTCCGCAGTGAATTTTCTCAAGTTTTTTATTGATTTCGTTTAGTCTGACTTTTTAATGTTTTTATGATATCCCATGTTTGTTTCTGTTGTTTATATTCAGTTTGTAATGTAAATTGCGCCAAAATCGGCTATCCGCCACTTCCTAGTGACGTGGGTGACGTCATCATTTGATGGGAACTCCCATCAATTACCCTTATGGAATTCACTATATATATGTGTGTTTAGTGGAGTGAGGGCATCCCTGAGGAAGGTGCCAGGAGGGCACCGAAACGCGTAGGATTCAATAAAGGAACTTTGCTTGAACATCACTGACCCGTGTGTTCTCTGAAGCAAGTGGATCTCGGCAGCACGGACCATTACACACCACTATCTTTCCCCTATCTTCCTAAGATGGTGCCGAGGCCCAGTAAGAGGCAGCCAGAGAGAATGCAGCATGCTCCAGGAGAATGTCAGCAGCTGCACGCCTAGTACAATTTGCCAGACAAGAAAGGGGTGAGTGTTGAGCTGACAATTCAAAGCAGGAGGCTGGGGCAGAGCATGACATGGAGGAGCTGGAGCAGACAGTGGGGGAGGAGGACTGTGTGAATAAGGGCTCCAGAGAGGAGACACAGGAGGATACAGAGGACTTTGCTGCAGAATCTGTTATAGGAGAACCTACTTTGAAGGATGTATTCACTGTTGTGTCCTACTGTAAGCAGGCACTTACAAAGCTTACAAAGCAGGTCACTGGAGTGCAGGCTGAAATCACTAACATGAAGGCTGCTATGAAAAAAGCTGACACCCGTACAGGGGAGGTGGAGGAAAGAGTGAGCACTGCTGAGGACACTATACTGACTATACAATCTGCTCAGACACGGCAAGAGAAACAATTAGCTGAAGTCATTGCAAAAAATGATGACCTGGAAAACAGATCGCGTCGCAACAATATCAGAATAGTAGGGGTCCCAGAAAAGGCAGAGGGATCGAATCCTACAGAATTCATTGAGTCTTGGCTGCTTAAAGGGATCCTGTCACCCCCAAAACACCTATAAACCTATTAAAACCTGTCCCTACAGCATATTAACACTTTCCCTACACTCCTTTTACCTCCTAAATGCACATAATGAAAGTGAATAAAAACGTTTTTACAGTACCTCATTACTCATGATAATGAGTGACTATGCTATTCATAGTCACTCATCCAGACTGCCCCTCTTCATACTATCACGTCTCAATAGGCGTGATCTTCATCATGGATTCAAACTGCAGCCTCTCTGCGCGCCTCCCCGCTGTGTCCTGTGTCTGCCCGGCTTCAGCGTGGGGCTGTATGATGCGACCCGCGTCATTTCCGGCGCCGGGTGACGTATTTACAGCCGCGCCGCTGTTAGCTTCAATTCCCGCACTGCGCATGCGCATGCGCAGTGCGCATTTTGAAGCTGACACAGCGGCGCGGCTGTACGACGTCACCCGGCTCCGGAAATGACGCAGGTCGCGTCATACAGCCCCACGCTGAAGCCGGGCAGACACAGGACACAGCGGGGAGGCGCGCAGAGAGGCTGCAGTTTGAATCCATGATGAAGATCACGCCTATTGAGGCGTGATAGTATGAAGAGGGGCAGTCTGGATGAGTGACTATGAATAGCATAGTCACTCACACTATGAATAGCATAGTCACTCATTATCATGAGTAATGAGGTACTGTAAAAACGTTTTTATTCACTTTCATTATGTGCATTTAGGAGGTAAAAGGAGTGTAGGGAAAGTGTTAATATGCTGTAGGGACAGGTTTTAATAGGTTTATAGGTGTTTTGGGGGTGACAGGATCCCTTTAATAAATTTGGAGCTGATAAACTATCAAAGGTGTTTGTGGTAGAACATGCCCACCGAGTCCCACTGAGACCCCAGCCTCCAGGAGCAGCACCCCGAGCCATACTAGCAAGGCTCCTAAATTACAGAGATAGAGACACTATTCTACGTACAGCAAGGAAGATTAAATATTTGACCATAGATGGGCAGGATGTATCGTTTTATTCAGACTATTCACCCACGGTGCAAAAAATGCGAATGAGCTACAGAGATGTGAAGAAGAGATTGAGAGACATGGGACTTGCATATTCAATGTTGTACCCAGCCAAACTGAGACTGGTTGCATTGGGCAGGGTACACTTTCTGCAAACTCCAGAAGAGGCGATGGATTGGATTGAGAAAAATGCAAGACGAGTAAGGGAGTACAAGGACAGCTGAAGGAAGCAGACTGAGGGATTGACCATGTGCTATATACTCACCCTTCACTGTGAAGGGGAAGAGGGGGAAAGGAGGTGATGAAGAATCTCTTCTTTTTTTTGTTTTTTCAATTTTGTTTTCCCCCTTTTTTATTTTATTTTTTCTTCATTTTTCTGATTACAGTTGACTATTGGTTGAAGGATTCAAACATGTTTTATAGACTGATGAGGCGATTGGTGGTGCATGCAGTTAGTAAATTTGATCATATTGAGTTTTTCATAAGGCGGGAGAGGTCTTAGGGAAGACAGCAAATTTAATTTTTTTGTTTTTTGGGCGGGAGTGTCCAACTGGCGATACAGGCCGGTTTCATTCACCCACTCTCGGACAGAGAGAACGAAACGACTATTTTAGAGGTGGAATAGAGGAGATGGAGGAGTATGAAGGGATTTTGGTAGGGAGTATGGGGGAAGGTAGGAGGGGGAAGGGAGGGGACAGACGGCAAATGGGATATTGTAAGATATGGTCTTTTATGATTATGATGACTCTGATTAATAATGGCCGGTATGATTAGAGTATTGAGCTGGAATATACGGGGACTAGCGGAACGTAAAAGGAGGGCAGCTGTACTCCAAAATATAATAGCTCATAGACCTTCCATCATCTGTCTTATGGAAACGCACCTGACTGCTGACAAAATTGGAATCTAGGCAAGGAAATGGGTTCAAAAAGCATACCATTCCACGTATGCGAGAGGGGTTTCCATTTTGATACATGCTGGAATTCCTTTTGAGGAGGTAGAGATTAAGATAGACAAAGACGGACAGTATGTTTTTCTAGTCTGCAGACTCTATGGTAGATTGTATTGTATGGTAGCGGTATATTTTCCGCCGCCATTTACCAGAACAAAGTTACAGGAGATCATAGAACTTAGGAGGCATTGGATCGGGATACCTACTCTGTTAATAGGAGATGTTAACAACATAATGCATGGACAATGGGACAAAATTAGTAAACATCTGGGAAGGACGGAAGGAGGGGGGAGAGACATCATTTGCTAAGTATATATCGAAAGTGGGTATGATAGACTTGTGGAGAGTTCGTCATATGGGTGTGAAAACATATTCGTGCTATTCATCATCGCATGGTACTATGTCTAGAATTGACTTGGTGCTGGGAAATGGCTTGATTAATCAGACTGTCACTCATATAGAATATTTGCCTAGGATGCTTTCAGATCATAGCCCTTTATTGGTTGAATTAAAATTGGGTATTTGGGGGGACGGTGGGCGGAAGGAATGGAAGGTACACCCAGTGTGGCTGGAAACTATAGATATGCAGAAGATAGCGGGAGAAATTGAGGAATTCTTTCAGAAAAACACGGGAAGTGCAGCTATAGGAACTGTGTGGGACACAATGAAGGCATACACTAGAGGCTTACTGATCAGAGACATTTCTAGATGTAAAAGTCAAAGTAAAGCGGAGGAGAGGGAAGCATTGGATGCACTAAGGAAGGCGGAGGAGGAGTTGGTGCTTAACCCCAGCATAGAGGCGCAGCAGAACATGAAGACAGCTCAATTGGGAGTGGATAAGATATTTCTGGCAAACGGGGAAAAGAAGAGGGAATTTCAAAAACTTGCCTTTTATGAAGAGGGTGAAAAAGTTGGTCACCTGCTGTCTATTATAGCAGAGGCACAGAGAGAACCGGGACATGTATATGGTCTCCTGGACCAAAATGACACCCTAGTCACTGAAACGCGGGAAATATTGGGAGTGTTCAGGGACTTTTATGAAGACTTGTATACTTCCAAAGTAAAGATTGCTGACCGGGATATAGATCAATTTTTACAGGAAGCCCAATTCCCCAAGTTGAGTGAAGAGGAAAGTAATAGTTTGGAGGGTCCCCTGACAGTAGAGGAAATGGAAGAGGCAAATAACAAAGCCCCGGGGGCGGATGGGTTCCCAACAGAGTTTGTTAAAACCTGGGAGACACTACTGCCAAAATTGAAAGACGTGTTTTCAGCGGCTCTGGAAAAGGGAGAGTTGCCAGCATCAATGCGAGAAGCTACTGTGGTGGTTCTGCCAAAGCCAGATAAGGACTGGACACAACCAGATTTGTATAGACACATTTCACTACTTCCGCAGATGTAAAAATACTAGCTAAAGTGTTGTCTACCCGGCTGAGCCGGGTGGTGTCTGGTGTGATCCATCCGGATCAGTCGGGTTTTATGCCGGATAGGTCAACGGCCATTAACCTGAGACGTCTATTTTTTAATATGCAGATGACTGCCTATAATACTGGACACAGGGTGCTGGTCTCTTTGGACACGCGGAAGGCCTTTGATAGTGTGGAGTGGAGCTATCTCTGGCGAGTTCTCCAATTGATGGGAATAGGTCCGGTCTTTATGGCATGGCTGAAATTATTATACAAATACTCAGTGGCTAGACTGAGAGTTAATGGGGAACGTTCAGATATATTCAACATGTACAGGGGAACGAGGCAGGGTTGCCCCCTTTCTCCGCTGCTGTTCGCCATGGCCATAGAGCCGTTAGCTGCTGTGCTGAGGCGGTCGGGGGCGGTGAAGGGGTTCCGATATGGTGTGGTGGAAGAAAAGGTGGCGTTATACGCTGATGATATTCTCTTGTTTTTACAAGACCCTTAGGATTCATTGCAGGGTGCGATAGATATAATTAATAGATTTGGTTTACTGTCTGGGTTGCAAATTACCTGGGACAAATCTCATTCCTGGGAGTAGATGCCCTAGATGGTTCAGATGTTGAGCAGGTAGAACGTATGCAACTCAAACTAGTAAGGGAATTCAAATATCTTGGTATCAACATAGCACTAGCAGTGAGGGACTATCTGCAATTGAATATAAACCCGATACTTGGGAAATTAAAGAATAAAGCGTCTACGTGGAGTAAAATGCGCCTCTCGGTGGTGGGACGTATCAACTTACTTAAAATGGTGCTCATGCCCAATTGTTATATGCTCTACATAATTCCTCAGTGTGGATTCCTCAGCCGATATTCCAACGTGTCAATGCTATCTTTAGAGATTTGGTGTGGGGCGGGGGACAGCCAAGGATCAAACTGGAGACTCTTCAAAGGCCAAAGGAGGAGGGAGGTTTGGCATTACCAAATTCATGGATATATTTTTTGGCAGCACAGTCTCAACATATTAGAGGGTGGGCACAAAGGGCAATAAAGGGAACAATCCAAGAAGTCTTGGAGCGACATCTTAAAACACGCCCTTTGGTAACAGGTTTAGAGTCAGGGCTGTTTAGACGGATGGGTAAAAAATACCCGACATGTGAATTAGTTTATAAAGTATGGATGAGAGTGAAGAAGGTTAGAGGATTGACGGGTCTGACAATGTACACTCCGATATGGGATAACGAACATCTAGGCGAATTCTATAAGATGGGTGACCTAAAAGACTGGAAGACAAAGGGAGTGCAGTTTGTCTATCAACTGATGAATGATCAAGCTCTGAAAACCTTAGCAATGCTGAAGGAGGAATTTCACTTGTCAGACAAACACGGTTACCAGTATATGCAGGTAAAACACACATTCCTTCAACAGAGGAAAAAAGGGACCATGGTTATCCAGAAAGATATTATCCTTGACTACATCTGCAAAGAGGGGCGTACTAAAGGGGCTATATCTGAGATTTATGCCGCTCTGCTTCACACCTTTTTGCTGAAATACCCTGTTTCGGCGAAGGAAAGATGGGAGGCAGACGTTGGTAATATAGAGGATGATAAATGGGAGTCCATCTTAGAGTATATTCCCAAATTATCTTTAAATGAACCTGCTAGAATGTCCCAACTACTTCTTGTACATAGGGCATACAGATCACCTGAATTTTTGTATAAAATAGGGGTGCGGGAGACCTCGGAATGTACGAGATGCGGAGCTGAAGCCGCTGGTATCCTACACGTCATGTGGGGGTGTCTGCATATTTTGGGTTTCTGGTCTGAGGTGGCTGCCCTCATTGGGAATCGCTATCATTGTGTAATCCCTAGAGATCCAGTGGTTTGCCTGTTGGGATATGTGGAAGAGGTGGTGGGCACTGATATTGCGAAACTGGCAGTTGCCAGACTCTTGTATGCTGCTAGAAAAGTCATAGCTAGATATTGGGTACGAATGGAGCCTCCTACTAAACAGGAATATATACGTCAAGTAGACTATGTGGTACGGATGGAGGAAAAAATCTACCATAAACGTAAAAATGCTAAATTATGTGATAACTTGTGGGCAGCGTGGAAGGTGTGAGGGCTGAGATTGGAAAGGATGTTCCGGCAGAGACATGACTAATGGTGTGTAAAGGGTCATAAGATGTTTAGGGTAATTATTGATCATATCTTGCATATATTGTTTTAGAAATAAGAAATGTTGCTGTCTGTAAAGGGGGGTGGGTGGTGAGGGAAAGGAACTTCTTTATATTATCAAAAATGGACAATTGCGGTTTTACAGTTTTATGTTATTAATTTCCTTACATATGAATAATATTTTTCTGATTCAAAAAAAGGAAGGGAGGGAGGGAGAGGGGCCGGGGGGGAGAGTTTGGGACAAGGACCTGATATATATAGAAAGTGTATATGTTTTGTATGAATAATTTATTTGTGCTTTTTCATTAATAAAGTATGCCTGATTAAAAAAAAAAAAAAAACGTCACCGGTTTCGTGACGTTGCAGCGATTTCCAAACGACATAGTTGTGTGTGACACATATCAACGATCAACGATAAGTCGTTGATCGTTGATTTATGGCCAGGACCATGAATCTGTCGTTGGTCTCCCGCTGGGCGGCCAGCATCGGCACATGTGACAGCGGGAGACCAACGATGGACGAGCTCCCAGCGCCGCACAGCAAGCGCTGGGAGCTGGTAACCATGGTAAACAGCGAGTAACTAAGCGCCGTGCTCAGCTTAGTTACCCGCTGTTTACCGTGCCTGTGTGACAGCTCACCAGCGATCAGTTCACGATGTCTCAGCGGTCCCAGCCAAGTGGGATCGTTGGTGGAATCGCTGGGACATTGAAACGTGTAACGGGGCCTTTACCCCAGCATGTGTCCCATAGCATTACTCATGCTCTGACTGGGAAGGTCCACTTAATGACCAACACATAGACAAGTGCTTGTGGCCAGAGATACTACATTTCCTTAACCGCACACTGGGTGAACTATGTGGAGACCTGGACCGAGTCGCACCCTGGGACAGCACACGTGCTACCGATGCAGAGGATTGCATACCTAGTTTTATCAGGATTTCCTCCACCTCCTACACCAGTGCCTGCACCCTCTCCTCATCCTCCATCTCCAAATTGTCATCTAGAGCACTTCATCCACGTTGGTTTCAAGCTGGAAGCACTGAAGCAATGCCTCGATAAAGCGATAACAGGCTCTGCTGAAAACTAATTTGTTTAGGTGATAAACAGAACACCGCTGCAGAGTTGGGTAAAGCTATAACAGACCAGAATGATCTGTGGCTCTCACTGTTGAACCTAAAACCAGGCATAGTTATATGTGATAATGGCCTTAATCTTGTGGCGGCTCTGATCACATGTTAGCTTGCAAATGTACAATGCCTGGCCCACGTGATAAACGTAGTAACCTAACCAGATTTGCCTGAGCTACTTGTGAAAGTACCCCGTGTGTGTGCCCATTTCTGCAAGCCAGCTACAGCTGACACCGGTCTGGCAGCGCTGCAGCAGCACTTGCAAATGCCAGCTCACCGACTGGTGTGCAATGTGACCACACACTGGAACTCCACATTACACATGTTGGCAAGGCTTTGTCAACAGCAGAGGGCAGTAGCTGAATTCATGCCTGTCAGTATTCCGGTTAGTCTTTGCACATAAGAACTGACGAGTTGGAATAGGTGTCTGACATCTGTGAGGTTCCACATAATTAGTAAATTGAGTTCACTTGTGTGTAATTTATTCTCAGTATAACTACACCTGTTCTTGAAGGTTCAGAGGTTTGTTTGAGAATAAAAGGAAACAAACAGCATCATAAAAACCAAGGTACACATCAGGCAGGTCAGAAATAAAGTTGAGGAAAAGAGTAAAGTATGGTTAAGTTATGAAAAATAACTCAAGCTCTAAACATCTCACAGAAGTTCTATCCATCTTCCAAATGAAAGGTGTATGGCAAAACTGCAATCATACCAGGACATTTGCTGTTTACCTAAAGTGACATTCCCAGCAAGTAGAGCACTAGTTAGAGATGCAGCAAAGAGGCCCTATGATCACTCTAGAAGAGCTGCAGAGATCCACAGCTCAGGTAAAAGAATCTGTCCACAGGACAACTATTAGGCTGGGGTCAGATGAGCGTATAGTTGTCACGGCTTAGATGGCGCTGACATTACTGCATGCTGCTGTGTATGTTTGTCTTTAAGAGCCGCATGGTTGATAGTTGTGAAGGTCCTGGCCTCCTGTGTTGTGCTCCAGAACTGCATTCACTATGAGGTTCGGCTGCTGGTTGAGAGGTTAATGTGTGACTCACCTGGGCTCCTCTCCCCCTGGCCTTTAAGTAGCCTCTACTTCCACAAGGTGGTGCTGCTGATAGAGTTTCACTCTATGCATGGAAGCCATGCTGTGCTAACCTGTGTGTTTGTGTTGCTGAAGTCCTTTCCTTTTGAGTTGCTGTATCCCAGTTCTGTGGCGTGAGGTGAGGGGGGAATAGCGCAGGGCTGGTGGAGGAGGATAGGGAGAGGCTGGAGGCCCGAACCTTCTCACCATCAGAGATACCTTCGGGATCAGGGCCATTCAGGGTTCTTAGACTAGGGTCAGACTAGTCTTCTCTAGTTGTGATCAACAACAACTTAATGACTTTCACCGTGACATCAACTCTAGTGTACCCAAACTTACTTTCACCATACATAGTGATTTCAAACAAATTAACTTTCTCGACATGTTGGTCATACGGAACCACACAGGCGCCCTATCCATGGATCTTTTGTCAAATTGACAGATAAAAACAGCCTGCTACACTACAAAAGTTGCCATCCTCGACATAATAAATCCTCTCTATCTATATCCCAACATGTAAGGGTAGATAGAATTGTATCAGATCCCTTTAAACGAATGGAAAGCCAAATTGAAATGGCAGCCAAATTTCAGGAACGCAGTTACCCCACACACATTTCTGGGGGTACCCGTAGACACCCACACTCTAGAGAGACACCTCAGGGCCCAAGAATCAATTTGTTGCTACATATCATCCCTTCAACACCCGAATATGGGGGGGTCCATTTTAAAACATTGGCCTTTACTCAGAACCAGCTACTTAACCATTCCTGAATTTGACAACCAGCCATTGTTCTGCCATAAAATGGCTCCTAATATCCGACAAAATTTGATAAGAGCTGACATAGGCACCAATAAGAAGGCACCCTACCAGACAACTCTCCAGTCACCACAAAAAGGAACATTCCCATGCTTAGGGTGTAATAAATGCATCAATGTCATAAAGGGTGAATTTTTCACACACCCACGCACAGGTAAACGGTTTCCGATCAAGGTTTCATCATCTGCGAATCAACATTTGTCATTTAACTCATTAAGTGTCTGTGCGGTCACGTGTATGTTGGGGAGACCACCCAGTATATACGTGACCGTATCAGCAAACATAAGTTAACTATCAGATGTAAGCATACACTGTTACCTATTCCAAACCATTTCATTCAAAACAATCACAATGTATCACAGTTACGTTTCCAAGTGATTGAAAGCGTACCACCCCAAAGGAGGGGCGGAAACCAGATACAGAGGCTGAAGGAATGAGAAGCCTGCTGGATTCATACACTACAAACTTTGGAACCGTTGGGACTGAACCATGAATACGAGACTTTTTTTTTTTGTTAAATATATCTTTGTTAAAGTTTTAAACATAGTAACACGTCGCATTGTTCATTAAGAGTATGTTCGATATTCATTCATGAGGAGGATTAGGGTAGACATTAAAGCGATTATAAGGCTTATGTCGCCTGTCTCGATCCACGAGTCCGCGCCAACGTCCTCAAGCCTTTCATCCAAGCTTTAAATAATATCCTCCTCTTAAGGATAGAAAACAAAAAGATGAACATCCGGTCCTAACAGGGATCGGGGATAACAAACAGATATCCACATAAAATCTCAAATACATTAATAAGGTTCGATGGCCGTCCAGGAAGGGGAAAGGGAGGGAATAGAGGGGAGTGTATCAGGTAGAGAACGAGAAAGAAGATGAATAGAAGACAAAAGCTAATAGAAAATACCCGGGATACCGCTAGGCGTCTAAAGGAGTTTGGCAGGAAGTGGAAATCAAACCATTGCATACTCCCTCAGGTAAACAGGCCTCTGAAATTAGGAGCATCTCCAAATAAGATCCATTCAGACCATATAGTTGTATACTCGTGTTGAGTCTGGGAGAGTTCAGCGGAAATCTCCTCACATCTACGTATCTTCTCATTTTCGGAATACCATTCCAAAATAGAAGGAGTCGTCTGTTCTCTCCAGTGTCGGTGGATCCCAGGCAAAATAGGAGAATATCCTTCTTCTGGGTCTTCCAAGACCCAGGAAGCAGAGAGAGCAAGGCCATCTCGGGGGACCCCTCAAGACGCTTGCCCGTAACTAAATTGTAGTTTCGAAATACTTTGATCCAGAACTCTCCGATCAGAGGGCAGCCCCACCAGATATGAAGAATAATGCCAACCTCAATACCACATCTCCAACATAGGGGTGAGGTGGTGGAGCAAAACTGGTGTATCCCGTCTGGGGTGAGATACCACCTAAAACGTATCTTGTAGCACTTTTCCAGTGCCTCACATGAACCAAACGATCTTCGAGCCATTAGGAAACACTTCTCCCAGTTCATTACTGAAATCATCCTACCAAGTTCTGTTTCCCAAGCCTTCCGATAGTCATGGGATGCCGTACCCGCTGCCTTAGACAATATATAGTATAAGGCTGAAATCCCTCTAGAGGGCGCCTCATCAACCACAAAGACCTCCTCCAAAGGGATTAAAGTAATATTCGGGCCTCTCTGGAAGGCGGGGGAACTCAAAAAGGACCTCAGCTGAAGATATTCCCACCATTTCAATCTCACATCAGGTGAAGCAGTTTGTAGGGCACTGTAAGAGGGGAACTCACCTCTACTCAAAACATGTCCCACACGGGTGTCGTCCCTAGCCCTCCATAACAAAAGGGTCTGATTTGTCATTCCTGGGGGAAAAGCCGGGTTGTGGAACAACGGGGTCAGAGAGCTAGCCAGCTTCGTTTCTGTCGATTCCCCCCATACCACACGCCACGCCGTCAGCGTTTCAGCAATAAGAAAAGCAGATTGATCCAAGGAGGCCAAGGCACCCAATGGAATCCACTGCAGGTAACGAAGGGGTATCTCCAAACCCGCCTGCTCAATCTGCACCCATTGCTTAGTCGCGGCTTTGACATTTCAGTCAATTAATCGTACCAAAATAGCAGCCAGGCAGTATCGTCGTAGATCCGGTAATCCCACTCCCCCCTTCTCCTTAGGTGCCGTCAAGACCTTAAAGCTTACTCTCGGCTTCATGCCATTCTATATAAATCTAGAAATCAGAGAACGAAGGGTGTGGAAGAACAAACCGCACGGCCAGATAGGCACGGCCTGAAAAATATATAAAAACCTCGGTAGGATATCCATCACCACCACATGAATCTTCCCCAGCCAGGATAACCTCAGGGGTCTGTAAGACTCCAGCATGGCCCCCACCCTGTCCAATATAGCTTGATGGTTCAAGCAGAAGGCACTGGACAGATCAACACGGAGATCTATTCCCAGATACAATATGTTACCTGGTTTTCAACGAAAGGAGAACTCTCTCGATAGGGAAGACACCTCAGTGGAAGACAAGGAGACATTCAATGCCACGGTCTTTGAATAATTAACTTTAAAATTACTGAGGCCTGAGGGAGTGGCCTAGCCATGGCGGAGTAAAGACGCGTGTGCTTAGAGCTCTCCAGACCCAGGACTGATATCACAGCCCACGGACGGTTACTGGACCGCCATGTCGCGCAGGAAGAAGTCGGAGTGTGCTGCTATCCCCCTGCCATCACCGCGAGCGGCGGGAGGTAGCGCTGACATTTTTAAGCTGCTGGGGGCCCCGAGCGGGAGACTGGGAGGCACAGCAGACATGGCGCCGACCGCTGTAAAGAAGGTGCCGCCCACACTTTCCCCGCTCCAGCAGAGAGGCCCACGATACCCGCAGAGACCGGAGAAGACATCCCGGCAGCCTTGCACCGATGAAAGCAGAGGTAATGAGGCGGTGGGGTCTCCCGGTGTGAAGAGGCCCCTGGAGGGAGAGCAGACTGAGAGGGAGGTGAGCCAGGAGATGGCGGGGATGCCTGGACGGGAGAACGCCTTGATAAGTGCATCGCAGCTGGCCCCTGCTGCGGACTTTCAGCCAGAATTACAGGGCATAAGAGAATTAATTCAGGCCCTACCCTCCAAGCAGGATCTAGAAGCAGTGGTCCACAAGCTAGAGCATCACAGGAAAAGGCCCTATGCATTATTGCTGCAGATGTGCAGGTATTGAAAGAGAGGACGACCTCTACTATAGAGACAGTCTCTGGTCTGGAACACAGAGTGACACAGTTAGAGAGGGAGGTCGACCGCTCTCACTCCCATATTGTGGCTCTTATTCTGCAAACAGATGACAGTGAAAATAGAGAACAGCGCAATAATGTTCGGATGAAAGGTATACCGGAGTCGGTATTTCGGAAATTCTGAGGCAGACTGTCATGGACATTCTTAACACAGTGACTCAGAAACCGGAGGGATCCATCTATAAGATTGACAGGCTCCACAGGGTATCGCGTCCTGGCCCCATTGACCCGGAGAACCCTCGTGATGCCCTATGTAAATTGCAGAACTTCACGGATAAGGACGATATCATCAGAGCGGCGTGGTCATACGGGAAAGTTACTACACATGATGCAGAGATCCGCCTGTTCCCAGACATCTCAAGCCGCACGCTCTATATGAGGCGTCAACTGCGCCCCCTCTTGGTGAAGATCAGAGAAGCTGGAGCTACCTACCGTTGGGGTCACCCGTTCCACCTTATTACACGGAAGGAAGGCAAGACATACTACCTTTGGACCAAGGAGGACTTAAATGGTCTGTTTGACTTTTTATGCATCGATCCCATCCAGGTCCCTGACTGGCTTTCGTTGGAAAACTTTATGAAAGCTTCGGCGTCCTTCAGAGGAAGAGCGAGACGTAACCCCCGTGGCCCCTTGTGCGAACGCCCTAACCGCTGTAGGGTTTCGCCGCAGGAGGGATCCTGGACCTGATGAGAAAGCTCTTGGGTGGTTGTTATCTTTCGTGGGGTTTGGCAAGAGCTGATGGTCTTTGGTCGTCCTTCCCTTTGACCGCTGCCTTGGAAGATGAGAGGCGGCCTTGGTGGGATGTGGGTCACTTTGAGGTTTTTGTGTTTTGACGATGGTCCTATTGTGAGATAATTGGGAAGAAATTATACTTTGGATGGGAGAGGGTTGTGGGTGGTGCAACGGGGTGGCTATTGTTTGGTTAAATGGGTGGTTATGTATATATAGTTTACACTGATGTGTCCTGGGTCTGTGGTGGTGAATGAGCTCGTGGCTATCTATGACCCCTCGAGTCCCTTTGCTCTTTCTTTTCTGGAGGGACTTTGATCGCCGGATCAGACCGGTTTAGACTGTTAGAGTCTCTTTTGCCTTTCTGTTTTATTTCCCTTATTCTTCTTTCCCTCTATTTGATCTTACCTTTTGTCTCTTTCTTCCCCTACCCTACCCCTTCTACACCTGTCCCCACCCCCCTTGGGCTACCCCCTCAATTCTAGCCTCTTGCTCCCTACTTACTACCTCACACGGACAGCTGACCAATATGAGCAGAAGTGACCAAACAGAGTTGAAAATTGGGTCGCTCAACGTAAAAGGCTTACATGATCCGGGTAAAAGGTAAATTCTGCTCAATTACTTGAAGTCTAATCATATCCATGTTGCCTTCTTACAGGAGACGCACTATTGTCAGGTGAAGCCATATAACCTTTCTAATCGCTGGTTCCCCACAGTCTACCATGGCTCTTCACTGGACCCTCATTCTGTGGGTACCAGTATAGTGATTTCAAGAGCCCTACCTTGGGAATATCTGGACTCCCATGATGATGGAACTGGAAGGATGTTGCTGGTAAAAGGTAAAATCGCGTCCCGGGTGTACACCTTTGCCTCGCTGTACATGCCAAACACCGGACAGGTTGCCCTGACATTACTAGATATTGTGGAAGAGTTCGCTGAGGGGTTTCTTGTTCTGGGGGGAGATTTAAATGTAGTAATGGATCCAGCTATAGATACCTCAGGGGGTAGGTCAGCGTTATCTGGAGCTGCTCAGAGACGTTTGAGGGGGGCTTTTCATGAACACCAACTTCTTGATACATGGCAGCTTCTGCACCCGAGAGATAGAGACTACTCCTTCTACTTCCCAGTTCATGATACCTATTCAAGATTAGACTATATGTTTGTACGACACTCGACAATGGGCCAAATTCAGGGGACTGATATAGAGCCGATAGCATTCTCAGACCATGCCATGATCATGCTCACGATATGGCTGACTTCTCCATTACCCAGACAATGGCAGTGGAAACTGAATTCTTCACTACTCGAGGATCAGGACACGTTGCGAGACGTCACAAAGACAATACAGGACTACTTTGGCATAAACACGGGACAGGATACATCCCCTGTGGTGATCTGGGAGGCGCATAAGTGTGTGGTGAGAGGGACTCTTGTCAAGCATGGGGCTAGACTGAAAAGAGAGAGGGAAACGGAGATCGCAGTTTTACTGACACGTTTGAGGACTTTAGAGACACAATATAAACGAGATCCTGGGGAGAAGTTGAAGGTGTCCCTGGTTGAGACGAGAGAGGAACTAAACAAATTATGGATTAAAAAGGCGAAGGGGGTGCTCTCGAGGTGCCGCCGCCACTATTACGAGCATGGGAACAAAGTGGGGAAATCTTTAGCCAGGGCGTCGCGAATCCAGAGAGTGGCCACGTATGTCCTGGAAATTGCCACCCCGGGAGGAACACAAAAGAGGCATCTCCCTTAGAGATTGCTGAGGCTTTTCAAAAATATTATGCCTCACTCTATAATGTGGATAGTACTAATTCAGAGACCTCTTCCCTGACCTTTAAAACACGCATCAGGGAAAACATAAAGGCCTCTGGATTACCGATTTTACAGGAGGAGGCAGTCCACTCTCTGGAGGAGCCGATCTCTGACCGGGAATTGATAGAGGCGATCTCCTCAGCTAAAAATGGTAAGGCGTCAGGACCTGTTGGATTTACTACCCAATATTATAAGAAACTACGGGACAGGCTTCTCCGACACCTAAAGGCCTTGTTGAATGCCCTGATGGAGACGGCGGTGCCTCCGAGAGACTCCTTGTGAGCCACCATAGCAGAGGACTGGCAGGCACTGCAACTTTAAAACTCCCACCGCCGCTGTGTGCTGCACCTCATCACAGTCAGGACGCAGCTGCCGGCAGGAGCGGTGAGCGAAAGATCCATTCAGCAGCCTCCACAGCTTCTGGAGATGGAGAGGGGGAGTGTGTGCTGTACAGAGGGCAGTGTGACTGGGTGTGGGGGGTAGTGCTGTACAGAGGGCAGTGTGACTGTGTGTGTGTGTGGGAGGGCTGTACAGAGGGCAGTGTGACTGGGTGTGGGGGCTGTACAGGTGGCAGTGTGACTGGGTGTATGTGGGGGGCTGTACAGAGGGTAGTGTGACTGTGTGTGGGGGGGTCTGTACAGGGGGCAGTGTGACTGGGTGTGTGGGGGGCCGAACAGGGGGCAGTGTGACTGGGTGTGGGGGGCTGTACAGGGCCAGTGTGACTGGGTGTAAGGAGGGCTGTACAGGGGAGTGTGACTGGGTGTGGGGGGCTGTACAGGGGGCAGTGTGACAGTGTGTGGGGGGAGGGCTGTACAGGGGGCAGTGTCACTGGGTGTTGGGGGGCTGTACAGGGGACAGTGTGACTGGGTGTGGGGGATGCTGTATAGGAGGCAGTGTGACTGGGTGTTTGGGGGCTGTACAGGGGGCAGTGTGACTGGGTGTTTGGGGGCTGTACAGGGGGCAGTGTGACTGCGTGTGGGGGTCTGTATAGGGGCAGTGTGACTGGGTGTGTGGGGGGAGGGCTGTACAGGGGGCAGTATGACTGGGTGTGGGGGGGCTGTAAAGGGGGCAGTGTGACTAGGTGTGGGGGGTAGGCTGCACAGAGGGCAGTGTGACTGTGTGTGGGAGGGCTGTACAGAGGGCAGTGTGACTGGGTATGGGGGCTGTACAGGTGGCAGTGTGACTGGGTGTATGTTGGCAAGCTGTACAGAGGGCAGTGTGACTGGGTGTGGGGGGGGGGCTGCACAGGGGGCAGTGTGACTGGGTGTGTGGGGGGCTGAACTGGGGGCAGTGTGACTGGGTGTGGGGGAGGGCTGTACAGGGGGCAGTGTGACTGGGTGTAAGGGGGCTGTACAGGGGGCAGTGTGACTGGGTGTGTGGGGGGTTGTACAGGGGCAGTGTGACAGTGTGTGGGAGGAGGGCTGTACAGGGGGCAGTGTGACTGGGTGTTTGGGGGCTGTACAGGGGGCAGTGTGACTGGGTGTTTGGGGGCTGTACAGGGGGCAGTGTGATTGGGTGTGGGGGGCTGTATAGGGGGCAGTGTGACGGTGTGTGGGGGGAGGGCTGTAGAGGGGGCAGTGTGACTGGGTTTGGGGGGCTGTACAGTGGGTAGTGTATCTGTGTGTGTGTGAGGGGGCTGTACAGGGGCAGTGTGACTGGTTGTGAAGGAGCTGTACAGGGGCCAGTGTGAATGGATGTGTAGGGGGAGGGCTGTACAGAGGGCAGTGTAACTGGGTGTGTGTGGGGGAGGGCTGTACAGAGTGCAGTGTGACTGGGTGTGTGGGGGCTGTACAGTGAGCAGTGTGTCTGTGTGTGTGGGGGGAGAGGGCTGTACAGAGGGCAGTGTGACTGGGTGAGTGGGGCAGGTTGTACAGGGGGCAGTGTGTCTGTGTGGGGGGGATGTATGCTATATGGAGGGCTATGAGACTGCATTATTGCGTTATACTATATGAAGGGCTGTGACGATGCATTATATTATCTGGAGGGCTGTGACGCTGCATTATATTATTTGGAGGGATATGACACTGCATTATATTATTTGAAGAGCTTTGATGCTACACTATATTATCTAGAGCAGTGTTTCCCAACTCCAGTCCTCAAGGCACACCAACAGGTCATGTTTTCAGGATTTCCTTTAGATTGCACAGGTGTAAGTTTAATCACTTGCACAGGGGATAATTCCATCATCTGTCTAATGATAAGGAAATCCTGAAAACATGACCTGTTGGTGTGCCTTGAGGACTGGAGTTGGGAAACACTGATCTAGAGGGCTATGATGCTGCATTATATTATCTGGAGGGCTATGATGCTGTATTATATTATATGAAGGGCTGTGACTCTGCATTATATTATCTGGACAGCTGTGACACTGCATTATATTATTTGGAGGGCTGTGACACTGCATTATATTATATGAAGTGCTGTGACGCTGCATTATATTATTTGGAGGGCTGTGACACTGTATTATATTATTTGGAGGGCTGTGATACTACATTTTATTATCTGGAGGGCAATGACACTGCATTATATTTTCTGGAGGGCTATTACGCTGCATTATATTATCTGGAGGACTATGTGACACTGCATTATATTATCTGTAGGGCTACAAGACTGCATTATATTATATGGAGGGCTATGAGGTGGCATTATATTATCTGGAGGGATATGAGTCTGCATTATATTATATGACGGGTTATGAGGCTGCATTATTTTATGTGGAAGGATATGAGGCTGCATTTTACTATATGAGGGCTATGAGACTGCATTTTACTATATGGAGGGCTGAGGCTGAATTATACTATATGGAGGGCTGTGAGGCTGCAAAATACTATATGGAGGTCTGTTATGCTGCATTATACTATTTGGAGAACTGTGAGGCTGCATTATACTATATGGAGGGCTGTGAGACTGCATTATACTATATGGAGGGCTGTGAGGCTGCACTATTCTATGTGGAAGGATATGAGGCTGCATTACTGTATGTGGAAGGATATGAGGCTGCATTATTCTATGTGGAAGGATATAAGGCTGAATTTTACTATATGGAGGGCTATGAGGCTGCGTTATCCTATAATGGAGGACCATATATACAAGGATAAGTGCATATTCCAGGAAGAGGACCATATATAGCAGAATGAGGGACATTAATACATAATGAAGGGGAGAGGGGTTACTTCGTGAGTCTTTATAGCATTTAGAACGTTGCGTGGGGCCCATACATCTCAGCAATTTGGGCATATGGGGGAAGAAGGGGGCCCAGGTCCAAATTTCGCACCGGGGCCCTTTGGACTCTAGTTACATCACTGTATGCTGCATTCTATCAAGGTGCCTATTATCATCTGACTGCCCCTGTACACCGAATAAATACTTTATAAAAGTCCCCTGCGTTATAATTATCTGGTTTCAGTCTGATGGGCTTGACTGTCGCTCCATTCACCCTGCCTCTTCATGTCGATCACCGTCCTCTTCCTATAATTGATACCTCCTGCGTCACCACATCGACTCCTTGCAGGTCCTGACTGGAGCTCATACTGTAGAGCCTAGTGCACACGTGTGAGATCTCTCCCTGTGAGATTCCTCTGGCAATGTGAATGACGCAGGAGCCGTCAATCATAAGAAAAGGACGGTGATCGATCAATGAGAGGCGGGGTGGGCGGCGTGAAGTGGCGGGACGAACAGTGCGACAATGAAGCTGTTGATGAAGGATGTGAAATCCGAAACGCGTCCAGCGTTCCCTTTACAACTACCATTTTATGCTTTGTAATATGCAAAAATAAATATTCAAATATGAAAATTTGACTGCTTGCTGGAGGTTCTACATAAATCTACTTCAATTGGACTGCAGACGTCCTTTCTCCTTGCAGCAACAGCACTCAGGCGATCCAGTGCAGCACCAATCCCTTACCCTATTCCCTTCATTATCTCAACTTTAATGTATCTTTTAGTTGAAAATATGGCTGTCAAAAAATTCTCCATCATGGCTTTGGGTAAATACCATTGTATATTAGTACCCAGCATTCATATATAACAATAATCATTAAATATACATAGTAAAAATATTAAATGTTATTTGCCTCTAAAAATAAAGTCAGGCTGGCTTCACACCACGGCAGAGTCGGGTCCGGGGCTGTCCAGTGTAAACCAGACAGCCCCGGACCGGATTTTGGCTCCATAGTACCGTATGGGGCCGGATGGCAGCTATCTGCCATCCGGTTTCCATCTCTCCGGAAGAATCTGGGAGAAATCGGATTTTTCTCACCGTACACAAAAACGTTGCTTGCAACGTTTTTGTGTCTGGGGAGAAAAATCTCCCCAAATTGCCGTGTCCCGGATTCTCCAGGATCCGGGGCAATCCGGTGCTCCCTAACATGGGAGCCTATGGGGCCGGATTTCCCCGGTCCGGGAGGATCCAGAAACCGGACACCGGCGGCTGCATGCCGCTGTTAATTCAGGACTGCGGCTAGCTCCCTGCGAGCCGCGGTCCTGATTCATCAGCAGCTGCAGCTGCGTCCGGCTGCACACCGGACCGGAGGGCACATTTGGCCCTCCGGTTTTGTGTGCTGATCCGGTCCGGGGCTATCAGGTTCATCCTGACGGACCCGGACCGGACTCTGTCGTGGTGTGAAGCCAGCCCACAATCATTTAAGCACCTAAAATGTGGACCCTGAAAAAAAAATGTTTATTGTAAAATAAAAAGTGAATTGACATGTGTTCAATGTGTTGGGTCCAAAATCTACATCTAATTAATAATATTTATGCATTTATATAGCACTATTAATTCCATAGCACTCTACATACATGAGTAATGGAGCTCACAATCTAAACATCCTATCAGTATGTCTTTACAATGTGGGAGGAAACCGGAGTGCCCGGAGGAAACCCATGCAAGCACGGGAAGAACATACAAACTCCTTGCAGATGTTGTCCTTAGTGTCCTTGGTGTGAATTGAACCCAGGACCTCAGGACCCCAGTGCTGCAAAGGCTGCAGTGCTAACCACTTGAGCCACCGTGCTACCAATTTATAAAAATGTTAAGAAACATTATGTTTCAAAACCTCTTAGTGAGAAGCTGATCTGCCAATGTGATTTTGTGGCTCTAGAGTAATAATTGTGTTCACTATGGAAGCAATTCAGTAACTGATGTAAGGAAATACTAATCGTAAAGAGTATTTATGAGATAATGTTCACCTTCATCTGGAAACAATTTATTTATCTAATGTTTAAATTAAACAGGGTCTTAAACAGTAATTTTATTCCTTTCAGAAGTGTGATTAGAGTCTTGGAAATGAAAGGCATGACTATTATTACATGAATGTAAAAACATGATTACTAGATGAAAATACTTACCGTATATACTCGTATATAAGCCGACCCGTGTATAAGCCGACCCCCCTACTTTTGCCCCCAAAAACTGGGAAAATTTATTGACTCGCGTATAAGCCGAGGGTGGACTCCAGCCTCAGGGGGGCACAGGCCCCCAGCTCAGGGCACATGGCCCAGCTAGGGGCCACACCCAGCCCATGGGGCACAGGCCCCAGCCTCAGGGGGCACAGGCCCCAGCCCAGGGCACAGGCCCACCATGGGGGCACAGGCCCCAGCCTCAGGGGCACAGGCACACCCAGCCACAGGGGGCACAGGCCCCCCAGCTCAGGGCACAGGGGGCACAGCCCCAGCCACAGGGGGCACAGCCCCCAGCCACAGGGGGCACAGGCCCCCCAGCCACAGGGGGCAGGCAGCCTCAGGGCAAGCCTCAGGGGCACAGGGGCACAGCCTCAGGGGCACAGGCCCCCAGCCTCAGGGGGCACAGGCCCCCGCCACAGGGGGCAAGGCCCCCTCAGGGCAGGGGCACAGCCAGGGGGCACAGGGGCACGCCTCAGGGGCACAGGGGCAAGCTCAGGGGGCACAGCTCAGGGGGCACAGGCCCCAGCTCGGGGCACAGGCCCCCAGCCACAGGGGGCACAGGCCCCCAGCCTAGGGGCACAGGGACAGCCAGGGCACAGGGCACAGCCTCAGGGGGCACAGCCTCAGGGGGCACAGGGGGCACAGCCTCAGGGGGCACAGCCTCAGGGGGCACAGGCCCCCAGCCACAGGGGGCACAGGCCCCCAGCCTCAGGGGGCACAGGGGCACAGCCCCCAGCCACAGGGGGCACAGGGCCCCCAGCCACAGGGGGCACAGGGGGCACAGCCTCAGGGGGCACAGCTCGGGGCACAGGGGCCACAGCCTCAGGGGGCACAGGCCCCCCAGCCTCAGGGGGCACAGGCCCCCAGCCACAGGGGGCACAGGCCCCCCAGCCTCAGGGGGCACAGGGGGCACAGCCTCAGGGGGCACAGCCTCAGGGGGCACAGGGGGCACAGCCTCAGGGGGCACAGCCTCAGGGGGCACAGGCCCCCAGCCACAGGGGGCACAGGCCCCACAGCCTCAGGGGGGCACAGGCCCCCCAGCCACAGGGGGCACAGGCCCCCCAGCCACAGGGGCACAGGGGGCACAGCCTCAGGGGGCACAGCCTCAGGGGGCACAGGGGGCACAGCCTCAGGGGGCACAGGCCCCCCAGCCTCAGGGGGCACAGGCCCCCCAGCCACAGGGGGCACAGGCCCCCCAGCCTCAGGGGGCACAGGCTCAGGGGGCACAGGCTCAGGGGGCACAGGGGGCACAGCCTCAGGGGGCACAGGGGGCACAGCCTCAGGGGGCACAGAGGGGCAAACAGCCTCAGGGGGCACAGGGGGCAGAGCCTCAGGGGGCACAGCCTCAGGGGGCACAGGCCCCCCAGCCACAGGGGGCACAGGCCCCCAGCCACAGGGGGCACAGGCCCCCCAGCCTCAGGGGGCACAGGGGGCACAGCCTCAGGGCACAGGGGCACAGCCTCAGGGGGCACAGGGGGCACAGCCTCAGGGGGCACAGGGGCCTCAGGGGGCACAGCCTCAGGGGGCACAGCCTCAGGGGGCACAGGGGGCACAGCCTCAGGGGGCACAGGGGGCACAGGCTCAGGGGGCACAGGCCCCCAGGCTCCATGCTGCCGCTGCTGTACAATAAATACAGTGTTATTATCTCACCGGCCCGGTCTCAGTGAATCGTCTCTCCTCCCTGCGAGGCTGCGTGTCATGTGACCGGCCGGTGACGTCATCGGCGTGAGCCCCGGTCACATGACACGCAGGGAGGAGGGAGGAGGGAGGATTCACTGAGACCTGGCCGGTAAGATAATAACACTGTATTTATTGTACAGCAGCGGCAGCATGGAAAGGGGGCGCCATACTGTGAGGGATGGGGGGGCTGTATACCCGTGCTGGGGGGCTGTAAGGCGATATGCACTGCTCCCCCCGCGGATGGGCGGGGGATGCAGTGCATATATGAATAAGTTATGAGCGGCTCCACGTCACGAGCCGCTCATATTGCAGCCTTCCCCCCACCTCCTCCAGCCTCCTCCTGCTCCCGGACACAGCCCCCACGTATATGACTCGTGTATAAGCCGAGGGGGGGCTTTTCAGCCCAATTTTTGGGCTGAAAAAGTCGGCTTATACACGAGTATATACGGTACTAATGCTTCTCAATTAATTAGAAAATCGTCAAAAATCAATGTAATATTGCCATGTTTAAAGGCATTTCTGAGAGCCCTTGAAACGTTGACTAATGAATCAATAATATATTCACCCTTTGATGTGTCGTGGAATACAGCAGCGCAATTTTTAACCCTTCATCCTCCCACTTTAATTTTCTGAAATAATCACCTTTGGGTTTTCATTGGCTGTAAGCCATAAACATCAACATTAACAGAAAAAAAACACTTGAAATCGATAACTCTGTAATGACTCTATATAATATATGCATTTCACTTTATGTATTGAATTACTGAAATAAATTAACTTTTCGATGATATTCTAATTCATTGAGATGCACTAGTAATATACGTTCAATAATTTGATGTTCATGGGTTTCACTAAATACCTGCCAGAAAAACTTAGAAACTTACCATCTTTAGGCCTTGAGTAGTACTTCCCAAATGCCATATCTTTTTGTGTATCTGGATATAAAAACTTTAGTGGGTTTTCTGGAATATTTTCTGCTGCCATTACTTTATAGTTGCGAATAATGTCTGGAAAACTCACAGCAGAAAGCTCTTTCTTTGTATATGGTTCCACAGAATGAAAAACAGGCTCTGAAATAAAACACTTGAAAGCATTAGATAATATTTACCCAAGTGTGTATATCTACTATATAATTGCCTAATCATGTCTGTCTGTCGCTGCCAGCCACGACAACCAATGAGCGCACCATATGCAAAACAACCGCGTGCATTCAAAGCTAGCGCCAAGCTGAAACCTGGCGACAACGACGCATAGCCATCGCTATCGCCAGGATACACCCATCCAGCTGCGGCTATCACAGAGGTCCGCGGCGGCCCCCTGCACCGGTACCCGCCGCTCCATCCTTTATCCTGCCCTCCTGGCTCCATCCTGCCCGCTCGCTCCATCCTGCCCCACTGGCTCCATCCTCCCCAGCTTGGTATATTGGCGCGCAATTTGAAATGCCGCTCATAGTGTGACGCACTTCTGTGCTGTTTACAAGGCTATCAGTCATAGTGTGATGCAGTTCACTCCTGTTTACAAGGTCTGTCAGTCATAGTGTCATGCAGTTCACTCCTGTTTACAAGGTCTGTCAGTCATAGTGTCATGCAGTTCACTCCTGTTTACAAGGTATTCTAGAATACCCAATGCGTTAGAATCGGGCCACCATCTAGTATAATATAACATTTCAATTACACACAATAGGGCAGTTTTATTAATCCAATGCATTATTTAGACGCGCACACTTAAAAGGAACCTGTCACTAGGTTTTCTGCATGTAAAGTATGGCCACCACCTGTAAGCTATCTGGTAAAGCATACTAGAATGCCATATATGTATGTCCACAATTGACCTGAATAATGTATAAAAGAGCTTTTGTTATACACAACTATGGGGTGGATCAGTCCGAAGGGGGTCCCTAGTCTTGATCCGACGACTCGTCTCTAGTTTCAATCGCTGTCTTCATTCTTGCTTTATGTGGATGATGGTAAAAATTGCATAACAAATTATCCTGTCTACTTTCTCCTATCACCCTTGTGTAAATTATAAATATTGTGGTAAAAGAATTTTAGAAGAAAAAATGAATTTGTTGTTTTCACATTTAAATGTTATAAAGTTTTGTGAATCATCTGTATGATAAAAATTTTCAGTACACCACTAGATAAATTTATTAAAGAGTCTAGTTTCCAAAATGGGGTCACTTGTGTGGGTTTCAGCTGTTTTTGGATGTCAAGTGCTGTGTAAATGTGGCATGGTGTCGGCAATCTATTGCAAACAAATTAATGCTCCAAAAATCAAATAGCAATCTTTCCTTTCTGAGTCTTACCATGTGCCAAAACAGCAGTTTTTGACCACATATAGTTTATAATCACATTCAGGAGAAATTGCCTAACACATTATTTATTTTTTTCTCCTATTATCCATTGCGAATATTACAAATTTGTGGCTAAACAATATTGTAATGGAAAAATATAATTTTCTTTTTCACATCTGCATTTTAAAAAGTTCTGTGAAACACCTACAGGTTCAACATGCTCCACTTCCCCATAGATGAATTTGTAGGGATTTCTGTTGTTTTGGTGTTTCATGGGCTCTACAAATGAGACATGGTGTCTGCAATCTTTTCCAGCTAAATTTGCTTTGCAGATACCGTGCCTTCCCTTCCATTGCACTTCCTGCCATTTGTCCAAACAGAACATATTGACTACATGTGGGCCAGAGGAGTTGCTAGGGTCAAAAAAGATCAAGGACTCAAGCTCCAAGACATATATTTTGCTGCCCCCTCCAGTAAGATCTCACAAATACCACAGAAAACAGTGATCTCTCTGAGTACAGATAATGTAGTAGATGTCACCTTCCTTCCTATTTAACTATAACACAGTGATATCTGTCAGAAAATAAATAATTCAGCAGATGTTACATTGAGTCCATGTAACACAACAGATAACACAGTGATACCTCTCGGAGAACAAAGAATGCAGCTGATGCTACCTTCAGTCCTATGTAACACCACAGATAATACAGTGATAACCCTCAAAGTACTCATAATGTAGTATATGTTACCGAAGTACTCCAGTCCCAGCATATTCACCTCTTCTCCAATCAAGACAGTGCTCTGCAGAGCCTGGTCCCAAATTCCAGAGACCCTGTAATCTCACTGATTAGATTTCTAGCAATCAGTAGTTATCCCCTAGCCAAAGTGAATTGAAAGGAGTTAAGTTACTATTTCAGGAATAAGTCTTTAAAGGGGTTTTCTGGTCATATGATATAGGTGACCTATTGGTGAGGATCCGAAATTCAGAGTGGGGCCCTAACCAGCCTACAACTACGATGGTGCTCCCTAATAGTGAATATGGGGAAACCTCGGAAGATGACCATTGTGTTACTAAAGTAAATCTCTATGCAAAAGATACAAGTCCTGCAGACTATACAAGCGATTACAGTACAGTTATAGACAGTGACTTGCAGCTGAGATTCTTTCTGATTGAGTCGTTCACTTTTCCTGTCTTTTCCATCTGTCCCAGGCCGACATGATGACTTATTCCAGTCATGACTAGTTTGCAGAATTTATAACACAGGCATATTTGACTTATATTTTTAGCACCATCCCCGTCTATTCCCAACTTAAACAAACACCTTATCCTGCTAACACAGTGCTAATAATTTGGAGGATTTTATTCAAGTGTGCATCTGAATTGAGCAGACTCACTGAACGAAGAAAGGAAAGACTGCGAGTATTTGGAGCAACCCTGTCTACTCCTTTAGTTGATCAATATTGAATAACCAACAAGAAACAGAAAGTGTGCCTGAACATATGGTCTTGGAAAGTATCTATTCTCCTTGCGGAGAGTATTCTGCCAGCCAGCAGATGAGGAGACTTTAAGCCGCAATGCTTCTCTGGGAAATCGCATATGCAAATTGTCACTTAAGTAGACAAACTCTAGTGCCACCAATAAAGGTAGCAATCCTTAAAGTCAAAATTGACTGTTTAACGAGCCTTTTAGTATGACTTGGATTTGTGCCAGATCAGAACCCGAAACTGCAGACGCTGTGTTTCAGGATGATTGCCCCTCATCAGTGCAGTGTGTGGGAATTCTAATCTGGCAGTATGAGAGGCTAAGACGAGGTCTGGGAAAGTATCTATTCTCCTTGCAGAGAGTATTTTGCCCTCCGGCAGATGAGGAGACTTTAAGCAGCAATGCTCCTCTGGGAAATTGAATCTGCCGGCTGGCAGAATACTCTCCGCAAGAAGAATAGGTACTTTCCCAGACCTCATCTTAGCCTCTCATACAGCCAGATCAGAATTCCCACACACTGCACTGATGAGGGGCAATCACCCCAAAACGCTGCGTCAGCAGTTTGGGGTTCTGATCTGGCACAAATCCTAAGTCATACTAAAAGGCTTGTTAAAGAGTCAATTATAACTTTAAGGAGTGCTAACTTTATTGGTGGCATTAGAGTTTGTCTACTTAAGTGACAATTTGCATGTGAACATATGCAAATGTATGTATTTCGATAACCTTTCTCTGCAGTAGAGAAGGAGTAGCAACTGTCATGAGTATGTCATGCCCTGATGCAACCCTTGGGTATCTGGGATCAGAAGGTCAGAACACTTAGTTACTTTCTTATCCTGTTGAGAATCCTTTTAGCTTTAAATCTCAGCTGCTTCTGCACCTTATGTCGATTCCCATCTTCTATTTAAACTCGCTTCTAGCTCTCTCCTATGCCAAAGAGTTTTTTCCTAGTTGTCTCTCCCATGCCAGTTATAGACCTTCTATGCTGACCACCTTGGTGAAGTTGTTCCAGTTAAAACTGTAGAGTTCTTTCAAATAGAAAATCAAATCCCTTTCTGGAGAAGCTGTGGAGCTCCTTTGTTTCTGTTTTGTCCCGGTTGTTTGTCTCTATCCCCGTGTTATCTTATTGGAGTAGTAAGACTAGCATTTTGCACTCACTAGCTAAGGATAGCCCAGGAGGAAGAACCGATCTAGTGATCATAGAGAACGCAGGGTTCAAACTTAAGTGAGTGTTAGGGAATGATAGCAGATTACTGGTATACCAAGAAAAGAACCGATATTGCTAGAGCAACACTGAAGCTACAGTTGGCATGAGAGAGCAGATTCCACCATCTTAAAAAGGCAGGGAGCAACTCTGATAGGTATCCCAGAAAACATAGGATCCTAGAGGTAATCAGGAGTCATACAGAGTCATACAGAGATTTACTCCTGCTAGCCCGATCACATTGAGAACACAGCTACTCGACGCCCAAGCCTGCTTGTGGAACTCAGAAGCATGAAAGGAACCTCAGTGTGGAGTGTCAGAATCTGAAGTGTGAACAGAGCCAGATGCCACCATGATACTCTGCGAGTTTTGAACAAAATGCTGCATGACAGTCACCTGCTTAACATAGCTAGATCTAATATATAAAGCTGAATGTGTGTGTGTATGTGTGTATGTGTGTGTGTGTGTGTATATCCGGGATTGGCATCTACACCGTCGCAACTACAACCACAAAATTTTGCACAGTCACACGTCTGGACCCCGGGAGCGTCATAGGCTATGTTGTGAGGCGAAATTTTAACCCTGTGCGTTCCAGTTCACCAAACAATTTTGCCCCTATCTACATAATGGGGAAAAAGTGAAAGGAAAAGAAGTGGAGGAAAATCGACAGCTGCCAGCTACAGCCAGAAAATTATGCACAGTTACACGTCTGGACCCCGGGAGAGTCATAGGCTATGTTGTGAGGCGAAATTTTAACCCCGCGCATTCCACTTCATCAAACAATTTTGCACCTATCTACATAATGGGGAAAAAGTGACAGTTACCAGTTGACAGTTGTGAATGAGAGGGGCTTAATGACCGCGCCAAAGATTAACAGCATATTACAGCATATAGTCACTAAGGTGGGGCCCTGACATGGAATATTCACCACGCACGGGGACATGTATACACACCACACGCACACAAAGAGTAACAGCAAGTGTATAGTCACTAAGGTGCAGCCCCAACATTGGAGACTCAGCACGCACCCGAACACACACACACCACAAAGAGACACACACAACACAGAGACACACACTCACACACACCCCATGGGCACACACACACCCTATAGCGACACATGCACTCACCCCACAGGGACACACACGCCACAAAGAGACACACACAACACAGAGACATGCACACACACCACACAGACTCCCCCACAGGGACACACACACATACCCACCCTATAGGGACACATGCACTCACCCCACAGGGACACACACACACCATACAGAGACACACACAACACAGAGATACACACACCACACAGACCCCCCCACAGGGACACACACACATAAACACCCCACAGGGACACATGCACTCACTCCACAGGGACACACACACACACCACAAAGAGACACACACAACACAGAGACACACACACCACACAGACCCCTTCCCCCAGGGACACACATACATACACACCCTATAGTGACACATGCACTCGCCCCACAGGGACACACATACACCACACAGACAGACACAGATGCGCACAAATCACCTCACACAACTCGCCTCATACGTGTGCTATCTTTAATTTCCAAAAATAAACATCTCATTAAAAACAGCCAATGTGCAACACATGTGCCATATAGGGAATTAAGACAGATCACATGAGCTGTCTACTATGTGTATGTGTGAGGTAACATATACTGCCCGGCCGGGGGGAGGGTTTACTGTTGCCTAGAGATTTATTAGGCTGCCTATAGCAACCAATCACAGCTCAGCTTCTGTTTTCCTACAGGTCATTAATACGACATGTTCAATTCTACTTTGTTATAGCTAACATCAGTTATTTATTAACCCCGGCGTAGCCGGGTACTACAGCTTGTTGGAAATAAAGGACTTTTAGTTATTAAAGTTACCTTCTGTGAATGGAGACATATTTTGGAAGGTACCAATCATCTAGTGACTTTCCTTACCACAAAAATCTAAAATTCCTCTGTACAGCTAAGAGGTGGTCTATAAAAAAAAGAGAATTTTGTTTACGTACCGTAAATTCTTTTTTCTTTAATCATCAATGGGAGACCCAGACAATGGGGTTTAGGGCTCTGCCCTCCGGAGGCCACACTAGGTACTACAAGTTTGTAGACACCGCCCCCTCCGCTTATAAACCCCTACCGCAGGGAACATCCTCAGTTTGGTCCATAAGCTGCGAGGAGAAATAAACCACACCCGAAACATCGGGAAGAATGCCGTGCACAGACGGTTCAACAACCCGGAAAACACTGTCTCAACAGAGAACAGAACAAGTGCAAAACATGCAACGGAACAACTGGGTGGGTGCTGGGTCTCCCATTGATGATTAAAGAAAAAAGAATTTACGGTACGTAAACAAAATTCTCTTTTTTCTGGTCATCATAATGGGAGACCCAGACAATGGGGATGTCCTAAAGCAATACCCCAGGGCGGGAAGAGTTCCTCAAAAGACGGATAACACATGGTCCCCCTCAAAGGTGGGCAACCGCCGCCTGGAGGACCCGCCTGCCCAAACTTGCATCCGCAGAGGCATGGGCATGCACCATATAGTGCTTAGAAAAAGTATGCAGGCTTGACCATGTGGCTGCCTGACACACCTGTAGAGCAGAAGCTCGATGTCGCAAAGCCCAGGAGGCACCTACAGCTCTAGTAGAGTGAGCCTTCAATCCCACCGGGAGAGGCAAACCAGAAGACCTGTAAGCCTCTTGAATGGGAGCCTTGATCCATCTGGCCAAGGTTGACTTTGAAGCCGCGGACCCCTTACAGCGACCTGTCGTAAGGACAAATAAAGAATCCGAACTCCTAAAGGAGGCGGTCCTGGACACATAAATGCGTACAGCCCTCACGAGATCCAGAGTATGGAGGTCGCGCTCAACCTGATGAACGGGAGCGGGGCAAAATGATGGGAGAACAATCTCCTGGTTCAGGTGAAAAGTTGAAACCACCTTCGGCAAGAATTCCGTCCGTGGGCGCAACACCACCTTGTCTTGGTGAACCACCAGAAAGGGTGACTTGCACAAGAGTGCAGCCAATTCTGAGACCCTCCTCAGAGACGTAATCGCCACCAGAAAGACCACTTTCTGGGAAAGACGAGATAGAGAAACGTCTCTTAGTGGCTCAAACGGCGGTTTCTGCAATGCCGCCAGGACCATGTTAAGGTCCCAAGGGTCCAAAGGTCTCCTGTAGGGCGGAACCACCCGAGACACCCCCTGCAGAAATTGACGGACCTTCGGGAGGAGCGCCAAACGCCTGTCAAACAGCACTGAAAGAGCTGACACTTGACCTTTCAAAGAACCAAGGGATAATCCCAACTCCAAACCCGACTGTAGGAAAGCCAACAAAGTCGGGATGGACAAGGGCCACGGAGACCGTCCACCAGAGGCACACCAGGAGAAAAAGATTTTCCACGTCCTGTGGTATATCGTCCTGGATACGGGCTTCCTAGCCCGATTCATAGTGGCAACCACTGTAGAAGAGAAGCCTCTGGACGTCAGCAGCCAGGCCTCAAGAGCCATGCAGTCAATCTGAGGGCCCTGGAATTGAGGTGGAAGAATGGGCCGTGCGCGAGAAGATCTGCGCGTTCTGGAAGAGCCCACCGATGTCCGCCTGACAGTTGCCACAGGTCCGGATACCAGGACCTCCTGGGCCAATCCGGGGCCACTAAAATGGCTACTCTGCATTCCGTCCTGATTTTCCACAGGACCCTGGGAATCAGCGCCAGAGGCGGAAACACATATGGCAGCTGGAAGCCGGACCAACTCAGGATCAGGGCATCCGCCCCCAGAGACTGAGGATCCCATGATCTCGCCATGTATTGCGGAACCTGATGATTCAGCCGCGAGGCCATCAGATCCACGTCCGGAGTGCCCCATCTGCCGCAGATGTCCCGGAAGACGTCTGGATGTAGAGACCACTCTCTGGCGTCCATCCCCTGCCGGCTCAGGTAGTCGGCCTCCCAGTTCTCGACCCCTGGGATGTGAACTGCGGAGATCAGGCAGTCGTTTTCCTCCACCCAAGATAGAATGCGGTGGACTTCGGCGAGGGCCTGAGCACTTCTGGTCCCTCCCTGATGATTTATGTAGGCGACTGCCGTCGCATTGTCGGACTGTACCCGAATGGGTTGTCCTGACAGGAAGTTCTGAAACGCCAAGAGCGCCAGATAGACCGCCTTGATCTCCAGCACGTTGATCTGCAACGCCGACTCCGACTGAGTCCAGAGGCCTTGAGCCCTGTGGTGCAAGAACACCGCACCCCAGCCCTTCAGACTGGCGTCGGTGGTCACCACTAACCATGACGGTTTGAGGAAGGACCGACCCCGTGACAAGTGATGTGGCTGGAGCCACCACTGCAGGGAGTCCCTGGTCGGTTGTGAAAGTGCCACCAACCGATTCAGAGAGATCGTCCTCCTGTCCCATCGGCGAAGAATCTCCAGCTGGAGAGGACGGAGGCGAAACTGTGCGAAAGGCACCGCCTCTATCGCCGCTACCATGCGTCCCACCAGTCTCATCAATACCCGTAGGGATGATTGTGGTGATAGGAGGACATTCTGCACTCCTGAGTGGATCGCCAGCTGCTTGGCTTGAGGAAGGGACACCAGGGCTGAGTCTGTGTGGAAGTCCATGCCCAGATATGTCAATGACTGGGTCGGAACCAAGGTCGACTTCTGAATATTGAGAAGCCACCCGAACTGTTCCAGAGACTTCATGGTCACCTCCAGGCTCACCCGACAAAGGTCTTCCGATGGCGCCCTGACCAGTAGGTCGTCCAGATAGGGTATGACGACGTGTCCCTGCGCATGCAGGAGAGCCATCATAGAGGCCATCACCTTCGTGAACACCCGGGGTGCCGAGGCCAACCCGAAGGGTAGCGCCACGAACTGGAAGTGTTCGTCCCCCACTGCGAATCGTAACCAGCGCTGATGAGCCGGTGCAATGGGCACGTGAAGGTAAGCGTCCCGGATATCTATGGACGCCATGAAGTCTCCCTGCGACACAGCCGCGATCACGGAGCGCAGGGATTCCATGCGGAACTTTCGAACCAACACGTGACGGTTGAACAATTTGAGGTCCAGAACCGGGCGAAAGGAGCCGTCCTTCTTTGGAACAATAAAGAGGTTGGAGTAAAAACCCTGAACCTCTCCTCTGTGGGCACTGGGACCACTACTCCATCTCTGCGGAGTCCCTCCAACACCAGTTGAAAAGCCTGAGCCTTTTCTGGGGATGGAACAGACCGATGGAATCGGTGTATCGGCGTTGACGTCAGCTCTATCCTGTAACCTCGCGAGATCACGTCTCGAACCCACTGATCTTGCACGTGAAGCAGCCACCTGTCCTGAAATCGAGACAGGCGGCCCCCCACCTGTGGGGAGGCAGGATGAGAGAGCGAGTCATGCCGAGGCGGGCTTGGGGGTGGCAACTGCTGCGCCCGCCGGCTTCTTCTGACGACTCTTGGAGCGCCACTGAGTAGCAGGCTTGCCCCCTCGGTCCGAGCGAGCGGTAGCCGTTGATGACTGTGAGCTGGAGCGAAAGGACCACTGTTTAGGGTTCCTCTTAACGGTGTACCGTGGCTTAGGTTTATTCTGTGGAATCTTAGACTCAGCAGAATCCTTTATCAGCTTGTCCAGCTCGATGCCAAAAAGCCTGTCACCAGAGAACGGAAGATTCTGCAAAATCTTCTTAGATGTGGTATCTGAGTCCCAAAGACGCAGCCACAACAACCTGCGGATCGCTATCGCATTGGCCGAAGCCACAGCTGAGCGAGTGGCGGTTTCCAAAGTTGCCGTCCTGGCGTAGTCCGCATAGGCCTTTGCCCTATCGGTAAGCGCCAGGACCTCTGGACTGGACCTAGCTAGTTCAGAGATACCATCCAAGCAGGTGGTAATTGCTTGTAAGGTCCAGACTGTGGCAAAATTAGGGGCAAATGAAGACCCCACAGCCTCATAAGAAGACTTGGCGAGTTGCTCGACCTGTCTATCAGTCGCATCCTTCAATGAGGAGCTATCCGAGGCAGAAAACAGGGAGCGTGCAGCAATCCTGGTCATGGAAGCGTCCACCTTTGGCGACTGCGACCACTCCTGAAGCACCTCCTGTGAGAAGGGAAAGCGATTGTCTTGGTTTTGCGGACATAACGCCGGCCAGGATGTAACCTGGGTGCTCTAACCACCCTTCCAAAATTAGTGTGGTCCAAGAAGGAGCCACTTGGTCTAGCCTCAGGCCGCAGCCATTGATAGACCTCCTTCGGGTGTACGGTCACCTCCTCAGGGGGAGTCACGAGACGTAAGGTCTCATTGATGGAGGACACCAAATCCTCCACCCCATCTGGAGGTTCAGACACAGACCCAGGAGTAGAACCCCCATCATCTTCCTCACCATCAGAGGAACGCTCCTCTTCAGAGAGAGTCTGGAGCTCGGGTGAATCCTCACGACGAGCTCGCTTAGGGGGTCTCACAGTAGAAGAAAGAGACGCCCGGGGGTAACAGGGAGGAGTAGCTGGGTTTTCCAGTCTCCTATGAAGTGCCTCCAGGGACTGCGACATGGAGGACATCTGGGACAGCAGGGATTCATTGATCCTATTCTGCGTTTCCCATGGCCCTGGGATCACCTGAACCTCAGGGTATATCACCGGAGCAGCTGACTCAGCAGAGACAGTCCGGGTCTCTGGGTGTCCGCAGTTATTGCAGGACCCCTCCACCAGCGTCCCTTTGCATGTAGCACAGGTAATGGTGTCATCCGCCGCCTTAGCAGCATGCTTCCTAACTGAGGACATAGCCACAGTAGGGGATGTATAAGCCAATTTGTACAGACAAACAAACCGGGAATCCCGGTGGCTTACCGACCGCAGAAAGCGGTAGGAGGAAGCGGTGTGTGTGTGTGACCTCCGCGAGTTCCGGTCTCCCCTGAAGTGCAGACACGCGCTGCAGCTAGATCCCGGTCGGGAAGGAAGGGAGAAGATGGCCGCCGACAGCAAAGCCGTGGGCGGCGCCGAGAACACGCGGGAAGCACACATACACGCCCATCGATGACGTCACCGCAAGGGCTGCTCCCCCTCCTCCAGGCAGCCTCAGTAATGGAGGTGCCGGAGCCCGCAGCGCGGGAATAGTGTGAAATACCAACACACACACACAGACTGCCCGTACAGACAAAAACACCCGCAGTCTACAGCCTCAGCCCCTGTGACACACAGGGCGGTCAGCCAGGGTGACCCCAGCACAGGGTACACCGCCAGAACCGCGGACCCGAGGGCACGCGCGGTCTGAGTGTCGTGACACATAAAGTGACAGACACTACCCCCAGGCACACAGGAGACACACGGGGCATCTCAGTGCCGGTCCGGTCTGTAAGCACCATTTAGGGAGGCCTCGGACGGGGGTTCAGCACCAGTCCGGAGTGTAAGCACCATTTAGGGAGGCCTCGGACTGGGCCGGCTCCAGTCCGGTCTGTAAGCACCATTTAGGGAGGCCTCGGACGGAGCGGAGCTGTGCAAGGCTCCTATCTCTCACTCTCCAGAGCCCCCCAGAGAGGGATGGAAAGGAGTGCGACAGCGTACCGGGAGAACACACAAAGTGCCCAGGCTCTATGCCCTCCGGTACCTCCACCTGCGTGTTCCACAAGGGTGAGCGGGGAGGCTGTCGAAGATCCCCGACGGGGACCATTTTACCTTGTCTTCAGACGCCATCACGTAAGTAGTGAGAATGCAGTGAAGTGCAAGCAAAGCGTGATCCTCCGAGCACACTAAGTTTAAAACTGAGGATGTTCCCTGCGGTAGGGGTTTATAAGCGGAGGGGGCGGTGTCTACAAACTTGTAGTACCTAGTGTGGCCTCCGGAGGGCAGAGCCCTAAACCCCATTGTCTGGGTCTCCCATTATGATGACCAGAAAAAGCAAGATGTTCCTTGTTTTCCTCCAGATTTATTTTTATTATTTACTGTTGGCCTGCTTGAAGAAACCACAAGGCTGATGCTCTGTACAGGATATTTGCTGAAAATCAGTAGAATTCTAACACTTACTGTACCATTTTATGCCATAAAAATTTATTGGGAATACTGGATGTGGAGACACTGGGTCAGTGGGTGCTCTCGTTCACTGGCCCAGCCGCCTTTAGAAAGACTGCATGGACCAGGGATCATCCCATTTGAATGAATGTACTCCTTAACCATGGGCAGAACACTACTCAGACAACACACATTGAAGAACCACAGTAATAAGACTTACCGTATATACTCGTGTATAAGCCGACCCGTGTATAAGCCGACTCCCCTACTTTTGCCCCCAAAACCTGGGAAAACCTATTGACTCGCGTATAAGCCGAGGGTGGACCCCAGCACAGGTATACAGCCCCCAGAATTGTGGTATACAGCAGCCCCCAGCACAGGTGTATACAGCAGCCCCCAGCACAGGTGTATACAGCAGCCCCCAGCACAGGTGTATACAGCAGCCCCCAGCACAGGTGTATACAGCAGCCCCCAGCAAAGGTGTATACAGCAGCCCCCAGCAGTGTGATATACAGGGCCCCTCAGCAGTGGTATACAGGGCCCCTCAGCAGCGGTATACATGGTCCCCGACGGCCCCGGCAGTGGTATACAGCCCCCCGCCTAGTACCGGGCCCCCATGCTGCGGCACAGCATACAGTAGCTCATACATTACCATCTCCTGCAGTGCGCGCTTCCTCCATCTCCCGCCCGGCTTGTTGCTGTAGTGTCATGTGACGAGCGGACGCGCCAGTCACATGACACTACAGGAAGATGCCGGCTGGGACATGGAGGAGCCGCACGCTGCAGGGAGAGATGGTAGTGTATGAACTACTGTATGCTGTGCCGCAGCATGGGGGGCCGGTACTAGGCGGGGGGCTGTATACCATTGCCGGGGGCCGCCAGGGGCTGTGTCCGGCAATATGCACTGCATCCCCTTGCCGGGGATAGACAGGGGGATGCGTGCATATCAATGAGGCGGGCCCACGTGACCGCGCGGTGTCACTGCAGCCCCCTCCTGCCTCCTCCTGCCCCCAGTCAAAGCCCCCATCCCTGTCACACTCAGCACACACTATGTATATACTCGTGTATAAGCCGAGGGGGGACTTTTCAGCCCAATTTTTGGGCTGAAAAAGTCGGCTTATACACGAGTATATACGGTAATTGGATCGCCATCAGTTACCAGCATATAACACATAACCAAGCAAAACGCAGAATGCATCAGGTAACAGAGTCTCACCCTTCTGCTGGCTCACCAGGGATTAGAATATTTGTGCCTCAGGGCATCCAGGGCCACTTGCTCCAATCCAGCAGCACCCCGCTTTCAGCAGGCACCCACCAAGAAAGGAATAGCAGCAAGCGTAGGAAGCTAACCGAGCATAGCAAAGTCTGTAGCCAGGTGATCGAAATGTCAGAAACCTGGATATGTTCCTTAAGTAGTATCTGGTGCGTTTCTAGTTGGGTCCAAAGTCCAGAGACTGAGGCCACAAAGCATATGAACGGCTAGTTAATGAACAGGCCCCCTTATATAACCCGACCACTCCTTTCAGGACATTGGGGACTTCAGGATTGGTGGAATAAGACTGTGCTCTCATTGGCCGGATTTCAAGCCGCATAAATAATATCCCTACGACACATAAGTATCTGACAGAGGTGGATGAGAGGGTCAGGTAAATTACATTAAATTAGCAATACACAACCTTGGAGAATGAGACTCCAACAAGACTGGCAAGAAACAATGTATTATCAAACATGAGATAGCAAGCAAAAGGACAATACATCTGGCAAATTTAAGAAACTTAACCCATGCCATACATTTAAAAAGTACATGTCGTCACACTGGACTCTAAATAATTTTTAACAAAGATTAAAGATATATGCCAAAATGACTTTTTTCTTAACCATTCTTCTATAGATGTTGATCTTTATTTTAAGGAGGGGTTTTGGATGTAGAACCACTGAATATATGTCCTCGAATCTGCTTGAAGTCCTCAAATTAGTCCACGATTCTAAACTTGCAGGACATCCTGGATTTATCAAAACTCAAGAACTACCACTTTGTTCATTTTGGTAGCCTAATTGTGGATGGAACGTGAGAAAATATGTTTAATCCTGTCTAACATGTGCATAGGGTCTCCTTCAACCTCTTTCAGTTCCATCCAGGCTTTGAGGATCAACTTAGATAGATTTTATTGTGGACCTACCTTCATCTAAAGCAGGGGAGGGAACTCCAGGCCTCCAGAGCCACACAGAATGCAAGTTTTCAGGATTTCCTCAGAATTGGACAAGTGATAAATGAATCACCTGCACTGGTGATGATTCCAACCCCTGTGCAATACTAAGAAAATCCTGAAAACCTGAAAAATATCACCCATTTCATTCCAGCAAAAGGGATTCCTACCACAGAACAAGCCTCAGAATTAATAATCAAAGAGATAGTTAGGCTCAATAAAATTCCTGATAGTATAGTTTCTGATAGAGGTGTTCAGTTTACATCAAGATTTTGGAAAAGCTTCTGTACAGCTTTAGGAGTTACTGTTAATTTGTCTACTGCCTTCCATCCTCAATCCAATGGCCAGACTGAAAGCACTAACCAGACTCTCAAACAGTAACCAGACTTTCAAAGGACTAACCAGACTCTCAAACCAGACCTGCGCTATTTTTTTCCTGCCTTCATGTTGATTGGGTGGACTATTTTCCAACAGCGGAATTTGCCTATAACAATTCCAAATATAGTTCTACATTCCAATTTCCATTTTTTGCTAACTATGGCTTGCATCCAGTATTTTTTCTGATCTTTCATTTTATACGTCTATTCCAGCTGTTATGGAAAGGCTTTCAAAGTTGCAGGAATCTCAGAAAGAACTAGATAAAATGTTAACAAAAGACTCAAGAAGATTCTAAAGAAGCAGCAGATAAACAGATGACAATATTTGGTACAATGGAAGGGATATCAACTGGAAGATAATTCAAGGGAGCAACAGTGCAATGTTCATGCATCCAGGCTTACAAGATCCTTTAATCTGAGGTACCAGGGAAACTGGTTCATCCTGGAAGGAGGAGTCTGCTGTCAGGACTTGAACTCAGCAACTCCTGTACACCAGACAGAATCTCTTCCCCTTGAGCTATTAAAGCTCTCAGAACAGTTCTTTGCTAACTCAGATATTAGTACCTGTGTTTTTCCTGATTGCTTCCAACATGTGATCTCCTGAATGAGAACTTCCTTCCTTGCAAGATTATTGAACTTCCAGCTCAAGCACTTCCTCTACCTGATACTTCTCCATGCGAATTTGCTACTCTTGTGCACCGACCTCTGGCTAGCCACTAACTATGCTACTTGCTGCTTCTCCATACAATGCTGCTGCTTTTGTGCACTGACCTCTGGCTATCAGAACTACGCTACCTGCTTATCCTCTATACGATACTACTGCTCCTGTGTACTGACCTTTGGTTTCCCTGACTAAACTACCTGCCTGTGCTACCCCTAGTGGTTGCAAAACAAATACTCCAACTGAGGCTTAACAGTACTTGCTGCTCACCTATACACAGTATGATGGGCCCACAGTTCCCCTCTACACAATATAATGCTCCCACAGCTCCCTACTACACAGTATGATGTCCCACAGCTCCCCTCCACAAAGTAAGATTGGCCCACGGCTCCTCTTTAAACAGTATGATTTCCCCACAGCTCTTCTATACAAATTATCACCTTATGAGGTGGATCCTCAAAGCCCAGGTGTGAGTGGGCCTTATATAGGTCTAGACAGATGATCACATGGGGGCACGCCGGACAACTTGTAAAACGCGGTGTAGATCACAGCAGCCATAGGGAAAGGTAATGAACATCTGCCGAGCCGAGGCAAGATGAATACCAGTACCCTGCCTTTTAGTGCCTTTCCCTCAAATGAGATGGTAATAGATGAACATAATACTTTGCAGTATTGGAGCATCTATGTCATTTTAGGCACCCATCACCTCTCCTCACTGCCACCATTGCCTGAATTAGAATTAATTTTGTTGGAAAATAATTATGACATGGTGGGGATATCAGAGACATGGCTGGATGAGAGCCATGACTGGGCTCTTAATTTACAGGGCTATAGTCTGTTCAGAAATGACCGTATAAATAAGCGAGGGGGGTATGTGTTTATATGTAAAATGATCCTTAAAATCCATCCTGTGTGACTATATATGTGAATCTAATGAAAATGTAGAGTCCCTGTGGGTAGAGATAAAGGGAGGGGGAAAAAATTATAAATTACTGATAGGGGTTTGTTATAAGTCTCCAACAATAATGGAAATGGAGAATATCCTCATAAAGCAAATAGATGAAGCAGCAACTCAGGGAGAAGTCATTATTATGGGGGACTTCAACTACCCTGAAATACATTGGGGAACAGAAACCTGCAGTTCCAGCAAAGGTAATAGGTTTTTGACAACTATGGGAGACAATTACCTTTCACAACTGGTTCAGGACCCAACAAGAGGGGGAGCACTGCTGGACCTAATATTAACCAACAATCCGGACCACATATCAAATATACGGGTTGGAGGTCACTTGGGAAATAGCGATCACAAAATAGTAAGTTTTCAAGTATCCTTTAATAAGATGTGTAGTAGAGGGGTTACAAGGACACTAAACTTCAGGAAGGAAAATTTCCAACGGTTGTGTCACGCTTGGAAGGTAAGGGAATCAGGTAACAGGAAGGTGAAATGGGCAAAAGGGGGTCAGGAGAGCCTAATCTGACCCTGATGCTGGGGTCCCTGGCTCGCCCTGAACTCGGAGGCACCTCTGATGGTGAGGAGTTCCGAGCCACCACCCTGTACCCTAAAACTCCTGATTAGCCCTAGGCTGAGGGACCCTACCTCCACCCACGGGTCAGGGATCACAGCTTCTCCCAAGGAAAGACTTAGTCCAGCAGCAAGCATCAGCACAGCACCAACACCTACAGCAAATAGCAATCAGCAGCACTTGACAGAGGAGAGGGAAGGCTATTTAAAGCCAGGGGGAGGAAATTCCAAGTGAATCACACATTAACCCCTCAACCAGCAGTTCAATATAATAGTGACTGCAGTTCTGGAGCACAACACAGGAGGCAAAGAACTTGACAACTATAAATCATGCAGCTCTTAAAGACAAACAACATACACAGCAGCATCGAGCAATGCAAGTGCCAACTAAGCGCGTGGCAGGTTGAGAGATTATTGTTGAATTAATTTTAGGGCCCCGCGCTCACTTACACCTTTTTCTTTTTTTTAGATATACTAAAAAATTCTGAAGATACACTTTCATTAAACACTCATTTATTGGATTCTATTATTAGAATCCAATAAATGAGTGTTTAATGAAAGTGTATCTTTAGAATTTTTTAGTATAGCATCCTGAATAAGACCTGTGCACAATATATACCCTTTGGGAATAAACATGGTTGAAATAGGAGGAAACTACTATGGCTAAATAGAGCTGTAAGGGGTGCAATAAGTGACAAAAAGAAAGCATTTAGGGAATTAAAGCAAGTACCGTATATACTCGTGTATAAGCCGAGTTTTTCAGCCCAAAAATTGGGCTGAAAAGTCACCCCCTCGGCTTATACACGGGTCAATACGGTAATCCTAGGTGTCCGGGTGCTGGGGAGGCTGGAGGAGGCGGGGGGAGGCTCCTGACAGAGCGGCCCGTCACATGGGGCCGCTCATTAGATATGCACGGCTCCCCCCGCCCATCACAGCGGCAGGGAGAGCCGTGCATACAGCCCCCAGATGTTTACAGGCCCCCATATACAGCAGGCCCCCATATACAGCAGGCCCCCAATGGCACTCGCCCCCCACACTGTGCAGAGCCCCCCCATCCGATGCATTATGTTACCATCCAGCCGCGTCTTCATCACCGTCCTCCCGTCCATCCTCTCGCGCTGTGTTCGGCTCTCATGTGACCCGGCGCGATGACGTCATCCGACTGCGACCGCCGGGTCACATGAGACCGGGAACACAGCGCGCGAGGATGGACGGGAGGACCGGCGGTGATGAAGACGGGGCTGGATGGTAAGATAATGCATCGGGAGGGGGGGCTCTGCACAGTGTGGGGGGGCGAGTGCCACTGGGGGCCTGCCTGTATATACCTCTGGGGGCTGCTGCCTGTATATACCTCACTGCTGGGGGCTGCTGCCTGTATATACCTCACTGCTGGGGGCTGCTGCCTGTATATACCTCACTGCTGGGGGCTGCGGCCTGTATATACCTCACTGCTGGGGGCTGCTGCCTGTATATACCTCACTGCTGGGGGCTGCTGCCTGTATATACCTCACTGCTGGGGGCTGCTGCCTGTATATACCTCACTGCTGGGGGCTGCTGCCTGTATATACCTCACTGCTGGGGGCTGCTGCCTGTATATACCTCACTGCTGGGGGCTGCTGCCTGTATATACCTCACTGCTGGGGGCTGCTGCCTGTATATACCTCACTGCTGGGGCTGCTGCCTGTATATACCTCACTGCTGGGGGCTGCTGCCTGTATATACCACACTGCTGGGGGCTGCTGCCTGTATATACCCACTGCTGGGGGCTGCTGCCTGTATATACCCACTGCTGGGGGCTGCTGCCTGTATATACCACACTGCTGGGGGCTGCTGCCTGTATATACCACACTGCTGGGGGCTGCTGCCTGTATATACCACACTGCTGGGGGCTGTATACCTGTGCTGGAGTCCACCCTCGGCTTATACACGAGTCATAGGTTTTCCCAGTTTTGGGGGGCAAAAGTGGGGGTCAGCTTATACACCGGGTCGGCTTTATACACGAGTATATACGGTAGGTAGTGATGAGGCATTAAATAAATACAGAAAATTAGATAACATCTGTAAAAAGCAAATCAAGGCAGCAAAGATTGAGACAGAGAGACTCATTGCCAGAGAAAGTAAAAATAATCCCAAAATATTATTTAACTACATAAATAGTAAGAAACTAAAAGATGATTGTGTTGGCCCCCTTAAAAATAGTGTGGATGAAATGGTGCATGAGGATGAGGAAAAAGCCAATATGCTAAATGACTTTTTTGCAACAGTATATCAAGAATATAACAAGAATACCCCATGACAGACAACATGATCAGTGATAACAAAAACTCTTGATTAAATATAACCTGCTTAACCCAGCAGGAAGTACGGCATTGGATACACCCCAGAGTACTGCAGGAATTAAGTACTGTCATAGATAGACCATTATTTTTAATCATTAAAGATTCCATAATAACAGAGTCTATACCACAGGACTGGCATATAGCAAATGTGGTGCCAATATTCAAAAAGGAGACAAAAACTGAACTTAGAAATAATAGGCCAGTAAGCTTAACTTCTACTGTGGGTAAAATCCTAGAGGGTTTTCTAAGGGGCCTTTCACACTTGTGTTTTTTTGCTGATCTGGAAGATCAGGAAAAAACCTGATTCTTACAGGATTCATTTTTTTGCCCATTCAATGATTTCAGGTAGAATCTTTTTGTTTCAGGTTTTTTCCTGAAATCATTAAAGTGAATGGGCAAAAAAATGAATCCTGTAAGAATCAGGTTTTTCCTGATCTTCCAGATCAGGAAAAAAAAACACAAGTGTGAAAGGCCCCTAAGAGATGCTATACTGGAGTATCTGAAAAAAATAACCTCAAGACCCAATATCAACATGGGTTTACAAGGGACCGTTCCTGTCAAACTAATCTGATAAGCTTCTATGAAGAAGTAAGTTCTGGACTGGACCAAAGAAATGCAGTAGAAGTGGTGTATGTGGACTTTTCAAAAGCTTTTAATACAGTGCCACATAAAAGGTTGATACATAAAATGAGAGTAATTGGGATAGGGGAAAATATGTGTAAGTGGGTTAAGAACTGGCTCAGTGATAGGAAACAAAGGGTGGTTATTAATGGAACACACTCAGAATGGGTCACAGTTAACAGTGGGGTACCACAGGGGTCAGTATTGAGCCAGCTTCTTTCAAACATATTTATTAATGACCTTGTAGGGGGCATACAGAGTAGAATCTCAATATTTGCAGAGGACACAAAACTCTGCAGGGTAATCAATTCAGAGGAGAACAATTTTATATTACAGGAGGATTTATGTAAACTAGAAGCTTGGGCTGATAAATGGCAAATGAGCTTTAATGGAGATAAATGTAAGGTCATGCACTTGGACAGAGGAAACAAAAGGTATAATTATGTGCTTAATTGTAAAACACTGGGCAAAACTACCACTGAAAAAGACCTGGGTGTATGGGTAGATGATAAATTCACATTTAGTGGCCAGTGTCAGGCAGCTGCTGCAAAGGCAAATAAAATAATGGGATGCATTAAAAGAGGATTATACAATTGTGGCCAAAAGTATTGACACCCATGCAATTCTGTCAGATAATACTCAGTTTCTTCCTGAAAATGATTGCAATCACAAATTTGGTATTATTATCTTCATTTAATTTGTCTTCAATGAAAAAACACAAAAGAGAATGAAGCAAAAAGCAAGCCATTGATCATTTCACACAAAACTCCAAAAATGGGCTAGACAAAAGTATTGGCATCTTCAGCCTAATACTTGGTTGCACAACCTTTAGCCAAAATAACTGCGAACAACTGCTTCCGGTAACCATCAATGAGTTTCTTACAATGCTCTGCTGAAATTTTAGACCATTCTTCTTTGGCAAACTGCTCCAGGTCCCTGATATTTGAAGGGTGCCTTCTCCAAACTGCCATATTTAGATCTCTCCACAGGTGTTCTATGGGATTCAGGTCTGGACTCATTGCTGGCCACCTTAGAAGTCTCCAGTGCTTTCTCTCAAACCATTTTCTAGTGCTTTTTGAAGTGTGCTTTGGGTCATTGTCCTGCTGGAAGACCCATGACCACTGAGGGAGACCCAGCTTTCTCACACTGGGCCCTACATTATGCTGCAAAATTTGTTGGTAGTCTTCAGACTTCATAATGCCATGCACACGGTCAAGCAGTCCAGTGCCAGAGGCAGCAAAGCAACCCCAAAACATCAGGGAACCTCCGCCATGTTTGACTGTAGGGACCGTGTTCTTTTCTTTGAATGCCTCTTTTTTTCTCCTGTAAACTCTATGTTGATGCCTTTGCCCAAAAAGCTCTACTTTTGTCTTATCGGACCAGAGAACATTCTTCCAAAACGTTTTAGGCTTTCTCACGTAAGTTTTTGCAAACTCCAGCCTGTCTTTTTTATGTCTCGGGGTAAGAAGTGGGGTCTTCCTGGGTATCCTCCCATACAGTCCCTTTTCATTCAGATGCCGACAAATAGCACGGGTTGACACTGTTGTACCCTCGGACTGCAGGGCAGCTTGAACTTGTTTGGATGTTAGTCGAGGTTCTTTATCCACCATCCGCACAATCTTGCATTGAAATCTCTCGTTAATTTTTCTTTTCCGTCCTCATCTAGGGAGGTTAGTCACAGTGCCACAGGGCTTTAAACTTCTTGATGACACTGCGCACGGTAGACACAGGAACATTCAGGTCTTTGGAGATGGACTTGTAGCCTTGAGATTGCTGATGCTTCCTCACAATTTGGTTTCTCAAGTCCTCAGACAGTTCTTTGGTCTTTCTTTTCTCCATGCTCAATGTGGTACACACAAGGACACAGGACAGAGGTTGAGTCAACTTTAATCCAAGTCAACTGGCTGCAAGTGTGATTTAGTTATTGCCAACGCCTGTTAAGTGCCACAGGTAAGTTACAGGTGCTGTTAATTACACAAATTAGAGAAGTATCACATGATTTTTCTAACAGTGCCAATACTTTTGTCCAGCCCCTTTTTTTTATGTTTGGTATGAAATTAGATCCATTTGGCTTTAGGACAATTCTTTTTGTGTTTTTTCATTGACGACAAATTAAATGAAGATAATAATACCAAAGAATTTGTGATTGCAATCATTTTCAGGAAGAAACTGAGTATTGACTGACAGAATTGCAGGGGTGTCCATACTTTTGGCCACAATTGTATACTCAGGAGGAGAACATAATTTTACCTCTATACAAGTCACTAGTGCGACCACACTTAGAATACTGTGTACAATTCTGGTCTCCGGTGTATAAGAAAGACGTAGCTGAACTAGAGCAGGAGCAGAGAAGACCGACCAAGGTTATTAGAGGACTGAGGGGTCTGCAAAACCAAGACAGGTTATTAAACTTGGGGTATTTAGTTTGGAAAAACGAAGGCTTAGGAGTGACCTTATAATAATGTATAAATATATGAGGGGACAGTACAGAGAACTTTTTAATGATCTTTTTACTCTTAGGCCTGAGATGGGGACAAGGGGGCATCCTCTACGTCTGGAGGAAGGAAGGTTTAATCATAATCACAGACGCGGATTCTTTACTGTAAGAACAGTGAGACTATGGAACTCTCTGCCACATGATGTTGTAATGAGTGACTCACTATTAAAATTTGAGAATGGCCTGGATGCCTTTCTTGAAAACTATAATATTACCAGTTATATATGCTAGATTCTTTGATAGGGCGTTGATCCAGGGAATTAGTCTGATTGTCGTATGTAGAGTCAGGAAGGATTTTTTTTTCCCAATGTGGAGCTTAGTGTTGTCACATGGGGTTTTTTTTGCCTTCCTCTGGATCAAGATGTTAGGCTATGGGTTGAACTAGATGGACTTAAGGTCTTCCTTCAACCTTAAACACTATGTTATTATGTTTCTATTAAACCAGGTATTGGTACTTTTGGAAGTGTGGACAGGTGCCAAGTCCTGCTGGAAAATTAAATTTCCATCTCCAAAAAGCTTGTCGGCAGAGGGAAGCATGAAGTGCTCTAAAATTTCCTGGTAGACGGCAGTGCATAGTTTGGTCTTGATAAAACACAGTGGACCTGCACCAGCAGATGACATGACTCCCGAAACTATCACTGATTGTGGAAACTTCACACTGTTTGCCTCTCCACTCTTCCAGTCTGGGAGCTTAATTTCCAAATGAAATGCAACATTTACTTTTATCTAAAAACAGCACCCTGGACCACTGAGAAACAGTCTAGTTCTTTTTCTAATTGGGCCAGATAAGTCACTTCTTTGCGTTGTCTATTGGTCATGAGTGAGTGGCTTGAAACCAGGAATGTGACAGTTTTAGTCCACATCCTGGATATGTCTGTGTGTGGTGGCTCTTGAAGTACTGACTCCAGCAGCAGTCCACTCCTTGTGAATCTCCCCAAAATTTTTGAATGGCCTTCTCTTAACAATACTTTCAAGCTGCGGTTTTCCCGGTTGATTGTGCACCTTTTTCTACCACGCTTTTTCCTTCCACTCAACTTTCCATTAATATGCTTGGATACAGTACTCTTTGAACAGCCAGCTTCTTTAGCAATGAGTTTTGGTGGCCTACCCTTCTTGCGGAGTGTGTCAATGTATGCCTTCTGGACATCTGTCAAGTCAGCAGTCTTCCCCATGATTGTGTAGGCTACTGAACCAGACTCGGGAACCATTTTAAAAGCTTAGTAAGCCTTTCAGGTGTTTTGTGTTAATTATTCTAATTTTCTGAGATAATGATTTCAAGGTTTTCTTTGGCTGTAAGCCATAATCATCATTTACAGAAAAAAAAACACTTGAAATCCATTTATTTTATGTTTGTAATGATTCTATATATTAAATGTGTTTCACTTTTTGTATTAAATAACTGAAATACAGTAATCTTTTTGATTACGGTATATTCTAATTTATTGAGAAGCACCTGTATGTTACAACCGATCTCCATGGGCTCTAGTCAAGCCATCCTGGGAAGAAATTTTGAAGACGTTTAGGGATGTGAGACACAGGAATCAAGCATTTTTTTCCTTACACCTCTCATGGGGAGGGCAATTATTGTACAGGAGGGGAGGATAGTGTAACTGGTGACCTGGGCATCAGTAATTAAATTGGGGGTAGAATGGGGGCGAGGGATTAGGACAGTCAATACACTAAGTAGGAATAGAGGTAAAGAGAAAGATATGAAGTGCATGTACACTAATTCCACAAACCTCATTAATAAGATGCAGGAATTAGAGTTAATATTGTTGTAAGAAAATTATGATATGGTGGGGATAATGGAGACATAGGTGGATGAGAGCTATGAATAGCATGGTACCAAATTTTTCGGACTATAAGATGGACCGGAGAAAAAGACGCACCCAGATTTTAGCGGAGGAAAATAGAGAGAAAATAATTAAGCACAAAATGTGGTTATAATGAACTGTTATGGGAGAAGGAATGTGCTGCTGATAATAATGGGGGTAATGTCTCCATCCTGGGCCCCTTGCCAGTAATATATGGCCCCCCGATAGTGACACAACCACAAAATGTGAGCAGTTTTCTCTCTACTGGTATAAACTGAGACTTATAAGACTAGGGGAAAATATATGTAACTGGGTAAACAACTACCTCACTGATAGGAAACAGAAAGTGGTTCTTAAAGGAACACAATTGGATTGGAGAAAATATAAAGGGGTGGGGGACAAGAGGCGCAAAAGTGCCCTATCACTAGTGACACTGTGGAGAAGGGTGGTATTGTGGAACCACTCACCTGGTGCAGTTGTGATCCCCACAACTGGTTTGTAAGCGTGAAGCAATCGAGAGCTGCTGCAGGACCTCCACCGACCACTGACCAGTGGTGAAATCCAGAAAAGAAGATGGGAATGTAGGTGTGCCACAGTCCGCGCTGCTCCAAATGCAAAAACTCACCAAAGAGTCAAATTTTCCTTGAGCAAATTTCCAAGCTTTATTTTCTTCCTCCTACGCGTTTTGGCGCCTAGCCACCAGTGAATATCCCTGAAGAAGGTGCCAGGCTATGCGCCAAAACGCGTAGGAGGAAGAAAATAAAGCTTGGAAATTTGCTCAAGGAAAATTTGACTCTTTGGTGAGTTTTTGCATTTGGAGCAGCGGGGACTGTGGCACACCTACATTCAAATCTTCTTTTCACAATTGGATTGGGTACCACAGGGGTCAGTATTGGGCCCAATTTTTAAAATACTGATAGATAACCATGTAGGGTACATACAGAGTAGAATTTGAAAATTTACAGATGATATTAAACTCATCAGGGTTATCAACACAGAGGAGGATAATTTAATATTATAGAAGGATTTGTGCAAGCTGGAGCTTTGCACTGAGAAATGGCAATTGAAGTTTACTAGATAAATGTTAAAATATGAATAATTATATACTAAATTGTAAAACACTGGGTAAAACTCACAATGAAAAAGATCTGGTTGTAGGGGTGGAAGGCAATCTCAATTTTAGTGACCAGTGTCAGGCAGCTGCTGCAAAGGCTAATAAAATAATGGTATGCCATTAAAATAGGCATAGATGCTTATGATGAGACATAGTTTTGTCACTACACAAGTCACTGCGGCCACACCAGGGCCGGCTCCAGGTTTCTCTGGTCCCCGGTCGAAAAGTCTCAGTGGGCCCCCTTTAGTACATATCGCGGACTATTATATATATTATATATATATTGCCGCACACTTACCGCAAGCCCCATAGACAATGCACGGGGCTTGCAGCAAATGTGTAGCAAGTGCAGCCGCTAGGCGGAAAATGCGGCAGATGCGTTTTTTTTTTTACCGCAACTGACGCATTTTTCAAAAAACGTCTATGTGAAGGCAGTCTTACAGGGACAGTGACTGCCGAAACCAGCAAGAGCTGTTTCTGACAGTGAGTATATTACACGTTGTTAGGAGCTAAAATGCGTTTGTGTTCCCTTGCGCTTTTTAAAGGTACCTTTCAAACGCAACATGTTGCATTTTTGTGCATCTGAGGATGCTTGGTATATACACAAGCATCCTGAAGCGCACAAATAATGCAAGCAGCTCAATGGAGCCGCACTGCCATACGGGTGGCACCGCAGCCAAGCGGAGTGTCTGGCCATCCGGATCACTCTTTCTCCTCACCTTTCTTCTCGCTGCTCCGGTCTCCTCCGGTCGCTCTGCACATATCAGCACAGTCATGACAACATTGTGCCCCCTATGCTGAGCTGCAGAATGCAGACAGCGGCAGAAGAGACTCTGGAGAAGAATGTTGCTGGCAAAGGCGGCTGGAACTATAGGAGTGGGAGCGGAATCCGCGGGGGCTACCACTGGTACACATACCTCATATGCACGCGGCTCCGCTCCATTCACCACGTACGCACGCGGCTCCGCTCTGTACAACTCATACAGATACAGCTCCGCTCCCTACACCTCGTACACATGTAGTTCCGCTCCAGACACCTTGTAAGCATTCGGTTCCGCTCCGTACACCTCGAACATACTCGGCTCCACTCCGTACACCTCGTACACACCTGGCTCCGCTCCGTACACCTCATACAGATACAGCTCCGCTCCATATACCTTGTACACACACGGCCCCGCTCCGTACACCTCGTACACACTGCTCCACTCCCTACACCTCGTACACACACGGCTCAGCTCCATACACCACGTACACTCTGAGCTTCACTCCGTTATCCTTGTACACTCTCAGCTCCGCTCTGTACGCTTTGTACACACGACTTCGCTCCGTACACCTCGTACACTCGGAGCTCCACTCCGTTCACCTTGTACACACCTGGCTCCGCTCCGTACTCCTCGTACACACCTGGCTCTGCTCCGTACACCTTATACAGATACAGCTCCGCTCCATACACCTTGAACACACATGGCTCCGCTCCGTACACCTCGTACACACACTGCTCCGCCCCATACACCTCGTACACACACGGCTCAGCTCCATACACCTCGTACACTCGGAGCGCCGCTCCGTTCACTTTGTACACTCTCAGCTCCGCTCTGTACGCTTCGTACACACGACTTCGCTCCGTACACCTCGTACACTCTGAGCTCCGCTCCGTACACCTCATACACACGGCTCCGCTCCGTACACCTCGTACACCCGGCTCTGCTCCTTACACCTCGTACACACTCGGCTCTGCTCTGTACACCTCGTACACACACTCTTCTCCGTATACCTCGTACACACATGGCTCTGCTCCGTACACCTCGTACACACGCGGCTCCGCTCCGTACACCTTGTACACACGTGGCTCAGCTCCGTACACCTCGTACACACACGGCTCCGCTCCGTACACCTATTACCCACTCAACTCCGCTCCACACACCTCGTACACACACAGCTCCGCTCCGTACAACTCGTACACACGGCTCCGCTCCGTACACCTCGTACACACACGGCTCCGCTCCATACACCTCATACACACGCGGCTCCGCTCCATACACCTAGTACCCACACGGCTCCGCTCCATACCCCTCGTGTACACACACGGCTCCGCTCTGTACACCTAGTACCCACTCGGCTCCGTTCCATACACCTAGTACACACTTGCCTCTGCTATATTCACACTGTAAATCCCTCCTGACCCCACACATAAACTTCACCTAATTGAGCATCATGATGGCCAGCACAGCAGAGTCCTGCATACACTGAGGAACTGATCGTGTGACCCCTGACTCCTCCCCTCCATTGACATCATCACAGGTCCTGTCAGCACAGAGTGTGCGGCTCTGTCGGCTCCCACAGAGGGAGATCTCCGGAGCTGCAGGAGGCTGCAAATGACCTCCCTGCAAGTAACCCCCCAGCTGTCCCCTAGATATGGCCCTGGCTGTGGGGGCAGTGCTCAGGGGCCCCTGAGGGCTAGGGTCACACTTGCGTTGTGACTCTAGCCTGACGCAAATATTTTCAGCTGCAGCACATAGCGTTTAATGCAATGCGCTGGAGCCCATAGAAACCCAATGTTTACCTTGCCAATCACTGGTTGGCAATGTAAACAGTGGGTTTCTATGGGCTCCGTTGCTGTCAGCGCATAGCATTAAACGCTCTGCGCTGCAGAGGACAATACTTGCGTCAGGCTAGGGTCACAACGCAAGTGTGACCCTAGCCCTCAGGGGCCCAGTTGGCCCCCTCCAAGCAGTCGGTCCCCGGCACTTGCCCGGGTGCGCTGGGTGCTGACGCCGGGCCTGGCCCACACTTATGGCCACTTTACACACACCAACTTATCTGTCCAACTTCTGAACAACTTACTGGTTGCAGTGAAATCATGGACACATTGCTCCATTTGTACACAGCCACAAAATAGAACTATGTGTCCATGATTTCACTGCAACCAGTACCGTATATACTCGCATATAAGCCGAGTTTTTCAGCCCAAAAATTGGGCTGAAAAGTCCCCCCCCTCGGCTTATACGTGAGTCACTGTATACTGTATACAATGTATACAGTGCCCCCACCATCAGTATACAGCCCCCCCCCTCTTGGGAAACAATCCTGTAAAGGAAGAGATTAGTATACTTATCCCTCCGCTGTCCCGCCGCCGCCATCACGCTCTTCCGGCTTCATCCAGCGTCTTCCGTCTTCTTCCGTCTTCCTCCGGTGGGCGCAGGCAATGACGTCATTGTCTGCGCGCCAGAGGAGGAAGCCAGAAGAAGACGGAAGACGCTGGATGAAGATGGAGGAGCGTGATGGCGGCGGCGGGACAGCGGCAGCGGGAAAGCGGAGGGATAAGTATACTAATCTCTTCCTTTACAGGATTGTTACCCAAGGGGGGCCCTGTATACTGATATGGGGGGGGGCTGCTGTATATACCTCTCGGGGTGTATATACCTCTGGGGCTGTATATACCTCTGGGGCTGCTGTATACTACCTAAGGGCTGCTGTATACTACCACTGGGGCTGCTGTATATACATTTGGGGCTGTATATACCTCTGGGGCTGCTGTATACTACCTAAGAGCTGCTGTATACTACCACTGGGGCTGCTGTATATACCTCTGGGGCTGTATATACCTCTGGGGCTGCTGTATACTACCACTGGGGCTGCTGTATATACCTCTGGGGCTGTATATACTACCTAAGGGCTGCTGTATACTACCACTGGGGCTGCTGTATACTACCACTGGGGCTGCTGCTGTATATACCACTGGGGCTGCTGCTGTATACTACCACTGGGGCTGCTGCTGTATACTACCACTGGGGCTGCTGTATATACCTCTGGGGCTGCTGTATACTACCACTGGGGCTGCTGCTGTATATACCACTGGGGCTGCTGCTGTATACTACCACTGGGGCTGCTGCTGTATACTACCACTGGGGCTGCTGTATATACCTCTGGGGCTGCTGTATATACCTCTGGGGCTGCTGTATACTACCACTGGGGCTACTGCTGTATATACCTCTGGGGCTGCTGTATACTACCACTGGGGCTGCTGCTGTATATACCACTGGGGCTGCTGCTGTATACTACCACTGGGGCTGCTGTATACTACCTAAGGGCTGCTGTATACTACCACTTGGGCTGCTGTATATACCTCTGGGGCTGTATATACCTCTGGGGCTGCTGTATACTACCTAAGGGCTGCTGTATACTACCACTGGGGCTGCTGTATACTACCACTGGGGCTGCTGCTGTATATACCACTGGGGCTGCTGCTGTATATACCACTGGGGCTGCTGCTGTATACTACCACTGGGGCTGCTGTATATACCTCTGGGGCTGCTGTATACTACCACTGGGGCTGCTGCTGTATATACTACTGGGGCTGCTGCTGTATACTACCACTGGGGCTGCTGTATATACCTCTGGGGCTGCTGTATTCTACCACTGGGGCTGCTGCTGTATATACCACTGGGGCTGCTGCTGTATACTACCACTGGGGCTGCTGCTGTATACTACCACTGGGGCTGCTGTATATACCTCTGGGGCTACTGTATACTACCACTGGGGCTGCTGTATATACCTCTGGGGCTACTGTATACTACCACTGGGGCTGCTGCTGTATATACCACTGAGGAGGCTGCTGTATACCACACTGCTGGGGGCTGTATACCTGTGCTGGGGTCCACCCTCGGCTTATACATGAGTCAATAGGTTTTCCAGGTTTTGGGGGCAAAGTAGGGGGGTCGGCTTATACACGAGTATAAACGGTAAGTTGTTCAGAAGTTGGACAGATAAGTTGGTGTGTGTAAAGTGGCCATTAGACTAATGTGTTCAATTTTGGTCACTAGAGGGGGTGCAGAGAAGAGCAACCAAGGTTATTAAGGGAATGGCTGGAATGCAATACCAAGATAGGTTATTAAACTTGGAGTTATTTAGTTTGGAAAAACAAAGATTTAGGAGCTATTTTATTACAATGTATGAGGAAACAGTAGAGAGATCTTTAAAATGATCTTTTTGTACCTAGGTCTGTGACGGGGACAAGGGGGCATCCTTTATGTTGATCATATTCACATACGCAGATTCTTTACTGTAGGAGCAGTGAGACTATGGATCTCTCTGTCACATAATGTGGTAATGGATGATTCACTACTAAAATTCAAGAAGGGAAAGGATGCCTTTCCGTAAAAATATAATATTACAGGTAATGGCCACAAGATTCTGTGATGGGTTGTTGATCCAGGGAACTAGTCTGCTTCCCATATGTGGAGTCGGGAACAAATTTGTCCCCTAATATGAAGCTATTAGTGTCTACCCCATGGGATTTTTGCTTTCCTCTGGATAAACATATTAGGTTATAGGTTTAACTCGATGGACTTTAGTCTACTTTCAACCTTAAAAACAATGAAACTATGAAAATGCAAGTCAACGCGGGTGGCAAATGAACTCAAGAAATGTCACGATGTAGTGAGATTACTGATGAGGGAAAGGCAGTTATGGGCAGGGTGACCAGGGAAGACTAGTCTGACCCTATTCTAGGAACCCTGAATGGCCCTGATCCTGAAGATATCTCTAAGGGTACCTTTACACGCGGCTACATTTCTAGGGTGGCTACAGGTAACTTACTGGCTGCAGTGAAATCATGGAGACAAGGTTCTATCTTGTTGCTGTGTACAAATGGAATAATCTCTCCATGATTTCACTGCAACCAGTAAGTTACCTGTAGCCACCCTAGAAATGTAGCCGCGTGTAAAGGGGCCCTAACGGTACCTTCACACACTGCAATCTCGCCTGGCAATCCTAAAGATGATATGTCGCCCTGGAGCAATCGCCGTGAAATTGCCTTACAGTTGCGGCGTGTGATTGGGGAATATCGCAGCGATAAATCGCCTCTTGCCCGTCGCCTGATTCCTGAGCACTGCTCTGAAATCAGCCACAATTATTAAGGCGAGATTTCCGGGATGTAGCGTGTGATGGAAAGAGCGTCGCCTATGATTTCCTGCAGGCGTGCCTCAGCGTGATGGAGTCCGCACCCTCATTGGTGTGGGCTACTGTGTTCCCATTGGCTGTCAGTTGACACCGCGCCATATTTGAAGAGATGTCCGTTCAGCTCCACACAATGGCAATGGCGTCATGTATTAGGCAGCCTTCCAGAGCAGGCTGCCCAATCGTAATGCTGTTGCGTTGTCAAATTAGCGCGTGTGGGGCGCGATGTAAACCACTGCAGCACGCCTATCTCCTCGCCGCACTGAACATGTACGCCCACATTGCCTTTGGAATTGCAGCGTGTGAAGCGGTGATGGAATTCGGCAGGATTGCTTCCGCTGTGGGTGAGGCGATATCCGGAGCGACACATTGCCTTACTTTCAGGGCGAAATTGAGGCGTGTGATGCCACCATCGGCGATCTGAGGCGACCATGAAAAGCGTGCACGCGCACGTTAGATCGCCTCATATCGGAAGGCAAGACTGCGACGTGTGAAGGTACCATAAAGGTGAGAATGTTCGGGCCTACAGGCTCTTCCTAAAACTCCTCCACCACCCCTCCGCTATTCCCCACTCACCTCCCTCCACAGAACTGGGATACAGCAACTCCAAAGGAAATGACTTCAGCAACACAAACACAAAGGTCAGCACATCATGGCTTCCAGGCACAGAGTGAAACTCTATCAGCAGCACCACCTGGTGGAAGGAGAGGTTACTTAAAGGCCAGGGGGAGGAGAGCCCAGGTGAGTCACACATTAACCCCTCAACCAGCAGCCGAACCTCATAGTGAATGCAGTTCTGGAGCACAACACAGGAGACCCAGGACCTTCACAACTATCAACCTTGCAGCTCTTAAAGACAAACAAATACACAGCAGCATCCAGCAAGGTCAGCGCCAATTAAGCGTGTGACAAGAAATAAAGGAAGGATGGCAGATCTCTACCAGCAAGTTCACCCTGCTGTGCCAGTTATCCCCCTGCTGTGCCCACTGTCCCCCACTGTCCCTTGCTGTGCCCAATGACTTTTGCTGTGCCCTGATGACCTCCGCTCTGCGCACTGACTCCCAATGTGCTAACTGACCAATGCTGTGCCCACTGACCCATGCTCTATCCTGCTCACCCCTGCTGTGCCCACTGACCCCTGATATGGCCTGCCCATCTCGCTGTGCCCACTGATCCCCGCTGTTGCCTGCTCACCTCCGCCATGCTCACTTACCCCTGCTGTGCCCTGCTTACCCCCATTGTGCCCACTGACACCCGCTGTGCCCATTGACCCTGCTGTACCCACCCTGCTCATCCTCGCTGTGCCCACTGACCTCCTACTCTATCCTGCTCACCCCAGCTGTGCCCATTGACCCCAACTGTGCCCTGCTGACCCCTACTTTTCCCACTCACCCCTGCTGTGCCCACTGACCGCCGCGTTGGCCTGCTAACCCCTGCTATGCTCACTGACCTATGCTCTGCCCTGCTCACCTCCGCTGTGCATTCTCACCCCTACTGTGCCCACTGATCCCAGCTGTGCCCACTGATCCCCAATGTACCCTGCTCACTCTCGCTCTGCCCTGCTCACTCCTGCTTTGCCTACTCAACCCCGCAGTATGAGAGTGAGCACAGGGAGTGGAGGGTAGAAAGCAACCACTGCATGGGAGGCAGATCCATCACAGAGGGGGCACAGCGACCACAGGGGGAGGGCAGAGAGACAACACAGGGGAGGAGGCAGAGAGTGACCACGGGGAGGAGGGGCAGAGAGACAGCACAGATGGAGGCAGAGAGCGATGACATGGGGGCTAAAGACACAACACAGGGGAAACAGAGAGTGAGCCCGGGGTGGTGGTGGGGCAGAGAGATAGCACAGATGTGGAGAAAGAGAGCACATAAAGGGGGGTAGCTAGAAAGCTCACTGTGCACAGAGGGGCAGCGAGTGTACATGGAGGGGCGGGTAGCGCACACTGGGTGGTGCCACAGAGCGTGGAGGGGGCACAGCATATGCACGGGAGGGCAGAAAGTGCGCATGAGAAGGCAGAGTGCATGCAGAGGGGAGGGGCAAAAAGAGCACATGGGGAGGGGCAGGAAGAGCACACGAGGAGCGGGCAGTGAGAGTGCACCAGGGGACAGAGAGAGCACACCGGGGGGAGATGGCCACTGCTCCCAGCAGGACAGAGCCTGCTCCAATTGTCATGTCACCATCCACCCGATGCAATAGCATTGGGCTCCCATCTAGTATATATATGTATATATGTAAATGCAAATAGCAATTAATGGCCTTCACAATATGCCTGAAGGCCATTAAAGGCTATTTGCATCTGAAGTGGAGTGCTGCATTCATTATTCATTATATATATGTATATATATATATATACTAGCTGTAGTACCCGGCTACGCCCGGGGTAATAAATAACTGCTGTTAGCTATAACAAAATAGAATTTGAATATGTCATATTAATGACCTGTAAGAAAATAGAAGCTGAGCTGTGATTGATTGCTATAGGCAGCCTAATAAATCTCCAGCCAACAGTAAACCCTCCCCCTGGCCGGGTAGTATATGTTACCTCACACATACACATAATAGACAGCTCATGTGACTGACATCTGCCTTAATTCCCTATATGGCACATGTGTTGCACATTGGCTGTTTTTAATCAGATGTTTATGTTTGGAAATTAAAGAGCATCAGCCTTGTGGTTTCTTGCAGCAGGCCAACAGTAAATAATAAAAATAAATCTGGAGGAAAACAAGGAACATCTTGCTTTTTTTATAGACCACCTCTTAGCTGTACAGAGGAATTTTAGATTTTTGTGGTAAGGAAAGTCACTAGATGATTGGTACCTTCCAAAATATGTCTCCATTCACAGAAGGTAACTTTAATAACTAAAAGTCCTTTATTTCCAACTAGCTGTAGTACCCGGCTACGCCCGGGTTAATAAATAACTGATGTTAGCTATAACAAAATAGAATTGAACATGTCGTATTAATGACCTGTAGGAAAACAGAAGCTGAGCTGTGATTGGTTGCTATAGGCAGCCTAATAAATCTCCAGCCAACAGTAAACCCTCCCCCCGGCCGGGCAGTATATGTTACCTAACACATACACATAGTAGACAGCTCATGTGATCTGCCTTAATTCCCTATATGGCACATGTGTTGCACATTGGCTGTTTTTAATGAGATGTTTATTTTTGGAAATTAAAGATAGCACATGTATTAGGCGAGTTGTGTGAGGTGATTTGTGCAGATCGGTGTCTGTCTGTGTGGTGTGTGTGTCCCTGGGGTGTGTGTATGTGTGTGTCCCCGTGGGGTGAGTGCATGTGTCCCAATAGGGTGTGTATGTGTGTCCCTGTGGGATGGGGTCTCTGTGGTGTGTGTCTTTGTTGTGTGTGTCTCTTTGTGGTGTGTGTGTCCCTGTGGGGTGAGTGCATGTGTCCCTATAGGGTGTGTATGTGTGTGTGTCCCTGTGGGGGGGTCTGTGTGGTGTGTGTGTATCTCTTTGTGGTGTGTGTGTGTCCCTGTGGGGTGAGTGCATATGTCCCCATAGGGTGTGTATGTGTGTGTGTCCCTGTGGGGGGGTCTGTGTGGTGTGTGTGTATCTCTTTTTGGTGTGTGTGTGTTGTCCCTGTGGGGTGAGTGCATGTGTCTCTATAGGGTGTGTATGTGTGTGTGTCCCTATGGGGGGGGGGTCTGTGTGGTGTGTGTGTGTCTCTCTTTGTAGTGTGTGTGTGTGTGTGTCCCTGTGGGGTGAGTGCATGTGTTCCTATAGGGTGGCTGTGTGTGTGTGTCCCTGTGGGGGGGGTCTCTTTGTTAGAGAGGTAGGGGAGACACTGGAGCTGGCTAGGGGGTGTCGGTTTCTGACACCTTAAGTTGTGCTGCAAGGGACCACTAGGGGGTTCCGCGTTTATTGACCACCCTGTTAATAGTGGATGTGGGTTTATGGTTTGGAGGGTCCCGCGCTCACTTTCACCTACTTATATCTAAATGAGACGTTCACAGTATTGTTAAAAAAGAAGAATTTATTAGATCTATGTATTTAAGAGCAAATAAAATTGTCAATAAAAGCTGATATGTAAACAGGTTGTCTCAACCGGTTTTTTGTTCTGAAGTGGTTTTCATCCCTTCTTCCACCTTAAAAATCTTGATCCTGCTAGTATGTTGCTTGGTATTCTGTCCCTGTGAATTATTGGGAGTTATTAGAGTTTATTGTGGATCTCTAATTATTCTTTATGTTCCTTATATAAGAATTTGCTTACCTCTACCCTTCAGTTAAGGTGCTTGCTTGTCTTGCGGTCCCTTCTTCTGGGTATATTTATAGTTTAACCTGTAGGGTTTTTCATAGATTTTTGTGTCAGTACCTTGTATTAGTTTTATTTTCAATGTTAATCTATATTATATTTCACCTTATCTGATGTTATATTGGGGTAGTGCCTCTATATGGTTTCCTCCTCTGTAGTTAGATACCTAGGACATATATTAATTTTCATTAATTCTTATATTGTAATTTAATCCGTTTCACGGGATGATATGCCTCTAGATCACTTACAACAATGGTCTTTCATCTAACCAAATCCGTCCTCTGCTGGTTATAGTTTGGTCTCTTTATTATTGACCTGTGTTATCTAAAGTACAACATAGAAAAACAGGCTATTAAATAACAATTGTTTCCTGTCTTCACTTCCTCTCACTAGTATGCTAACTCTTGTTTAACAAGTATTTAATGTGCAAGAGCACAAACAACATAATCCAATTAGTCCACACTGTTTTGAATGACAACAACTTGTTATCTGTATAGTGTGTTATTCTGGGTACTCACAGTACTGCCTCTGGTTCGTAAGGTCCCCCTGCTCTGTATTCTCATCCACACTGCCGTGCGTCCACTTCTGACTCGCCTGCTCCTTGTTGTTACGGAGCGGTGGTGGGGCTGCTGTGACTCGGTTGCGACTCGGCTGTTATCTGTCTTTAGCGTGTGAGCGGCTGCGTGCAAGCACCGTGGCCGGCGGTGCCGCGCGCGCGCCTCCTCTCGCTTCCTTGTGCGTCACACCTCACGTCTCGTCGGCGTCAGCGTTAGGGGCGGAGTCGTGTTGTAATCGCTAGCGCTAGCGAGATTGGCTGGCAGGGCTGTCAATTCCGACGCGTTTCGTAAGAGGGCGTCTTACTTCATCAGGGTTGACACCCCCTGCCTACGTCCTCACTCTTATAGGGGATTGGTGTAATTGGTCCTCAGTCATGTGGTTCAACTCAGCCAATTACTATCCTGTATTCTCGTTCCCAACAATACTGGCACAGACTAGATGTACAAACAGAAGCAGACCTTTTGCAGTTCTCTAAGTGTTATTTTAATTAGCTACAATCTCTTCATTATTGCCTGTACTTCTTAAGGGTTTTGTTGCATATCTATTTTTCTGCAGATTCTCAACTTGTATTGTTTATAGTAATAGTAAGGTTCTATTCTTTATAGTCACTGTGAATGCCTTTTAGTTTATACCTGATTTTTTGTATTCTATGTTGCACCTTGTATATTACACACCAGGTATAATGGGGTGTCTATTGTTTCTACTTTGTTATTTATATTTTTTATAACATTTATTCATTAAACCCAAAAATTTCCATTTCTTGGTTTAACCCCATTGGTGCCATGGATTGTAGTTCATAAATCCATTTTGACTCACACCTGCTCATCTTTGCTATATGATTGCCTCCCCTGTAGTTCTTCTCTACTTTTTGGATAGCAAAAACCTTTGTCGTCCTTGTGTTTCCATTATGTTTTTCTTTAAAGTGTTTGCTCAAAGGGTGTCCAAGGTAACCTTTCACAATATTCCTAATGTGCTCCTTTATTCGCACGGATAGTGCTCTTGAGGTCCTCCCTACATAGATTTTATCACATGGACATATAATCATATAGATAACACTCTTTGTATTACATGACATGTTTTCCTTGATTTTGAAGGACTTCGTCTTCTCTGTGTTCTTGAACTGCGATATACATTTGGCTGTTGTATCAGTAGCTCGGCATACATTGCATTGTTTACAGTACCTAAAGCCCATATTTTCTTTATTTTTTATACCTAACTGCCTTGGTGGTTTTACAGAAGGGGCTACCAGGAGATTCAAGGATGCCGTCCGTTTAAAAATAAGTTTTGGCATCTCAGCTATACATTCTCCTATTTGTTTGTCTGCTTTGAGGTGATGCCAATGTCTAGTTATTATCTTCTTAAAATTCCTATGGTTCATATGGAATTCTGTTATAATCGGTAACTCCTTGATTTGTTCCTGAATCGGGATCATTCTTTTTTCTTTCTCTTTTTTTACCAATAACGTATCTCTCCTCATCCTTTTCACTTCTCTCAAACTCTTGTTCAGTCTCCCTTCATTGTATCCTTTGGCCAAAAAGTCATTTTTCATCCTTTCTGCCTCCAATTCAAAGTTGCTTTCTTCTGTGCAGTTCCTTTTCAGTCTTATGAACTGGCTTTTTGGCACATTTTGTAGCCATCTAGGTAGGTGGCAGCTTGTTAGCGGTATAAAGCTGTTTGCGTTCACTTGCTTTCTGAAGGTCTTTGTGCAAATTTCGTCTTTGTTGTTAATATAGATTTCCAAGTCCAAGTAATTGATTGATTTTCTGCTTTTTGTGGCAGTGAATTCCAGTCCGTATTCATTTTGATTGATCTCCTTTAGGAATCCCTCTAGGGAGGTTTCTTGTCCTTCCCAAACGAAGATCACGTCATCTATGTATCTATACCACATGACTAGGTTCGTTCTCAATTGTTCACCTAGATAGATGTTAAGCTCCTCCCATTCAGCCACATATAAATTTGCATACGACGGGGCAAAAGACGACCCCATCGCGGTGCCCCAGTCTTGTCGGTAAAAATTTTCTCCATATTTAAAATAATTATGTGTTAATATGTATCGGGTTCCTTCACAGATGAAGTTGGTTTGTTCCTCCGTGAACATTTTACTTTTCCTGAGGAAATGTTCTGTAGCTTTACATCCTTTTTCATGATCGATAACTGTGTACAGTGATTTCACATCAAGGGTTCCCAAAATGAAGTTCTTTTTCCATTTAATTTGTTTCAAAACTTGTAGTAGGTGTGTAGTGTCTTTCAGGTACGCTGGTATTCTTTTGACACATTCCTGTAGAAACTTGTCTATATACTTTGACAAATTTGACGTAATCGAGTTGATACCGGAGACTATTGGCCTTCCTGGTGGGTTGGCGAGGCTTTTATGGACCTTTGGATTGATGTAGAACATAGCGATACTTGGGGTTTTATTATACAGGTAATCAAATTCCTTTTTTGTTAAGATACCTATCTTTTTTCCTTTTCTCAGTAAATTCTCTAGTTGTTTGAAATAATAATCTGTCGGATCTTGTCGCAAGGGCGTATAAGTCTTGCTATCATTAAGCTGCTTCATCACCTCGTTATTGTAATCTGCCTTATCCAGTATCACTATAGATCCCCCCTTATCTGCTGGTCGAATCGTGATTTCATTATTCTCCTGTAGACTTCTGATTGCTTCTCTTTCCTTCTTGCATAGATTGTGGAAGGTGTATTTCGGGTTCCTCTTTTTAATTTTTGTGATGTCCTGCAGCACCAGGTTTTCAAATGTAGAGAGGGCCCTTGTCTGTTCTGTATAGGCTCAAAATTTGACTTCTTTGTTAGTCCTGAGTGCATATATTTGTGTGTGTGTCCCTGTGGGGGGGTCTGTGTGGTGTGTGTGTATCTCTTTGTGGTGTGTGTGTGTCCCTGTGGGGTGAGTGCATATGTCCCCATAGGGGTGTGTATGTGTGTGTGTCCCTGTGGGGGGGTCTGTGTGGTGTGTGTGTATCTCTTTTTGGTGTGTGTGTGTGTCCCTGTGGGGTGAGTGCATGTGTCTCTATAGGGTGTGTATGTGTGTGTGTCCCTATGGGGGGGTCTGTGTGGTGTGTGTGTCTCTCTTTGTAGTGTGTGCGTGTGTCCCTGTGGGGTGAGTGCATGTGTCCCTATAGGGTGGCTATGTGTGTGTGTCCCTGTAGGGGGGTCTCTTTGTGGTGTGTGTGTGTGTGTCCCTGTTGGGTGAGTGCATGTGTCGCTATAGGGTGTGTGTGTGTGTGTGTCTCTGTGTTGTGTGTGTCTCTTTGTGGTGTGTGTGTGTTTGTTTGGGTGCGTGGTGAGTATCCAATGTTGGGGCTGCACCTTAGCCACTATACACTTGCTGTTACTCTTTGTGTGCGTGTGGTGTGTATACATGTCCCCGTGCGTGGTGAATATCTCATGTTGGGGCCCCACCTTAGTGACTATATGCTGATATATGCTGTTAGTGTTTGGCGCTATCATTAAGCCCCTCTCATTCACAACTGTCAACTGGTAACTGTCACTTTTCCCCCATTATGTAGATAGGGGCAAAATTGTTTGGTGAATTGGAATGCGTGGGGTTAAAATTTCACCTCACAACATAGCCTATGATGCTCCCGGGGTCCAGACGTGTGACTGTGCAAAATTTTGTCTCTATAGATGACAGCTGTCGATTTTCCTCCCACACGTTTCCTTTCCCTTTTTTCCCCATTATGTAGATAGGGGCAAAATTGTTTGGTGAACTGGAACACGCAGGGTTAAAATTTCGCCTCACAACATAGCCTATGACGCTCCCGGGGTCCAGACGTGTGACTCTGCAAAATTTTGCGGCTGTAGCTGCGACGGTGTAGATGCCAATCCCGGATATACATACACACACACATACACACATACACACATTCAGCTTTATATATTAAATTATTAAATATGGGCTGAAAGTGCACACTCCCAGCTGCAATATGAGAGTTTCCACATCCAAATCGGAGAAAGGGTTTAGGAATCATAGCTCTGTAATGCATAGCCTCCTCTTTTTCAAAGGACCAAAAGTAATTGGACAATGGACTCTAAGGGCTGCAATTAACTCTGAAGGCGTCTCCCTCGTTAACCTGTAATCAATGAAGTAGTTAAAAGGTCAGGGGTGGATTCCAGGTGTGTGGTCTTGCATTTGGAAGCTGTTGCTGTGACCAGACAACATGCGGTCAAAGGAACTCTCAATTGAGGTGAAGCAGAACATCCTGAGGCTGAAAAAAAAGAAAAAATCCATCAGAGAGATAGCAGACATGCTTGGAGTAGCAAAATCAACAGTTGGGTACATTCTGAGAAAAAAGGAATTGACTGGTGAGCTTGGGAACTCTAAAAGGCCTGGGCGTCCACGGATGACAACAGTGGTGGATGATCGCCGCATACTTTATTTGGTGAAGAAGAACCCGTTCACAACATCAACTGAAGTCCAGAACACTCTCAGTGAAGTAGGTGTATCTGTCTCTAAGTCAACAGTAAAGAGAAGACTCCATGACAGTAAATACAAAGGGTTCACATCTAGATGCAAACCATTCATCAATTCCAAAAATAGACAGGCCAGAGTTTAATTTGCTGAAAAACACCTCAAGAAGCCAGCTCAGTTCTGGAAAAGTATTCTATGGACAGATGAGACAAAGATCAACCTGTACCAGAATGATGGGAAGAAAAAAGTTTGGAGAAGAAAGGGAACGCCACATGATCCAAGGCACACCACATCCTCAGTAAAGCATGGTGGAGGCAACGTGATGGCATGGGCATGCATGGCTTTCAATGGCACTGGGTCACTTGTGTTTATTGATGACATAACAGCAGACAAGAGTAGCCGGATGAATTCTGAAGTGTACCGGGATATACTTTCAGCCCAGATTCAGCCAAATGCTGCAAAGTTGATTGGACGGCGCTTCATAGTACAGATGGACAATGACCCCAAGCATACAGCCAAAGCTACCCAGGAGTTCATGAGTGCAAAAAAGTGGAACATTCTGCAATGGCCAAGTCAATCACCAGATCTTAACCCAATTGAGCATGCATTTCACTTGCTCAAATCCAGACTTAAGACGGAAAGACCCACAAACAAGCAAGACCTGAAGGCTGCGGCTGTAAAGGCCTGGCAAAGCATTAAGAAGGAGGAAACCCAGCGTTTGGTGATGTCCATGGGTTCCAGACTTAAGGCAGTGATTGCCTCCAAAGGATTCGCAACAAAATATTGAAAATAAAAATATTTTGTTTGGGTTATGTTTATTTGTCCAATTACTTTTGACCTCCTAAAATGTGGAGTGTTTGTAAAGAAATGTGTACAATTCCTACATTTTCTATCAGATATTTTTGTTCAACCCTTCAAATTAAACGTTACAATCTGCACTTGAATTCCGTTGTAGAGGTTTCATTTCAAATCCAATGTGGTGGCATGCAGAGCCCAACTCGGGAAAATTGTGTCTCTGTCCAAATATTTCTGGCCCTAACTGTATTACCTGGAAGGGGCCTAGGATGGGGACATTACCCCCATAAGTGTTAGCAGGAAGCCCCATCCCCATAACAGTGCATTATAACCACATTTTTTGCTTAATTTGTTATTTTCCTCTTCTAAAACCCGGGTGCGTCTTATAGTCCCAAAAATTCAGTAGTACATTATCTGTTCAGAGAGTTACGTTATGGTGTTACATTTTAATTTGGCAGGGTTGGTTGGCTGCAAAACATTTGCCTTGGAGCTTTGGCCCTGGATCTTTTCTGACCCTAGTAATGCCCCTGTCACCAAGACTACTAGACACTCCATCTCTTGTCAGCATTTCCTGCTTTCCACTTATACGCATGCACCACCTTGTGTTCACTCTCCGTCATCCAGATAGTGATGTACACCCCTGTGACGTCAGCACCATAAAGTGATTGGCTGTGTGCACCCCTGTGACGTCAGCACCATGCAGTGATTGGCTGTGTGCACCACTGTGATGTCAACACCATACAGTGATTCTCTGTGTGCACCCCTGTGACGTCAGCACCCTGCAGTGATTGGCTGTGTGCACCTCTGTGATGTCAGCACCCTGCAGTGATTGGACTGTGTGCACCCCTGTGACGTCAGCACCCAGCAGAGATTGGCTGTGTGCACCCCTGTGACGTCAGCACCATGCAGTGATTGGCTGTGTGCACTCCTGTGACGTCAGCACCCTGCAGTGATTCTCTGTGTGCACCCCTGTGACGTCAGCACCCTGCAGTGATTGGCTGCGTGAACCCTGTGATGTCAGCACCCTGCAGTAATTGGCTGTGTGCACCACTGTGATGTCAACACCATACAGTGATTCACTGTGTGCACCCCTGTGACGTCAGCACCCTGCAGTGATTGGCTGTGTGCACCTATGTGATGTCAGCACCCTGCAGTGATTGGCTGTGTGCACCCCTGTGACGTCAGCACCCAGCAGAGATTGGCTGTGTGCACCCCTGTGACGTCAGCACCATGCAGTGATTGGCTGTGTGCACTCCTGTGACGTCAGCACCCTGCAGTGATTATCTGTGTGCACCCCTGTGATGTAAGCACCCTGCAGTGATTGGCTGTGTGCACCCCTGTGATGTCAGCACCCTGCAGTGATTGGCTGTGTGCACCCCTGTGATGTCAGCACCATGCAGTGATTGGCTGTGTGCACCCCTGTGACTTCAGCACCCTGCAGTGATTGGCTGTTTGCACCCCTGTGACATCAGCACCCCGCAGAGATTGGCTGTGTGCACCCCTGTGAGGCTGTCTGGAATCGAGGAAAGATGGAGGCAGGCTGTCGGGATGGAGGGAGGCTGTCGGGAGAGGAGACAATGGCATCTCTTCATGCCATGAGAAATCAGAACACGCCCCTATCACGTGATGGAAATTACATCCTACTTGGAAGGAGCCAATACTTTCTAGTATCTACCGTTCGTCTGTATCCAGCCTCACCATCATGTGACTGCTCCCTGTCCGTTCCCCTCCTTGCATTTTGCCATGATCACGTGACAGTCGTCTAGAAAGCTACTAGCCGGAAGGCCCCGCCTATTCCTTTTCCCATCCAATCAGAACAGTTAAAAATGTTGGAGCGAAGTTTAAAAACTAGGGTTCTTTGGTGCCTCAGGTGCCTGGTATATCTGCTCTGCTGAGTGCATTGCTTCACTTCACTAATGCGAGTCAATGCTGGAACCAGAGGATGTCACGTTTCAGGAGACAAAGGTGAGGGCCGCATGGGCCTGATACCAGACTATGTGCCCGGCACCAAAAATGGCTGCATGTATGGTACAATGTGAGGAATGTGGTGCCCTTCCCATTAAAGATAGTGTGATAATCATATTTTCCTGCATCTCCCAGTGTGGAGCTTGTATCATATCCTGTAGTGGTCATGGCAGCGTGCCATCAGGGGGCGCTATACACAGTACTGTGGACTCAGAGTAGGTGTCCATTTTGGTGGAGTCGGATTCAGGAAAATTGAGGACTTGTAGTTGGAGGTTTGGCTACTGACTGCACATCCCCGGCTCTGCAGAGCAGGCACTAGTCTCAGCTGTCCTGCTGCGTTGTATGATGGTGCAGCCCAACGTCTGTGCTGTCAGTACTAAACTGCACCGAAAAAACTGCAGCAAAAATGCAATAATCAGTAGTTTACTATTAATAAGGGCATCTGTTGAATGTTCGTCACTTGTAAATGGGTGGGCTTGAGCGTGGTTAGGGGTGTGGCTAAAGTTTGCGTGGCGCACGCAGTGCGCCACATCTTTTGTCCCTCTTTCTGTTTTTCAAAAGTTGGGAGGTATGTATATTTAAAACTTTATGAAGGGGAAGATGTATCAAGCATGATGTAAAGTGAAACTCTCTCAGTTGCCCTTAGCAACCAATCAGATTCCACTTTTCATTCCTCACAGACTCTGGAAAATTAAAGGTGGAATCTGATTGGTTGCCAAGGGCAACTGAGCCAGTTTCACAGATCTAGGTTTCAAAGATAGATCTCCCCCAAATCGGTTTTCTTTTCAGATAATTCAGATAACCCATAATGGCAAATAATTTATGGCAAATAATTTAAATACAGATCAAAGAAAATGGATTTTAAAATAGCATTGGAAATCTCAAAATGCTGAAACCAGTTTCACTTTACACCATGTTTGATAAATCTCCCCCTACTTTTGGAGCACCCTATATTATTTTTAGATATATACAGTATATATATATATATATATATATATATATATATATATATACATACCGTATATACTCGTGTATAAGCCGAGTTTTTCAGCCCAAAAATTGGGCTGAAAAGTCACCCCCTCGGCTTATACACGGGTCAATACGGTAATCCTAGGTGTCCGGGTGCTGGGGAGGCTGGAGGAGGCGGGGGGAGGCTCCTGACAGAGCGGCCCGTCACATGGGGCCGCTCATTAGATATGCACGGCTCCCCCCGCCCATCACAACGGCAGGGGGAGCCGTGCATACAGCCCCCAGATGTTTACAGACCCCCGTGTGGTGTATACAGCAGGCCCCCATATACAGCAGGCCCCCAATGGCACTCGCCCCCCCACACTGTGCAGAGCCCCCCCATCCGATACATTATGTTACCATCCAGCCGCATCTTCATCACCGTCCTCCCGTCCATCCTCGGGCGCTGTGTTCGGCTCTCACGTGACCCGGCGCGATGACGTCATCCGACTGCGACCGCCGGGTCACATGAGACCGGGAACACAGCGCGCGAGGATGGACGGGGAGGACGGTGATGAAGATGCGGCTGGATGGTAAGATGCATCGGGAGGGGGGGCTCTGCACAGTGTGGGGGGGCGAGTGCCACTGGGGGCTGCTGCCAGTATATACCTCTGGGGGCTGCTGCCTGTATATATACACCTCTGGGGGCTGCTGCCTGTATATATACACCTCTGGGGGCTGCTGCCTGTATATATACACCTCTGGGGGCTGCTGCCTGTATATATACACCTCTGGGGGCTGCTGCCTGTATATATACACCTCTGGGGGCTGCTGCCTGTATATATACACCTCTGGGGGCTGCTGCCTGTATATATACACCTCTGGGGGCTGCTGCCTGTATATATACACCTCTGGGGGCTGCTGCCTGTATATATATACCTCTGGGGGCTGCTGCCTGTATATATACCTCTGGGGGCTGCTGCCTGTATATATACCTCTGGGGCTGCTGCCAGTATATACCTCTGGGGGCTGCTGCCAGTATATACCTCTGGGGGCTGCTGCCTGTATATATACCTCTGGGGGCTGCTGCCTGTATATATACCTCTGGGGGCTGCTGCCTGTATATATACCTCTGGGGGCTGCTGCCTGTATATATACCTCTGGGGGCTGCTGCCTGTATATATACCTCTGGGGGCTGCTGCCTGTATATATACCTCTGGGGGCTGCTGCCTGTATATATACCTCTGGGGGCTTCTGCCTGTATATATACCTCTGGGGGCTGCTGCCAGTATATACCTCTGGGGGCTGCTGCCTGTATATACCTCTGGGGGCTGCTGCCTGTATATACCTCTGGGGGCTGCTGCCTGTATATACCTCTGGGGGCTGCTGCCTGTATATACCTCTGGGGGCTGCTGCCATTATATACCTCTGGGGGCTGCTGCCAGTATATACCTCTGGGGGCTGCTGCCAGTATATACCTCTGGGGGCTGCTGCCAGTATATACCTCTGGGGGCTGCTGCCAGTATACCACACTGCTTGGGGCTGTATACCTGTGCTGGAGTCCACCCTCGGCTTATACACGAGTCAATAGGTTTTCCCAGGTTTTGGGGGCAAAAGTAGGGGGGTCGGCTTATACACGGGTCGGCTTATACACGAGTATATACGGTATATACATATACTAGCTGTAGTACCCGGCTACACCCGGGTTAATAAATAACTGCTGTTAGCTATGACAAAATAGAATTTGAATATGTCATATTAATGACCTGTAGGAAAATAGAAGCTGAGCTGTGACTGGTTGCTGTAGGCAGCCTCATAAATCTCCAGCCAACAGTAAACCCTCCCCCCGGCCGGGCAGTATATGTTACCTCACACATACACATAATAGACAGCTCATGTCACTGACCTCTGCCTTAATTCTCTATGTGGCACATGTGTTGCACATTGGCTGTTTTTAATCAGATATTTATTTTTGGAAATTAAAGATACCAAACGTAGGTGAGTTGTGTGAGGCAATTTGTGCACATCTGTGTCTGTCTGTGTGGTGTGTGTGTCCCTGGGGTGTGTGTGTGTCCCAGTGGTATGCGTGTTTCCCTGTGGGGGGGTCCCTGTGGTGTGTGTCCTTTTGGGGGGGAGGGGTGTCTCTGTGGTGTGTGTCCTTGTGGGGGGAGGGGTGTCTCTGTGGTGTGTGTTCATCCCTATGGGGTCTGTGTGTTCCTGTGGGGTGTGTGTGTCTCTGTGTCCATGTGGGGTTTGTATGTGTGTATGTCCCTGTGGTGTGTGTGTCCCTGTGGGATGAGTGCATGTGTCCCTATAGGGTGTGTATGTCCCTGTGAGGGGGGGTGTCTCTTTGTGGTGTGTGTGTTTGTGTTCGGTGCATGGTGAGTATCCAATGTTGGGGCTCCACCTTAGCTGTTACTCTTTGTGTGCATGTGGTGTGTATACATATCCCCGTGCGTGGTGAATATTCCATGTCAGGGCCCCACCTTAGTGACTATATGCTGGAATATGCTATTAGTCTTTGGTGCTGTCATTAATTCCCTCTCATTCACAACTGTCAACTGGTAACTGTCACTTTCTCTCCATTATGTAGACAGGGCCAAAATTGTTTGGTGAATTGGAATGCGCGGGGTAAAAATTTCACCTCACAACATACCCATGACGCTCCCGGGGTCCAGACGTGTGACTGTGCAAAATTTTGTGGCTGTAGCTGGCAGCTGTCGATTTTCCTCCAATACTTTTCCTTTCACTTTTTCCCCATTATGTAGATAGGGGCAAAATTGTTTGGTGAACTGGAATGTGCAGGGTTAAAATTTCGCCTCACAACATAGCCTATGACGCTCTCGGGGTCCAGACGTGTGACTGTGCAAACTTTTGTGGCTGTAGTTGCGACGGTGTAGATGCCAATCCCGGATATACATACATACACACATACATAGACACATTCAGCTTTATATATTAGATCAGAGGTCCCCAACTCCAGGCCTCAAGGGCCGCGAACAGTGCAAGTTTTCAGGATTTCCTTAGTATTGCACAGGTGCTAATGTGATCATCTGCACGGGTAATGATTCCAAGCCCTGTGCAATACTAAGGAAATCCTGAAAACCTGCACTGTTGGTGGCCCTTGAGGCCTGGATTTGGGGACCTCTGTATTAGATAGTGCAAAGACCCCCTACCACATTGAGCGTGGCGACCAATCAGAATAGCGCCGCGCTCTATGGCGCGATACTTCAAATAGATTGAGTACAGTGTATTTTAAAGATGGCGCCATAGAGCGTGGCGCTATTCTGATTGGTCACCACGTTGAATGCGGCGACCAATCAGAATAGCGCCGCGCTCTATGCCGCCATCTTTGAAATACACTTACTACAGTGTATTTGAAGTATCGGCCATAGAGCGCGGCGCTATTCTGATTGGTCGCCGCATTGAGCGTGGCGACCAATCAGAATAGCGGCGCGCTCTATGGCGCGATACAGTAAAAATCTCATGGACAACATCCGAAGCATAAACAGTTCATTTGCTTTTGCCTCCATGGGTGCTAATATTTCCCCACCACCTGGATATGGGCCATACTGCTTCCGTATACATGGACAAATATATCATCGAACTGGAACACTACATCCGTCTGATGATCAAGTTCCAGCGTATGCCCAACTTTACATTTTGGATACCGCTACTGCTAATCAACAACGTTTGCAATGTCAAGAGAATCAAAAATGTAATCCGACTTTGATGAGTATGATTGCTCTTCAATTAGACAATGTCAATCAATTTGTAGCTGCCTACAAAATGTTACGTGATGTGGAACACGAGGAACATCTTAAAGCTGTAGAAAATGTCACTGTCATGCCAAATATAACCATGGCCCTTAAACAAAATCGGAATCAAGACCCTCGACGCTATAATAATCCCACTGTCAATGAAGTGGCCGTCGTATTTGAAAATGACAATGGAGAGCCACCATTCAATCGAGACATATTAATTCATTTAAAACCTGACCCAAAAAACCCTTTGGCCCCAAAAACACAACAAGTCAGCATTCTCCACAGCAATTTGGATGCTTTACTGTATCCTTTGTTTTTCCCTTACGGAGAGCAAGGCTGGCATGATGGACTCAAACAACAAGGCCAAAGTCCACGCAGGATTACACAACAGCAATATTACTGCTATGTGCTGTCTGTCCGTAATAACTTTAATCCACTCCTGAATGGTGGCAAGCTAACACAGCAGTACTTAGTAGATGCTTATGTCAAAATCGAAGCTAATCGTCTAAATTATATCCATAAAACACCAAAAGGATTTAAAAGTGGAGGATTACTGTGTACTCCAAGAACATCTACTGAAAAAATCCATAGAAAAGGGCATCCCCATTGGAAAAACTGTCATTTTACCATCTTCCTTTGAAGGCAGTCCCAGAAACATGCAACAATGCTACCAAAGATGCTATTGTTACTAAATATGGTCGCCCAGATCTTTTCATCACCATGACCTGTAATCCAAAATGGAGTGAGATTACTAACAATTTAGAACCATGGCAGCGTGTTGAACACAGACCTGATTTGGTGGCACGTGTCTTCAAAATTAAACTGGAAGCACTCTTACAAGACATTAACAACGGATTATTTGGAAAACTTTGCGCTATGGTTCATGTAATTGAATTTCAAAAACGTGGTCTCCCACACGCTCACATTTTGATAATTCTAGTTTATTAGGTAAGGTCCGCTACTCTGCTTGCTGGTGCTCAGAAGAAAATAGCAATACTTATATTAAAATCCAGTGGGTGAATTAACCCATTGACAACCATATGTGTCCATCATCCTATTGAATAAGGTAATAGCCACAACATATTTCATACATATATATATTTCTTTTTCCCAGATAATGATATATTCTTATCCATGTATCATAGACTCTGTAGTGCTTATTAACATGTCATATGCATTATAGGGTACATCAGATTCCCTATACATAGAGGAATATGTCCAAGTTGGTACATTCCCTAATAAGGTATTAATTATCTTTTCTCCTACGTTTTTATGTTTAATACCATACATTATAGAATAATAATTCCTGACCTGATCTTTATTCACAGCCACCTGATTTACAGTATTATTACTGCACACATCTGAAATATATTTTTTTCCAATGAGAAATTTGTCATAAGGTACACTGTTCATTTTTTCATTGTATAATATAAATATGAATTTAATTTGTATTATTCTAGATTAAATGAGGATTACTATATTTTTGCATACTTTATATAACTATCAGTATGTAGTCCTTATCATGATTGGGATTGATTGCTTTTTTGTTTGATTTCATACAACATGTAATCTGTTTATCATTATGTATCTTGATATGATTGTTTTTTGATTTTGCATAGATATTCTCTGTGAACAAGGTCTGAGATAGACCGAAACGTCAGAAAATAGACAGAATATCAAAAAAAATTTTCAAGAATAAATTTATTTTCAGCAAAAAAATCTCTGACTGTGTGCCGAAGTTATTTTTAATATAAATTTTGATAATTCTAGACAGGAACTCCAAATTAAGGACTGAGGTTGAAGTAAACAATACAGTCTGGGCTGAAATTCCTGATGCTACCTACTACCCTCAGCTCAATAACATTGTTCTGCAACACATGATTCATGGTCCCTGTGGAGAACACAACCCCAATTCTCCCTGTATGGATCTTGGGAAGTGTACCAAAGGTTTCCCAAAAGATTTTCAACCATCTACTATCATTGCAAAGGATGCCTATCCTACTTATCGCAGAAATGTGGGTCCATCGTTTCAACACCATTCGAAGATGATTGACAATTCGTGGGTAGTTCCATATAATCCTTTCCTACTATTAAAATACAAGTGCCATACTAATGTCGAAGCTTGTGGTTCCATTCAGAGTGTCAAATATTTATTTAAATATGTCTACAAAGGACATGATAAAACCAATCTTGAAATTTGCCAGACTAATATCCAACATGATGAAACCCACCAATTCATGGATTCAAGATGTGTTAGTGCACCCGAGGCAGCTTGGCGAATATTTGCTTATCCGATGCATACACAATCTCACAGCATCATTCGCCTTGCCGTACATCTGCCTCATTCTCAACCACTGTATTTTCATCAGAATGACTCCATTGCCAACATCAGCCAAAAGCTCCATAGGAATTCTACACTTATGGCCTACTTCCAGCTTAATCAGAACGACCAACATGCTCATAAATATTTATACCACCAAATTCCTGAGTACTATGTTTGGAAAGAAGGGTCTTGGGAACTTAGAAAGCGAGGTGGTAGTTCTGTTATTGGAAGAATGTATACTGTCAGTGTGAAAGATCAAGAACGCTACTATTTACGGTTGTTGTTACTGCATGTCAAAGGGGCAACCAGTTTTGAGAACATTAAAACTGTTAACGGAGTCACACATCTAACGTTCAAAGAGGCGGCATTAGCACTTGGATTACTATTCGATGATAGTCTCTGGAGAAATACCTTACCTGATGCCTGTATTCTCAACATGCCTGCACAGCTTCGTGACATGTTTGCCTATATCTGTATTTTTGGTCCTCCAGCTAATCCTCTTGAGTTGTGGAATGAATTTAAGGAACACTTTCTACAAGACTACTGCCATGCATACCACTCCAACACTCAAGAGTGTGTGAATTGTGAAGGATATGCTATGACAGATGTGCAAGATGTTCTGAAAGGTCATGCCAAAACTTATAGTGATTTTAATTTACCACACCCAGTAAAGAAACCACAACTACTCCCACACCATTATAAGCATTATGAGTTAACAAGAGCTACAGAGATGAAAGCTACTCTAAATGAGGAACAAGTTTTGGCCTATAATGCTATAAGTCAAGCTTTAGAAGACACTACTTTAACACCAAAGTGCTTTTTCATCGACGGTCCGGGTGGCAGTGGAAAAACATACCTATATGATCTAATCCTACATCAACTAAGAGGACAAGGAGACATTGTGTCACCTGCTGCCAGTACAGGAATTGCAGCTAACTTGCTACAAGGAGGACAAACAATCCATTCTCTTTATGGCATTCCAATACCGGTCAATGAAACATCTGTTTCCAGAATTAAAAATAATACAGATGCAGCCAAACATTTGAAGACTACAAAACTTTTTATTATTGCTGAGTCTACAATGCTATCTAAATATGCTTTGCATGTGATCGATCTACTTTTACGGGATGTCATGACAACAGATGTCTCTAAGAAAAATAAAACACCATTTGGAGGTAAAGTTATTGTTCTTGGAGGAGACTTTAGACGATGTCTTCCTGTCATCGCTCATGGAACAAGAACAGATATTGTAGAAAGCTGCATTAAATATTCACAACACTGGCAACATTTTACTCGATCGCCACTCATCAACAACATGCGCTCCATTGATCCTGAATACAGCAGTTGGTTGCTTCAACTGGGAAATGGTGAACTCTCAAATGATTTTAATCTTGGAGACGATGTCATCGAAATTCCTCCAGACATGATCTGCACTGGCTCTTTAATAAGTGATATCTTTGGAGACAACATTTGCATTGATGTAATAACAACGAAAGCATCAATATTGCTGCATCACATGCCATTCTTTGCCCAAAAAATGATGACAATGATCATGTGAACTCTAAGGTCATGGATAGCCTGAGTGTTCACTACACAGAATATACCAGTGATGATTCAATTGATGCTGATGATTCTGATGACCCTGACCAATACCCACTGGAATTTTTAAATTCACTTACACCAACTGGAATGACGAAACTTAAAATTGGCACAATTGTCATGCTCTTACGCAATCTCAACAGCAAAAAAGGTCTCTGCAACGGTACTCGGTTGATTGTCACTGCTTTACTTCCCAACATGATTCAGGCGAAAGTAATTGCTGGGTCCGCAGCAGGAAATGTTGTCTTCATTCCACGAATTGATTTGTGTCCATCAGAGACTGGATTGCCTTTTAAATTAACTTATTTACACGAAATATTGTTTATAAAAATATTTTATTTTAAAGTTAGTTTAGTTATATAGATAGTCAGTTTAAAAAAAAAATACAAAAAAATTAGTTTAGCCATACATATATAGCAAAAGAAAAAAACAAAAAAACACAAAAAAAATAGTTTAGCTATAGATAGATTTCAACTACTTATATAGAAAACAGGTATATAACATATGTAGTCGTTATATACTATTAATTTATTCATTTACATAGTTTATAGTATAGATATAAGTCCCCAACAATAATGGAAGTGGAGGAGAATATCCTCATAAAGCAAATAGATGAAGCAGCGACTCAGGGAGAAGTCATTATTATGGGGACTTCAACTACCCTGAAATACATTGGGGAACAGAAACCTGCAGTTCTAGCAAAGGTAATAGGTTTTTGACAACTATGAGAGACAATTACCTTTCACAACTGGTTCAGGACCCAACAAGAAGTGGGGCACTGCTGGACCTAATATTAACCAGCAGGCCAGACCGCATATCAAATATACGGGTTGGAGATCACTTGGGTAATAGTGATCATAAAATAATAAGTTTTCAAGTATCCTTTAATAAAATGTGTAGTAGAGGGGCTACAAGGACACTAAACTTCAGGAAGGCAAATTTCCAACGGTTGAGAGATGATCTTAGTGCAATAACCTGGGACGATATCCTGAGACATAAAAGTACACAAAGCAAGTGGGAAACATTTATTAGCATCCTGAATAGAGCCTGTGCACAATATATACCCTATGGGAATAAGCATGCTAGAAATAGGAGGAAACCACTATGGCTAAATAAGGCTGTAAGGGGCGCAATAAATGACAAAAAGACAGCATTTAGGGAATTAAAGCAAGTAGGTAGTGATGAGGCATTAAATAAATACAGAAAATTAAATAATATCTGTAAAAAGCAAATAAAGGCAGCAAAGATTGAGACAGAGAGACTCATTGCCAGAGAAAGTAAAAATAATCCCAAAATATTTTTTTAACTACATAACTAGTAAGAAACTAAAAAATGATGGTGTTGGCCCCTTTAAAAATAATCTGGGTGAAATGGTGGATGAGGATGAGGAGAAAGCCAATATGCTAAATGACTTTTTTTGAACAGTATTTACACAAGAAAATCCCATGACAGACAATATGATCAGTGATAACAAAAAACGTCAATTAAATGTCACCAGCTTAACCCAGCAGGAAGTAAGGCATCGTCTAAAAATCACTAAAATTGACAAATCCCTGAGCCCGAATGGGATACACCCAGAGTGCTGCAGGAATTAAGTACTGTCATAGATAAACCATTATTTTTAATCTTTAAAGATTCCATAATAACAGGGTCTGTACCACAGGACTGGCGTATAGCAAATGAGGTGCCAATATTCAAAAAGGGAACAAAAACTGAACTTGGAAATTATAGGCCAGTAAGCTTAACCTCTACTGTGGGTAAAATCCTAGAGGGTTTTCTAAGAGATGCTATCCTGGAGTATCTGTAGAAAAATAACCTCATGACCCATTATCAACATGGTTTTACGAGGGACCGTTCCTGTCAAACTAATCTGATAAACTTCTATGAAGAAGTAAGTTCTGGACTGGACCAAAGAAATGCAGTGGATGTGGTGTATATGAACTTTTCAAAAGCTTTTGATACGGTGCCACATAAAACAGGAGCAATGGGGATAGGGGAAAATATGTGTAAGTGGGTTAAGAACTGGCTTAGTGATAGGAAACACAGGGTGGTCATTAATGGAACACACTCAGAATGGGTCACAGTTAACAGTGGGGTACCACAGGGGTCAGTGTTGGGCCCGCTTCTTTTTAATATATTTATTAATGACCTTGTAGGGGGCATACAGAGTAGAATCTCAATATTTGCAGATGACACTAAACTCTGCAGAGTAATCAATACAGAGGAGGACAATTTTATATTACAGGAGGATTTATGTAAACTAGAAGCTTGGGCTGATAAATGGCAAATGAGCTTTAATGGGGATAAATGTAAGGTCATGCACTTGGGCAGAGGAAAAAAAAGGTATAATTATGTGCTTAATTGTAAAACACTGGGCAAAACTGTCACTGAAAAAGACCTGAGTGTATGGGTAGATGACAAATTCACATTTAGTGGCCAGTGTCAGGCAGCTGCTGCAAAGGCAAATAAAATAATGGGATGCATTAAAAGAGGCATAGATGCTCATGAGGAGAACATAATTTTACCTCTATACAAGTCACTAGTGCGACCATACTATTATTATTATTATTATTAATTTATATAGTGCCATTATATTCCATGGCGCTTTACATGTTAAAAAGGGCAGACTAGGACAAGTAACATAGTAGCAATACAAGTAACAATAAATGTTGACAATTCAGTTGTACAAAAACAAGAAGGGAGAAATCCTGTCCACAAAGGCTCACAGTCTACGAGGGGCGGGTGGGGATACAGTAGGAGGGGGAAATTCCAGTCATGAGGCGGTGTGGTGGACCGGGTCTTATTGCAGGTGGTAGGCTTGGCGGAACAGGTGGGTCTTCAGGTTCTTTTGAAGGTTCCCAGGGTAGGAGAATGTCTGATGTGTTGGGGCAGTGAGTTCCAGAGTCTGGGTGAAGCACGGGAGAAGTCCTGTATGCGGTTGTGCGAAGAGGAGATGAGGGGGAAGTAGAGGAGAAGCTCTTGGGAGGATCGCAGGTTGCGTGAGGGTAGGTAACGGGAGACCATGTCAGAGATGTATGGAGGGGACAGGTTGTGAATGGCTTTGTATGTCATGGTTAATATTTTAAACCGGGATCTCTGGGAAGCAGGGAGCCAATGAAGGGCTTGGCAGAGGGGGAGACAGGGGAGTAGCGGGAGACAGATGGATTAGGCGGGCAGCGGAGTTCAAGATAGATTGGAGAGGTGCAAGGGAGGTATTAGGGAGGCCGGTGAGCAGGAGGTTGCAGTAATCGAGGCGGGAGATGATGAGAGCGTGAATAAGGGTTTTAGCAGTGTCGTGGTCAAGGAAAGTGCGAATCCTATTGATGTTTTTGAGCTGGAGTCGGCAGGAGGTGGCGAGGGCCTGGATGTGGGACTTGAAGGAGAGGGAAGAGTCAAGGATAACCCCGAGGCACTTGGCATGGGGGACTGGAGAGAGAGAGCAGTCGTTGACGACGATGGATAGGTCAGGTAGTGAGGGGGAGCGTCTTGGGGGGAAGACTATGAACTCGTTTTGTCCATGTTCAGCTTAAGGAAGCGAGCAGAGAAGAAGGATGAGATGGCGGACAGGCAGTGTGGAATTTTGGATAGAAGGGAGGCAATGTCAGGACCAGACAGGTAGATTTGGGTGTCGTCGGCGTAGAGGCGATATTGGAGGCCATGCCCTAGACCGAGAGTGTAGATTGAGAACAGTAATGGTCCAAGAACCGAGCCCTGAGGGACCCCGACAGATAGGGCGTAGGGCGAGGAGGATGTGTGGGAGTGGGTGACGCTGAAGGTGCGGTCCGTTAAGTATGAGGTGATCCAAGAGAGGGCAAGGTCCGTGATGCCAAGAGATTCCAGGATCTGTAGTAGAAGGGAGTGGTCAACAGTGTAGAAGGCGGCTGACAGGTCGAGGAGGAGGAGAACAGAGTAGTGGCGCTTGCTTTTGGCAGTCAGTAGGTCATTTGTGACTTTGGTCAGGGCTGTTTCAGTGGAGTGGAGAGGTCGGAAGCCAGATTGCAGGCGGTCAAAGAGGGAGCAGGAGGAGAGGTGAGAGGACAGCTCAGAGTGGACATGCTGTTCAAGTAGTTTAGAGGCGAAAGGGAGGAGAGATATAGGGCGGTAGTTGTAGACAGTTGTGGGATCGAGGGAGGGTTTTTTGAGGATGGGTGTGATCAAGGCATGTTTGAAGGCTGAGGGGAAGGTGCCAGTGGTAAGTGATAGGTTTAAAAGATGAGTTAGGGCTGGGATGATAACGGAGGTGAGGTTGGGAATGAGGTGGGATGGGAGCGGGTCGTGGGCACTGGTGGTGAGGTGTGATTTTGACAGGAGCGAGGAGAGCTGGTCTTCAGTTATAGGGGGGAAGCAGTTGATGGAAGTAGAGGGCAGTATAGGTGAAAGGGGAGGCTGTGGGGACAGTGGATCAAAGCTGTCTCTGATTCTATCCATACTTAGAATACTGTGTACAATTCTGGTGTCCGGTGTATAAGAAAGACATAGCTGAACTAGAGCGGGTCCAGAGAAGAGCGACCAAGGTTATAAGAGGACTGAGGGGTCTGCAATACCAAGACAGGTTATTAAACTTGGGGTTATTTAGCTTGGAAAAACGAAGGCTTAGGGGTGATCTTATAATAATGTATAAATATATGAGGGGACAGTACAGAGAACTTTCTAATGATCTCTTTACTCTTAGGCCTGAGACGGGGACAAGGGGGCATCCACTACGTCTGGAGGAAAGAAGGTTTAATCATAATCACCGAAGCGGATTCTTTACTGTAAGAGCAGTGAGACTATGGAACTCTCTGCCACATGATGTTGTAATGAGTGACTCACTACTAACATTTAAGAAGGGCCTGGATGCCTTTCTTGAAAACTATAATATTACCAGTTATATATACTAGATCCTTTGATAAGGCGTTGATCTAGAGAATTAGTCTGATTGCCATATCTGGAGTCAGGAAGGAATTTTTTCCCCCAATGTGGAGCTAGTGTTGCCACATGGTTTTTTTTTGCCTTCCTCTGGATCAACATGTTAGGCTATGGATCAACTATGTTACTATGTATATAGCAACCAACTTGAACACACATTATCTAGACAATGGTAGATGTGTATCATCCAAATTTCTTTATTTGGTGATATCAACCCGTATCTTAAGCTCCAGCAGTACAGCTGCTGAGAAATTTGCTTCTCTTTTTATACAGGGAGGGTTTTTTGTGAACAGCTAAGAGACGGGCGGGATGGCTGTTCACACACATCTCCATCTCAAGGTGTGTTCTGTACACATAGATAGGTAAATACTACCATGGCAATTCTCCCTTAGTGTTGCCTTGGATTTTAGAACACGGCTCTGAAACAGCTACCCGAAGCAACTGCGAGGAACCCGATCACTTTCCCAAATTACACACCGCCACTTCGTAGCAATTTCAATGCAACAGTCACAAAAATCACGATTGCCAGGCAGTTGCTACCACGGAGTGGCGGCGTGTAAAGGTACCCTCAGAGTGTCCCATGTCCAAAAAATGTTTAGGGACAGGCAAATCCTTTTGTTTTTTCTAATCGTATACCGATGTTGGGCAATACGAGTTTTGAAATCAAGGGTTGTTTCACCCACATACCATAGGTGACACGGACACTCCAAGAGATAAATTTCAAATTCTGATGCGCATGTCAAAAAATTCTTAATTTCAAATTTCATACCTGTTTTTGGATGTACAAACACTGACCCCTTTATCATCAAGCTACAATTGATACATGCAAGACATGGATAGCAACCTTTGCGTTTAGACCCAGTTAGATATTTCTGTCCATCTTGTTTGAAGCTCTCAATGTCTGAATGCATCAACCTGTCCCCCAAACTTTTGCAACGTCTATAGGAGAATAATGGGAGTTCTCTAAATTCCTTTACATTTGGAAGACATTTACCCAACATCCCCCAATTTTTTTGGACACTGCAGTACTCTGTTCACTAAACGTAGTTACAAATGGAATTCTTTCCAAAGATTTAATAGATTTCTCTTCAGAAAAAAATTCCAATCTATTTTTCTTTTCAGCTTTTTCTCTTTGATCCCGTAGTAACTGTTTTGGGTATCCACGTGACGAGAATTTTTTTACCATCTGATATAACGATTTATTTCTTTATTTTTGATCTTCCTGTCTACTCACGATTTTCTTTACCCTTAAAAATTGGTTATAAGGGATGGACTCAATCATCTTTTTAGGTGAGATTGATGAGACTATAAAATTTACATTGGTCTCATCGATGGAGTCCATAACATTTCTAGATGTATTGGTACGGTATGATGCAAATCAATTTAGCACAGACGTATTTGTAAAAAAAACCAGATAGGAATAACTTCTTATTGTTCAATAGCCATCATCCTAAAAAGATGATTGAGTCCATCCCTTATAGCCAATTTTTAAGGGTAAAGAAAATCGTGAGTAGACAGGAAGATCAAAAAAAATAAAAATCTTTAGATCAGATGGTAAAAAAATTCTCGTCGGGGGCGTGGCCGGATGCAGAGCTGAGCTTGTGGGGCTCCCGCCGACTGCCGCTTTAATCCTTAAACATCGGCACACACAGCCAGCACTTTTACACTAATATGGGCCCCAAACGCTCCCGCAGTGCCCAGGCACCGACCACCGGCACTCCGCTCCATAAGACCGCCTTGGACACCTTCCTGGAGCAGGAGCAGCGGCGAGGCCCTGACCAGGCACCATCTTTGAGACAGCGCGGCGAGGAAGAAGCGCGCACTCAGCAGGACCTCACCAGGGGAGACTCAGACTGCGAGCAAACAAGCAGCGGAGGTGAAAGGGAGGTGGATCCCGAGATAGAAGCGGAAGGGCCGAGCACACTGGAGGAGCGGGGAGATATGGAGAAAGATAACCCCCAGTGGTGGCAGCACCACGAGGTACCTGAGGAGGGGGACCCAGACCCTAGACAGGGAGCCCAGTACAATATTCCCTATAATACAAGGGCTGCAGCTAGGCTGGGGACTGGAGATGTCATAAAACCTCATGGCCCCACATTTCCCAGTGGCTACCAGGGGAATTACTACTCCCATCCTCCTTCCCAGTCATTCCAACTCCAACATGGCGCCCAGACAGGCTTTGTGCTGGAGGGAAACCTCCCACCACCCCCCTCAGATTGGCAAAACATATTAGCCTCTTTACCATCTAAAGATGACTTTAGGAACCTAATAAATGAGGTGAAAGAAGCATGTAGAGCTGAAATCCAGGGCGTCAGACAAGATTTGCACCATCTTCGCACTGGAATGGAGAACTTAGAGGAGGAACATGATAATACTAGAAAACATCTAGCTGAGCTTCATCAGGTTGTGGATTCACAGCAGGCCATTATTGAGGAAATGCAGGCACATATGGAAGATCTGGACAATAGAGGACGCAGATGCAATATAAGGGTGCGGGGATCCCGGAATCGGCTGAAACGGAATCTCCAGACGCCATTTTACAGACCATCTTTGGTGACCTGCTGGGAACTCCTCCATCCAATCGCATTAAATTGGATAGAGCTCATAGGGCATTACAGCCAAAGTCCATGACAGGGCAGCCACGTGATATCATCTGCTGTGTACATGATTTTACGACCAAGGAAAGCATAATGGCCAATGCCAGGAAAAAAGAGAAAGACATGACCTTCCAGGGTACTAAAATACAACTATACCCAGACATCTCTCGCATCACCCTACAAAAGAGAAGACACCTGAGGCCTCTACTTACGACACTCCGGGACCATCAGATCCCATATAGATGGGGTTTCCCTTTTCTACTAACAGCAAGGAGAGAGGGGTGCTCGGCCTCAATACGTACCCCAGCAGACGTTCCGGCGTTCTGTGCTGCTTTCGACATTCCCTCGGTTGACATTCCACACTGGACTCTATATATTGCTGGACCCCCCTCGCCCCCAGTATGGTCGAGGGATGAGAAGGCAGGAAGAGGAGAGAGGGGAGGCCGTAGGCAACGAGGCAGAGGGGGTCGAGCCCCTAAATACCCCCGCTGAATGACGGCGTGAATCCTTTTGAGAATTTTTTCTTTTTTTTCCTGTTCTTCTTCCTCTCTTTCTCCCCGGCTGGTTTATCTCTATAAATATTTTTTATTTTTGTCTTATTCCACTTTATTAGCTTAGTACAATTTAAAGGGATCCTGTCACCCCCAAAACACCTCTAAACCTATTAAAAGCTGTCCCTACAGCATAGTAACACTTACCCTACACTCCTTTTAGCTCCTAAAAGCACCAAGTGAAATTGAAGAAAAATGTTATTACAGTACCTCATTATGGATGATAATGAGTGACTATGGTATTCATAGTCACTCTGGCAGGCTGTCCCCCTTCATGATATCACGCCTCCATAGGCGTGATCTTCTAATCAGATTAAAATGCGCGCCTCCCCGCTCTGCGCGGTCTCGGCCTGGGCTGTAGTGTGCGGCTGGGTGACGCGAATCGCGTCATTTCCGGCGCCGGGTGACGTATGTACACCCGCACCGCTGTTGGCTTCAAGACCCGCACTGCGCATGCGCGTTTTGAAGCTAACAGAGCGGCGCGGGTGTACTACGTCACCCGGCGCCGGAAATGACGCGATTCGCGTCATCCAGCCGCACACTGCAGCCCAGGCCAAGACCACGCAGAGCGGGGAGGCGCGCATTTTAATCTGATTAGAAGATCACGCCTATGGAGGCGTGATATCATGAAGGGGATAGCCTGCCAGAGTGACTATGAATAGCATAGTCACTCATTATCATCCATAATGAGGTACTGTAATAACATTTTTCTTCAATTTCACTTGGTGCTTTTAGGAGCGAAAAGGAGTGTATGGTAAGTGTTACTATGCTGTAGGGACAGCTTTTAATAGGTTTAGAGGTGTTTTGGGGGTGACAGGTTCCCTTTAATAGTGATGAATCAGTACTTATGGTTTCTTATATATGTCTGTGCATGTCCTCCCCATCCCTTTGTGTCTCTCCCTTCTATGTTACCTTGGATCTCAATCCCTTTATCGAGACCCGCCGAGTTGGAGGATGGAACCTCTACACTACTCCTCACCTGGACACGGCTCGGGAGCCACCTTTGCCTCAGGTATCACACGTATAACATAGAAAAAGATCTACCTCTTATTCTAAAATGACACATATAGTTTCTATTAACGTGCGGGGCCTCAATTCTCCCCGTAAAAGAGCTCTACTGCTTAAAGAACTCAGATCATGTGGGGCTGATATAGTGTTCGTACAGGAGACTCATTTTGACTCCACTGGGTCGTTCAAATTCGCAGCTCATGTATACCCACATCAATTCTCGGCAAATCCAGTGCAAATCACCTCATCTCACATAGACCCGGGAGGCAGATATATTATCTTAGACCTGACTCTGAACGGTCGACCCCTGCGCTTAGCCAATCTATATGCACCTAATGAAGGGCAGCTGGGATTTTTGAAAGGGGTATTCAACAAGCTGGCGGAGTTTCCAGATGCTCCATCCATTATAGGTGGAGACTTTAATGTCCCCTTCTCTGAGGTGTCTGATAGGTTCTCTTTGGGGGGCAACGTCCTTCTGAGGCCTTGCAGAGGCTCTCTTTAGGCTTACGAAACTGATTCGAGGGGAGGCGTTATTCGATGCGTGGAGGGTGGCTCACCCTGGTGAGAGAACCTTTTCTTTTTTTTCTCACCCACACCAAACCCATTCTAGAATTGACTATCTATTTGTAAACTCACAGGTCCTGAGAGCAATGGAGAGGGTGGACCTGGGTGCAATATAGTAGTCAGATCATGCCCCTCTATCTATGGACTTTCAGTTCACTCCATCTCGCTCCCATAGGGGCCCGTGGCGTTTGAACGAGTCTTTACTGAAAAATACGACGATCAGGGCATCTTTGCAGAGTCGTCTAGAGGAATACTTTACACTGAACGAGGGTCAGTTTCCTCCCCGGGATACTATGGGAAGCTCATAAAACAGTGATACAGGGACATTGTATTAAGGAGGGGGCTATGGCCAAAAAGAATGAAAGTATATTAAAGGAATCCCTTACGGCCAGTCTGGCCCAACTGGAGAAAAGTTTGCTTTCCCACCCTTCACTACTTACCTTGAGAGAAGTGGTGAAATTGAGGAAGCAGCTAAAAGATCTTGCGGTACGGGGAGCCGAGAGGTTGCTAACATTCACGAAACAAAAATTTTACGAAAGGGGTAACAAAGCCCATACTATGTTAGCTAGACAACTTAAGGAGCGCTTGGCAGTCTCGGGTCCTCAGGCTTTGCGAGATCCCGGCGGGATTGTACAATATCATCCAGACGCTATAGCTGACATTTTCTATAACTATTATAGTAAATTGTATAGTTTACATTCAAGTGGGGGTGGTAATTCTGGGAATTCCAAGGCGATAGACACATACCTCTTGTGAGACAGTGCGGGGGATCATATGCGAGGGGCGCTATGTCTCCCCCAGAATGCGCACTGTCACGTATTGAGCCCGGTATAGGGTGTGAGAGAAAGGGACGGTCCGCTCCCTCCGCTCCAGGTCTTGCAATGTCCCGGAAGTAGACACAGAGTTAAAAGCCTGGTCAGGAGGCAGGGCGGGGTTCCCTGTACACAGATTTGTGCCTTAGCTGCAACAGTAGCAGAGACAGACAGGAGAGGTCTAGAGTTCCAGGGGGCCGTGTGCTAGACTAACACGGCCTAGCCCAGGAGGGCTGGAGGAACTCGGGGTGACCCATAACGGAGGCCTTTGGCCTGAAGGACCCGGGTACGTTATATGAACTGTGTCTTCTGTACCCGGCTGCGACCCGGATTCGGGCAGACTGTGCCACCGCTGTGTGTATCAGCAATAAACACCGGGTCCTGTTTGAACCACTACCGGGCTCCACGTGTTTCCTGACTTGCGATCCAGGCGCTGCCCCACACTCTCCAAATTGAGACTTCCTTCTTTACCTCAGGGGTCTACAGAAGCCCTCAATGCTGTGGTGACCACTGATGAGGTGGGTGAGATACTGAACTTGCTACCTCAGGGTAAGTCTCCTGGCCCTGATGGTCTGACATATCTCTATTATAAGACTTTTGCTAAGGTATTACTCCCTCACATGACGGCTCTGTTTAATGCCTTTATGACGGTTCATCCCATTCCGGCCACGATGTTGCATTCTCACCTCATTCTCCTCCCCAAGCCACCCAGGGACCCCTTGGACTGTGCTAATTATAGACCGATTGCCTTGTTAAACTCCGATTTGAAAGCCTTCACCAAACTCCTGGCTGTGAGACTTAATAAGTGGACACCTCATCTAGTACATAAAGATCAGGTGGGGTTTATACCTTACAGACAGGAAGGTGATAACACCAGGAGAATCATTGACTTGGTGGATGTTCTGAATCGGAGACGACAGCAGGCCTTAGTCTTAAGCTTAGATGCAGAAAAGGCCTTTCCTAGCCCTTCCTATTTGGAACCATGCGCTCCCTGGGGGCTTCGGGGGGTTTTATGAAGGCTTTACAGGCACTGTATAGTTGCCCCTCGGCTTCCATAAAGCTTCCTTTCAGCATATCCAAACCATTTGCTATTATGAACGGTACCAGGCAGGGGTGCCCACTCTCGCCTTTATTGTTTGCTTTATGCATAGAACCCCTGGCAGCAGCCATCAGACTAGATCCTAATATCTTGGGGGTGACATTAGGGAGCAAACAATTTAAAATTGCGCTATTTGCAGACGATGTTCTTCTGACCCTCACTAACTTTCATGTTTCCCTCCCGAATCTACTCAAGGTGTTGGGAATCTATGGGGCCCTTTCAGGCTATAAATTAAACTCCAGTAAGACGGAAGCTATGCCTGTTGGACTCCCCCCCCCCCCCCCCGAGATCTGGGATCATCTGAGATTGAATTACAAATTCAGATGGAAGCTGGAGGCAGTTAAATATCTGGGAGTACAGATCACATCTTCTTATGATACCCTATACAAGCATAATTTCCCGCCTCTCTTTAGGGAAATAAGGGAAAAACTTTCCAAGTGGTTGTCTCTTCCCATGTCATGGATGGGCCGAATAACGGCAGTCAAGATGTCCATCCTTCCTAAACTTATATATGCTTTTGAAACTCTACCGGTTAGAGTTCCCCTGTCGGAACTGAAGTCACTCCAGGCCGCAATAATCGATTTTATTTGGCTTCGGAAGAGACATAGGTTGGCCAGGGAGGTGCTCCTGACACAGAAATTGAGGGGTGGGCTCTCGGTACCGGATATACTCAAATACTATTGGGGTACACATCTACGGAGAATCCCGTGTTGGACTTCCCTTTGGGCTTATAACAGAAGGACTGAAATAGAGAAACTATGGATAGCTCCGGTACATCCAAATTCATTTGTTTGGCCACCTGCCCAGGCACGTCCTAGTTCTCCTCTGTTGGGCCCAATGCAGTTCACCCGTGAGCTTTGGAACTCTTGCACGAGGAGATTCGCCTTGATGTCGCCCTGTTCCCCGTTGGTGTCATTCATCTACCAGCCATTGCTCCCAAATAGCCTTGAATCGGATATGGTACATACCTGGCTAAAAGCAGACCTTTTTAGATTTGCGGATATAATAGACGGGAAGACCATGGAGATACATACTTTTGAATATCTCAAAAACTCCTCATTACCAAATAGGGTTTTTTATCAATATCTCCAGGTCAGGGATTTGGCCAGGTCTCTCTTTGGTAGGGCAGGGGTCTCAGTCCCTACGAATTTTGAAAGGTTATGTAGGTCCTTCACAGGTACCAAGGGTTTGATATCTGCAATTTGCTCTTTGTTATCTGATCCGGATGAAGGCCGGGGCGGACGGCTCAAATATATGTCGAGGTGGGAGAGGAGTCTGGGGAGGAGGATATCAGATCAGGATTGGTCGTATATTTGGAGCAATGCTGCCAAATCCTCCATTTGCACTTTGTACAAGGAAAATATATATAAAATCCTGACTCTGTGGTGTTATACCCCAGAGGTACTCCACAGAATGGACTCTTCTATCCCCTCGACATGTTGGAGGTGTGGGAGTGGAGTGGGCTCGATTTATCACATCTTTTGGACGTGTCCGGGGATTAGACCTTTTTGGAGTCGGGTAAAAACTTTAATAGATAATGTTCTACAAGCTGATATCCCGTTAGATCCGCTGGTTTTCCTCTTGGGTACTAGAGTCAGAGGGCTGAATAAAATGTCGTCCAGACTTTTCCTCCACATGACCACCGTGGCTAGGTGTTTTATAGCTAAAAACTGGAAGCAGACTTCTACCCCATCCCTTATGAATCTTAGGAATAGGATTCTCGATGTTAAACGTATGGAACATCTGACGGCGTTGATGAACGACTCAGTGAACAAATATTTGAAGGTTTGGTCTCTATGGGAGTTATATGATGCAGCCAACGAGAGTATATCTTCTTGAGGCTGGTCTCAGGGGACGAACGATACCCCTTGATTTCTTTCCCAACCCTTTCCCTTCCTCCCCAGTCTGTCTTGTCTGTGTCTGATAAGTTTGTTTCTTCCTGTGTTATGATAACTGTATTGATTAAAATGTATTAGTTGTAAGGGCGTAACTGATTCACGAACACTTGTTATTTCTGGACTTTTGGAGAGGATCCTCTCTCGCGAGACCTGCCCGCTTTGTGGGGTGCAGGACTCCAGTCTACGTGGGAGACTTCCTTTATTTTTTCATGAATATCCTCATCCGAGATGACAATTTCATTTAATATTATATTCTATATGCCTGACATATGTGAAATAGGCTTATAATTTCTCTGTTATTTGTAAATTGTGAAGCCTTTACTACAGAGTTTGTCTGTATTTTGTTTATTTCTTGCCAAAAACAAATAAAAATCTATAGTTCAAAAAAAAAAAATTCTCGTCACGTGGATACCCAAATCAGTTACTACGGGATCAAAGAAAAAAAGCTGAAAAGAAAAATAGCTTGGAATTTTTTTCTGAAAAGAAATCTATTAAATCTTTGGAAGGAATTCTGCTTGTAACTACGTTTAATGAACAGAGTACTGCAGTGTCCAAAATAATCAAAAAACTTTGGGGGATGTTGGGTACATGTCTTCCAAATGTAAAGGAATTTAGAGAACCCCCATTATTCTCCTATAGACGTTGCAAAAGTTTGGGGGACAGGCTGATGCATTCAGACATTGGGAGCTTCAAACAAGATGGACAGAAATATCTAACTGGGTCTAAACGCAAAGGTTGCTATCCATGTCTTGCATGTATCAATTGTAGCTTGATGATAAAGGGGTCAGTGTTTGTAAATCCAAAAACATTTGAAATTAGGAATTTGTTGACATGCGCATCGGAATTTGTAATTTATCTCTTAGGGCCCCTTTACACACGGCTACATTTGTAGCTTGTCACCAGGTAACTTACTGGTTGCAGTGAAATCATGGATACATTATTCCATTTGTACACAGCAACAAGATAGAACCATGTATCCATGATTTCACTGCAACCAGTAAGTTACCTGGTGACAAGCTACAAATGTAGCCGTGTGTAAAGGTACCCTTAGAGTGTTCGTGTCACCTATGGTATATATATACACTAGATGGTGGCCCGACTCTAACGCATCGGGTATTCTAGTATGTATGTAGTTGACATACTGTGACTGACAGAACTTGTTCAGTCAACATGAGTGAACTACATATATATACAGTTGTGGCCAAAAGTATTGACACCCCTGCAATTCTGTCAGATAATACTCAGTTTCTTCCTGAAAATGATTGCAATCACAAATTCTTTGGTATTATTATCTTCATTTAATTTGTCTTCAATGAAAAAACACAAGAGAGAATGAAGCAAAAAGCAAAACATTGATCATTTCACACAAAACTCCAAAAATGGGCCAGACAAAAGTATTGGCACCCTCAGCCTAATACTTGGTTGCACAACCTTTAGCCAAAATAACTGATATCAACCGCTTCCGGTAACCATCAATGAGTTTCTTACAATGCTCTGCTGGAATTTTAGACCATTCTTCTTTGGCAAACTGCTCCAGGTCCCTGATCTACTTTTCAGGTCTTTGGAGATGGACTTGTAGCCTTGAGATTGCTCATGCTTCCTCACAATTTGGTTTCTCAAGTCCTCAGACAGTTCTTTGGTCTTCTTTCTTTTCTCCATGCTCAATGTGGTACACACAAGGACACAGGACAGAGGTTGAGTCAACTTTAATTCATGTCAACTGGCTGCAAGTCGGATTTAGTTATTTCCAACACCTGTTAGGTGCCACAGGTAAGTTACAGGTGCTGTTAATTACACAAATTAGAGAAGCATCACATGATTTTTCTAACAGTGCCAATACTTTTGTCCACCCCCTTTTTTATGTTTGGTGTGGAATTATATCCAATTTGGCTTTAGGACAATTCTTTTTGTGTTTTTTTCAATGAATACAAATGTAATGAAGATAATAATACCAAAGAATTTGAGATTGCAATTATTTTCAGGAAGAAACTGAGTATTATCTGACAGAATTGCAGGGGTGTCAATACTTTTGGCCACAACTGTATATAGCAGCGCTATGGTATATGGTGGTACATTACAGTACATGTATAGCAGCACTATAATATATGGCGGTAGATTCCAGTACATGTATAGCAGAGCTATGGTATATGGCGGTACATTACAGTACATGTATAGCAGCGCTATGGTATTTTACAGTACATTACAGTACATGTATAGCAGCGTTATAGTATATGGCGGTACATTACAGTACATGTATAGCAGCACTATAGTATATGGCGGTACATTACAGTACATGTATAGCAGCGCTATGGTATATGGCAGTACATTACAGTACATGTATAGCAGCACTATAGTATATGGTGGTACATTACAGTACATGTATAGCAGCGTTATAGTAAATGGCAGTACATTACAGCACATGTATAGCAGCACTATAGTATATGGTGGTACATTACAGTACCTGTATAGCAGCGCTATGGTATATGGCGGTACATTACAGTACATGTATAGCAGCACTATAGTATATGGCGGTACATTCCAGTACATGTATAGCAGCATTATAGTAAATGGCAGTACATTACAGCACATGTATAGCAGCACTATAGTATATGGCGGTACATTACAGTACATGTATAGCAGCGCTATGGTATATGGCAGTACATTATAGTACATGTATAGAAGCACTATGGTATATGGGGATACTCCGCTCCCCGCAGCCCCCCGCTCCTCCTGGCCACCGCTCCTCCACAGTAAAAGTAAAAATTAAAAAATCCTCAGTGAGGAAACTCACCTGTCCGCCAGCTCGCTCCACCTCTGTCTTCTAGGTCCTACAAGCCTTTAGGACCTGTCGTTGCCTGGGAAACCGATCAGCTGATCGGTCACAAGACCGCTAACTGCTGGGGGGCAGGATGGAGCAAGGGGGCAGGATGGTGATGGGGGGAGGGCAGGATAGAGCCGAGGGAGCAGGATGGAGCCGGAGGGGGGGCAGGATGGATGCGGGCGGGGCAGGATGGATGTGGTCGGGGGCAGGATGGATGAGGGGGAGCAGGATGGATACGGGGGGGCAGGATGGAGTCGGGGGGGGCAGGATGGAGCCGGCAGGACATGAAGCCAGAGGGGCAGGATGGAGCCAGAGGGCCGGATGGTGGCGGGGGGCAGGATGGAGCCGTCAGGGCAGGATGGTGGCGGGGGGGGGCAGGATGGCAGGATGGTGGCGGGGGGGCAGGATGGTGGCGGGGGGAGCAGGATGGAGCAAGCGGGGCAGGATGGACCCGGGGGAGCAGGATGGATGCAGGGGGGCAGGATGGATGCGGGGGGGGGAAGGATGGATGCGGGGGGGGCAGGATGGATGCGGGGGGGGGAAATGGATGCGGGGGCAGGATGGATATGGAGGGGGCAGGATGGAGCGAGCGGGGCAGGACGGAGCGAGCGGGGCAGGATGGAGCGAGTGAGCGGGGCAGGATGGAGTCGGGGGGGCAGGATGGAGCCGGGGGGGGCAGGATGGAGCCGAGGGGGCAGGATAGAGCCAAGGGGGGGGGGGCAGGACGGAGCCGTGGGGGGTAGGATGGCTAAAGGGGGGCAGGGTGGAGCCAGGGGGCAGGATGGAGCCGAGGGGGGGAGCAGGTTGGAGCTGGGAAGCAGGATGGATGCAGGGAGGGGCAGGATGGAGCCGGGGGGCAGGATGGCTGCTGGGGTGGGCAGGATGGCTACAGGGTGGGCAGGATGGCTGCACGGGGGGGGGCAGGATGGCTGCGTGGGGGGACAGGATGGCTGCGCGGGGGGGTAGTGTGGTTGCGGGGTGGGCAGAATGGAGTGAGTGGGGCATGATGGAGCGAGCAGGGCAGGATGGAGCGAGCAGGACAGGATGGAGCCGGGGGGGGCAGGATGGAGTCGGGGGGGGCAGGATGGAGCTGGGGGGGAGCAGGATGGAGCTGGGGGGGGAGCAGGATGGAGCTAGGGGGGGAGCAGGATGGAGCCGGGGGGCAGGATGGAGCCGAGGGGGGGGAGCAGGATGGAGCTGGGGGGCAGGATGGATGTGGGGGGGCAGGATGGCTTCAGGGGGGGGCAGAAACCCTGCGGGGGGGGCAGGATCCCCCTCACTCCCCTCTGTTCTCACCCATCTTCTCCAGCGTCGCACTGTGTGTTTACAGCGGTCATGTGACAGGGCGGGCTGTGTGACGCTCAGCTGTACAGGGAAAAGACGGGTGAGAACAGCGGGAGGTGAGGGGGGAGGCGAGGAGGGAGAGGCGAGGAGGTGAGGGGGGAGGCGAGGAAGGAGGCAGCGGGTACCGGTGCCGGGGGTCGCCGCATGTAGCCTGGTGATAGCAACGCCTATGAGTCGCTGTCTCCAGGTTACATCTACTGTATAATCTTCTAATATTGAATGTGCGCGGCTTTTTGCATATGCGGCGCTCATTGGTTGCCGCAGCCGGCGGCAGCCAATGAGCGCTGGCGTGTGATTTCGGCGTTAGAAAGACACGATTAGGAGATTATATAGTAGATACGTATGTATTAAGTCACAATTAATAGATGGATACCAGCAAAATAGTAATCTAGCCGAGGAGGGGAGACACATAAAGCAGGCAGGACTGAGAGGGCTGGAGGTGGCACAGACAGGTCTGGAGACGGGGAGGACACCAGGGAGCAGCGTGAACTCATTACTGAGTAAGTCCCTCCGGACTCGTTAGCTGTACACTTTCTAAAGTGTTTTATACAACTTACTGGGGGGCTAGAGACATGGGGGACCCCTTCCCTGAATGCAGTAGACATGGGGTGCTTTCACCTTGGAAAGCACCAGGCGGGTGACAGGTCGTCTTTAATCCTAGAATGCGTGACATCTGAAATAATACACTTTCACATAATGCGGGCCTTTTAGACTCTTGCGCAAATCATATGGAGGAGCTCAAATAAATAACTTTTACAAATTTACTTCAAAATTGCAAAATAAGATATAAAAAATGCACAACACTGTAATTATAATTGTTTGCAGAAAACACCAAAAAAGTAAGTACATGGGCCTAAAAGGCCCGCATTCTGTGTGATGAATCCATTTTTTTTTTCAAATTTTAAACAAACATATGAAAAATACACAAACAAGATTAAATGTTGAAGTAAACTAGCTGCAGCTACATTTCTTTTCGAACTTACCCTTTTCAATTTTATTGATCTTCTGCACAATTTATGTGGCGCCCCACTGGTCAGGTGTCACAAGTGGGGTACTGCACCCAAAGATGAGCGTGTGGTTATCCCTGTCACAAGTAGAATGCAGAACACTGTGGAAGGATCTGATCCCAAAACACACCCACCTAGACACCGGGGGGAGGTCCCAGAGTTAGAGAGTGTGGAAAATTGTGAGAGGAGCAAGGTGGAACGCACGGGGAGTCTTCAGGAGTGTCTTCCCCGAGGAAAGATGGAGAACGGGAGCTTACCCGAGAGAGAAAGGGGGCTTCAAAAGAGGGCTAGAGAGAGAAGTAGCCCAGACAGAAAGGTCCTGACTTGTTCACCCGGAGTGCACGGGTCTGACAACAGGACGTACTACTACTCGCAAAGCAGGCACCAAGGAGAGAGAGAAGGGACAGGACAAGGGTAGATCCAAGAAGGTACCACCAGAGACTTCCACAGATTCTGCATTCTGCTGCGACTACCCGGACGGCCGTCCTGCTGGAGTACTGTGAACTGTATCACCATCTTGTTTTTTTTTTTGGTAAATTAGATTTTATTAGCAAGAAAAATCAATGGCAGCATTGAAATAGAATATCATTAACACAATAACATTTTTGAAATTGCTCAAGAAACACATAATCCACTGTCATCAAACAATAGCATTGAGCAGTATATAAAAGCTAGGTAGAAGTCTAATAGACCCGCGTAATAACTAACAAGAAATCAAGATATTCTTGTACCAAAAAAGGAGTCTTAACCAAGACAACTGTAAAGGAAAGAAAAGGAAGACAGAAAAAGAAAGATAGGAAATAAGATATAGGCCATAGAGAATGGACAATATAAAGCAGACCTTGTATGACATATGTTATAAGTAGATATATAATCTTCTAAATATGCTCTACATGTGGTTTACATATTTTCGCGAGCCCCTGTGAGCCACACCCGCATCTCCGTGGTCTCACGACACAGTATCCATGGGGACCAGATTTTGCAATGTCTAGAAATGGAATGAGGATCAAGTATTGAGAAGTTGATTACCGTATAACACGTGTATAAGCCGACCCGTGTATAAGCCGACCCCCCTACTTTTGCCCCCAAAACCTGGGAAAATCTATTGACTTGTGCATAAGACGAGGGTGGACCCCAGCACAGGTATACAGCCCCCAGCAGTGTGGTATACAGCAGCCCCAGAGGTATATAGAGCAGCCCAGTGGTAGTATACAGCAGCAGCCCCAGTGGTATATACAGCCCCAGTGGTAGTATACACGCAGCCCCAGTAGTATATACAGCCCCAGTGGTAGTATACACGTAGCCCCAGTAGTATATACAGCCCCAGTAGTATATACAGCCCCAGTGGTAGTTGACACGCAGCCCCAGTAGTATATACAGCCCCAGTGGTATATACAGCCCCAGTGGTAGTATCCAGCAGCCCCAGTAGTATATACAGCCCCAGTGGTAGTATACAGGCAGCCCCAGTAGTATATACAGCCCCAGTGGTAGTATACAGGCAGCCCCAGTAGTATATACAGCCCCAGTGGTAGTATACAGGCAGCCCCAGTAGTATATACAGCCCCAGTGGTAGTATACAGGCAGCCCCAGTAGTATATACAGCCCCAGTGGTAGTATACAGGCAGCCCCAGTAGTATATACAGCCCCAGTGGTATATATAGCAGCCCCAGTGGTAGTATACAGCATCCCCAGTAATGCAGGGCCCCCCCAGCCTTGCTCCGGTCACCTGTAAAGCAAATTATACTTATCACTGTCCCGCTGTCCGCGCCCGCCACTGCCGACATCCGCGATCCTCCATCTTCATGCGTCTTCTTCCTGTTTCCTGTGTTCGGCGCCGGTAATGACGTCATTGTCTGCGACGAACACAGGAAACAGGAAGAAGACGCATGAAGATGGAGGATCGCGGATGTCAGCAGCGGCAGGCGCGGACAGCGGGACAGTGATAAGTATAATTTGCTTTACAGGTGACCGGAGCAAGGCTGGGGGGGGCCCTGCATTACTGGGGATGCTGGGGCTGCTGTGGGGCTGTATGGCTGCCGTCACTGACTCGCGTATAAGCCGAGGGGGTACTTTTCAGCCCAATTTTTGGGCTGAAAAACTCGGCTTATACGCGAGTATATACGGTAATTCTTCTAATCTACACACCTTATTCAGCTCAACAACCAAGTCATGATGCGAGGGACACACTGTTTGTTTCCAATAAATCGAGATTAAGTGTCTCGCAGCTGTTAGGAAATGCCTCAATAATCCTTTTTTGAATTTCGAAAGGGACATATGCGAACAATTCAGCAGGGCCAATTCCGGGGTCAATGTAATGTTTTCTGACGTGACACTCTGATACAGGTCTGCTAACCCGACCCAGAACACACTAATGAGTGGACAACTCCACCAAGTATGAATATAGGAACCCATCTCCCCACAGCTCCTCCAGCACATAGGCGATGAGTCTGGGTAGATTCTATTTAGGTCCGCCGGACACCTGTACCATCTCGCCACCACCCTATAGTTACGATCCTGAGCATCTGCCGAGATAGAGGCTTTATTGGAGAAGATATATATGTTCTCCCATTTGTTGGGGGCGAATGACCTATTCAAGTCTACCTCCCACCTGCGCACAAAGGAAAGGTTTTGTGTTGAGCTCTCAATCTCAGAGCCACAGAACCACTTATATAAGACTGAAACCGCATGCTCCATAGGTTCCCCTCCCCTGCATCTCTGCTCGAACATGGTTAATGGACGGAACACTGAGTCTTGCTTAAGGGATTTGATATAACTCACTAATCTGGCATACATTAACCAGGAATCAGCTGGAGGTACTTCTCTCGGGAACAGGGCAGAAAGAGCTTTAACACCAGTAGGTGACAAGTATTGAGATATTGTAGGATAAGAGTCTCTCAGGATGTTCAAAAAGAGAACCCTTTCCTCCTCCACCGGGAAGCGAGGATTCCCATAAATAGGCGTCAGGGGACCCGGCCAGGACGTCAGCTGTAGGTGTGGATTACGGCTGTAAAGAAAAAGGTGTAATTGGGAGGTGACAAACGGGGTATCTCGGGGTGTGTTTAATCCCTCCCACCACACCAGGGCCTGAGGAGAGCTGACCACTAACAGAGATTCGGCCTCCACCCACCTCTTCTTGTCTTTGAGCCTAAACAGATCTAGTATGCATCCCCACAGAGTGGCAGAGTGATAAGTTAGAAAATCTAGCAACCCTAGACCCCCTTTTTATTGGTCTACACAAAGTGCGAAAGGAAATCCTTGGCCGTTTATGAGACCATATAAATTTCAACAGTTTAGATTTTAATCTGGAAAAAAAGGCAGCGGGGAGCATGAGAGGAATCGTCTGGAAATGGTATAATATGCAAGGAAGGAGGTTCATCCCCACTGCGTGAAACCTCCCTAGCCACGAAAGGGGCAATTTATTCCATTTAACCAAATCCATTTTCACACAAGTCATCATTGGAGGAAGTTAACTTTATAAAGATCGGCGGGATCACGAGTTAATTTAATACCCAGATAAGGCAGGGACTCTCCGGACCATTTAAATCAAAAATCTTCCTTCAAAAGCTGGGATACCAAATGAGGAAGCGAAACGTTTAACAACTGTGACTTGGACATATAAATTTTTAAATTGCTCAAAAAGCCATATTTGCCTAGCTCTGACATGATGTTCGGGATGCTGATCAGGGGATTGGTGATATATAGGAGGAGATCGTCAGCAAAGAGAGCTACCTTGTGCTCTCTCGCTCCCCCCCCCACTCCCTGTATAGAGGGGTTGCCCCTGAGTGAGGAGGCCAACGACTCCATACAGATAATGTATAGAAAGGGAGACAATGGACAGCCCTGTCTTGTACCGTTCTTGATTGTAAAAGGGTCCGACAGGGAGCCATTGATTCGAATACGGGCTGTAGGGTTGTTATAAAGAGCATTTATACAGTGTAAGGTAGATTCTGATAGGCCTAGATAAGGTAGAGACTCCATCATAAACACCAAGTGTACCCTGTCGATTGCCTTCTCTGCGTCCAATGACAGGATACACATGGGTATACCACATCTCCTGGCTCCATCTATCAAGGCAATGGATCTGATGGTATTATCCCTTGCCTCCCGCCCAGGGACAAATCCCACCTGATCAGCATTTATCAAGTCCGGGAGGTAAAGTTTAAGTCAATTTTCTAACAATTTAGAATAAACCTTAATGTCTATGTTGATCAGGGATATAGGGTGGTAGTTCCCATAAAGAGAGGCATCTTTATCTGGCTTTGGAATGAGTACATCATGCGCCATCAGCGCCTGCGGAGGGAAGGATTTGCCACCTGCCACTTCATTGCAGACCTCCAGAAATTTAGGGGCTAACGACTTCTGAAACCTCTTGTAGAAGCTAACAGAAAAACCATCAGGACCCGGGCATTTACCCACATTCATGGATTGAATACAGTCCTCATCACCATCTTGTTCAGTTTCTTCGCAAGTAAAGTACCTGGAAGAGTGACATGCCTCTGTGTTTCTGTCCTGCTTCATTGACTTTCTCAACGGTCTGCACCGTCCTGGCATCAGGTAACACTGCCCGGAGGCTTAGCTCTACCTGTAGGGAGCTGCTCCACCCTAGCCGTAATACCACCACCCTCCGGAGGACTGTGGCAGCGCCGGTGTCTAGTCACCAGGTACTACAGGTGGTGTCACGAGACAAAGACTTTCATCCCTTTTAAATACCAAAAACATTCTCCCTTCTTTCAGGGCTGTCCCTCGGGGCCAAAGATCTGGGCAGGCCATGTGCGACATTGCCCATTTAGAGAGAAAGAGACCCAGACATCCGAGTTTCCATACCCTGGGGTACTACAGATCCCTTCTGGCGCTGTGAACAGGATCATATGCCCGATGCAATCAGGTGCCTTTGGAGCTTGAATTTTTTTATTTAAAAGAACTTTCACCGGCGCTGTACTGCACCGAGAACTGGTTCTCGCCATTTTACCGGGAACCCCAAGATGGTGATTTGACTATGTAAAAGATCATGTGCAGACCCGGGGGTGTGCCTCAGCCCCTTGACGAAGGAGGGCCTAGACGAAGGCGCGAAAATGTTTGGCAACCCCTATAGCCATCAATCAATCAAGGGGGCGGCCCAACGGAAGTGGCCCCTGGAAAGCCATTACATGCCCATAAAAGGATAGCCGGAAGAGAAGGACACAATAGAAAGTATGACATATCTGGCAACATGGCAACCAGGTGGGCGGACATTCTCCAACAGGTGGAACAGGAGGCCCGTGCTGCCCGCAGCAATTCAGAAGCCCCGTCCCTGCTGACGGATGAGGGCGATGGCGAATTCTGGATAGTTGCATTCCGGGACAGCCGATTATCCGAGATGCTAGATGCCATCCGAAATGCAGGGGTCGAGCCGTGGATAGAAGAGGGAGAGAGGCCGCAGCCACTGCACAGGCTGTAACAGATCTCTTGGTCGCCATCCCACCTGTTTAGACTCAAGAGGCAGGAGTCCAAATTGACTTCCCAGAGGACCTGCCCGCTGCTCCCGCTAACACCTCGGCGGTAGAGACCCGAGCCCTGGAGGAAAAACTGGATGTCGTTGTGGAGGCGGTTGATGACGGCCTGATAACATCACCAACATAGCCAAGGATGACTCCGCGGAGGACGAGGAGGAGTTGTTTTACCGTCCCGGAGCTGCTGGAGATCGTACCCAGGAGCTAGCATGGTGGACCAACCAGAGGAGGCTACCTGTTGCTGTTCCAGCCTGCGTCGCAGATGTTACCGCCGTTCTGGAGACCCCGTTACACCATATTTCACCACCGGAGTATACCCCACCGGCTAGAGAGTCTGACCACGAGGCCCGGCAAAGACATCGAGAGGAGTACTACCAACGGAAGATTGAAAGCCGTAGGGTAAGGGAGGAAGCCCGCAGACACCCCCCACTGCCATTGGAACAGCGGAAGACTGGCACAATAGTGTCATTTAAGTACGTGGATGGCTGGGGATTCATACGCAAGCCAGAACTGCGTGATGAAATCTTTGTGGTGCGTAGAGACATTGAGTCACACATGCGTCGTGGTCACCCGGACCGGGATGTGTACCGCGGAGACGAGGTAACTTATGAAAGACATGCCGGGCCACTTGGGTGGTTTGCTATTCGTGCGTCGCGCCATTAGTTACCTGTTATCAACACAGACTTGAGATGTGAATTGTTTCTTTTGCTGCAGTGTGAACTTTTTGTTTTTCTTTTCCCTTGCGTTAAAGAAGTGTGTGAAATTCCCTGATTTAAGTGGAGACTCATAGACTTCCATAAGAACTCTTCACTCCCATGAGTGTATAATGTTGCTTGAGCCTGGACTATTAACCCGCCTTAGCTAGAGACTCTCATGTGATATCATGTAGTCATTTGAAGCGGCCCGGCAGTGATAAATCGCACTGGACTGTGATGGACAATGATTACCGTCGGGCCCGCACAGTTACCAGTCCCCGTGTGGCCGATGAAAAGTTAGATAATGTTATTGTTGTTTAAAGTGAATTGTGTATAAAGAAATATACTATGAACCGGAGAGTAAAATCTTGGCCAAAAGGTGAACCGAGGACCCCGATGTCTGTAGTACTAGCTAGCTTTCGTATTGGTTAGTAACGTGAAAAAGAACCAAGCCTCCCATAAAGGGAAGAAGAATGCTTGTTTGTAAACATGTTACCTGTTGTTGTTTAAAAACTTTTACTCTTCTGATAAACCCTGTAACACCATACTCGCGGACGAGTATATTCCATCAAGAGGGAATGTGGCGCCCCACTGGTCAGGCGTTACAAGTGGGGTACTGCACCCAAAGATGAGCGTGTGGTTATCTCTGTCGCGAGTAGAATGCAGAACACTGTGGAAGGATCTGATCCCAACACACCCACCTAGACACTGGGGGGAGGTCCCAGAGTTAGACAGTGTGGAAACGTGTGAGAGGAGCAAGGTGGAACGCACAGGGAGTCTTCAGGAGTGTCTTCCCCAAGGAAAGATGGAGAACAGGAGCTTACCCGAGAGAGAAAAGGGGCTTCAAAAGAGGGCTAGAGAGAGAAGTAGATCAGACAGAAAAGTCCTGACTTGTTCACACGGAGTGCACGGGTCTGACAACGCGTTCACCCTCCGACCGTACTCGTCCCGGCTCTGAGGACATCCTCAGGGTGTTTATCCCCTGGGACATACTACTGCTCGCAAAGCAGGCACCAAGGAGAGAGAGAAGGGACAAGACAAGGGTAGATCCAAGAAGGTAGCGCCAGAGACTTCCACAGATTCTGTATTCTGCTGCAACTACCCGGCCGGTCATCCTGCTGGAGTACTGTGAACTGCATCACCATCTTGGTCAGTTTCTTTGCAAGTAAAGTACCTGGAAGAGTGAATTGCCTCTGTGTTTCTGTCCTGCTTCATTGCCGTCTAAATGGTCTGCATCGTCCTGGCAACAGGTAACACTGCCCCAGAGGCTTAGCTCTACCTGTAGGGAGCTGCTCCACCCTAGCCACAATACCACCACCCTCCAGAAGACTGTGGCGGCGCTGGTGTCTAGTCACCAATTACTACAGGTGGCGTCACAAGACAAAGACTTTGGAGAAAAAGAGGCCCAGACATCTGAGTTCCCATACCCTGGAGTGCTACATTTACATGTTATCTTTTCTGAAGAATGTTCTTTAGGGTGGAGGCACACAGACGTGAGCCTCGCGCAAGTGCAATGCGAGAAAAACTCACATTGCATTCAGACCAGTATCAGTAAATGATGCTGGTCATATTAGTGCGTTTTCAACACACTTAACTCGCATTGCAAGTGAAATGCGAGTTCAATCGCAGCATGCTACCATTGAACGCGATTTCCCCGCTCAAGTGCCCATTGTAAGTATATGGGTGCAAGAAAATCTCGCACCCATACAGCACACTATGCGATAGTCACACGTGTGTGCTATCTTACAATGTCGGCAAACACCGTTGCTGTCAAAGCAGCGGTGTTTGAAATTGCCAGAACAGTAACCTATCAGCTTTCACCGCTGTGACAGCAGCAGTGAAAGCAGATTGGTTAAATCGGCCAGTAAATGCTGTCCATGGTGCTGAATATAAAAGCACGTACTTTTAAACAGCAGCAGTGTTCAAATTTGCTGGTAAATGCTGTCCATGGTGCTGAAGTTTTATTGGCTGGATTTCTCCGGCTGATAAAACTTCAGCACCATGGACAGCATTTACCAGCAAATTCAAACACCACTGCTATTTGACAGTCAGTGCTTTCCATAGTGGTGAAGTTTTATCTTAAGCACCATGGACAGCATTTACCTGCCGATTTAACCAATCGGCTTTCATCGCTGCTGTTTCAGCAGTGAAAGCTGATTGAAATTGCCGGGTTGCCGACACAGTAACCTAACACCAGCGTTTGAATTTGCTGGTAAATGCTGTCGGCAGGGCTGAAGTCAGCCACTGACTCGCACCACACGCTAACTCTCGCACCTCACTCACACCACACTGTCATGCATAGAGCCATGCACACACACCCATACGCACCACACTCATTCAAAAAACGCCCAGCACTTGCATGACTGTCATGCATCAAAAACGCTCTGTTTTTGATGCATAACCATGTGCCTCCACCCTTACAGACATTCTCCACAAATGATTCTGTAACGTTCAGTTTTCCTGTCTATGTTCATTGGACAAATAATACAACACTTTAGTTTTCTTTCCAAACTTCAAACAATTTTTATTAACATTTAATTAGCAAAATGAAAAGAACAAAGATAATATAATAAAATAGAGTAGTCAAAAATAAATTGATGCAAATGAAACAAAACAATATAAAATAAAATTACAAATAATACAAACTATATACAAAAACATACAGGAATCCAAAAAATGAAATACATTAAATGTATAATTAAACCAACCTATTTAATAACCCATCAACAACATCTCATACATTGAACACTAATATCTAACAATCTGTACCAAGATTAAGCTATCGAGTATGAATTCCAAGAATTCCATTTAGCTGTTGTGTATCTATGTAATAGATTGTGCCTAGAGGAAAAAGAGTTCACAAGCCTTATGATTTTCAAGTTTAAGTATAGTTTCTTGAGCCTGCGGAGGGAACACATCCCTCCAGTGCAAAGCTATGGCAGAATTTGTATTAAAAAAAGAATATTAATTATAATATTCCTATGATGACTAGGAACATCCTCTATCCCCAACAAAACAAGAATCAGTTGAGGAGAAAAATGAAGATTTACTCCAGTTACATTACAAATGAGCTAAAGAATTTGTTTCCAGAACTTCCTAAGATATTTACAACCCCAGAAGATATGAGCTAAGGTCCCCACATTGCCACATTCCCTCCAACAAAGTGAAGAAATATTAACATGTATCATGTGAAGTCTAAGTGGAGTGAGATACCATCTAGAGTGTAATTTGTAAAAAGTCTCAAGTAAAGAAACACATGGAACAGCCTTAGGCGGCCGTCACACGCTCCGATCTACATAACGATGTCGTTAACGATATCAATTTTGCACATCGTCCGTACGATGTGTAGGATCGTCCACCGGCACGTCACACTGCTAGACATCGCTAAACCAACTGAACGATCTCTGGATCCGCGATCGTGCGGACGACCTACAGATCAGATATACATATCGTTCGAAACGCCGTCACACACAAGGCTCGTGCAAGACTCGGTGGTAAATGTGGGCGTGCCTGTTGGTCAATTTGAGCACATAGGCGTGCTACAAGCTTTACAATCCGCGCCCCTCTCTCCATCATTGGTGGCCACTACTGTATCCCCATTGGTCAGACGTTCTTGCAAACATGGTGCCATCATTTACCGAATGTCCTGTGATGTGCATCTGAATGCACAAGTGTAAACACAGAGTGCTATACCAAAAATCTTACATGCCACTACCGAAAGGTAGAAAGCGCCATCCCCCTTCTGCGCCGTGCACAATCCGAACACTTCTGCGGCACCTACGGGCCAAGAACACGGGGACGTGGCGTAATGCCACGTTGTGTACTGCGTAACGCAAGATCGTTTGGGGGTATGAGAGTGTGCCCCATTGTACCTGTATTACTATTTGTGATCTGTCATCGTTTGTCACCGTTTGTGGTCGTCGTCTTCGACCACTTGTCTATGTCAACCCTCTAAATTGTAAAGCGCTATGTATCCTTATAGCGCTATATAAATACTTATTAATAATAATTAATAATAATATTGGGCCCATACCAACACTTGAGTTTTTGAGCTTGCCGCCCTTGTGTGTGCCCGTAAATTTCAAGAAACAATGCATGATCAGCCAAACGGCGCCTAGGTGTAGTAGTGCTGAAGTGACAGCTCATCCAAAATGGCGCCCTGTGAAGAAACAACCAATCGTAATGCAGGAGCTTCCAAGAATAATAGCTGATGTGGCGCCAGCCAATAGGAATGCATGAGGGTTAACGAATCACAAATGAGGAGGTGTGACACAAGTGAATACCCGGCACGCCTACGTGTTAGATTTCGGCATCGCTCAATTCACAGCTTTCAAACGATATCGTTCATTTAGACACGTCAATTGTGCTGATCCAATGAGCCGATATTGTAGGATATGAGGTCCGGATCTCATATCTCGATCCAACGATCTGATAATTTCTCGTTGGTTGTGTCGTTCCGTCACACGCACAGACATCGTTCGAGCGATGTCTAATCTGGCGCGTACAACCGATATCTAGCCATATATCGTTGCGTGTGACGGCCGCCTTATAGACATATCCAATGATTTTCCTTAGCTGTTCATTAGATGTCTCAATATGTAACTCCCTCTCCCATGACTCAACTTGTGTTGACTTTTTTGTATTCTTTCCCCTGGCTCTGGAATTGCCTACAAAGATATGCCACACCGTTTCATAGCTTCTCTTGTTTGCTTTGGCAAGTATTTTATATTGCGCCGCTGCATCATTTGAGGCATTACAAGTTCATGGCAAAGGTCCTCCTAGGATGGAAATTGGGATGAGTTTCAGTATAAATAATGTAAGAATTAAGAGCTAATACATCAAGCATATTTCAAAAAAAGACTACAGGCCCCTGTTTTGTTTGCCTCTTGCATGAATATTCTCCAACCATTTAATCTGTCTTGTCCACACCTCCTTTAGTTTTATTTACAGTGCAGTTTGATTTCTGGTTTCTGTTTCTTGTCATTGCTGTCAATACTGGAATCATGATGCATGATATTGAGTAATATAACAGATTTTTCCTTCTTCGCTTTGTAAGACACCATTGTTGCTTTGTTGCTGAAACCAAAGACAGTATCATAAAGTGCTCGCTGTGGAATGTGCTCCATCACCGGAGGAATATCTCGTCAATTTGGCTTCATAATACCAATGATTGTAAGAGCTTTTTAAACCAAAAAATTGCCCAGGTCAACATTAGTAAAGTAATTGTCCATTTTTCATGTTTCTACCAGAATTGTAAATTGGTAGATCAATTTTTCTTACCCTATAAGAACCTAGGTCTTTCTGCAATGGAGCACCAACTTCTTTGCCACAGGAGATAAGCCCAATAATCCCATTTGCAGAATCATACATCCAGAATATTTTTATTCCATACTTGGCTGGTTTACTAGGCATATATTGAATGAACTTGCAACGTCCTCTGAAGGCTACAAGTAGCCAATCAAGTGTTACATTAGCACTAGGATTGTAGAGCTTAGTACAATTCTTGATAAAAATATTCCAGATATAACAGATAGGTGCTAATTGATCCATTTGCAACCTTGCAGGACAAGTTTGCTTATCATGGACTTGATAGTTTCTCCGAACTTCCTCATATCTATCCACTGACATTGTAGTGTGGATCAGAAAGACGGTCCAGAAATAATTCTATGATAGGAACATCATAAGATATTTTTCACCCTGCCAGAAGTGTTAGTCCAATATAAGTATACAACTCCTTTTTTGAGATATTTTTCCATTTTCTTTTCCAAAAGCAATACATTTTCCTTCTATGTTTGTACATAAAAGCACCTCAACTGCAATATCTTTAGAAAAAAAGTACAGAAGACATCTTTAGGGGACAAGTATCGGGAACTTCCCACAGCTCCTTGAGCTTCTCTCACAATATTATGTATTGGGGTACATCCAAGTACTGAAGGAGTACTGTCCCAAAATACATTAGTTTTGGATGTTCTATTTATCAATTCCTCTGGATCCTCTTCTAGATCATCAGAAGAATCACTGGACGAGGAAGCAGAGTGATTAGCTGGTGGCGGGTACTCTTCATCAGACAAAGAAAATTCACTTTCACCATCACTTTCAAACATGGTTGCTCAATCTCTAGGTCAGTCAATCTCTTGGAAGAAGACTGTGCCATTGTTGACTTAGTTGGAGACAAAAGTGAAGAAGAAGGACAGGGCGCTCCTAGAATAACACCCGGTGGTCAAGTGGAGTATGCTAAGGATGGTTACACTAACCTGGTATGGTTGTGCAGCCTGCATTATCACAGTGAAAAGTCTACAGTGTCTAATGTGCACCACACATGGTCCTTGCTTCCAGGTCCAGATGATGGCGGATCAACTGAGCAATCATGTGAGCATGATGTCACCAAAGGTCTTTTCACCCCAGGTCCTGTTTGTAGTAAGCCCAAAGATTCTGTACTGTGCCAATCGCTAGCCCACAGGGAGATAATGTGATATGGAAACAGTAAAAGCGGTTAGAATGGGCACGCAGAATCAAAGGAACGGGGCACATGTTTAAAGATAAGAGTCTTCTTTATTGGTCACAACACGTTGTGATTAAGAGATGAAGAGACCATTAAAGAAGACTCTTATATTTAAACCTGTGCCCCCTGCCTTTGATTCTGAGCACCCGATGTAATCGCTTTTACTGTTTCCATATTGTTGACTTAGATGTCAGCAAACTAAAAGGAAAAACATGGAATACAATCAGGGTTATCCCCTTTTACCTAGTGTGTGACATAAGGGTAAAGTACTTCCCTCCCCCCTCCTTATCTCACTCACAGCAGCTCTTAATCTTTTAGACTTTCTTCCAGATGATGTACTATATTCTCGAGTTTTGTGACTGACAAAGTATACACTTTGCAAGGTTCTTATAGAAAGAAAGAGGCTAAGAAAGAGGCTAAATCCATCCTTTCAATATCATATGGCATCATCACAGGTCAGCAATTAGCTTACAGTGTATTAGTGATGTGTTATTCGCGAACGAGCCGACACAAAGAGCCAGCTCTTTACTGTGAACGATAAGAGCCGGCTCTTCAGTGTGAGTTGAGCCAGAGCTGAGTTTTTTGTTTTTTTTTTCCTCTGCTGGCAACCTAATGAAGCATGACTGTGACTCATCTGGGTCTGGGAGGAGCAGTCAGGAGATAAGTCAAAGTGTAAATAAATGCAAAGATCTGTGAAGTACCTCCCAATTAAAGATATACACACACATTGTGGTTTCTTCCTTAGAGCAGTGGGCACATGATCAACAGTGAATGATGTCCTAAGGTTACGTTTACTGACCTCATCTGGCATTTATGGTATGTGTAGGAGGAGAGTGACTCAGCTTGTTTGCTATCAATGATCATTTCTCAAAGTATTAGTCAGGATTCAGGAACACTACAGGGGAAGAATAGACCTTTTGTTTGGTGAGTAATATGATTTTAGACAAAACGTGGAGAGATGTAGGTACAGCTTCAATAATTGTATAGAGTTAGTAATAGGAAGTTAAGTCAGCACTTAAGGTCCTATCACACATAAGGAGATCGCTAACGAGATCACTGTAATGTCACAGATTTTGTGACGCAACAGCGGTCCTGTTAGCGATGTCGTTTTGTGTGACACACACCAACGATCTGGCCCCTGCTGTGAGATCGTTACATACTGCTCTGGGTCATTTCTACGTCGTTGCACTCCCGCTGGGAGCGCTCCACCGTTGTGTTTGACGGGGACAATGACCAACGATCTCAATGCTACGCTATGGAGTGGCAATTCCCAACGACCTCGGTATAATTCTGGATCGCTGGTGCGTCGTTTTTCACATCGCTGGTGAGATACCTGTTTGACCTCTTACCAGCGATGTGAGAAACGACGCACCAGCGATCTCTGCACATCGTTATCGGGATCGCAGGTGCGTCGTTATGTGTTACTGGGCCTTTAGTGTCCACTGTCTAGTGTGTCAACAAAACAGATAGCCTACCTGACATGACTGTGCTTAACCCCTTAAGGTTTTTTTTTTACTGGTATAAAAAAAAAGAGAAAATCATTAACACAATGTTACGTCTCTATTTTCCAAAACCCAGAAAGAATATCTTCAATGTTTAGTGGAAAGCGCTGTGTGAGGGCTTGTTTTATTTTTTATGGTGACCACAATATTTTTTTTTTACTAGTTTGGTGTACTTACTACATACAACATATTGATAATATTTTTTATGCATTTTTCTGTGGAGTTGTGGTGCATCCAAAAAAACTACAATTCTAGCAGTTAAGGCCCCTTTCACATCAGCGTTTTTTTCAAATCGCGGCGGATGCGGTGAAAAAAACGCATCTGCCGCGATTACCGCATACCGGCTGCACTTGCGGCAGTGGTTGCGGCAAGCCCCATACAATGTATAGGCAGGCTTGCGGCAGGTGCGGCAAGTGCGGTTTTGGCACTTGCGGCAGGTACGGCCGCGAAAAAACCGCGGCTGACCGCGTTTTTTTTTCGCGGCCGCACCTGCCGCAAGTGCCAAAACCGCACTGGCGCACCTGCCGCAAGCCCGCCTATACATTGTATGGGGCTTGCCGCAACCGTGCCGCAAGTGCAGCCGGTATGTGGTAATCGCGGCAGATGCTGTTTTTTCACCGCATCTGCCGCGATTTGAAAAAAACGCTGATGTGAAAGAGGCCTAAGACTTTTTTTTCTATTTTAATTGTCATAACAAATCATGTTAATTTTAGGCTTAAACAGATATGACTTCTGCACACATCTTTAAAACACTTTTTTTGTATTGCTTCCTTATTGTCAGTGGCGTAACTAGAGTCTGATGAGCACCTGTGCAAAATTTAGACCTGGGCCCCCCTCCACCTCTCACACTCCGCGCGCACACACGTTGGTCAGATGTATGGGCCCCGTGTATATATATCCCTGTGAGGCATGCCGGCGCTTTGGCATGTGGCTGGCCTGACTCACATGAGCCTGTTAGACCTGAACGGTACACAAGGAGTTAACTTCCAGGTCTGAGTGTGTGCTAATTGAAAGCACTGAAACCCAGCTGTGAGGTCAGCACAGGGCCATTCAGTCTGTGAGTACAGCTCAGGTCCTAGAGCTGGAAAAGCCTGCTGCTAAGCACATGTGGCTGCAGTGCACTCTGAGGCTGGGAAGTTTATAGCAGATCCTGGTTCCTGATATCTGGACTGTCAGGAGACAGTATATGGAGCAGCCGTTCACCTGTAAAAGGTAACCTCAGAGACAGGAGGTTGCATACTGGCTGCGGTCAGTGACGGGACAGTGTAAATACCTCCACTACATTATTGCAACAGAGAATGTATCTGTGTACCATGCGGGTGTACCTCGCTATTGAGCTGAACTTTATTGTTTATAATGCCAAAGGTCGGCGCATGTATAATTTGCACCATGTGGTTTATGCTGTCTTTCAATAAACCAGCTGGACTTATTAACTAGAAGAGACTATTTTGTATGTGGTTTGGTGCTGCCAAGCTTGTCCCCAGGATGCGCTACCTCACAGTCCCTTATCCTGGTATAAATGGTCTTCCCCTCCCACCACCATAGTGCTTCAATTATTATAATGCATTCCCATATTCCTCCATATATTACAATGTACCCTCATAGTCATCTATGTATTATAATGCATCCCATAGTCCCCCATAGTAATCAAAATATTATGATGCACCCCCATTATCCTCTATACAGTATAATGCTGCCTTAAAGCCCTCCATACAGCATAATGCAGCCTCATGGTTCTCCATATAGCATAATGCAACCCCCCATAGCCCTCCATATATTAAAATGCATCTCATAGTACTCTATATAGTATAATGCACCCCATAGTCCTCCATACAGTATAATGCAGCTTCACAGACCTCCACATAGTACAATGCACTCAGCTATAGTTCTCCATATAGTATAATGCAGCTTGATATCCCTCTATATAGTATAATACAGCTTCATATCCCTGTCACATCACCATTGGACTCGGTGGCTGGTGTTCCTGCCTCGGCCGCTGGGAGGAGCCGGATTCCTTCGGCTGGTGGCGCCGGTGATAGGAGGGCCTTGTCCTCATATGGAACTGCTCCCGCGACGTCTGCCTCTGTCGCTGAGCGCCGCTGTGTTTCCCCTCTGGGTGGTGTTGGTCGCAGAGGAGCGGGCCCTGCAGAGGTGTCCGTTAGGCGCAGCCTGCGTTCTTCTGTCAGAGGTGGCGTGGGTGGAGCCAGTCATGCATCTCCATCTGGCCTGGATCTAGGGGCGGTCCGGATGAGGTCATCGGGCTGTGAGCTCCAGCCTATGGGAGGTAACCGCGCCCTTCAAATACATTGGAGCCTGTCTTGCAGGCCGCCAGATATAGTTTTGGTTCCCCAGTGATAGTGTGTGTTTAGTTTCGTGTCTGACCGTGCCTGGATTTCTGACTCTGCCTCTGCCTATTGATTTTGTACCTCAGCTGCCCTCTTGGTTTTTGCCCTTGACCTTTGCCTGGATTTTTGACTCTGCTACTGCCTGACGATTTTGTACCTTCGCTGTCCTCTCGGTTTTGACTCGGACTTCTGACTTCGTTTTTCGGGTCTTGATTTTCCCCTGGCGACCTCACCGGCTCTGTTGCTCATATAGGCAGCTACCCCCTAGGCTCCGCTGTAATTCCAGATCCCTGTATAGGGGTTAAGGGTCTCGGGGTTTCTCGGGGTGCTGCCTACCAGCAGCTCGGCCTCACAGGGGATGGTCGTCACATTATATCTGGCCATACCATTCTTTATATATATAGATAGACTATATATAAAGCATTCCTTTTACCTTTTTTTTTCTCCTCTCCTTTTCCCAATGGTTTTTTTTTTCTTTTCTCTAAGCTGTGTCTAGTGATTGCTCCCTCAAAGCACCTGTGTCTAGCTTCTCAGTCCTGTGGAGGAACACTCCCATCATCTCACTCAAACATGCTGTACAAGCCACAAGCTGGAGTCCTCTGCATGAGCACTGGAGATCAGAAGGCCTCACACCCTGGATGTCAGCACCTGGGGGGCTCTGGCTCTGCCTGCCCGGGTGCACAGGTATTGCCAGCGGATGCTGCCAAAGTTTTATTACCTATTTCTTTATCTTACCTTAAGAAATCTGTGTGTTTAGAGGCTTATGTTGACAGTGGTTCAGAGGGGAATTTCATAGATCTCCATGTAGCGAGAACTCTTGGTGTACCACTACTAAGGCTTAATGCCCCATTAGAACCACTGCAGTTAATGGCACTCCCCTCATCCAGGGTGGAGTGGAATTTGTCACTAAGGAAGTGTCAATGCTGGTGGGGTCGTTACATGCTGAAAATGTGTCATTTTTTGCTATCAATAATTTATCATCTGCAGTAATCCTTGGCATACCATAATTACGTAAACATAACCCAGTCATAGACTGGCGCTTGGGTGACATCGTGCGCTGGAGCCCAAAGTGTCAGGAACACTGTATCTCGCTATCTGTAAACCAAGTGAAGGTCAAGTCTCACTTTGTCCAAGCTTTAGGTGCTCACACTTGCAATGGTTTGCGTTTCATGCTTGAAGTGTCACTTTGTTATAATAGGGATGTGTTATTCTCATATCAGTCGAGCATGGTAGATAATTACGCTAATCCCGTCACAGTGCGAGGAAGTGGATGAGCAATAGTGTCAGACACATATGATATCTGTGATTAAACAAGGCGGGTCAGCTCTCCTTCGATCTCTGCCCAATAGTGGGCCTTAGAGCCTTTGAGGAGTGTTTTCTATTCAGGAATCAGAGAAATACCCCTCACAGAAAGTTGATTGCGCATGATTTGTACTGCTTCTGTCTCCAAAGGGAGAATATTTACCTCTTGGTCCAGAAGTCAGGCCATGAATGATTACATAGCAGACAGTCTGAGAAAAGGGTATATTAGACCGTCCACCTCACCAGTAGGAGCTGGTTTCTTTTTTGTGGGAAAGAAAGATGGCGGCCTCAGACCTTGCATTGATTACTGCGAATTAAACGCGATCACTGAAAAAAACCAGTATCCTCTTCCACTCATCCCTGATCTTTATAATCAGCTGTTGGGAGCCAAATATTTCACCAAACTGGACCTCAGGGGAGCATATAACCTGGTCCGTATAAAAGAAGGCGATGAGTGGAAGACCGCGTTCAATACGCCTCTCGGCCATTTTGAGTATCTTGTAATGCCGTTCGGGTTAAGTAACGCACCTGCAGTGTTTCAGAATTTTGTCAATGATATTTTCAGAGATATCAGTGGTGTATATGTGGTCGTGTATTTGGACGACATTCTGGTTTTTTCTCCTGGTCTTTGGTCACACGTCCGACATGTCCGTACTGTACTTCAGAGACTCAGAGAGCATTCTCTATTCGCCAAATTAGAGAAATGTGTCTTCATGGAGGAAGAGATAATTTTTTTGGGATATATTATATCGGCTAAAGGTTTTCGCATGGATCCTGCCAAAATTAAACCCATTAAGGAATGGGTACAACCCAAGTCTCTGAAGGCACTGCAGCGATTCTTGGGTTTCGCTAACTATTATCGTAAATTTATTAAAGGGTTTTCAGAGATAGCCAAACCTCTCACTGATTTGACACGTAAAGGGGCGGATGTGGTTAATTGGAAGCCTGAAGCCATTCATGCGTTTTCTAAGTTAAAAGAGTGTTTCTCCGCGGATCCAATATTGGTGCAGCCTGATTTGGACCGCCCCTTTATTGTAGAGGTAGATGCCTCTGAAGTTGGAGTGGGAGCAGTGCTATCACAAGGCACCGCATCTCTCACTCAACTTCGTCCGTGTGCCTTCTTTTCCCGAAAATTTTCCTCTACAGAGATGAATTATGATGTAGGTAATCGGGAATTGTTGGCAATCAAATGGGCCTTCGTGGAATGGCGCCACTTCCTCGAAGGCGCCAAACATAGGATTACCGTAATTACTGATCACAAAAATCTAACCTATTTGGAGTCAGCGAAAAGACTGAATCCTAGACAGGCTAGATGGGCCTTGTTCTTCTCCAGATTCGATTTTGTGATCACTTTCAGACCGGGTACTAAAAATGTGAGGGCTGATGCCCTGTCTCGAAGTTTTTGCCCCTTACAAGTCGAGGACGTGGAACCGACTCCCATTTTAGCCAAGGGGATTGTTGTCTCGGCTGTGTCTTTGGATCTTCTGGAAGAGATTCGTAGATCTCCAGAACAGGCCCCTGACACTACTCCTGCCCAGAAACTATTTGTCCCTACAAATTCCGCCTCCAAGTTCTTAAGGAATCTCATGATTCCGTCCTCGCAGGGCATCCTGGTATCAATAACACCATCAGACTTGTAACCAGGAGTTTGTGGTGGCCAACCATAGTAAAGGACTGTAAGGAATATGTACTGGCTTGTGAAACCTGTGCTCGTGCTAAGTCTCCCCGCAACCGCCCTGCTGGGTTGCTCCAGTCCTTGCCTACCCCTGAGGGTCCTTGGACTCATATCTCCATGGATTTTATTACTGACCTGCCACTCTCAGAAGGGAAGACTTGTATCTGGGTAGTGGTAGACAGATTCAGCAAGCAGTGTCATTTTGTTCTGCTGTCCAGGTTACCTAATTCCGAGGCCCTGAGCAAAGTATTCATTAATCGTGTTGTGCGATTGCATGGTGTTCCTGTGAATATTGTTTCTGACAGGGGCACCCAGTTCGTTTCTAAATTTTGGAGGGCATTCTGTAAACGGATTGGAATTGACTATTCCTTTTCTTCTGCCTATCACCCTGAAACCAATGGTCAAACCGAGCGCGCAAATCAAGCACTCGAACAGTATCTACGTTGTTATATCTCTGAGCATCAATCTGATTGGGTGGAACATCTGCCACTAGCAGAATTTTGCCATGAATAACCAGTACCAAGAGTCCATCAAGACCACCCCTTTCTACTGTAATCATGGGCTGCACCCGCGCTTTTGTTCATTTTCTTCTAGACTTTCTGACGTCCCTGGGGTAGAAAGGTCCGTAGATCAGTTAAAGACTATCTGGTCTGAAGTGAACAAAAACTTAAAGGGGACTCAGACTAGGCAGGCGTCTTCTGCTAATAAACGGCGCTCCAAGGGTCCGGACCTGGGAGTTGGGGACAAAGTTTGGTTGTCTACGAAAAATATCAAGCTCAAAGTGCCGTCTGCCAAACTAGGTCCCAGGTTTATTGGTCCGTATGAAATAATTGACGTGATTAACCCTGTAGCCTTTCGTCTGAAGCTCCCTCAATCATTCAAACTGCCCAATGTATTCCATAAATCCCTTCTCAAATTGTACCGATCTCCGATTCGTCCTGTCCGGTCCCCTCCTCCTCCGGTCTTGGTCGGGGGTGCCGTGGAATACGAAGTTCAACGGATCCTTGATTTCCGTTTAGTGAGAGGATCCGTGCAGTATCTGGTACATTGGAAGGGCTATGGTCCGGAGGAGAGGTCCTGGGTGCCTGCCAGTAATATCCATGCCAAGGGTTTGATCAGGAAGTTTCATCTTCTTCATCCCAATAAACCGGGTTTTGTGGGTCCGGAGGCCCCTCGTAGAGGGGGGGGGTACTGTCACATCACCATTGGACTCGGTGGCTGGTGTTCCTGCCTCGGCCGCTGGGAGGAGCCGGATTCCTTCGGCTGGTGGCGCCGGTGATAGGAGGGCCTTGTCCTCATATGGAACTGCTCCCGCGACGTCTGCCTCTGTCGCTGAGCGCCGCTGTGTTTCCCCTCTGGGTGGTGTTGGTCGCAGAGGAGCGGGCCCTGCAGAGGTGTCCGTTAGGCGCAGCCTGCGTTCTTCTGTCAGAGGTGGCGTGGGTGGAGCCAGTCATGCATCTCCATCTGGCCTGGATCTAGGGGCGGTCCGGATGAGGTCATCGGGCTGTGAGCTCCAGCCTATGGGAGGTAACCGCGCCCTTCAAATACATTGGAGCCTGTCTTGCAGGCCGCCAGATATAGTTTTGGTTCCCCAGTGATAGTGTGTGTTTAGTTTCGTGTCTGACCTTGCCTGGATTTCTGACTCTGCCTCTGCCTATTGATTTTGTACCTCAGCTGCCCTCTTGGTTTTTGCCCTTGACCTTTGCCTGGATTTTTGACTCTGCTACTGCCTGACGATTTTGTACCTTCGCTGTCCTCTCGGTTTTGACTCGGACTTCTGACTTCGTTTTTCGGGTCTTGATTTTCCCCTGGCGACCTCCCCGGCTCTGTTGCTCATATAGGCAGCTACCCCCTGGGCTCCGCTGTAATTCCAGATCCCTGTATAGGGGTTAAGGGTCTCGGGGTTTCTCGGGGTGCTGCCTACCAGCAGCTCGGCCTCACAGGGGATGGTCGTCACAATCCCTCTTTATAGTATAATGCATCCCCACAGCCCTCCATTCAGTATAATGCACCCCCACAGTCTTCCGTATAGCATAATTCTCTCCCATAGTACTCCATATAGCATAATGCACCCCCATAGTCCTCCATATAGCATCATGCACCATTATAGTCTTCCATATAGTATAATAGATGGGCCCTCCATATAGCATAATGCACCCTCATAGTGCTATATATAGTATAATACTGCCTCACAGCCCTCCATATAGTATAATGCAGCCTCACAGCCTTCCATATAGCATAGTTCAGCCTCACAACTTACCATACAGTATAATGCACCCCCCTCCTCCCCCATATATCCTCTGGCCAGCGTGTACTCATTAAAAAAGAAATCTGTACTTACCTCTCCTGGTACCCCCGCAGCTCCGTTCTCCTTGCCAAAACAGACACAGGAGGAGGTAGTGACTGCCTGTGTCCCACTGTGGAAATCATAAAGCAGGAAGTGTCGCCTAGTCCTATTCTGGAGGAGGCGGCACCAGCCTGCTAAATGCATTCCACCATGGAATGCAGGCAGTCACCGCTGTGGTAAGAGGAAGCGACAGGTGGTGCGGAGGAGGGTGCGGCAGCAGTAGGAGGCTCCTTGACAAACTGAGCTGCCACGCAGTGAAGCGGGCGTTGGGATTAGGTCAGCAATGTCTGATCAGCAGGAGTGCGACACCTAGCACCCCTGACAGTCAGCTGTTCTAGGTATCAACTGGAGCTGCTCTGTCTACTATTTAGCAGCCATGGCCATCTACTGCACATTTGCCCCCCAATTCATATCCGTAAAAGTCAAATGTGCAGTACACGTCTGCAGGCACTACAGTAGATAGAGCAACTGTATAACAGAGTAGTTCCGGCTTCTGTCAGCAATGAGAACAGCTGATCGTCAAGGGTACCAGGTGTCTCCCCAATCAAACATTCAACTTAAGAATACAAAAGAGGAGCGAGGGCCCTGTTCAGAAGAGCTGACAATCTGAGAAAACAATGCTAAAAACAGTCTTTACTGCTTCACTAGATACATACAAAAGGTGTATAATGAGGTTCTCACTGTACAAGGGAGGTTCTGTATTCATGACAGGGTGTAGCATACTATTATTTTAAAAAAGATCAGTTTTTTGAGCCGGAAGAGCCAGCTCTTTTTGGTGAGTTGAGCCAAATGAGCCGGCTCATCAAAAAGAGCCAGACTGCCCATCACTACAGTGTATGCTGTCCTCCTGATGCTCATTACTGTGTTTAGAAGAACCTGCGATGATGTCATGATCTTATGATGTTGGAAAGGAGGTGTAATTCTCCCTCCCAAGATCACATAGCCATTATATTGTCACAGGTCTTTCAACACACAGGCATGATCCACCCCCCTCCCCAGCAACCCTGACTACAATAGCACATTAATTTGAGACACAAACACTGTTAAGTACATGATAAACATAGTATGGGCCTAAAAGGCCCAGGTTCTGTAAATATGGGGTTTCCCCAAAAAAGCATTGTTATACCAAAATGCCTATCACATAAAATTATATGAACAACTGGATATTACCATCAACAACATACTTGAGGAATACCTAGTTACAAAATTCTAACAAAAGTAATTTTGCAGAAAATAGGAAAAAAGTAAGCTACCGGGCCTAAAAGGCCTGCGTTACACATTCACATAGTGTTAATGATAAAGCTGCGCTTTTGCTGCAAAAATGCAGTAAACAAATACAGCACAAATACATTGTGCTCTCAGCCTTACACAAATAATTTTTCTTACCATTTTGGGATATCTCGACCCAGGTAAAGGTGATGGCCCCTTCTTTGCTGCTTTCACTGAACCTCAATAAAAATGTTCCTGGACGCGTTTCCTTCAGCAGTGCACGTTCTCTTTCCTTACTAATGAAGCCCACAATACATCTATTAATAAAAAAAAGTTCCTGCTATTAAATATTAGTTTAGAACTCAAAAGTTGCATAATAGAAAGTATTACATTTACAGAATTAAGGTATTAAAGAATTAAACAGGTTTTCTATTTTCAGGACCTCAAATGCAGAAAAATACCTTTAATAGCAATCAGAGCACGTACAATTCGAGCATCTACCTTGGCACAGCTGCTGAGCTCAGTGAATGGCTACTGTAACCGAAACACTGCAGGAAAGTAGCATCCAAGAGCCAAAGCTGGACCCAAAAATGGCAAGTACACTTTAGAATGTTATTACAGGTATTTTACAGATTTTATGGTCCACTTTTATGGAAGTGGAAAACAGCTTCCAACACCAAAACATAAAACAGTGCAGTTTGTAAAAAACACATACCCATCACCATGAAAGAAGTCTCATCACAACATTTTATGGTTTACACCATCCGTCCATTCAATGTAGAATCTCAGCCAGAAAATGTAGGAGAGTGTCATGTGTTTTTTTCCTTACCTAGCATACTTATGTCATGTGTATGTCATGCGAGTGTGCATTTTTTTCTAATCTAAGCATCTGTATGCCACGCAAGTGCTGTGTAAATGTGCGGTCTTTCATCGCCTATGAAAAATGGCATACTCGCACATTACTCACATGACATACAAATGCAAGGCAAAAAAATAAATGTGCACTCGCATGACCTATAAATGACAGATAGATGCTAGGTGAGGAAACAAACACATGACACTCTCCTACTTCACCTGGCTGAGAATTTAGGTGATTTTATACACGCAGATGTGAATGCACCCTAAAAGTGACTTCTGATTCACACATAAACCCCCTTCTGGTGAGTTGGAATTGAAGTCAATTTACATTGAATAGACGGATGCTGTAAACCATAAAATGTTGTGATGAGACTTCTTTCATGGTGATGGGTATGTGTTTTTTACAAACTGCACTGTTTATGTTTTGGTGTTAGAAGCTGTTTTCCACTTCCAAAAAAATGGACCATAAAATCCAGTTTCAGACGGCCGTATAACACGGATGATAATCACATCCAAATGGCTGGAATGGCCACGGCTCTCCTGACCCGAGCATGACAGCTTAATGTATTACTTATGCAGCTGTCATGCTTGTGTCAGACGAGCTGCTGGCCCGGACTAGGGCATCTTGATGCGATCGTCATCCGTGTTATACGGCCCTCTGACCCCGGCCTTACCGCGAAGATAGCAGTCAGTAAGAGTGCAAGCACATGATCCGGAATAGCAGCATTTTGGACAAAACGTCTTACCACTGCGTCCAAAATGCTATATTGTACAATACTAGCACATTGGATGGATTTCTAGAAATCCCATGCTCACTATGATTCTCCCCTCCGCAGAGTTATTTCAGTTGCAATACAGGTTGCCGCATTTCCGCATCTCCGCAGTATGATTTATTGCTGTGCAGTCGGAGGCGATCTCCAGCAGGTGAATGCAGGGTAAAGCCACCCTGCAAGGACAGGGTGGCTGCGTTCTCCCTGTGTTCACCTCCGGTCCAGAGGCACTGCATGTTGGACATATGGATCGTGTGCACATTCCCTAAGCATTTTAAGACAATCACACTACAGTACAGACATATTTAGAAAGGTTTAAGGGAAACATGTTTTTGTCGGAAGTGCTTCTTTACTATAATATGTTTTATTTTATTGTATTAAAAGGAGTAAAGACTAACAAAACAAGCATTTAAAAAATATATATTTAAACCCTACACCATGGCCATTTTCCGTTTTTTTGTTTTGTTTTTTCCTTCCCTTCTTCCAAGAGCCATAAGTTTTAAATGTTTTCGTCAATATAGCTTTATAAGGGTTTGTTTTCTGCAAGATGAATTGTACTTTTCAATGACATCATTAATTTAGCTATACAGTGTACTGGAGAACAGGAAGAAAATTCTAAGTGCAATTCCAGAGTAGTTTTTGTTTTGTTTTTTATTTATCATGCTCACTATATGTTATAAAGACCTGGCAGCCTGATCTTTCAGGTGAGTAAGAGTGTATGTATAAAAAATAAACTACTTTCTCACTCCTGTGGGGTGGTTAGTTGTTCCTTCTCATTCTGGGGTCTTCATCCAGAGAAATGCTGGGAGCTTGAGGCTTCTGCGCAGGATCTTAGGCTGGGTTCACATTTTCGCACTATGTGCGCTGTGACAGCATCCTATGCACAGCAAAACGCAGGCACTATGCGCTCCTATGTTTAACATGGGAACGCATAGTGCCTGTGTGTGGCTGCATTCAAGTGCGTTTGCATTCGGCTGTACATAATTTATGCCGAACGCAAAATGTTGTTTTTTTTTGTGCGTGGCTGTGTGCTTGCTTTATACGCAAGCAGACAGCCATGCACAAATGAAGAATCAAAGTGAATCTGTGCACATCAGGTGTTCATTTGAATTAGCAGTGCGGGAAAACAGACTTCACCGCCGGTTTTCCCGCTGGCTATTTCAAATGAACAGCTGATGCATCAGCTGTTCATTTGAAACAGCCATCGGGAAAGCCGGTGGTGAAGTGTTTTTACCGCTGACTTTCCCACCGGCTAATTTAAACCAGCAGCAGCGGCCGGGAGTGAGAGATCAGCGGCGGCTGGGAGGAGGAGATCTCTGCCTCCTGGTCACCGAGACCGCTGATTGGGTGGCCAGGCGAATCACAATTACACTGCGTTCACATGAAAATGTCTGCGTTCGGCGCTGCGTATGCACTCCATACACTGCAGTGCCGAACACAAATATGAACCCAGCCTTAGCTGTTCCCAGCACTGAAATTTTCTGGACAGAGAGTTCCGGATGTTACTCCTGGAATCTGTTACAGTCATTTTTCCAACTTAGGGGTCACTGCTCCAAGTGCTCCTATCACTACTGGAAACACTGTTGCCTTCACCTTCCACATCTTCTCCAGGTCCACATCTTCTCCAGTCGCTGTCATTTGGCACTGCCACAACTATTATCATTGTGGCTTCTGATCCTTGTCTACTATCACTATATCTGATTAGTTAGCCAACACCTGCTTTTACATCTGGATCTTGACGTCCCACAGGATTTTAGCGCTTTTATTTCCCACCGCTTCTTCTGGGGGTCTCTCACCTGGACATAGGCCATATGCTGTTCCTGTATACCAAGGGTCTCAAACACAGCTGGGTTGATGGGCTGCACGTAGAAAAAAATTGATATCGGGGGCTGCAATGCTTGTAGGACTAAGTGACATTTTAGCAATACTAGAATTTTTTGCTCAATCTAGTAATGTACAAATCCTCATCTTCTTGTAGGAATGTCCCCACCCAGTGGCGTAACTTCAAGCTCAGGGGCCCTGATGCGAAAGCTCCAACGGGGCCCCCAATTATTGGAAATCTTTAATAGTATTAGTCTTTTTCTATGGGCCAAAGGGACTTTTGGGGTCCCCTAAGCTGCAGGGCCCGGGTGCGATCGCAACCCCTGCACCTACTGTAGTTACGCCCCTGTCCCCACCTAATCTCCTTTATCTGGTATTGTCCTCATCCTGATCGCCTTCTTGTAGTAATGTCCTCATCCTGGTCCCCTTCTTGAAGTAATGTTCCTCCCTGGTCCCTACGTTTAGTAATGCCCCATCCTGGTTCCCATCTTCTATTAATGACCCCAATCCTGGTCCTCATCATGAAGTAATGTCTCATCCTGATCCTCCTCTTTTATTAATGTCCCCATCCTAATTACCTTCTTGTGGTTATGTCCCCATCCTGGTCACCTTCTTGTAGTAATGTCTCCATCCTGATCCCCTTCTTCTAGTAATGTCCCCATACTGGTCCCCATTGTATATTAATGTCCCCCATTCTGGTCCCAGTCTGGTACTAATGTCCCCATCCTGGTCCCCTTCTTGAACTAATGTTCCTCCCTAATACGTACTGTTACCAACCGGGGGTCTGCCGCCCGTGCTCCACGGCCTGCTGCCTTTACTCCCTCGGCTCCTACCGCCCCTGTCCGGCCTCAAGGATCCCGGGTATCGACCGTCCGCCGACGGCTCCGGGGCGCTGGCAGCCGCCGCCCGCGGGTTGGTCGGGTAGCGTCTTCCTTACCGTATGCTCCCCGGGTGCGCGCACCTGTCCCCAGCCGCAGGGGTTCAGCACCCTCTGCTTGAGCAGCGCTGCTCATCTCACTTCCGGGGCCGCTGCTTGAGCTATGACAATCCATCTCCAAATCAGTATCTGCTGGAGAACTGCAGGGAGCTTGCTCCTCCCCTCAGCCAATCACCAGGTCTCTGTGTTCTGCCAATCAGGAGTACCCTGCTGTGATATAAGCTTCCTGTTTCCTCTTACTCTTTGCCAGGGCACGTTCTATGTAGTGAACTTGCTAATCCTGGTCTGGTCAGGTCGTTCCTTATTTGGCTTGATATCTGATTACTCTGTGTTCCTTCCCGCAGATTCCTCCGTGCCGGCTCCTCGCTGACTCCAGTGGTCTTGGTCTGTTTCCCGGACCTCTTCCCTGCTGAAGCGCTGTCTCCAGTCCTGCTCCGGATTCTCAGTGTTCCCGGTTCCCGTGTCCTAATTTATACCCGGTTGCTGTTTTTTACCACGTCGCCTGGGGTCGGTTTAACACTCGTGTCCGCTTCATTGGTCCCCCCGAGGTTGGTACCGGCGGTATCCCTGTATAGGGGTTAAGCGCTCCGGGGCCTCCTTCGGTGGTATTCCGGTGCTGCGACCTTGTGGCTCTCCCCTGGGGCGTGGGTTCTTGTTTTGTTGTTGCTCAAATAAACCTGTTGACTCTACTGTACTGGTCCGCCTCTCTATCACCCGGTATCGGCATCCGCTCTACGCGGTCCAGTGGGTCCACGTTTGGGGTCCGTCAGTAGGACGTGACACGTACGTGTAGTAATGCCCCATACTGGTTCCCATCCTATAATAATGACTCCCATCCTGGTCCAAATCATGTTTTAATGTCCCTATCCTGATCCCCTTCTTGTAGTAATATCCCCATCTTGTAGTAATGTCCCTATCCTGGTCCTCATCTTGTAGTAATGCCCCTGCCCTGGTCTCCATCTTGTAGTAATGTCCCCATCCTGGTCCTCATCTTGTAGTAATCCCCCCACCCTGGTCCCCATTTCGTAGTAATGTTCCTCCCTGGTCCATACCTTAGACTGTGAGCCCTCGTGGACAGGGTCCCTGCCCCTTCTGTACCTGTACGCCTGATCGCCTAGATTTAGTGTACTTGTTCTTGTCTCCCTCATCCTCATGTAAAGTGCCATGGAACCTAATGGCGCTATATAAATAAATAATAATAATAATAATAATGCCCCATCCTGGTTCCCATCCTATATTAATATCCCCCATCCTGGTCCTCATCTTGTAGTAATGTTCCCTCCCTTGTCATCTTGTAGTAATGTCCCCCATCCCAACGCTATTTTGTAGAGATGTCCCTACAATCTGGTCTGTTGTTTTTGTTCTCGCTCACACCACACACTCACATACACACACTCACATATATACATGCACACACACATATATACACACTCACACATACATCCTCAGACATATTCACACAAACAGATACACACTCACACATTGACACACACAGGGCCATATTTGGTGTTCCTGCCGCCCTAGACACTTTCAGCTGTCGTGCCCCCCCCCCTTCCTGATTATTCTGTTTCCCCCAGGCTGCTATCTTCGGCTGTAGTAGCACCTTACCTGACTCCACGCTTCTGATCCCGGTAGCTTCTTCTTCTGTGGCTCCCGGTCTCCTGCTTGCCGGCACCAGCCAGCACCCATCCCCAGCTGGCACCAGCCAGCACACGGCACCTGGCACCAGCCAGCACACTGCACCAGCGTGTACCTGCCAACACCCGTCAGCTGGCACAAGGCCGCACCCGCCAGCACCCGGCACCAGGGGGCAGCTGCCAGCACACGGTAGCTTCCAGCATCCGGCGTCACCCGGCAGCCGCCAGCACCCGTGAGGCGGCACCAGGTGGCAACCGGCAGCTGCCAGCAGCTGGCGGCAGCTGCCAGCACCTGGCATTAGGCGTCACCCGGCAGCCACCAGCACCTGGGAGGCGGCACCAGGTGGCACCCGGCAGCTGCCAGCACCTGGCATTAGGCGGCACCAGGCGGTCACCAGCACCCAGCAGCCCCAGGCAGTCGCTGGCACCCGGCACCAGCTGCCGGTGATGTGCCTCCCAGGCGGCGCGGGAATACACTCACACCTAGACACACACTCAAACATACACCCTCAGACACATTCTCACACACACGCACACGCATACTCACACACGTATACACACTCACTCACATACATATACAAACACTCACACATGTACACACTCAGACATACACACATATATACACACACTCTCTCTCTAACTCTCACTCATACACACCTTAAAGGGAACCTGTCACCCAAAATCAGGTTCCTAACCTCTTAATACCTGTCTCTGCAGCCTTACACTACTATCTAAGCTATCCCTGTCTGAACTTTTATAGTAATATAGGAGTAGAATAAAGTAGTTTGCAAACTTACAAAATCCAGGACAGAGGGGCGTTCCTCGCGGCATCTGTGACGGGTAGGTGGGTCCCCTGTGCTGCGCTACCCCTGTCTTGCTGCTCTATTACGCCCTTATGGGCGCCATTCCAGCATGCAGAGCGCGGTCACGATTTAAATCTCACACCGCAACATCACCGCTGCGGCGCGGTCACGCGACGCCGGGATCGTGTCACTTCCGGTTGCCGTAGGTCTCACACAGGCCGACCTCAGCATGCAATCTGCGCATGCGTTTAGTCAGCCTATGTGAGACCTGCGGCGACCGGAAGTGACGCGATCCTGGCGTCACATGACAGCATCACAGCGGTGACGTTGCGGGCGCGAGATTTAAATTGTGCCCACTCTCTGGAGGCTGGAATGACGCCCATTAGGGCGTTATAGAGCGGCGATGCGGGGGTAGCGCGGCACAGGGGACCCGCCTACCCGTCACAAACGCCGCAAGGAACGCCCCTCTGTCCTGAATTTTGTAAGTTTGCAAACTACTTTATTCTACTCCTATATTACTATAAAAGTTCAGACAGGTATGACTTAGATAGTAGTGTAAGGCTGCAGTGACAGGTACTAAGAGGTTAGGAACCTGATTTTGGGTGACAGGTTCCCTTAAATCATGACCCGGGCCATTGTACACGAAGCCACCGCGGCACCCGCTTTATTGTGACTTCCAGGTACCGCTCACACAATCTCCTTCGCTCCTTTACATTTATGTAAGCAGGCGGCCGGCGGACCAATCAGACGCCTGCAGCTGACGTCGGCTTATGACGTCATAGGAGGCTTCTGATTGGTCCACTGGCCGCCTGCTTGCATGAATGTACAGGAGCGAAGGAGCTTGTGTGAGCGGTACCCGGAAGTCACAATAAAGTGGGTAAAGCGGTGGCTCCCTGTACAATGGCCCGGGGCATGCTTATCTTTTCATGGTGCCCCGGGCCGCAGTGGGAAGCTCTGCGGGCCACATGCGGCCCAGGAGCCGTGTGTTTGAGACCCCTGCTGTATACAATTCCCAATACCTGGTTGTGACGTTTGATGTATATTGCTCCTGCTTGCATTTTGCATCCAGCCACTATGTGTCGGACTGTTTCCAAGGTTTCTTTACATGGTCTGCACCTTGGGTCTTGTCAGGTAGATTACTGCTTCTATGGATCTGGAATTTAGTGCCTGCTCTTGTGCTGCTATGATTAGTGCCTCTGTGCGGTCCTGGAGTCCAGCTTTACACAGCCATTGGTAGGATTTCTCCGTGTCAGCCACCTCCGATATCTATCGATTGTACAACCCATGCAGTGGCTTGCCTTGCCACGATATATATATATAATATATATATATATATATATATATAATATATATATATATATATATATATATATATATATATTTTTTTTTTAAATCAGATAATTTTTATTTAAAATTAAGAAAATTTTACATAAACATAAACATCCCATGAGCACAACATTGCCCACAACCCCCCCCCCCATCCCCCATATAAACTAACCCCTAGCTCAGGATTTTGGACTCTCATGATACAGTTAGGGCCAGAAATATTTGGACAGTGACACAATTTTCGCGAGTTGGGCTCTGCATGCCACCACATTGGATTTGAAATGAAACCTCTACAACAGAATTCAAGTGCAGATTGTAACGTTTAATTTGAAGGGTTGACCAAAAATATCTGATAGAAAATGTAGCAATTGTACACATTTCTTTACAAACACTCCACATTTTAGGAGGTCAAAAGTAATTGGACAAATAAACATAACCCAAACAAAATATTTTTATTTTCAATATTTTGTTGCGAATCCTTTGGAGGCAATCAATGCCTTAAGTCTGGAACCCATGGACATCACCAAACGCTGGGTTTCCTCCTTCTTAATGCTTTGCCAGGCCTTTACAGCCGCAGCCTTCAGGTCTTGCTTGTTTGTGGGTCTTTCCGTCTTAAGTCTGGATTTGAGCAAGTGAAATGCATGCTCAATTGGGTTAAGATCTGGTGATTGACTTGGCCATTGCAGAATGTTCCACTTTTTTGCACTCATGAACTCCTGGGTAGCTTTGGCTGTATGCTTGGGGTCATTGTCCATCTGTACTATGAAGCGCCGTCCAATCAACTTTGCAGCATTTGGCTGAATCTGGGCTGAAAGTATATCCCGGTACACTTCAGAATTCATCCGGCTACTCTTGTCTGCTGTTATGTCATCAATAAACACAAGTGACCCAGTGCCATTGAAAGCCATGCATGCCCATGCCATCACGTTGCCTCCACCATGTTTTACAGAGGATGTGGTGTGCCTTGGATCATGTGCTGTTCCCTTTCTTCTCCAAACTTTTTTCTTTCTTCCCATCATTCTGGTACAGGTTGATCTTTGTCTCATCTGTCCATAGAATACTTTTCCAGAACTGAGCTGGCTTCTTGAGGTGTTTTTCAGCAAATTTAACTCTGGCCTGTCTATTTTTGGAATTGATGAATGGTTTGCATCTAGATGTGAACCCTTTGTATTTACTGTCATGGAGTCTTCTCTTTACTGTTGACTTAGAGACAGATACACCTACTTCACTGAGAGTGTTCTGGACTTCAGTTGATGTTGTGAAAGGGTTCTTCTTCACCAAATAAAGTATGCGGCGATCATCCACCACTGTTGTCATCAGTGGACGCCCAGGCCTTTTACAGTTCCCAAGCTCACCAGTCAATTCCTTTTTTCTCAGAATGTACCCAACTGTTGATTTTGCTACTCCAAGCATGTCTGCTATCTCTCTGATGGATTTTTTCTTTTTTTTCAGCCTCAGGATGTTCTGCTTCACCTCAATTGAGAGTTCCTTTGACCACATGTTGTCTGGTCACAGCAACAGCTTCCAAATGCAAAACCACACACCTGGAATCCACCCCTGACCTTTTAACTACTTCATTAATTACAGGTTAACGAGGGAGACGCCTTCAGAGTTAATTGCTGCCCTTAGAGTCCATTGTCCAATTACTTTTGGTCCCTTGAAAAAGAGGAGGCTATGCATTACAGAGCTATGATTCCTAAACCCTTTCTCCGATGTGGAAACTCTCATATTGCAGCTGGGAGTGTGCACTTTCAGCCCATATTATATATATAATTGTATTTCTGAACATGTTTTTGTAAACAGCTAAAATAACAAAACTTGTGTCACTATCCAAATATTTCTGGCCCTAACTGTATATAAAAGAATAAAGACATCAGCACATAATAGTATATATGACTATAGCCAAACACTGTGCCAGAACAAAACAGTAATATCATACACGTTAGACAGAATATCTACCATCCAAATATTGCTCACTACTTTTACTAAGGAAAACCCCCAATAATCAATCGTACAGTGCACTTAGAATAGCAGACAAATAATACCCATGGAGAGTGTACCACTTGTTCCATACTTTGTCGAAATTGTGAATAGCTTTACGCTTCCTATACACCCCTTCCTCCATTTTAATAAGAATCCTCATTCTATCCACAAATTCTCGCAGGGTCTGACAATGCTGATAACATGGAAACTACAAAGGGTAGATTAATGATTTTACATGTTTTTAATAAGTCTTTCCAGGCACTATTCAAGGGTAATATTAGTATCACACTGAAAAATGACCTGACAGTCCCTTTAAGTATTGAGGAGGGTTGCCACAATGGTTGTCGCATTCCTACTCCATAACCTCTATAAGCGGTTACCACCTTACTGGTATAATGAAAACTCTGGTAAGCAACATGGCACCGCCACAAATAAAATTCAGTAAAATCTGGACTCCCAGATCTAAATCTCTATCTCCTTCTGAGTTCCACAGTGTGCCTACACTGCAGTAAAGCACCTCTCCAGCATTTATGTTTTTCACTGATGGCGTGGTGCATTTAATCCAAGGTCCCTGCCCCCTGGTTTTATTTTATTTTTTTAAACCAAATATATTAGTATTATTTATTTATATAGCACCATTGGGTTCCATGGCGCTTTACATGAGGATGAGGGAGACAAGAACAAGTACACTAAATCTAGGCGATCAGGACGTACAGGTACAGGAGGGGCAGGGACCCTGTCCACGAGGGCTCACAGTATATGTTTATTAAACATCAATCAGGGTATAACATTTAGGCTGACATTTTCCATTGTACAAAAAGTTTTATACATCCCTCTCCCACCTCCCTTCACCCCCAAATTCAAACTTCAAATTAACAAGTATTCACCCAGGAAGTCCATAAGTTATCAAATAATTTCTCCTGTTTCCTTTTTTTGGTACCGTAATTTTTTTTTTCGAAATTTATAATACATGCGACTTGGTTTATACATTCGCCCCTAGTTGGGGCTCCTCTACTATCCAATGCTTTGCTAACAGTCGACAGGCCACATAATAGTCTAGCGATTACAGTCTTACGCACATTGCTAATTCTTATTTCATCTACATAGTCCAGTACGCATATTAAGGGATCTCCATCAATAACACACTTGTATACACCTTCTATTTTGTTGAAGATAAACAATAAGCAAATAATCTAGGACACATCCACATTATATGCATCAACCCTGTAGGTTCTGTTCGGCAACGTGGGCATGCCGAGTCCGCAAGAAGTCCAGCCCTACACATCAGCTCTGAAGTTTTGTAAACCCTATGAATGACAAAAAGCTGAGACAATCTCCCTGGTTCACTTAAAGACAGCCGAGACACATCAACTTAACTGTTTGCCATAGCTTATGAATTAAACCCAATGTAGGATATTTCTGTCCCAGGCCCTTGAAACATCTAGCCTCCAGGCTCTAAAATAGAGACTTCCATCCCACCACTATCTGTAAGATATTCTGTATGGACCAAATACTTCCCTACTCCATCCTCTTAAAGCCGAAAAGAGTCCTAATTCTATTAAATCTCCTCTTAGGCAGCCAGACAGGGGCGTTGTGAAGTACATAGAGTAGCTTAGACATGAGAATTATCTTGATAAGGTTGGTATGGCCCACTACAGATAAATGCAATTACGCCACGCCCCAACCTTAGCTTTAAACTTCTCCAGAAGCGGGTCCAGATTGAGATCTACATACCTAGCTTGTGGGAGAGCAACCTGTATACCAAGATCTATATTATCTATATATACTATCTATAATAATAACAGTATCTCCATAGCGTATTCCAAAGCCTCTCCGGGGGTTTCAAGAAATAAGAGAACATCATCAGCATAAAGAGCTATTTTTTCTTCTATGTCACCAAATTGAAATCCCCTAACCCCGCCAGAGGCTCTAAGTGTGGCTGCAAGAGGTTCTATTGCCACCACAAATAACAGTGGGGATAACGGGCAGCCCTGTCTAGTACCCTTATGCAGAGCAAATTCTCCGGACAGCTCCCCATTCACCTTCACTCAAACCGTTGGAGAGGAGTACAACAGCTTCACCCACGCCATGTCCATCGGTCCACAGCTGATATATTCTAGTACTCTCCACAAATATTTCCATTTTACACTGTCGAACGCCTTCCACGTGTCAAGTGAGGAAGCCATTCTCTGACCGATATTGTTTGCTGTTAACTGCAGGTTCAGGAAGAGTCTTCTTAAATTAATTGCAATAGGGGGGCGTGTCCTGCTGCTAATGGCGCCGGCCACATTCTAAGCGAGCTCCGCAGCACAGATCTGAAAAGCGGCACCAAGGCGACCTAAAAGACCTCCAGAATCACTCTACCAGGTGGGTGAGAGAACCAGCACCAGAGTGATGCCCCGCTCGGCCCCGAAGCGACGCCAAACAGACAATAAACTCACGGACTATTATACAGCGGGAGCCCGGAGAGACTCTCCCTCCAAGATGGCGCCGGAGCGGGAAAGGGAGGCCCCGGCTGTCTCGGCCCCGGCTGCCTCGGCCCGAGCTTCACTAACGCCTCAAACACCACCGCACACCTCGCATAATAGGAGCGGTCGCTCACATAGAGACAGCGAGGGAACAGGGGATGAGGCCCTGGTAACTGTGGGGATGCTGCGGTCTCTCCTAGGCTCCCTGAGACAGTCCATAATGGAAGACATGAGAGATCTGGTGGGGTCCCTCAAGGAGGAAGTGGGGGCACTAGGGGAACGTACAGACCGTATGGAGGAACAAATGACTGATATTGCCAAGGCACATAATGGTCTTGCGGACAATCATGATATCCTAGACAGAGAAGTGGGATCGATGCAAGCCACATTATATCATTTGGAGGATAAAATGCGTAGCAATAATTTTAAGCTGCGAGGATTCTCTGAATCAGAGGCTGAAAGTGATGTCCCGACATTAGTTGGTGACTTCCTGAAGGTGGCACTTCCAGACGCTTCAGCAGAGGAGATGGGGATCGCTCGGGCATTCAGAATCCCGAAACCCAGACATCTTCCAGATGCAGTGCCTAGGGACATTCTTGTACACATGGACCACCCAGGCGCAGTTGAACGAATTCTACGGAGGATGAGACAAGGACCTGCACTACCCGCACAGTACAAAGGGCTTGCTACGTACCCAGACTTGTCACCTGGGACACTAGCTAAGAGGAGAGAGTTTGCATCCAGCTGTAAGGTGTTACGAGAAAAAGGAATACTTTATGCGTGGGGCTCCCCTGTGTCCCTGAACTTTAAATATCAAGGCAAACGGTACTCATTCTCATCTCCGACACTTGCGCGCAGAACCCTGAAAGGATGGCACCTTACTGCACCATCGCCCAGGCAATCTTCTCATGTAGAGGACGGCACTGAAATCTCCAATCTGCAAGATGAAACGGTCGCATGAACAATCACGGACAACCATACAGATCTGTGCTGACTTGCTCCAGATATCCTTTTTGTGAAGTTAACCCGGTTTGAGTTATATGTAAAGCCGGGTGTGCGATCAGCTAATTCCCACTTTTTGGGATACCACGGAGTGGTGTCATATGGGAGAGCTGACCGCCATCCCCCATTTAGTACCTCTTTGATAAAGAGGATACCTTAGCTTGTTTACATAAGTGTTTAAGTGTTTACGTATTCTTTTCTCTCTTTCTTTCTCTCTTTCTGCACCTCCCTCCATCTCACCTTTCCTTCTTTCTTTTCTGCTTTTCCTTTACTTTTCTTCTCCTACAATTGCTACCGATTACCCTTCAGTGTAATTCTTTCCTTGAGAGTGGGTATTAGCCGCATTGAATAATATATCTCAACACGGATTGTAGGGGTCGAGCCGGAGAGGGGTGGCAGGTGTGAAGTCACGAGTCATGGGACTTGAGCTTATTTCACTGAACGTGAGGGGCCTTAACTCTCCTGCCAAACGCTCCTTCACATGGAGAGAAATACGTTCATCCCAAGCGGAGGTGGTATTCCTACAAGAAACCCACCTCTTAGCAGCTGACAATGATAGACTAAAAAATGGTGACTTTCCCCACGTTTTTCACGCCAACGCACAAACCAAGAAAGCAGGAGTCTGCATAATGATCAGACATTCAGTCCAGTTCCGTTTGAAAGAAACAATAGCGGACTCTGAGGGCCGTTTTGTGATAGTCATAGGCGAAATAGGAAATACCCAATTCACTCTAGCATGTGTATACGCTCCCAACAGGGGACAATTGAAATTTGCAAGGAGAGTCTTCAAGGTGCTCAGGAAGTGCTCTCAGGGCAAACTGATAATCGGAGGAGATTTTAACTCTCTCATGGACCCACGTTTGGACTCCTCCGCCCCGCCCAAGGGGAGGGGAGGTTCCTTGGGCCAACTGTGTCGGGAGCACCACCTCCATGACGTATGGAGGTACCAACATGCAGAGGAGAGGGACTATTCCTTCTTCTCTCATGTACACAAAACCTACTCTAGGATAGATTATTTTCTGGTCAATGACCTATCGCTGGAGAGGTGCGAGTCATCGGGGCTTGGGGTGATCACATGGTCAGACCATGCCCCGATCACTCTGAAGGTGGCTCTGGACGGTGGGGGTGGTGCTACCAGACGCTGGAGACTTAACCCAGGTCTCTTGTTAGAAAATGGAGTTGAAGACCTGGTGAGGGCCTCCCTGAGTACCTACTTTGAATTGAACAACAATGGGGAGACCTCAGATGAGACGTTGTGGGACGCAAAAAAGGTGGTTATACGTGGACTCTTGTTGCAAAAAGCAGCGCAGTTAAAGAAACAAAGGAGCAGATTATTAGATGAATGGACAGCTGAGATAGCGAGCTTAGAAGCGACAAACAAGGTCTCTCCTTCCCCGCTCCTACTCTCACAAATTCTAAATACAAGAAACAAACTAAAAGCGTTATTATTAAGAAAACATGAAACAAGTCTCAGAAAACTCAAAATTAAATACTACGAAGCGGGAGATAGGGCAGGGAAACTCCTTGCACGTAGGATTAAAAAAAAAGCGGCCAAAACTATGATCACTGAAATGAGAACGGCAGGGAGTAAAGTGGTACGGAAACCGTCCGAGATAGTGGAAGCTTTTGCCTCATATTATGAGGATCTATATAATTTGAGAAATGACAGCAACACCCCCCAACCCACTGAGGAGGGAATCAGGGAATTCTTGGACAAGCTAAATCTCCCAAAGATCCCCCCGGATTGTTTGGAGAATTTGAACAGCCCCATTACTTTACAGGAGGTGAGCAAGGTAATTGGCGGACTAAAAACTAACTCGGCCCCGGGACCGGATGGTTATGTGGGGGAATATTACAAAATGTTCTCGGAAGAACTGGCTCCGTTCCTTCTCAGGGTGTTTCAACGGTGGCAAGATAGAGGCCACATTCCGGCCACTGCTCTGGAAGCCACGATAACAACAATCCCTAAGCCCGGGAAGGAGCGGGACCGGCCCGAGAACTATAGGCCAATATCTTTGCTTAATGTTGACCTCAAAATTTTCTCCAAGATCCTAGGGGAACGACTAGGTGAGGTGGTCCCCATGGTGGTAGACCCAGATCAAGTGGGATTTGTGCAGGGGAGACAAGCAAAAGACGGAACTAGGAGGATGCTGAATCTGATTGAGGTGGCGGAGAGAAGAGGTTGCCCCAGTGTATTTTTGTCATTAGACGCTGAAAAAGCGTTTGACAGGGTACACTGGGGATACCTCAGGGGAGTCCTCTCCGCATTTGGGTTTTCAGGCCCAATTGTTTCAGCCATCCTCAGTTTGTATTCCAACCCGTGTGCTAGAGTGTTCTCGGCAGGTTATATTTCTAGGCCCTTCCCGATAACAAACGGTACTCGTCAGGGATGTCCCCTCTCCCCTCTAGTGTTTGCTCTGGTTATGGAGCCTTTGGCGACATGTCTAAGAGTGGACCCGGTAATCCGGGGAATACTGGTAGGGGAGAGGAAACATGTAGTGGGTCTCTATGCCGACGATGTTATCATAGCCACGACCGACCCACTATCCGCTCTCCCCAGGATAGTGGAGGTGCTTGATCTCTTCTCCGAAAGTCTCGTATTACAAACTCAATGCGTCCAAGTCCATGATCCTCCCGGTGGGGATGTCGGAAGGGGATATGGCTCAGCTGCGGAGCCTCCTCCCTTTCAAGTGGTGCCCGTTGGGGATCCCATATTTGGGGGTGTTGCTGTGTACATCGAGAGAGATTGCCTCTCGAAATATTGAACACCTCCTATCTGCACTAAGTGCAGCTATGGGAGAATTTCCATTGTCCTCACTATCATGGATTGGAAGGGTGCAGCTAGTACGCATGATGTGGCAGCCGAAGATACTATATCTTTTTCGATGCTTGCCACTCCTGTACACGCACGGCCAGTTGAAGCGACTGCAATCCATGATAAACAAATGTGTGTGGGCGGGGAAACCATCGAGAGTAAAAGGCAAAATTATGTATCGTCGCATTAACAGAAATGGCATGGGTGTACCAGACATAATAGCATACCACAAAGCAGTGGTCCTGGAAGCGGCGCGACACTGGTGGAGGGACGAGGGTCCGACTGGTTGGCTACAAATTGAGAGGGAGGAGGCTCGGGGGGGCTCTTTGCGATCCCTCCTGATTGCCGAAACCTTGGGAGTGGTGCGAGGCGGGAACCTGCTGGGAACGGCCCGAGCTTTACTGAGGGTGTGGGGCTCGATGTCATCGAAGAAAACCATCCTACCGATGGGGGAGATGAACTTAGAAGCGTTACGATGGCACATCCCCTCACTAAACCTCTCCGTTTGGAAGGACACAGGCCCAAAGGTACTGGGGGACTTGGTTAAACAGGGGAAACTCCTGACTTTGGGGAGTTCCTCGCCAAGTATCCAACAGTGTCCGGCTCTTACCTACAGTTCCTCCAGATTTCCCACTTTCTAAGCTCTACAACATATAGTACGACATTTGGCCGCCCAGTCGAACCCTCAGCTCTGAGAAGATTACTGTTGTCAGATGAAGTTCAGCCAAGAGTCCTCTCCTTACTATACACAGAATTAGGGGACCATGACTCCCTTCTGAAATTGGGCCACATGGATAAATGGGAGAAAGATCTGGGTTTCCGGGTGGATATTGATGACTGGGAGGACGCCATACAGTGTGTCTTGGCGGCTTCCAAATGTATCAACCACTTGGAACTTCTAAAGAAGATCCATTTACGCTGGCACATTCCTCCAGCTAAACTGGCCAAATTTGGTAAAGGAGCTTCAGCGCAATGTTGGAGAAATTGTGGACAAGAGGGGGACCTGGTCCATATGTGGTGGTCGTGCCCCAAAATAACACCCTTTTGGCTTTTGGTGGAGCGGCTAGTGGGATCTGTTACGGACACTGGGATCCCCCTCTGCCCACAATTGGCCATACTGAATATAGGGCTAATGTCAAACCCGCCAGTGATCCGCCACATCACGACATATATATACATGGCGGCGAGAAGCTGTATAGCAGCAAGATGGAAGAGCGAGGCTCCTCCAGCTATGAGTGACTTGACAGATAAGCTTAACTCCATCTTTTGCAGCGAATATTACCTGGCTATGGACAAAGGTGCAAAAAGATATGTGTCTGAGGCGTGGGAACTGTGGGCAAGGCATCCATTGGCACTGCAGATACCCCTTTAATGGGAGCTGAGAGCCCCTCTCCCGGAGTCCCCCTTCCTCTGGCTCGATCCCAGGACAAACACCGGAATGTCTGATACTTGGATTCGATCTTATGGATCCCCCCCTGATCAGACCTTTGACCTCCTCTTCCACTCCCTGAACGATCCATGAATCTAGCTAGGAGTACCCTTCTCTGATTGTCTTTATTGCCCTTCAGGCTTACTATATTCTATATTATATTCTATCTATCCCTTCATTACCACTCTCTATTCTTTTCTATCGTTATATACATTTTAATACTGGTTATAAAATAATGAATGTGTAAGAAAGCATACCTGGCTGTTCTAAATATCACCGGATTACGATACACCTACCAATCGCTGTTAAGTGCTTAACGGATGGACAACATGATCTACTCTATAACAGAGACTATTCATAGAGAAGAGACTTGATTTACATAGGCGTACTTGTTACCATAGCACGGCCTTAAGAGTCCTCCAACTGGTTTGGTAAGGCAACAGCGTAAATCGGAATTTCTTAAGTTCTAGGAATCTTACTGTTCAGTACTTTATTGTCACTTTGTAAATTTTCTTCTGTCCTTGTCTATACTTTGAGTATGTATCAATCTTAAAACCTTTAATAAAACATATTAATGGTAAATTAATTGCAATAGATTTCTGAGGCATGAAGCCCGACTGGTCAGGATGTATGATCTTTTTTATGACACCCGTTAGGTGGTTCGACAGTATCCTAGCTAATATCTTAATGTTTGTCATTAGTAGATAGCTAGGTCTATAGGATTCCAACAATTTAGCATCCTTGTCTTCCTTTGGAATAACGACAATGATGGCTTCACTCATGGATTTCAGCAATGCACCCCTATCCAACATGTCCTCAAAGACTTCCCGCAGCCTTAGAACCTTTTGGACCTCCACCAAACTCTTATAAACCTCTCCTGGGATACCATCCGTCCCCGGGGTCTTATCATTAGCCATAGACAACAATGCCTTACCCACTTCCTCATCTGTCAGAGGCTTATCAAGGTCATCCCGGTCTTTCCCATCTGGCTTAAGCAAGTTTGTGCCTGCTAAGACCCGTCTAGCTCCTCCTTCGTGGCCTGTGACTCAGATGTATATAACTGTACATATACTAGACGCTTTTAGAGACTTCTATGTACAGTCTAAGCTACATATCATCCATCTCTCCTACTTATCCCATATACCTGGGCCGAATCTCTTTGGGCTGCTGTGATCACCGATCGTAAATGTCCCATTTTCTCTCCCTTCACTTAAAAAAAAGTCTTGTGGAACGCCCTCCTGTTCTCCACTCTCCTCATATGCATCTTATTGACTTCCACGTGTGCCATCTTGAACCTACGTCTAGCCTCCGGAGTTGGATTAAGCACTAAGCCCTCCTCTGCCTATCGGAATTACTCAGTCACTGCTTGTTCCTCTTTACGACTGTGTCTTACATCTGGAAATGGAAAGGGAATAAGCAATCCCCTCAGGTAGGCCTTCATGGTATACCAAGTGACATGAGTAGACGCACTTCCCCTATTCATTTGAAAGAACTTCTCCAGCTCCTTCCTTATATTATCAATATCAAGGTGCTTTAATCATTCAGGGTGTAATCTCCAGACTCCCCTCCTTCTGCAGCTCTCACTCCCAATATGTATACATACTATCAAGGGGCTATGATCTGATATTTCTATCGGAAGATACCAAACCTCACCCACTATTCCATCAAAGCGTTCATTACCCAACGCCAATTCTACATGAAACAGGGTATGATGCGTGGACAAATAACATCGCGTCCTGATTCTGCACCCTCTACGGATCCACCAATCCAATTTCTTTCAAGTAGCTTCCAAAAAGGGCTAATTTATTCCCTCCCCCGCCCCCTGTCTGTTGGCTCTGTCCCAATTTTCATCTATAACATTGTTTACATATCCGACAATCAGCAATGGGGCATCAGGCCACTTCCGCGATAACTCTAGAATGTTTTTCCCAGAATACGGGGGCGGTATATATATGACTGCAATTGCCAGTGTCTGCCGATAAAGCTGTAGAGTAGTATGCCTTCATGATCCATTTCCTTTTCAACACGTCCACTTTATCTCTCACTAAGTGTGTCTCCTGTATACAGGTTATCGAGGGACCACAGGTCTTGATGTGGCCCAAAACAGCTGCACACCTCGTCATATCGGAGAGCAGGGCCGGCTCTAGGTTTCTGTGGGCCCCGGGTGAAAAAGTCTCAGTGGGCCCCCTTTTGTACATATCGCGGACTATTATATATATATTGCCGCACACTTACCGCAAGCCCCATAGACAATGCATGGGGCTTGCCGCCAATGTGCAGCAAGTGCAGCCGCTAGGGAAAAATGCGGCAGATGCGGGGTTTTTTTTTACCGCAACTGACGCATTTTTCAAAAAATGCCCATGTGAAGGCAGCCTTACAGGAAAGTGACTGCTGAAACCAGCAAGTGCTGTTTCTAACAGTGAGTATATTACACGTTGTTAGGAGCGGGCTAAAATGCGTTTGTGTTCCCTTGCGTTTTTTAAAAGTACCCTTCAAACGCAACATGTTGCATTTTTGTGCGTCTGAGGATGCTTGGTATATACACAAGCATCCTGAAGCGCAAAAATAATGCAAGCAGCTCAATGGAGCCGCACTGCCATATGGGTGGCACTGCAGCCAAGCGGAGTGTCTGGCCATACGGATTACTCTTTCTCCTCACCTTTCTTCTCGCTGCTCCGGTCTCCTCCGGTCGCTCTGCACATATCAGCAAAGTCATGACAACATCGTGCCCCTCCATGCTGAGCTGCAGAATGTAGACAGCGGCAGAAGAGACTCTGAAGAAGAATGCTGCTGGCAAAGGCGACTGGGACTATAGGAGCGGGAACGGAATCCGCGGGGGCTACCACTGGTACACATACCTCGTATGCACGTGGCTCCGCTCATCTCATACAGATACAGCTCCGCTCCCTACACCTCGTACACATGCAGTTCCGCTCCAGACACCTTGTAAGCATTCGGTTCCGCTCTGTACACCTCGAACATACTCGGCTCCACTCCGTACACCTCATACACACCTGGCTCCGCTCCGTACACCTCATACAGATACAGCTCCGCTCCATAGACCTTGTACACACACGGCTCCGCTCTGTACACCTCGTACACACACTGCTCCGCTCCATACACCTCGTACACTCTGAGCTTCACTCCGTTATCTTTGTACACTCTCAGCTCCGCTCTGTACGCTTCGTACACACAATTTCGCTCCGTACACCTCGTACACTCGGAGCTCCACTCTGTTCACCTTGTACACTCTCAGCTCCGCTCTGTACGCTTCGTACGCAGGACTTCGCTCCATACACCTCGTACACTCCGAGCTCCGCTCCGTTCACCCTGTACACACATGGCTCTGCTCCGTACACACTCGACTCCGCTCCGTACACCTTGTACACACGTGGCTCAGCTCCGTACACCTCGTACACACACGGCTCCACTCCGTACACCTCGTACACACACAGCTCCGCTCCATACACCTCGTACACACACAGCTCCGCTCCATACACCTCGTACACACACAGCTCCGCTCCGTACACCTCGTACACACACAGCTCCGCTCCGTACACCTCGTACACACACAGCTCCGCTCCGTACACCTCGTACACACACGGCTCCGCTCCGTACACCTCGTACACACGGCTCCGCTCCGTACTCCTCATACACGCGGCTCCGCTCCATACACCTAGTACCCACACGGCTCTGCTCCATACCCCTCGCATACACACACGGCTCCGCTCTGTACACCTAGTACCCACTGACCTCTGCTACATTCACACTGGTTGGCAATGTAAACAGCGGGTTTCTATGGGCTCCGTTGCTGGCAGTGCATAGCATTAAACGCTCTGCGCTGCAGAGGACAATACTTGCGTCAGGCTAGGGTCACAACGCAAGTGTGACCCTAGCCCTCAGGGGCCCGGTGAGCCCCCTCCAAGCAGTCGGGCCCTGGCACTTGTGACGTTCCAAGTAAGAATATTTAGTTTACTCCCCATTGTGAATCTCTATCCACAATCCAAGTTCCAGATCCCATATTGGCATGAACTCTTCGCTCTAGAATAAACACAATCCAAAACAAACTCCCATCCTCCCCCTATCCCTCATAACCGTAACAGATAACAAGACATGTCTCCACCATAGTCGTCTCTGTGCTCAGAGAGTGGGTGTACTCAAGCTAGTGTCCCACCAACACACTTGAATAGTTCTTATAACTAAACAACAAAAATAGTACCTGCATTCCTCCCTCCGCTGATTTCAGTAATAATGACTCCCCAAAAAAAGGGGAGGGGAGGAAGTGAGGAGGGGAAAGGAAAAAAAAGCACAGCAATATCGTCTCTTGCATATTCAGAATAGATTGCCTTCCACAGGGCACCGGTCTCTACCCCAGAGTTCGCCTGGAAAATAGAATCAAACACACGCAGCCATCCAGGTTCATTCCTTCATTTTCTCTCTCTCGGCCCTCAGTTTCTTGTTATTTTGTTCCATTTCATGACGTCCTCTGGATTCTGAAAAAAGAGGACTTTGTTCGGTGCCACCACTCTTAGTTTCGCAGGATACAGTGTGGACTAGGCAATGTCCAGCGCCCTAAGTTTCCTCCCCTGAACAGGGTAATCACATACAGACAGTTCAAGATGGAATGAATCAAATCAGCAATCCCACTCATTGGAAAAGATTGAGTGATGACTACAACAGATCTTAAGGTACCTTTACACGCCGCCACAACAGGATGGATACCAACTGCTACTTCACGTGCATGAGCACGGCCAAACGGTTACAAACGGGAAACGCACCCTCTTTACACGCCGCCACAAGGTGCGCTACGCTACGCTACATTTACAGCTAGCTACATCGCCGGGTGTCTCAAGTAGCCATCTGTAGCTCAGTGTACCTCATTTACACAACGCTACAACAAGCTAATATGGGCTTTACCTGGTGCAGCAGGGACAGCACATAGGCGTGCCACAATTGTGGATTACAAGATGTCCGTACGCTGATAGGACAAAGCAAGAAACCCATGATTGGCCAGGCATCGCAGGAGGCTGATTAATGCATGACGCTCGAGCGATTGTGTAGTGTGACTGGTCAGCTCCTTAAATATGCCGCCCTATGCAGCGACTACCAATCGTCATGCAGGAGCTTCCACCAATGATCGCAGATGGGGCGCGGTAACACGGAGCCTGGGTGACGCCTTAGCTACATTGCAGCTACATCGCAGGGTGTCCAGAGTTCCCTTCCGTAACGTCTTTACACGCCGATACAGCTCGCTACAATCGGCGATGTAGCCATCTGTTTATGGGCAGTGCACGGATACAGATGTATCTGTAGCCGGCTGTGTCGTCCCGTCTTCAGACGCCGCTACTACGGGCGATATTGGCGCCACAAGCTACATTTGTAGCCTGTAGCGGGTTGTATGCATCCTGTTGTGGCGGCGTGTAAAGGTACCATCAGAGATGCCTATTACCTTGTTCCGATCCACCCAGATCACCAGAGGCTCCTCATATTCGCGGTTTCCCATGGTCACAGGGTCAGCCATTACAAATTCAATGTCCTCCCGTTCAGCATTTCATCGTCACCTCGTGTATTCACCAAGATTATGGCAGAGGCAGTAATCTTCATTCGGCATAAGGGGATTTGCATCATTCCATATCTAAACGACTTCCATATTATCCCACCATCTATTCCCCAACTAAATCGAGATGCAGCAAAGACCATAGACATCTTGGAATCCCTGGGCTGGATCCCAGATCTGGAGAAGATGGATCTTAATCCTTCAACAAGGAAGAAATTCCTGGGAACTCTCCTGAATTCAATAAAAATAACTTCCTTATTGCCCTGAGATCGCCAACTCAATCTTTAGCAAAAGATCTTCAAGTTCAGAGGCAAGAGGGCTCCTACCCTAAGGGACTCAATGTCCACCCTAGGATCAATGACATCATGTATCCAGGCAGTTTCCTGGGCCCAGGTCCATACACGAGTCCTCCAGACTCATGTTCTCTCTTCTTGGGACAGACATCAGAACTCCCTGACCAGGAGAGTTCCTCTTCCCAGTCACTTGCATGATGGTTAATCTCCCAGAAACAGAACCTCCAGCGGCGGGTCAGCTGGTATCAATATTCCCTGAAAATACTCACACTGGATGCCAGTCAGAGGGGACTGGGGTCCTGTAATAGAGAAATCCCACTACCAGGGTTTTTGGGCATTGAGAGCAGCATCTGCCCTGGTCTAAGGTCATCATGTATGCGTTTACTCCAACACTATGGCTGCCTACGGTTGCCAGCTTCGTCACCAGGGAAATCCTTCTTGGTCAATGTTTCATGGGATTTGGGAATGTAAAGTGTCAGATTACAATGAATTGCTACAAAAAAGTTTCTTGGGCAGAGAAACATCTTCTGTCCCTTACAGCAGTTCATGTGAAGGGGTCAAACTCGCCAGAAGAGTAGGAAGCCAGTGACCACCGCCATTTATGGCAAGGTTTGGAAGAAATTCTTGTGCCAGTGTTCTCCCCCCTGCGCTCTCCCCCGATCCGCTCTTTTTTTTCTTTCTGCTGTCTTTCTTTTAGAGTCCCGTCACACTTGGCGACGTTCCAGCGGTCCCGACAGTGATACGACCTGGTAAGGATCGCTGGAACATCGCTACGTGGTCGCTGGTGAGATGTCAAACAGTCATATCTAGTCAGTGACGCAGCAACGATACAGCGACCTGTATAACACCTCAGCGGTCATTGGGACCCTGTCACACAGCAGCTAGTCGGACGACTCAGACCTACGTAGCTAAGTTCTGCGTTGCCAACGAGGTCGTTGTTGAGGCCCAGCGGGAACCCAACGATCAAAAAATGGTCCAGGCCATTCCGATGCGATCGGCGATGTCACAGCGGGGGCCCGGTTGCTGCTACGTGTCAAACATAGCGAGATTGCTGGTGAGGTCGCTGTTGCGTCACAAAACCTGTGACGCAACAGCGATCCCGTTAGCGATCTCGCTGTGTGTGACAGGGGCTTTACCCCTGTGTGCTTTATCTTTCTCCTGCTGTGCTTTGTCTTTCTACTCCTGTGCTGTCTTTCCCCCTGTCCATTCTCTCCCCCCCATGCTGTCTCTCCCCACTGTGCAGTCTCTTCCTTGTGCTGTCGCTCTCTCCCCGTGCTTTGTATTTACCCCCTTGCTGTCTTTCCTCCTTGTGATTTCTCTCTCTTTGTGCTGTCTTTCTCTCTCCCTGTGCTTTGTCTCTTCCCTTGTGCTCTGTTATCACCATGTGCTTTGTCTCTCCCCATGCTGTCTCTTTCTCTACACAGTGTGGCGAGCAAGGTGCGCAAGCACAGTTACTGTGTACGCTGCAGCCATCTGTCAGTGGGAATGTGTGCCGGGTACACGCATGCCCAGTTACTGTGTTGTTTGCGACAGGAAGATGGCGGCGTGGAGCGTTGGGTGTCTGTGGCGACAAAATGTCTCGGCGTTTGCGAGTGGTGTCAGGTGCGGGTCGCTGCAGCACCACTGGCGAGAGTGCAATGGGCCATTACCGTCACCGTACGCCATATTTGCAAGCTCATCACTTGAGTGTGGCTGCCGTATCGCATGATATCGAGATTGGGATGCCAGAAGTGGATGATGGACACTATTTCACAATCATGTAAATGGATGTATGCGTTCTGTTATTTGTTTATTTTTCACGATATGAGGTACCCAACGATCAAAAAATGGTCCAGGCCATTCCGATGCGATCGGCGATGTCACAGCGGGGGCCCGGTTGCTGCTACGTGTCAAACATAGCGAGATTGCTGGTGAGGTCGCTGTTGCGTCACAAAACCTGTGACGCAACAGCGATCCCGTTAGCGATCTCGCTGTGTGTGACAGGGGCTTTACGCCTGTGTGCTTTGTCTTTCTACTCCTGTGCTGTCTTTCCCCCTGTCCATTCTCTCCCCCCCATGCTGTCTCTCCCCACTGTGCAGTCTCTTCCTTGTGCTGTCGCTCTCTCCCCGTGCTTTGTGTTTACTCCCTTGCTGTCTCTTCCCTTGCTGTCTCTTCCCTTGTGCTCTGTGTCCCCCATGTGCTTTGTCTCTCCCCATGCTGTCTCTTTCTCTACCCAGTGTGGCTGCCGTATCGCATGATATCGAGATTGGGATGCCGGAAGTGGATGATAGACACTATTTCACAATCATGTAAATGGATGTATGCGTTCTGTTATTTGTTTATTTTTCACGATATGAGGTAAAAAAGGTATGATATAATGAGCGCTAGGGACAGAATCAGGCACTGGTTTGGAGAAGGCACCCTTCAAATATCAGGGACCTGGATCAGTTTGCCAAAGAAGAATGGTCTAAAATTCCAGCAGAGCATTGTAAGAAACTCATTGATTGTTACCGGAAGCGGTTGATCGCAGTTATTTTGGCTAAAGGTTGTGTGAAATGATCAATGTTTTGCTTTTTGCTTTATTCTCCTTTGTGTTTTTTCATTGAAGACAAATTAAATGAAGATAATAATACCAAAGAATTTGTGATTGCAATCATTTTCAGGAAGAAACTGAGTATTATCTGACAGAATTGCAGGGGTCTCAATACTTTTGGCCACAACTGTATATACTTTTAATGGAATGGAATAAAAAATTAGCAATTTTATTCTCCTGGACATGTTGCTGGCCTATCACCTATTTAGATAACCCTGGATTTTGTCTTTGTCTGCTCCATGCACCACTTTGAGGAGGTATGGATTGTCTGTCCATTGATCTAATACATAATCACGAATAATATGTGTCACAGACTTCTGGCGCTTATGTCGCTTTCCCACAATGCACCACGGCACCATTGTAGGATAGCGACACAAGTGACAAAAGTAAGTGACACAGACCTCATCGCTATCGTCGGGAGATCATCACCCGTCGCACGGAGGTCAGCGGCAATGCAGCTGGGAGATGAGCGGCGCAAAGGAATTGCACCGACCACCATAATGGAACACCCAAGTTATGGGTATTCCGATATGGCGGCCGGGATTCAAATCCGCCGCCAAAGCCATCCTCATGTGCCAACAGCGCTTAGCCAATCAGTGGCGCGGGATTCAAATCTCCAGCAAAGCCGCACGCCGCTTCGCTGATTGGTCGCTGTGGGCGGCGGCGACCAATCAGCGCTCTTGGCACGTGATTTAAATCGCGCTTCGCTGATTGGTCGCCGTGGTGGACGGCAACAAATCAGCGGTCTTAGCACATAATTTAAATGCCGCTTCGCTCATTGCTCGCGGCTTACCGCAGCGACCAATCAGCTGAGCGGTATTGGCGGGCATGTTTAAATCTCCCGCCAATACCGCGCCGCTCAGCTGATTGGTTGCGCACTGCACAGTGCTCGACCAATCAGCTGAGCACCGTGGTATGGGCGGGAGATTTAAAGCTGGCTCAGCTCAGTGGTTAGTACTGTATGGTGGCTCAGAGGTTAGCACTGTATATGGTGGCTCAGAGGTTAGCACGGAATGGTGGCTCAGTGGTTGGCACTGTATGGTGGCTCAGTGGTTAGCACTGTATGGTGGCTCAGTGGTTAGCACTGTATGGTGGCTCAGTGGTTAGCACTGTATATGGTGGCTCAGTGGTTAGCATTGTATATGGTGGCCCAGTGGTTAGCACTGTATATGGTGGCTCAGTGGTTAGCATTGTATATGGTGGCTCAGTGGTTAGCACTGTATGATGGCTCAGTGGTTAGCACTGAATGATGGCCCAGTGGTTAGCACTGTATGGTGGCTCAGTGGTTAGCACTGTATAGTGGCTGAGTGGTTAGAACTGCATGGTGGCTCAGTGGTTAGCACTGTATGATGGCTCAGTGGTTAGCACTGTATATGGGGGCTCAGTCGTTAGCACTGTATATGAGGGCTCAGTCGTTAGCACTGTATATGGGGGCTCAGTCGTTAGCACTGTATATGGGGGCTCAGTCGTTAGCACTGTATATGGGGGCTCAGTGGTTAGCACTGTATGGTGGCTCAGTGATGGGAGGCAGGCACATGGGAGCCAGAAGGCACAGAGGAGGCAGAGGGCATAGGGGAGGGAGAAGGCACAGGGGACGCAGAAGCCACAAGGGAGACAGAATGCAGAGGGTTGGCAGAGGCACAGGGGGAGGCATAGTCATGGGGAGAGACAGGGCACACAGGGAAAGACATCGCACAAAGGGGCTGAGAGCACACAGAGCGGAGAGAAAGGCACAAGTAAGACAGAGCACACAGGGGAAGAGACATCACAGACAGGAGAGGGCGCACAAGGGGACACAGGTACAAAGACTGCCCTCCCGATGTAATAGCATCGGGCCTATTTCTAGTAAATAATATTAATAGGTGAGCTGAATAATTTTCTCCCTTTATTTGTTCAATAAACCCCTAGTATTAAAATGGAATCGCTCGAGGTTTTTCCAATAGATTGGTCAATCAAAGGTACTTTAAACCTGAATAAGGCTGCTCTCACATCACGCTGATCGTGGCAGTTGCGGTGAAAAAAATGCAACTGCCGCGATTACCGCATAACGGCCGCACTTGCGGTTCACTTGCGGCAAACCCTATACAATGTCTATGGGGCTTGTGGCAGGTGCGGCAAGTGCGGTGTAGTTGCGGTTTCGGCACTTGTGGCCGCGAAAAAAACGCGGTCAGCCACGGTTTTTTCGCGGCCACATCTGCCACAACTGCCGAAACTGCACTTGCCACACACTTACCGCAAGCCCCATAGACCTTGTATGGGGCTTGCCGCAAGTGAACCGCAAGTGCGGCCATTATGCGGTAATCGCGGCAGTTGCATTTTTTTCACCGCAACTGCCACGATCAGCATAAAACACTGATGTGAAAGGGGCCTAAGTCAGTAAAAAAAATAGGATTTGTAAGAGTTCTTTAAAAACCTTTACATTTGCAGCAAAATTGTTAACTCTTAACATCCTAACAAAATAAATGATAGCTAGAAAAATGATGCTGATGTTAAGTAATCATATGGGAAATGTTTTATTTATTAACTACTAGCTGTAGTACCCGGCTACGCCCGGGTTAATAAATAACTGCTGTTTGCTATAACAAAATAGAATTTGAATATGTCATATTAATGACCTGTAGGAAAATAGAAGCTGAGCTGTGATTGGTTGCTATAGGCAGCCTAATAAATCTCCAGCTAACAGTAAACCCTCCCCCTGGCCGGGCAGTATATGTTACCTCACACATACACATACACATAATAGACAGCTCATGTGACTGACATCTGCCTTAATTCCCTATATGGCACATGTGTTGCACATTCCAAGGAAGAATGATGGGAGTGATGGTGTGTCACGGTCCGCGCTGCTTCTGGATTCAATAAACTCACCAAAGAGCCCAGCAATCTTTCATCCTCTTTATTCCTTATTCCTACGCGTTTCAGCGCCACACCCGGCGCCTTCCTCAGGGATATGTCCCTGAGGAAGGCGCCGGGTGTGGCGCTGAAACGCGTAGGAATAAGGAATAAAGAGGATGAAAGATTGCTGGGCTCTTTGGTGAGTTTATTGAATCCAGAAGCAGCGCGGACCGTGACACACCATCACTCCCATCATTCTTCCTTGGAATATACCACGGTCCAGTGGTAGGTGGAGGTCCTGCAGCAGCTTGGAACACTGATTCCTAAAACGCAATCAAACCAGTTGTGGGGACCACAACTGGACCAGGTGAGCGGCCACACAGCATCACCATTTGTACACTAGTGTCACTAGTGATAGGGCACTATTGCGCCTCTTGTCCCCCCCCTCTTATATTATGTGTTGCACATTGGCTGTTTTTAATCAGATGTTTATGTTTGGAAATTAAAGATACCAGACGTATGAGGCGAGTTGTGTGAGGTGATTTGTGCACATCTGTGTCTGTCTGTGTGGTGTCTGTGTCCATGTGGGGTGAGTGCATGTGTCCCTATAGGGTGTGTATGTGTGTGTGTCTCTGTAGGGAGGAGTCTGTGTGGTGTGTGTCTCTGTTGTGTGTGTCTCTTTGTGGTGTGTGTGTGTGTCCCTGTGGGGTGAGTGCATGTGTCCCTATAGGGTGTGTATGTGTGTGTGTCCCTGTTGGGAGGGTTTCGGTGTGGTGTGTGTGTGTATCTGTGTTGTGTGTGTCTCTTTGTGGTGTGTGTGTGTGGTGTTTCCCTGTGGGGTGAGTGCATGTGTCCCTATAGGGTGTGTATGTGTGTGTGTCCCTGTGGGGGGGTGTCTGTGTGGGGTGTGTGTCTCTGTGTTGTGTGTGTGACTTTGTGGTGTAAGTGTGTGTCCCTGTGGGGTGAGTGCATGTGTCCCTATAGGGTGTGTATGTGTGTGTGTCCCTGTGGGGGTGGTCTGTGTGGTGTGTGTGTGTCCCTGTGGGGTGAGTGCATGTGTCCCTATTGGGTGGCTATGTGTGTGTGTCCCCGTGGGGGAGTCTGTGTGGTGTGTTTGTCTGTGTTGTGTGTGTCTCTTTGTGGTGTGTGTGTGTGTCCCTGTGGGGTGAGTGCATGTGTCGCTATAGGGTGTGTGTGTGTCTGTTTGTGGTGTGTGTGTGTTTGTTCGGGTGCGTGGTGAGTATCCAATGTTGGGCTGCACCTTAGCGACTATACACTTGCTGTTACTCTTTGTGTGCATGTGGTGTGTATACATGTCCCATGCAAGAGAAAAGAGAGAGAAAGGGGAGCAATAGTGCGGTTACCAGGGGGGCTTAATTTAGCGTGGCGTACTCATAGGTGGCCACTCACCTTAACGGGTTGTGCTGTCCCCGCACAACCCGGTAATACACTTGATAAGGCGCCCTTCACAGGCTCTAGCTCATCCGCACACCGCGTGCTCCGGGGGCTCCGAGCATCCGGTCACGTCACTGCAGGTCCTTAAGTTAAACCTCCTGTTGCCAGGCGATGCCAGGTCCTCACGCTAAGCTGCACTCTGCGTCTAGCTGCTCCCCGCCGCTTTACCCTCATAGAGGGATTTATATTGAAGGTAAACAAACTGTAAGCGGTCTAATTGGAGGCGCTCAGGCCCAAAGGCAGCAGGCCTGCTGCCTTTGTGCCTGAGCGCCTCCAATTAGACCGGTGAATATCTCATGTTGGGGCCCCACCTTAGTGACTATATGCTGGTATATGCTGTTAGTCTTTGGTGCTGTCATTAAGCCCCTCTCATTCACAACTGTCAACTGGTAACTGTCACTTTTTCCCCCATTATGTAGATAGGGGCAAAATTGTTTGGTGAATTGGAATGCGCGGGGTTAAAATTTCGCCTCACAACATAGCCTATGACGCTCCCGGGGTCCAGACGTGTGACTGTGCAAAATTTTGTGACTGTGCAAAATTTTGTGGCTGTAGTTGGCAGCGGTCGATTTTCCTCCAACACTTTTCCATTCACTTTTTCCCCATTATGTAGATAGGGGCAAAATTGTTTGGTGAATTGGAATGCGCAGGGTTACAATTTCGCCTCACAACATAGCCTATGACGCTCCCGGGGTCCAGACGTGTGACTGTGCAAAATTTTGTGGCGGTAGTTGCGACGGTGTAGATGCCGATCCTGGACATACACACATACACACACACACACATTCAGCTTTATGTATTACATTTTGTTTGGTATGACTATTTCCTATGAGGATATGTAATGTTTGAAAATTTTGAATTTTTCAACATTTTCTCCAAATTTTCAATAATTTGATAGATAAACACAAATTTTGAATTTACCACTAACAATGTGTACAATGTGGCACAAAGAACATTCTCAGAATCACTGGAATATGTAAAAGAATTTCAGAGTTATTACCACATAAAGTAACACAGGTTAAAATTGTAAAAAGGGGCTTGGTCATTAAGGTCAAACGTGGCTCAGTCTTCACAGTACTTCACAGTAATGTACATTTGAATGCTCACCCATCATTCCATAGACAAAGCAGATGTTTTTTAATTAGTTCTAAGATGCCTTCAATCCAAAGCCAGAATGGGAAATTCTTGTCGTTTAAATTCTCCTAAAGTCAAACAGATTAAATATATTAGAAATAACTTTTTGTTAGACACACACAGCTTTCAAAACTATTTACAAGGATTGCAAAGAACAGGACAAAAAGGTGGGAGATTTATCCACAGCAAATTTGTATTTTTCTTTTTTTTTTTTTTTTTCAAATTCTTTATTTTATATTTTAAACTCAAAAAAGAAAACCGTGTACACAGAGACACATATCAAAACCATTAGTGAAGCAGTTATAGTCACTGAAATACACAGACAAATTACAGTGAAAGAAAATTTAGCAGTTTCCCCGAAACAGACCGGGGGCTAATGTAACTTAGAACAAAACAAACAAAACAAAACCTTCCCATTATAGAGGAAAATCAGAGATGTTACTCACATCTCGAAAAATTCAACAATTTTTGCAGGTCACCAGACTTAAGTGTGCTAAAGAGAGATCTGAAGTGCCCTAATCTTAGTCTAAATGGCACTACACTGGTCAATAATGTTTTTAATCTTCCTGCGCCCATAACTCCTGTGGCTATAGACATCTTCTTCTACCCCTACCACGCTACCCCAATTCCCTGTATCTACGGTATGATGTCGTTTAGATATTTTGTCCATGGTGTCCAGATCTTCTTAAACTTATCATGGGTCAATGAGTCCCAACTCGTCAATTCCTCCAGCCTAAACAGATCTCTTATTTTACCTTTCCATTCTTCCAATGTCGGTGGGTTATGTTGCTTCCACTTAAGGGCTATCAGTTGTTTTGCCGCCCCCAACATCAGAGGGGCCAACTCATGTTTCTTGGGGTGGAAATTATCCGTAGGAAGGGACAAGAGCACCTCTGCAGCTGACAAATCTGTCTCTATTAATTTAAGTGAGCGCATAACCCCCATAACCCCAGACCAAAAGCTACGAATGGCCGGACAAAACCAGAAGGTATGGAATAAAGTGCCTCGCGCTTTCTCACATCTCCAGCATTGAGGGGAGCTAATTAGTCCTAAGTGGTACAGCTTGTCCGGTGTGTAGTACCACCGTGAGAGCAGTTTATACGCCATCTCCTATGATACCATGCACCGTGAGAAACCATGTGCATTGAGGCACACTCTTTGTCTCTCTAGTGCAGAAAGAGTAATGTTCAGTTCAGTCTCCCAAGAGTGTAGGAATAACGGTGTGGTGTTGTCTGTGGTACTCGTGAGATTAGAGTAGAGTTTAGATACAATTTTTGGAACAGGGTGAGTGACCTTCATTAGAATCTCCAACCAAAGCCACTTGGTGTGGGGCTGGGGCAATTTAGAGGTCAATTTCAAGTAATGGGCAACATGAAGGCGTTGTAAATGGTTAAGAGGACGTTTCTTCACCGCCAACGGCCAGCCGTTAGCACACGGTATTTTCCCTTGTAGCAGATGTGAAATAGGTTTATGTGGCAGGGAGGACCACAGGTCGTAAGGATCCGTGAAGTCCGGGTCAAAGAGGTAAGGGATTAGTCCTATTGGGATTTTATCTAGAAAATTGCATGTTGGGGAGTGGAGTGGAATCAGTGTACGCCTAGCTTGTAAGGTAGCGAAGAAAATATCCCCCAATCCTTCTTTTGGAAGAGAACAGTCCGTCCATAAATATTTCGCTGCATGTTTTCCCAAGATTTGCATCTCAATGTGCGAGACATGGTCCCCATCCAGCCATCTTATTAATTTCAGCCAATTAGAAAAAAAGGATGGCTTGGTGATAGAGAGTTAGATTAGGCAGGCCTGCGCCTCCCTCGCATTTTGGGCGCATTAATAGATTCAGAGGTAATCTGGCCTTTTTGTATTTCCAAACAAATTTGCTAATTGATTGGTTAAGAGAGCGTATAAAGGAGGCTGGAAGTCGGATTGGGATCATGTTCATCACATAAAATACCTTGGGAAAAACGTAGGATTTAAACACATTAATCCTACCGAGCCATGACAGGAGCGGGGTATCATATGAACGTAGAAGAGTTTCTATTTGTCCTATCAGTGGGGAGAAGTTATGTTGGAAAAGCGTGCTAGGGTCGTCTGTTAAGTATATCCCAAGATATTTGATTTTATGGGATTGCCATTTGAAGGGGGCTAGGCCCTTCAGGATCTGTACATCTTCTATGGGTGCAGATATATTCAGCACTTCTGATTTGTTCAGGTTAATTTTGAAATTGGAGAGTTCTCCAAATAAGGAGAAGAGCTCCAGAATTTTTGGGATAGCCAATTTCGGATTAGATAGGAGAAGCAGGAGGTCGTCCGCAAATGCAACCACCCTCAGCTCCAAACCGTTGATCCTCATCCCCTCGATCTCAGACTGTTGCCTAATTGCTTGCATAAACGTCTCCATCACCAGGACAAATAAGGAAGGGGAGAGAGGGCACCCCTGCCTAATGCCGTTAGAGATATTAAAATGAGTAGACAGTATCCCATTCACCCTGACCTTAGCCGTAGGAAGAGAATATAATGACATAATTGCGTCTATAAAAGGAGGGGGGAAGGCAAACCTCTGAAGGACACACACCATGTAGCGCCAACTTATGCGATCGAACGCCTTTTCGGCGTCCGTGGGTAGTAGTATAAGCGGTTGACGATGGTGTCTAGCATAGGAGATCGCCTGTAAGACTTTAGAGGTATTGTCTCTTCCCTCCCTTCCTCGAACGAAACCGGCCTGGTCAGGGCGAACTAGATCAGCTAACACTAAGTGTATTCTATTAGCTAAAATTTTAGCCCAGAGTTTGAGGTCTGCATTAAGCAGTGAGATGGGACGGTAGCTACTGCATAGGGTGCCGTCTCTCCCCTCCTTAGGGAGTACAGCGATATGAGCCTCCAGGGCCCGCGATGGGGGCAATGATCCCGAGAGGAAAAGGTTAAATAATTCGACCAGTTGGGGGAGAATACCTCCGCAAGCTTTTTATAATATACTATGGGGAGGCCATCTGGACCCGGGGTCTTTCCTCCAGGAGTCGAGGCCAGTGCTTCCTCGACCTCCCGAGAGGAAATCGGGGCAAGCAAAACAGTGTCCTGAATCAGATATCTAAGGCAATTTAAGAGAAGAGAGAAAGTCTTGTATGTGTTGTTGTGCTGCAGGTGGGTCGGACATGGAGTCATGGGGGTTGAGATTGTATAGAGAGCTATAATATGAGCAGAAGGCCTCCGCTATTCCCTCGGAATCCGAAATTACATCCCCCTTCTCCGTTCGAATGTTCCTAATAAAGCACTTATCTCTCTGTGCTTTTAGCATTCTGGAGGTGAGTTTACTACCTCTGTTGCAGTGAACATAGATTTTCTGCCTACATCGTGTATACATTTTGGCAGACCGGACATTGAGTAAGTCTTTTAGTTTTTCTCTCAACTCCACCAACTCCCTTCGGACATTATCTGAATTCTTCTGTTTATGCAGACGCTCCATGACACTAATTTGATGAAGAAGAGAGAAAACCTCTTTGTCCCTTTGTTTTTTTATGTGGGAGCCCAGAGATATCAGTTCCCCGCTATAACGGCTTTATGGGCTTCCATATCATGGGAGTGAGTTTCCCATCACCCTTATTCTCCCTGAAAAACCTCTGCAAAGAAAAAGCGATCTGTGAAACATGGTCCGTATTACTCAATAGTGTTTCATTTAAATGCCATGAGAGTGGGGGACGTGTAAAGGAAGCTATTTTAACAGACAGGAAAATCGGTGCGTGGTCCGATAAAGTTATGGCACCAATCGATGTGGAGGTAATCATATTGATGGCTGACGATTGGACTAGTAAATAATCGATTCTGTGATATGTGTCGTGGGGGAGGGAGTAAAACGTATAGTCCTTTACATTTGGGTTGGCCACTCTCCAGGGATCTATCAAATGGTTGGCCTGCAGTTTACTGATCAATTTTCTACGGTCTTTTTGAGGTATTGTAGACTTCCCTGAGGAAGAATCCACATCGGGATGTAAGGACAGGTTAAGGTCTCCCCCCACAATCAATAGTCCCTCCATGAACAGCGAGAGCGCGTCTAAAGTGTCCGACAGCCACTCCACCTGTCCATGGTTGGGGACGTAAACATTTGCAAAGGTAACAGGCGTATTAGCCAGAAAGCCTTTCACAAAAACGTATCTGCCTTCCGCGTCCGTGATACTATCTTTCAAGGTGAAAGGGAGTCCTCTCCTAAAGGCTATACTAACCCCCTTGGAGGCCGACCCTCAGCAACTGTGGAACCAAGTTTGATATCTAGAATAGGACATGTTGGGGGCTCTACCTTTTACAAAATGGGTCTCCTGGAAGAAAATAACCTGGGAGTGGGCTTTATTTAAGAGGGCCAGAACCTGGCTACGCTTAGCGGGGTTATTCAGACCCTTTGCGTTTAGGGATGCCACAGTGAGCGAACCTCTCTCAATGTCACTAGCCATAATCGTATAAGTCAACGGTGATTTCTACCTGCAAGATAGGCCTGTAATGGGAATAAAAAATTTTTAGTGTAAAACTATATACAGAAACAAAGGTATACTCATCTTCCGCAGGGGGGGGGTAAGAAAGACCCAATTGTTGAAGATGAGGTACCGTAGCAACCAAGTGGTATTCAAGAAAAATTACTTAGGAATTCAAATAGTTATTCATAAATAACATGAGAATACCATGTACACAATAGACAGGCAAAAAATAAACCAGAGAGAGATGCAGGTGGCAGGTACCAATCCAGACCTCAAGGCCTGCACCTATAAATGCAGGAGATCACTGCCCCTGCCCGCCCAGAGGCTAAAACTGGGCGCTTATGTAGGAGACCGGGTGTCAAAAAAAAACAAGTGTCTGAGGCTACATGTGACCTCCGTACGACCCAGTATAGTCATGGGCCAGACTCGTATAATAAGGGTCGTTACAAAAGTAAATTAAAGGTTATATTCATGTGGGCTGGCGTTTATTCAGCTGTCTTTTGGATTTAGGAGATGTCGTTTTCTTTCTGGTTGACCAGGCTTCCGGCTTATCCAGTCGGGGCATAGGCAAACCCATGTCAAGGGGCATCCAAGAAGGTATGGATAGGGCTCCATCTGAAGGGTCTCCCAGGCAGCCTCTAGGTCTTCAGGGGTGCGGATGGTGATTTGACGACCCTCCTTGCTGATACCAACCCCAAAGGGGAAAAGCCATTTGAATCTCATGCCTTAACCCACAACAGCATCAGTCAAGGGTTTAAGAATTTTCCTCTTGGCCAGTGTGGTTGGCGAGATATCTTGAAAGACCTGGAAGGTGGCCTCCCCGTACGACAGCGACGATTTTTCCCTTGCTCCCGACAAGATGGCCGCTGTGTCAACATAGCTGAGGAGACCGCATATTATATCCTCGGGCGTTCATTCGGTTTGGGTTTTGGTTTAAGGGCTCTATGGACCCTCTCAATGATGACTGAGTCTGCCCTCTCTTGACTGAGAATATCTGCGAATATTTCTTTTGACACTTTGGGCAAGGCTTCATGGGCAAAGGCTTCCGGGATGCCACGGAGTCGGACATTTTTTCTCCGACTCCTGTTCTCCTGGTCTTCAAGTGCCAAGTAGACAGAGTTTAGATGTTGCCGGTGCGCCTGAATATGGTCACAAAGGTTATTAGAGGTGTCTATTAAATCCAATTGCGTATTCTCTAAAGACTCAACTCTATGACCTATGTGTCTCACATCAGATCTAAGGTCGGCCATTTCCTTAAGCAAGGGTTGCATTGAAGCTTCCATTAACTCTTTCATATACGACCTGGTGACTGGTGCTGTATCCTCATATGTGGTCTCGCAGTCGGAGTCTCCCAGATCGGCTTCCGAGTCGCCCGTGGTCGCAGCATATGAGGCACTGCAGGCCTTTAGCTTGTCAGGCGATGGAGACATTTCCAGTTTTTTTTTTTTAGGTATTTGTCCAGTTCTCCCTAGGTTGTGAGGGATGAAGTTGATGGCGTGTGTCTTATGAGACTTTTAGCCCGTAATTTATGAGTTGTGCGGACCATTCTGAAGCTATTAATATGGGCTGCTGCAAACACCACCCGGTTGCACGGCTACATCAGGGGGTTCATTATATCATCACGTTCATATTGATATGTCTTTGGGTTGTGCGAAACAATAATAAAGCAAAAGGGGATGTTATAATTCTAACAGTCCAGCAGATGAAGCTCTCATAGAACATTCAGATGTAGTGGTTGTGAAGGACCACCAGGGGGTGTACTGATATTGCAGACTGTATCTCTTCAATGGGATAAGAATTATGCGAACATCATAACTCTTGATGGCCACCAGATGGCGTGGTAGAGTTGTAGAAAAGTAAAATTGTGCAATGTCGTTGGGTCGTCACTAGATGGTGTGCTTGATCCACAATAATCTGTTTTAGCAAGTTATGGAGCAGTTACCTCCGCAGTCGTGTTCCAGGGGAGCTGCTTTGTTTGCTGGAGGGGGATGTGCTATCAGGCTGAGGGTCCAGAAGGAAAGGTATGATGGCGCCCACCCTGTGAGTTATTGCCAGGGGCTGGACTAGTATTTGCTCTTCGGGGCTCCAAACTCTGCCGTCGATATCTGCCTCTCTCTAACGGAGCTTCCACTCCTTGCCCTCTCCCTGGAAGTGTCCCGGTGTGTGGGTCCCTTCCAAGCCTCTCTGTGCTCCGTTCTTACTGTTGCGGCCGGTCTCCCGCCACTACCCTGACCCAGTACCTGCGTTTGAGCGCCACTTCTCCCCTCTTTGGCGGCAGGTGCTTCACCAGTGGGGCAGATTCTGGTCCCTGGTCGGTCGTCAGCACTGCGGGAGGCCTCCAGGAGACAGGAGCAGGGAAGACCTGGGGCAGACTCCGTGGGGAAAATGGCGACCTGGATCTTGCTGCGGACTCCGCTGTCCCAGAGCTGCAGGGGCCCGGTAAGGGGAATCTCCGGGCAATCACCGCGGAAAGTGAAGCCCTGCTACCCCTAAAGAATATAGGGGAGCAAGATCACAGCAGATCTTGCTGGAATAGAAGATTTCCTACTTTTTAATAGCCATAGGCCAGGAGCTGATGTGAAACACGTCTTGCTCCTTAGCTGCCTAGGCCACACCTGTATTTTTCTTTTTAATCAGATACTTTTATTAAACAAAATAACATTGTATACCAAATTACAAACAAGGAAGCAGTTCTCTATACTTTTACATAATACAAAACAGTAAAAACCCCCATAATATCCCTCACCTCCCAATAGATAGCAAGTACATCTTCTCCAACACATTAGCAACCAATTAGTGTGAAAAAATAAAACATCATTCACAACTATATAGCTGGAATTGTGGCCTCACATTTGAACCATAGTACAATTGCTTAAATATCAGCAACTCACAATGCCACATTCTAAATAACTCTCTGCCAAACTTTATTGAACATTTTCATTGTATTCCTCCTATAGTATATACTTTCTTCCAATCGCACTGTATAATCCACTTGTTCAAGGTTTCTTTTCTGGAGGGTGTCTCAGCCCTGATCCAACACCTGGCAATCAGCTTCCTGGCCATATACAGTAGCCGTGCGACGCCAACATCTGTGAATTATAAATTCTTATTTTCTCAACATACCCCAACACACACACCTTCAATCAGATCAAGGAGCAGAATCCAAAAAGATTGCAGTCTCAGGCATTCCCATAGCATATACAAAATACCTGCTCCCTCATTCATACATCTTGGACATTCCGACGTGAGTCTCACTCCCACCGTATACAAGAACTAGGGGATCTGTAAGCTCTATAAACGGTATACAGTTGTGACAACGTCCCGGCTCACTCAAGGACAATTTCTGAACACATTCCAGTATAGAATCCCAAACATCATCATCTATCACACCAACTTCTTCCTCCCACTTAATCCTAGCCCGAATTGGGTTACCAAGTAAGATGGTGTGTAAAAGGTCTTTATATATAGTAAAAATAAACCCTCTTGTGGTCCCAACCATACACACATAATCTAAAACAATATATTTTTGTACCCTAAGATCACTTATCCTATTCTGTCATCTATGTAAATGCAATATCCTAATATATTGGAACCTATCCATATCAGGCAACTAGAATTCTTCTTGCAAGGACCTCAAATGTCTTCAAATCTTGATTTGCCATCAACTGTGAGGGTACCTTTACACGCCGCTACAACATGGTGGAAACAACCGGGTGCTTCACATGCACGAGCACGCAGCAACGGTTACAAACGGTACCCGCATCGCCTTTACACGCTGCTATAAGGTGTACTACAGAAGGTTGAATCTATCTCTGGATGCACCGCCGGGTGCCTAAAGTTACCTTCTGTAGAGCACCTTACCTCATTTACACGCCACTACAACAAGGTAATATGGGAGGACCTGGAGCAGCAGGGACAACACATAGGCGTGCCAGAATTGTGGATTACGAGAATTTCGTACGCTGATAAGACAAAGCAATAGCATAATGATTGGCCAGCCAGCGCAGGAGGCTGACTAATACATGACGCTCGAGCAATTGTGTAGTGTGACTGGTCAGCTCCTTAAATATGCCGCCCTAAGCAGCGACTACCAATTGCAACGCAGGAGCTTCCACCAATGATCGCTGAAGAGGTGCGGTTTCCCAGAGGCTGTGTCAAGCCCCGGGTGTCATCTAGGTGACGAATAAACCTTACCCTACCGTGTTTACACGCCGTTACCACCGGGTTGAAATCAACCTGTTTTAGAGCTCGGCTCTGAAACAGGTGCCGCAAGTGGCGGGTGGAAACAACCGCCTTTACACGCCACTACCTCGGGTTGATTTGGCGGTGCAAGATACATTTGTCTCATCAACCCGGTTGTTTCCACCATGTTGTAGCAGCGTGTAAAGGTACCCTGAGACATAACAAATCCCCCTGAGACCTTGTCCTCTGCTCCCCCAATTTGCAAAATTAATTCAAACTGTCATTCCACCAAACGAGAGTGCATATTATCAACCCTGTGACCTTTCTCATTTTTTTTTAATGCTTGCCCATGTCTTATGCAATAAACATAATGTAGGGAATTTTTTACCCAACCGACCAAAAACACCCGCCTCCAATCCCTGCACTAATGGAGCCCTTTGAAAAAAATAATCCAACATTGTTTGTACCGAACTCCCTCCCTCTTTTTTTTTTTTTAACCATTGTGTTTTTATTGGTTTAAACAAAAGTACAACAATAAAACAAAGACAGCCAGATGCAGTATATGTAGCTGTATCAGAACAGGAATCAAGGGATCAAATATAAATAAAAGGTCATGGATATTCAGGAGGGGGGGGAGGGGGAGGAGGGTTATACACAGTGGGAAAGCAGGAGAATCATATGATTCACAGCATTTATTACTTAGTGTACTGTTAAGATTATATATCCAATCCTAATATTCACCGCTCGTTTCAAATGTTATCGGGAGTGAGGTGTCAGGGTTTTATACACATTGTCAGTGATCTTAAATCTGAACAGTATCGTAAATTGACTCAACCCAGGGGTCCCACCAGTTCAATATCCTCGTCTTGCGAGAGAGATCATGTGCTAAAGTCAGCTCATATCTAAAGTGGAGATCCAGTTTCCCTATAAGATCTTCGTGAGTAGGTATCGAAGGGCTCTTCCAATTAGAAGCCAAGCATATTCGGGCTGTTACTAGAACATTAGTTAGAATGGGTCGTAAAGTACGGGGAAAGTCTGTTATGCCAATGCCCAGAAGTGCCAGCTGAGGGGTCAGAGTGCAGGGAAGACCCATCAAGTCTTTAAGTAGCCTCTCTATTCTGCTCCAATAAGGAACCACTCCTGGACAAGACCACCAGACATGAGTCGCCGATCCCATACCCCCACATAATCTCCAACACCTTGGAGAAGCTGGCGGTGACCTTCCCTTAAAGGCAGCCAAGCGGACTGGAGTCAAATACCAATCAAGGGAGAGTTTTTTTGCTTGTTCTAGATGGCCTATACAGGCACTATATGTGGCAGCGTGCTGCGCTGCATCGCGCCATTCCTCCAAAGTGGCAGAGAACGAAAGCCTGGACTCCCATCTTTCCATATAGGGCAGTTTGCCAGTACAGTTATGTTCCACAAGAGCTCTATATGGGACCGATATACCGTGCTGAACAATCGTATTCTGTTTATAGTATGTTTGTATGGCAGTGTTCCATTCCCTATTTTCCTCCCTGTGGATCTCAGTGGAAGAAAGCAAGGGACGTATTTGTAGGTATTGATAGAAAGTCGTGCGTGGTATTGAGTATCGTGATATTAGTGAGTCAAAGGGCTTCATAATTAAATTATCAGCTATATCGGAGAGAGAATTCCTCCTCTCCTCCAAGCATGTAGGGATAATGAGTCAATCAAATCCTCCAGAGCCTTCAGAGAAATATACCAATATAAAAAACCCAGGTGTGACACCCTTAACTGGGACCAAATTTTCAATACAGCTTGCATAGAGCATAGCAAGCCAGTGGGCTCCCTGCCGTGTAGAAGCTGAGTCTCCAGCAGTAGTCTGGTGGAATGTCTAGGTGCACTCCAGTGCTCAATCTGATGCCATAAGGGTCCCATATGGCCAGTCCACCAGATCTGCGCTATTTCAAGGAGGATTGCTCTGTAGTATGCTCGTATATTTGGAGCTCCCAGACCCCCCAACTTTCCAGGCAGGACCAATATGTTGTCCGCCACTCTATGTGGTCTATTGTTCCAGATAAATTTATTTAATAAAGTCTGGATTCGAGTGATTTGCCTAACTGGGAAATACAGGGGCAAACACCGGAGCAAGTATAAAATTTTAGGGAGGAGGGTCATTTTAACTAGCTGTATTCTTGCCATCCATGTCAGTTGTATGGAGGAATACGAGGAGATGAGAGGCGATAAATCTTTTATCAGTATGTCACAGTTAGTTTGTAATATACGTTTTATACTAGTTATTTTTATTCCCAGATACGTAAATCCGGTAAGGGCCCAAGTGAAGGGATATTTCTGGCGTAACGTTTCTTGAATAGTAGTTGGGACATTAATCGGATATATCACCGACTTAGTTAGATTCAATTTATAATAGGACACTCTGGTGCAATCATCCAAGACCTTCATTATTGCCGGTATAGTCGTATCTATATTTGTGCACATGAAAATCACATCGTCGGCGTACAGGCCGATCTTATGTTCCACTGCTCCCAAAGATACTCCCGTCACAGCAGGATTTGACCTGATGATAGCAGCCATTGGCTCCATCACCAAGGCAAATATGAGCGGAGAGAGAGGGCAACCCTGACGGGTACCATTTGTGATGGGAAAAGACGACGAGATGAACCCAGAGGCACGGACCGAGGCACTAGGGGCAGCGTACAGGGCCATTATAGAAGTATAAAAACGGCCTAATAATGCAAATTTATTAAGGACTGCACTAAGGTACCCCCAGTGCACTCGGTCAAATGCCTTCTCCGCGTCTAGGGAGATCAAAGCTCCCAGATCGCCCCCCCACTCCAACACCTCTAAGAGGTTAATCACTCTCCTTGTCCCATCTCGCACCTGTCTACCAGGCACAAATCCTACCTGGTCCGGCGCAATGAGGGAGGGGAGGACCACTTGCAAACGAGTGGCCAATATTTTGGCGTAAAGCTTTAGGTCGCAGTTAAGGAGGGCGATCGGCCTGTAGTTACCGGGTAACGTGGGGGCCTTTCCTGGTTTGGGAATTGTCGAGATAATAGCCTGTAACCCTTCACTGCTAATTTTTCCCTGATCCTGCCAGTAAGAAAAGACCTTCAGTAAACGTGGAATAAGCACGTCTTCAAATACTGAGAAGTACCGGTACGTAAAGCCGTCTGGGCCAGGAGCAAGAGTCCTTCCTCACTGATCGGATCGCATTTCGAATCTCTTGTTCTGTTAACGGGGAGTTTAGCCAGGATATCTGTGCCGTCGTAAGAGCAGGGAGATCCGCCCTTTCCAGAAAATCACGTATAGTCTCTGTTGTGGGTTGGGGAGTATCAGTGGAATTTCGAAGATTATACAGGTTTTCATAATAGAGCTTAAATTGCTCTGCAATCTGTATTGGGTTACGGATTTGTGTACCCTCTGGAGTTAAGTGGGCAATCTTGGACTGCGTCTCCTTTTTTTTAACCCGGCGAGCCAGGAGAGCGGCCGCCCGGTCTCCCATACTATAATATTTAGCCTTAACTTTCAATAAATTTTTTTCAACCCTCGCAAGCATCAGAATTCGAAGCTTGTGACGTAGTTGCAAAAGGGCCTCTCGTAGGTTATCCGAAGGGGAGCGTTTATAGTTAGATTCTAGAGATCCAATCTGCTGAACGATGGTTTGCAGTTCCAGGTTATATTTCTTTTTAGTATAAGCAGCCAATTTCAGTAGAGCTCCCCGCATGACCGCCTTGTGGGTAAACCACAAAATCTCCGGGGTCACAGATTCATCATCGTTCAGCAGGAAGAACTCTTTCATCTGTTGGGTAAGATCTTCTACATTTGAGGGGGAGGACAGCAACGTTACATTGAGCCTCCACAAGGCTGGTGGCGAGACAGCCAGAGAGTCTGCGACCGCCACGGAGACCGGGGCGTGATCCGTCCACGTGATGGATCCAATCTCCACCCCCAAGCATTTGGGGAGGAGACCATCACCCATCAGAAAAAAATCTATTCGACTGCACGTGCCGTGTCTAGGCGACATATAGGTATAATCTCTTTTGTTACCATGTAAGTAACGCCAAACATCGTGTAAATGATAGGACGAGATCAGAGGTCCCAGTCCCCGTCTAGCCATCGAAGACCGTGAGCAATCCAACATCCTGTCCATAGGAGCATTAAAATCACCACCCACCAACTTGTGTCCGTACGCTTGGGGAAGCAGTTTGTCTAGCGTTGTACGGATAAAGGTCACCTGCCCCGAATTAGGGGCATACACCGAGATCAACGAGTACAACACTCCATTAATAGTGCCCACAACCATTAGATATCGTCCCTCTGGATCCGGGAACACCTCCCGCAACACAAATGCCACTCGCTTATGAATCAGTATTGCAACACCTGCTTGTTTTTTGGGCGCCGATGCAAAGAATTGATGTGGGTATGTCTGGGAGGCCATTCTATGTGTATCATCTGACAGCAAATGGGTTTCCTGTAAGAAAACAATATCTTTACGATCATTTAGTAGGTGGCGCCAGACCAGAGATCTCTTGCCAGGAGAATTCAAACCATTAACATTAAGTGTAAGTCCCGTTATACTCATGGCAAAAGTAAAGAGTAAACTATCTGCATGCTGCACCACCACTGATTACAAACTATTCCCTTTGGTCTCATAGCTAAGTAGGTCCTGCAAAAGGAGAGGGGAGGGGAAGGAGTAGGGAGAGGGGAAGGGTGGGAAAGAGACACAGCAAACAATCCTGGGGAAAAACAGAGAGATAAAAATAAAATAAAAATAAAAAACCGTCCAACATTGTTAGATGGGAAAATTCCCACCAAGGGGGGCAAGCCCATCCCCATTTACTCCGGATAGAATGAAAGAGTCTCCGAGTATACAACCCTCCGATAGTGTTCTAGGTAGTCCAGATATCAGAGGGGGGGGGGATAAGGTGAAATAGAAAAAAGAAAAATAAGGCCTTGAGGCCCGCAGATCGTCTGGCCTGAGTCAGTATGGAAAATCAACCAGCCTTTTCCCATTCCTGCACCATCAGACGGTTCTTAGATGAGGATCCTGGACTGTGCCGTTGTGGGTATTTCTCGGAGCACGGGACCAGATTCCAGTCTTTTAATGCTTTACCCAAACTACTGGGAGAGTGAAACACCTGAGCAGTACCTTTATACCGAAACCGGACATGGACTGGTGAGCCCCAGCTATATTGAATTCCCCTGTCTCTTAGAAGTTTACAGTATGGTGCAAACTCCCGCCTCCGGGCTAGGGTGCCTGCAGATAGGTCCAGGAACACTGTTACTCCAGTATATGGGGCTGATAAATTGGGAGTCTGTCTCATGGCTCGTAAAACAGTCTCAGCAATGCTGGGTTTGGAGAAAGCAATCAGGATATCTCTAGGGAGAGCCTTATTAATGTGAACAGGCTTTGGAAGTCTGAAAGATCTCTCCACTGCTAAATCTCCCTGTGAGGCATCTGGTAGTATCATCTGGAGAAGTGGCTGCACTATAGATGGGAGATCCTCTTTATCCTGTGGGTCTGGGATGCCCCTGATCCTTATGTTACCTTTGCGCAGCTTGTCTTCCATATCACAGATCTTAAGTTGTGCTTCCTTAAGGTCTCCCTCTATCTGTGCATAATCTGTAGCAAGTTCATTCTGGGCTGCTGCATACTCTCCCAGCTTCTCCTCTATATGTGAGGTTCTGTCTCCCAGGGAGGAGAGCTCCTGCCTAAATTCCTCCATCATGTCCTTCATATCAGCTTGGAGCGACCGCCTCAGGGAGCTCAGCATAGTTTTCAGGATCCTCTGTGTCACCAGGGTTTCATCTATATCTTCCTCCTCCTCCACACTTCCCTCAGGGCTATGAGATGTGTGGGTCCGGGTGGCTGCAGATCTAAGAGCTGGAGCCATTTTGGGAGTGTGCTGCTGCTGTCCAGCCATAAAGAAGTTTGTGAGCCTCTGCTCGCTTGTGCCCTTTTTAGTCCCGGCTTTTGGCATACCTGGAGGTTCTCTGGGAGGATCGCAGGTGATACAGCGTGGAACAGGGTCCGGATGGCCGATATTTAGTGCCGCTTGCCAGATTATCTGCAGGAGCTCAGTGAAGTGCAACCAGCTCCATGTGTGTCCTGGTCACGCCCCCCTCCCTCCCTCTTTAGACACCCAACCTCTGATATGCTGACTCAGATGCCAGAAAATAAATCCAAGGATTCAGCAAAGCAAGTCCCCCTTCTTCCTTGGGTCTCTGCAATATCTCCAATTGTATCCTAGGCTGCACTCCGCCCCAAACCAGATCTCTGAATAGCAAGCCGAGTCGATGGAATGAACCCAGAAGAAGCCACATCGGCGAGTTATGTAAAACATATAGGAGTTTATGCATTAGGATCATTTTGGACAGGTTTGTCCTACCTACCACCGAGAGACACAACGTATTCCATGTTTGAGCCTTATCTTTTAGTTTAGCCAAAAGTGCTAACACATTCAGTCCTAAGTACTCAGTTATTGGTAAGGCAATCTGAATCCCCAGACATTTAAATTGGTCTACCATTTTAAGCTTTGCACATCCAATGTCACCCAGCTCTCCCAGCCTATCCCTCTCTATCATCATAAGGTTGGATTTGTCTCAATTTATTTTTAAACCAGATAGTCTCCCAAACTGCTCAATGGACACCGCCTAGCTCAAGGACTCCCTGGGATCCTGCAGGAATAGTAGGACATCATATGCATAAAGCGTGATTTTTTTTCCTCCAACGCCAAATTTAAAGCCCTTAATCCTGGCATCCGCCCGAATTTGAGCAGTGAGTGGCTCAATCGCAAGGGCAAACAGCAGTGGAGAGCGGGGGCACCCCTGCCGGGTCCTTCTAGTAAGGTCAAACCTTTCCAACCTCTCTTCATTTACTCTAATTCTGGCCATCGGGGAGGAATACAGCAACCTTACCCAGGAGATGAACACCGGCCCAAAGCCCATCTGCTCAAGGACCAACCATAAATATTCCCATTCCACTCTTTCAAACGCCTTATGCGCTCTACAGATACCACAACCCTACATACAACCCACATTATTCGAAGGTAGTTGAATATTTAAATATAGCTTCCTCAAATTAATGGCTGTTGATTTGTTTGGCATACACCCAGACTGGTCTGGGTGAATCACACCAGTAATCACCCTCGCCAGCCTGTTTGCCAAAACTTTAGCTAGTAACTTGGCATCTACCGACTGTAGTGAAATGGTCCTATAGGATTCTGGTCTCCTTATCTTCCTTGGGCAGAACCACCACCATTGCCTCCCTCATGGACTCCGGTAATCTTCCCTCCTCTAGAAGCACCTCTCGCAAACTAGGCAGCACTAAATCTTTAAGTCATTTGTATTCTTCCACAGGACAACCTGTCGAGCCCCAGAGCCTTGTCGTTCGCTACAGACGCCAAAGCCTATTCTAACTCCTCAACTGTCAGCAGAACCTCTAAACTCAATCTGTCGACCTCCCTAAGCTGAGCCAAATCCACCCCCTCCAGAAAACTTTGAATTTCAGCACCCAAAGCTGTCAATTTAGTCATATATAGATCTTCATAAAGCTTCCGAAATACAGCCAAAATATCTTTTGTGTCTGTAACCAGTCCATCTCCATCGCCATCTGTCACACTTCCGGGGGAAGGCGCCCTAGAGTGGAACCACAGGGCCGTGGTACCGAACTCCCCTGGGTGAGCTGATCCTAGTTTACCCAACCCCTATACAGGGATTGTCAGGGGCAAGTCCAGAGGGTCTAAGGTTAGCCTATACTAAGGCACAGCTAAGGATTCCGCGATAACAGGGTACAAAGCTAGGAGAACGGGAATGGTGCTACCGGGGAAGTGCACAGCAAGGGTTCCAGGAGACAGAGTACAAGGAAGGCCTGACCAACAGCTAGCAAAGCAGAAGCTCAACTAACACAATAATCAGGCACCTCCCATCAGAGGAGGTGGCCTGATATACCATAGTAAGAGCAGCTATTGGTCAAGGGGAGTGTCAGGTTGGACCGTGCTGGCCCCTAGTGTCACAGGGGAGGAGTGCACCTAGTGCGCCGCTGATTGGTCACATGAATACGACCATAGTAATGTGCTCATGCGCGAGCCCGGCGGTCAGCTGACAGGAAGGGAACCCGGCGACGGCTCCGAGACACAGCACGCCTGGACACCGGATGCCCAGTCGGCAGAGGAGCAGGAGATGCCGACCCGGGAGAGGTGAGCTGGGATGCGGTGCCAGTGGGCCTAACACCATATAGACTATAAACATATGACAACTCTCTTGAGCAGCTGCCACTAATGAAAATAAGTGACCAACTTTTTCCCCTTCCTCATAAAACGAGACCTTTTGAAATTTCAGCATCTTTTTTACACTAACTAAATGAATCTTGTCCACCACTTCCTGAGCCTCCCGGAAGCATTTTTGCGTCTCTGACGTGGACAGGTTCACCACATCACTCTCCGCCCACTCCACGTCTCCCCCAGTTCCCCGTGTAACAGGCCTATTTCTATCCAACTCCAAGTGAAGGACATTATCCAAAACTCCTATCAGCAATAAAGGCACCCCCACTATGTCTAGTCAGTTCTATATATTTCCTGTAATTTCCTCCCCGAATATGATAGTGGGAAATACACTGCAACCAGACACATCAAATGACCATACACAAGACACCAAGAACACATACTGCCCACTGTCCATCCTTATCCACATGCACTTCCACCTCCTCATATGGCACCAAGGTGTGAACCAGAACCGAGACCCCCCTTGCATAATTAGAGTATGCAGCATGATACGCATTTGTGACCCAGCGTCTCTCCAGAACCCCGGTCCGGTCTTTAACCAAGTGAGTTTCCATTAAACACAGTATAGACGGTTGAAAGGAAAGGGCTTGCTGTAACACTGCAGCTCTCTTACTCCTATCAGTAAACCCCGAACATTCCAGCCTACAACCTTAATTATTCCAGTCATTCCATATCAAAAATAGTCATAGTAAACCAACCTACTTCTGTCCCTTGTTGTCTACGCTTCCACCTCCCAACTTTCCTAACCCCCCCTTCCCAACCCTGCCTCCCCACTATCCCATAGAACATTCCCTGTTAACCAAACTAGACATTAATGAATAGGACATGAAGAGCCTCTCACATAGTCAAGTTGTGGAGGAGACAACCACCATATGAGCTGCAGGTTAATAGCTGCTGCAATATCAGCATCAGTGATACGAGGAAAGGGTTAAACACTGTGCTGCTCTCTCCAAGTAAGGCTGCTTTCACATCAGCGCTTTGCGCTGATCTCGGCAGTTGCGATGAAAAAACGCAACTGCCGCGATTACCGCATAACGGCCGCTGTTGCGGTTCACTTGCGGCAAGCCCCATGCAATGTCTATGGGGCTTGGGGTAAGTGTGCGGCAGGTGCGGTAAGTGCGGTTTCGGCACTTGCGGCAGATGCGGCCATGGGAAAACTGTGGCTGACCGCGTTTTTTTCACGGCCGCAAGTGCCGGAACCGCAACTGGACCGCACTTGCCGCAAGCCCCATAGACATTGCATGGGGCTTGTCGCAAGTGAACCGCAAGTGCGACCGTTATGCGGTAATCGCGGCAGTTGCGTTTATTTTCACCGCAAAATGCTGAAGTGAAAGGGCCCTAAGGGCAACTGCCGCAAGTGCAAAACCGCACTTGCCGCACCTGCCGCAAGTACGCCTATACTTTGCATGGCGTTTACCGCAACCGCGCCGCAAGTGCAGCCGGTATGCAGTAATTGCGGCAGATGCGGTTTTTTTCACCGCATCTGCCGCAAATTTCAAAAAACGCTGATGTGAAAGGGCCCTAAGAGAGTTAAAGTCAATGTTCATTAGAACTTGTGAATTATTTCTGACTGATGAAATCCTGACCAGCGATGCACAAGCCTTATATTTGACTAAATAGTGTGATAAAACAGGTGTGTTCTTCAATTCCAGATCATAAATCAGTGTCAGGAGCGCATAGTCTCATGACAGTAGACCGGGTGATCCTGAAAAGATGCGAGAAAGACCCGTGAGTCAAGATTAGATAGCCGATCCAGCTTCTCCGAATTACACCAACTTCAGTGGAGATTGAGGGAAAACCCATCTGGATATGGCAGCTGTTGGAGACTCACCACCAGCAGAATGATAAACTCCGATAATTGTAATCACTTACCGTACCTACACACCATAGTGATACAATGTCCTATATGGGAATCTCCAGATTATGTCCGAAATACAGGAAATATCCGAACAAATGCAGAAATGGTTACATGAACATGATACAAACAAGAACTCAGAGTGGGAGAAACATTAACTTTCCTGATGGATAACACTGCGTATAACTGATATACAGTTGTGTCCAAAAGTATTGACACCCCGGCAATTCTGTCAGATAATACTCAGTTTCTTCCTGAAAATGATTGCAACCACAAATTCTTTGGTATTATTATCTGCATTTAATTTGTCTTCAATGAAAAAACACAAAAGAGAATGAAGCAAAAAGCAAAACATTGATCATTTCACACAAAACTCCAAAAATGGGCTAGACAAAAGTTTTGGCACCCTCAGCCTAATAATTGGTTGCACAACCTTTAGCCAAAATAACTGCGATCAACCGCTTCCGGTAACCATCAATGAGTTTCTTACAATGCTCTGCTGGAATTTTAGACCATTCTTCTTTGGCAAACTGCTCCAGGTCCCTGATATTTGAAGGGTGCCTTCTCCAAACTGCCATTTTTAGATCTCTCCACAGGTGTTCTATAGGATTCACGTCTGGACTCATTGCTGGCCACCTTAGAAGTCTCCAGTGCTTTCTCTCAAACCATTTTCTAGTGCTTTTTGAAGTGTGTTTTGGGTCATTGTCCTGCTGGAAGACCCATGATCTCTGAGGGAGACCCAGCTTTCTCACACTGGGCCCTACATTATGCTGCAAAATTTGTTGGTAGTCTTCAGACTTCATAATGCCATGCACACGGTCAAGCAGTCCAGTGCCAGAGGCAGCAAAGCAACCGCAAAACATCAGGGAACCTCCGCCATGTTTGACTGTAGAGACCGTGTTCTTTTCTTTGAATGCCCCTTTTTTTCTCCTGTAAACTCTATGTTGATGCCTTTGCCCAAAAAGCTCTACTTTTGTCTCATCTGACCAGAGAACATTCTTCCAAAAAGTTTTAGGCTTCTCAGGTAAGTTTTGGCAAACTCCAGCCTGGCTTTTTTATGTCTCGGGGTAAAAAGTGGGGTCTTCCTGGGTATCCTACCATACAGTCCCTTTTCATTCAGACGCCAACGGATTGTACGGATTGACACTGTTGTACCCTCGGACTGCAGGGCAGCTTGAACTTGTTTGGATGTTAGTCAAGGTTCTTTATACACCATCCGCACAATCTTGCGTTGAAATCTCTCGTCAATTTTTCTTTTCTGCCCACATCTAGGAAGGTTAGCCACAGTGCTATGGACTTTAAACTTCTTGATGACACTGCGAACGGTAGACACAGGAACATTCAGGTCTTTGGAGATGGACTTGTAGCAATGAGATTGCTCATGCTTCCTCACAATTTGGTTTCTCAAGTCCTCAGACAGTTATTTGGTCTTCTTTCTTTTTTCCATGCTCAATGTGGTACACACAAGGACACAGGACAGAGGTTGAGTCAACTTTAATCCATGTCAGCTGGCTGCAAGTGTGATTTAGTTATTGCCAACACCTGTTAGGTGCCACAGGTAAGTTACAGGTGCTGTTAATTACACAAATTAGAGAAGCATCACATTTTTCTAACAGTGCCAATACTTTTGTCCACCCCCTTTTTTATGTTTGGTGTGGAATTATATCCAATTTGGCTTTAGGACAATTCTCTTTGTGTTTATTCATTGAAGACAAATTAAATGAAAATAATACCAAATAATTTGTGATTGCAATCATTTTCAGGATGAAACTGAGTATTATCTGACAGAATTGCAGGGGTGTTAATACTTTTGGCCACAACTGTAAATCTGTTAGATTGTACATGTAGCCGTAAAAGCGCTATTTTATATAATTTTTTGTTATTTTCAAGGTAATCAGGTTCATGTGTAAAGGGAAACATAATCAAATAATCGCTGGTGGTAGAATAAGGCCTTAAAGAGGACCTGTCACCAAACCAGGCATGGTGATCTAATTACAGCACTGGATGCAGCATGTCTGCAGCATGCAGGCAAGGAGTCACCCAGCACTTGAGCAGCCCTGTACCCCGAGATAATACACTTAGAAAACTTACATGCTCCAGCCATTAAGGAGGTGGCTAGGGGCTGCAGCCAAGGGCAGATTCACACCCCCTGCATGTTTAATCTGCCCACCGCTGCCAATCATTCTCTCCCTGTCTGCAGCATTTAAACACAGGTTTTTTTTCGCTCTCCCAGAAAGTCCGTTTAGCGGGGCGGGGCTAAACGGGAGAGAAAAAAAAATTCAGTTTAAATGCTGCAGACAGGGAGAGAATAATTGGCAGCGGTGGGCAGATTACACATGCAGGGGGTGTGAATCTGCCCTTGGCTGCAGCCCCTAGCCACCTCCTTAATGGCTGGAGCATGTAAGTTTTCTAAGTGTATTTACTCAGGATACAGGGCTGCTCAAGTGCTGGGTGACTCCTTGCCTGCATGCTGCAGACATGCTGCATCCAGTGCTGTAATTAGATCACCATGCCTGGTTTGGTGACAGGTCCTCTTTAAGACAAGAGGATCCATCAGTGTTGTGATACAATTCTGGGTATCCAGGTAGAGAACTGAGGGGAAGCAGGTAGGAAAGGCCTGAGGACATGGGTAGCGTGATCCTATATACCTCCTGGTGTACCCAGAATTGGTCACAAAAGGGGAGAAATGTCAGAGAATAGAATCCACCATTTTGTGTAGCATCAAGTTTGTACGTCATAGTTGGAGTTTCTGATGTCACAGTGACTCATAACACTGAGTGGGCATGTGAAGGTCACATTACTGTTCACACCCCTACTCCTACTGTTTCTATTGGCTAATGGATTGAAGCCAAACCCTCTCTTTGTAGCACCAGTTAAGTGCTAGCATTGGCTAATAAAGACAGCAGTCATTGAGTACAACCAGAGACGACGTTGTGCTTTATTGATTCTCCATGAGCGCTCATTGAACACATTAATTTGGAGTTCGCATGGCATAGGAGGGGATTTTCCTCACAATGTCTAACATCCAGAACAGTAGATGGATTCATACCATAAACAGCTTTTTTGGATAATTGAGATCAGTTTAAGACTTATCTATGTTTATCTAATACGATCCACTGGGTGGAAACTGTTTGTTAGTCCCGTGATTGATTGGGGATTGTGATGAATAAGTAAAATTTGTAAGGAATATTGCCATATTCCCCAGATTCCATTTGTCCCAGAAAGCAATAGTTATGACTGTAAGCCATCTAAACGTGGTATTGGCTAGTAGGCTGCTCTCAGAATAGTCATGTTTCATATCCAGTCGAAGATAAAATCATAACTGAAAACATGAAAGCATTATCTTCTGTCGGGGATGCCCACAGACAAGGCTAGAGCAGACAATAAAGTTTGGGTATCTAAATCTCCACTCAGAGGGGTGGGAGTTGTGAGCCAGCCCAGAGGTGCGAGATGAAAGTAGACAGGGGTCAGCCCATAATGTATAAAAATCAGCTGCCCCATCTCCATATTGTATTTCTTCAGAAGAGGCATTATTCCACCAAAGCCAGAGATTACCCCAGGAACAGATTGGCATCACGCCGCCCTTGTGGTGCCATCAGCATTAAGGTAACTGATCACGTGTGTGTAATTCTGTGTATTCCATTTATCCTTTTATTTGCATAACTGACTGTAATATTTTTAACATCTTAATAACTGTAAATATATCTAGTGTATCATTAGGGTGATTAAATTTATATATTTAATCTTGAATTGCTCTTTTTATCTTGATCACGATTCCCACATCCGTGTGCTCATTTAACGCTACCTGGGTTGGTTTCTGACCCAATATAAGCCCGACCACGGACCGGACTTATATTAAACGAGAAGCTGGTGGCAGCATTTGTGCTTGGGGTTATTCAGGGTCTCTATCAGTGACGGGGTGGAGGTTATTATATGTGCTTTTGGTCGCAGATCAGAAGGCATATACCACACTCACTGAGAGGTGCCATAATAAACCAGCACTGACAGGGCAGCTGCACCCCTTCTTTATCCTCAGGCAGTTCCCTGACTGACCTGGGATTAACAGGAGGCGCTGTGGAGCTGCCAGGTTCGGTGGCCGATTCACCACAGGGATGCTAGCCACTCCTTAATCCAATAATTAACCAATAGAAGCCAGTTTCTATTGTGGCATCCACAACCCTTGTCAGACTTCTTCCAATTGGTCAGAAGGGGTGTGGCCTCTTGTTGCCCAGCGGTATTTTCAAAATCGCTTAATATGGCAATATCTGGTTGCAAAGGTGCTTACTTCTCTGTGAGCCCTTATTCAACTTGTGAGACTGGCCATTTATCCCTTTGATTCGTATGTGTTGTGGTTACAATCTTTAGTCTGGGCTAATACCCGACTGAGGTCCCGTGATACCTGTAATGTCAGTGCCTCACTGGCTCTGGGGACTAATGCACTATGGACCAACAAGAAGGTGGTTCTTCTTGTGACCTTATTCCAGATCAAATACTGTTGATGCACTTAATGTAATTGTTGTATTTTGAAATATCTGATTGATGATTTTGTAAAGTGGTTTTAATAGAAATGACTCATATTTTATCTTTAAATCTTTTATATGACATAACCATCCAAATAATCTGCATACAAATGGGAGTTCTGGGAACAACCAGGATTGGGATTGCCCTTTAACATGACCATTTCGTTTTTTACTTTGCAAATTTTAAGAAGTGTAAAGATGGTTACGACTTTTCTGATTATATATACCGTATATACTCGTGTATAAGCCGACCCGTGTATAAGCCGACCCCCCTACTTTTGCCCCCAAAAACTGGGAAAACTTATTGACTCGCGTATAAGCCGAGGGTGGACCCCAGCACAGGTATACAGCCCCCAGCAGTGTGGTATACAGGACTCCCCAGTGGTAGTATACAGGCCTCCCCAGTGGTAGTATACAGGCCTCCCCAGTGGTAGTATACAGCAGCCCCAGTGGTAGTATACAGCAGCCCCAGTGGTAGTATATAGCAGCCCCAGCAGCCCCAGTGGTAGTATACAGCAGCCCCAGTGGTAGTATATAGCAGCCCCAGTGGTAGTATACAGCAGCCCCAGTGGTAGTATATAGCAGCCCCAGCAGCCCCAGTGGTAGTATATAGCAGCCCCAGTGGTAGTATATAGCAGCCCCAGCAGCCCGAGTGGTAGTATATAGCAGCCCCAGCGGTAGTATACAGTAGCCCCAGTAATCCAGGCCCCCAGAGCCTTGCTCCGGTAACCTGTTAAGTAAAATATACTTATCACTGTCCTGCTGCCGTCCGCGCCCGCCACTGCTGACACCGCGATCCTCCATCTTCATGCGTCTTCTTCCGGCTTCCTGTGTTCGGCGCCGGCAATTACGTCATTGCCTGCGATGAACAGAGGAAACCGGAAGAAGACACATGAAGATGGAGGATCGCTATGTCGGCAGCGGCGGGCGCGGACGGCAGCGGGACAGTGATAAGTATATTTTACTTTACAGGTTACCGGAGCAAGGCTGGGGGGGGCCTGGATTACTGAGGCTGCTGGGGCTGCCGTATTGACTCGCGTATAAGCCGAGGGGGGTACTTTTCAGCCCAATTTTTGGGCTGAAAAACTCGGCTTATACGCGAGTATATACGGTACTACTAGCTGTACTACCCGGCTACGCCCAGGTTAATAAATGACTGATGTTAGCTATAACAAAATAGAATTTAAATATGTCATATTAATGATCTGTTGGAAAATAGAAGTTGAGCTGCGATAGGTTGCTATAGGCAGCCTAATAAATCTCCAGCCAACAGTAAACCGTCCCCCCGGCCGGGCAGTATATATTACCACACACATACACATAATAGACAGCTCATGTGACTGACATAGGCCTTAATTCCCTATATGGCATATGTGATGCACATTGGCTGTTTTTAATCAGATGTTTATTTTTGGAAATTAAAGATACCACACACATGAGGCGAATTGTGTGAGGCGATTTGTGCACATTTGTGTTTGACTGTGTGGTGTGTGTCCCTGGTGTGTGTGTCCCTGTGGTGTGTGCATGTGTTTCCCTGTGGTGTGTGTCCATCCCTGTGGGGTCTGTGTGTTCCTGTGGGGTGTGTGCATGTGTGTGTCTCTGTGTCCCTGTGGGGTGTGTGTGTGTGTGTCCCTGTGTGTGTTCCACTGTGGTGTGTGTGCCTGTGGGTTGAGTGCATGTGTCCCTATAGGGTGTGTGTGTGTGTCCCTGTGGGGGGGTCTGTGTGGTGTGTGTGTGTGTGTCTGTGTTGTGTGTGTGTCTCTTTTTGGTGTGTGTGTTCGGGTGTGTGGCAAGTATCCAATGTGTGGGCTCCACCTTAGTGGCTATACACTTGCTGCTACTCTTTGTGTACGTGTGATGTGTATACATGTCCCTGTGGGAGGTGAATATCCCATGTTGGGGCCCTACCTTAGTGACTATATGCTGGTATATGCTGTTAGTCTTTGACACTGTCATTAAGCCCCTCTCATTCACAACTGTCAACTGGTAACTGTCACTTTCTCTCTATTATGTAGATAGAGCCACAATTGTTTGGTGAATTGGAACGCGCAGGGTTAAAATTTCGCCTCACAACATAGCCTATGATGCTGTCATGGGTCCAGACGTGTGACTGTGCAAAATTTTGTGGCTGTAGCTGGCAGCTGTCGATTTTCCTCCAACTATTTTCCTTTCACTTTTTCCCCATTATGTAGATAGGGGCAAAATAGTTTGGTGAACTGGAATGCGCAGGGTTAAAATTTCGCCTCACAACATAGCTTATGACGCTCTCAGGGTCCAGACGTGTGACTGTGCAAAATTTTGTGGCTGTAGTTGTGACGGTGTACACACCAATCCCGGACACACACACACACACACACACACATTCAGCTTTTATATTAGACTAGCTGTACTACCCGGCTACGCCCGGGTTAATAAATAACTGCTGTTAGCTATAACAAAATAGAATTTGAATAGGTCATATTAATGACCTGTAGGAAAATAGAAGCTGAGCTGTGATTGGTTGCTATAGGCAGCCTAATAAATCTTCAGTCAACAGTAAACCCTCCCCCCGGCCGAGCAGTATATATTACCTCACACATACACATAAAAGACAGCTCATGTGACTGACATCTGCCTTAATTCCCTATATGGCACGTGTTGCACATTGGCTCTTTTTAGTCAGATGTTTATTTTTGGAAATTAAAGATACCAGACGTATGAGGCGAGTTGTGTGAGGCAATTTGTGCATATCTGTGTCTGTCTGTGTGGTGTGTGTCCCTGGGGTGTGTGTGTGTGTGTGTCCCTGTGGAGGGGTCCCTGTGGTGTGTGTCCTTTTGGGGGGAGAGGTGTCCCTGTGGTGTGTGTCCTTGTGGGGGGAGGGGTGTCTCTGGTGTGTGTCCATCCCTATGGGGTCTGTGTGTTCCTGTGGTGTGTGTGTGTGTCTGTGTCCCTGTGGGGTGTGTATGTGTCCCTATAGAGTGTGTATGTGTGTATGTCCCTGTGGGATGTGTGTCCCTGTGGGGTGAGTGATTGTGTCCCTATAGAGTGTGTATGTGTATGTGTCCCTGTGGGGGGGGTGTCTGTGTTGTGTGTCTCTGTGTTGTGTGTGTCTCTGTGTTGTGTGTGTTTATCTTCAGGTGCGTGGTGAGTATCCAATGTTGGGGCTCCACCTTAGGTGTTACTCTTTGTGTGCATGTGGTGTGAATACATGTCCCCGTGCATGGTGAATATTCCATGTCAGGGCCCAACCTTAGTGACTATATGCTGGTATATGCTGTTAGTCTTTGGTGCGGTCATTAAGCCCCTCTCATTCACAACTGTCAACTGGAAACTGTCACTTTTTCCCCATTATGTAGATAGGGGCAAAATTGTTTGGTGAATTGGAATGCGCAGGGTTAAAATTTCGCCTCACAACATAGCTTATGACGGTCTCGGGGTCCAGACGTGTGACTGTGCAAAATTTTGTGGCTGTAGTTGCGACGGTGTAGATGCCAATCCTGGATACACACACACACACACACACACACATACACACCACACACACACACACACACACACACACACACACACACACACACACACATTCAGCTTTATATATTAGATTTTATCTGTTCTTACAAATTTTTGCTGTTTATTTTGATTAACCTCATTTCCGGGCTAAGTCTGTATTTAAGTTGTTCACTTTCCTACAGTACTGTAATTCTATTCTCCTGAGGAAGTGTGCTGATGCACACGTAACGCATCGAGTTTTATAGAAATAAAGATCTTTGGATGGTCAAATTATACCCTCTGATTATCCTTCCTCCGAATTGCAGTAAGCAACGCGATCGCAAGGTCGGCTCCAACCCTCCTATTTTGCGACGTATCTTTTCTGAAAGACAATTTCCAGTTTAAATGGCAAACCTCTGCTTTAAAGTATCTGGGGGTCTGGATCTCTAGGGATCCCTCACAGCTTTTTTCCTTAAACTATTCATACCTCTTAGAAAAATCAATTAGGGATTTAAATAGTTATGATGAACGTACTTTATTGTGGTTTGGGAGAGTCAACGCGATTAAAATGGATATCTTGCCCCGGTTTTTATATCTTTTTCAAACGGTACCTATTAGACTATCGGTGTTATTTTTCCGGAAACTCCAGTTGGTTCTAATAAGATTTGTTTGGGGATCTCGGAGACCTAGGGTGGCAATAGAGACATTGTATAGACACAAATGCAGGGGTGGGGCGGGTCTCCCCAATTTTAAATTATATTACAAATGAGCCATTTTGACTCGAACGGTTGATTGGAACTATAACAGCAGCTCTAAACAATGGGTCGGCTTGGAGCAGAGCTGTTCGCGAGTTCCCCTACACAATTCACCCTGGGTTAGCTCGCTTAATAGAGGACATTTTGGCCCAGGCTCAGATGCTTTACAGGTCGCCCTGCTAATCTGGGATCGGGAGACCGAGAGGAGACGCCTATCTCTAGGAAGGGGCCCCTCACACCTTTGTTTAATAATCCAGATTTAAAACCTGGGGTTGGAGTGAAACGCTTTCTGAATTGGAACATAGGTGACGAGCCTCGCTACAACCACATTTTGAAGGGTAATGCTCTGATGCCATATGACACCTTTGTTAGGTTGGTTGGTGATGTTCCCTGGATGGAATATGCGCAGTTTAAATAATTTATACAGAAAGGGGGCAGGGGGCCTGACTTTTCCTCCCAGCCTTCCCCATTCGAGAGGTTGTTTCTACAAACTTCTCCACCTACACACTGCTTGGCATTACTTTACACCCATTTAAGTCATCCTGACATGGAAGACAAACCTGAGGTGGAACGAGGAGCTGGGGACCACCATCTCGGGGGAGGAATGGGACAAAGCATTCGCCTTGTCGCATAAATTGTCCATGGCAAGTCAAGCCCAAGAAAAAAATGTCGAAATCATCGCCAGATGGTACTAGAGGGGAACGATGACTCATATCTGGTGGAGTTGTAGCAAAATATAGCCCTTTTGGAAGGGGGTCTTCTCCGCATATAGGGAGATAAGTGACGGGGACATGGCGGCAACGCCACAGATTGCGTTGCTCTCCATCCTCCCGGGTACCATCAAATCGCAATAAAGACATATTTTGAGATTCTGCATAGCAGTGGCTCATACAATCATTCCGCGGTACTGGAAACAGGCAGTTTGTCCCCCCTTGATAGACTGGTTGAAGGAAATGCACAGTCTTTGTAGGATGGAGGATCTCACTGCGGAACTGAATGGCTCCAGCGATAAATTCGTAATCACATGGGGACAATGGACGATGTTTATTAATTCTCCAAGATATATGGAGCTCTTTGGTGCCTCCTGAGGAGGGAGTGCCCAACCCCCTTACCCCTTTTCTCTCTCCCCACCTTTTTACTTCTCCATGCCTCCCAGCTTTGTATCCTTCATTGTGTCTTCCTACCTGTGCTCACTTTCTATAACCTGTAATCCTTATAGATATGAGACTATCTGGGCAAGCTGAAACTATACATCTTCCCATTTTCTTAAGTATAAACAATCCACCTCCAGCTCCGAGAGGAGCGAGCTTTAATATAGTTGATACATTTACTTTTTGTTAATTTGTTCTGCCTTGACACAAATGAGCTGTTTGCACACTGTCCACTAAGCGCATTTTTTCCTTAGTGTTTGCCCGGCAGCGGACCTGATTTGCAACCTGAGTACTTCACAAGAGACCCTTAGGCTGGTTTCACACTGGCGTTTGTGTCTGCATATGTATGGCATGCAGGCGCAAACGCAGTGCAAACGCAGCCATACTGATGTGAACACAGCAGAGAATCTCCGCATGAGTTCACATTAATATACAGCCCGGCTTGCCAATCAGCTCGGCAGTGGCCGGGAGGCGGAGATCAGCGGTGGAGATCTCCTCCTCCCGGCCACAGCTGATCTCCCGCCGGTGTTGGCGTGGGAGATTTGAAGGAACAGCTGATCTGACAGTTGTTTAAATCTCCCGCCCCGACACCGAATAGATGATATCAGTGCAGGAGATAAACAGCTGATCGCTGTTTCAAATCTCTCGCGCCGATATCACCTATTCGGTGTCAGCGCAGGAGATTTAAACAGCTGTCAGATCAGCTGTTTCTTCAAATCTCCCGCGCCAACACCAGCGGGAGATCAGTGGCGGCTCTAGCTTATCTCCCGGTGGCCTCCGCTGATCATCAGCGGCCAGTGGGAGAGATTTCAATGTGATCCGCAGCATTCTCCTGTGCTGTCATGCGGAGGACACTGCGGGCCAATTGACTTCAATGCGTGGTTTGTGCGCTTGCAGACGCTTGCAGATAAAACAAGCGCCTGGAAACACACAAAAAATGCAAAAGGCTGCGTTCGGAGTGCGCTCGGAGGGCGCATAAATTATGCGCATGCGAACGCAAATGCAACCGAACGCAACCAAACGCAAGCACATGCGTTCCCATGTTAAACATAGTAGTGCAGTGTGCAAGCGTTTGGCTGCGTTCGGTGCGCTGCGTTTGCATACGACAGTGTGAAACCACCTTAATATGCTGTGTGATGTGCCTAGATAACAGCAAATGTTTGAATGATTTATTGCATGTTTTCTTTAATAAAAACATAGTAAACATAAATAAAGTAAGTAAGGTAAGTATTTTTTTGTTTTATCCTGCCTATCTTTTACCCTTCATGTAGTATTAGTTAAGCAGGGGGACTAGTGCTCCCACCGGTCAGCTCCCTAGTAAGAAATTAGAGCAGAGCCAGCGAGGGAGTAGGTATCCTAATCGGCGACAGGGTGAAAGAACCTGTATAGGGATGTCAGGGAGATCATGGTAGATCTACAGGTGAGTGCAGGAGTGGTCCCTTGCTCCATTACATACCAGCAGAGCCCACAATTATTATTGTGTCCCCGGTGTTCCCTTGTGTTTCGTGTTGTGCGCCAGACAACCATTGGTCTATGCGCCAATGTCACACAGTATTTTTCGGACACATGCTAGTCAGCACATGACAAACTGTAAAATCTGACATGGAACACAACAGTGTCTAGTTACATGGGGTGAAGGAAACAAGGCACGAATTCGGGATAGGTGTCTAATGGTAGTTCTTGCGATTTACGGCAAATTAATTATCTTTAAATTCGGTAAAGTATTAGATTTGTTTGGATATTTTATCATATATATAGTAATAGGTAGAATTTAGAATATAGTAAGGTGATAAGATTAATAATATTTTTGTATATTATTGACACTGCAAATAACTCCTAATTGCTAAACATCCAAGTCCTGAGACCCTCACCTATCGCACAAAACACTGCTATGAAGTATGCATGCAATGTGTATATACACTGTGTGCATAATTATTAGGCAAATGAGTATTTTGATTACATGATACTTTTTATACATGTTGTCCTACTCCAAGCTGTATAGGCTTGAGAGTCAACTACCAATTAAGTAAATCAGGTGATGTGCATCTCTGTAATGAGGAGGGGTGTGGTGTAATGACATCCACACCCTATATAAGGTATTCTTAATTATTAGGCAAATGCCTTTCCTTAGGCAAAATGGGTCAGAAGAGAGATTTGACGGGCTCTGAAAAGTCCAAAATTGTGAGATGTCTTGCAGAGGGATGCAGGAGTCTTGAAATTGGCAAACCTTTGAAGCGTGATCACCGAACAATAAAGCGTTTCCTGGCAAATAGCAAACAGGGTCGCAAGAAGCATGTTGGGCAAAAAAGGCGCAAAATAACTGCCCATGAATTGAGGAAAATCAAGCGTGAAGCTGCCAAGATGCCAATTGCCACCAGCTTTGCCATATTTCACAGCTGCAACGTTACTGGAGTATCAAAAAGCACAAGATGTGCTATACTCAGAGACATGGCCAAGGTAAGGAAGGCTGAAAAACAACCACTTTTGAACAAGAAACAACATAAAAGATCAAGACTGGGCCAAGAAATATCTTAAGACTGATTTTTCAAAGGTTTTATGGACTGATGAAATGAGAGTGACTCTTGATGGGCCAGATGGATGGGCCAGAGGCTGGATCAGTAAAGGGCAGAGATCTCAACTCCGACTCAAACGCCAGCAAGGAGGAGGTGGGGTACTGGTATGGGCTGGTATCATCAAAGATGAACTTATGGGACCTTTCTGGGTTGAGGATGGAGTGAAGCTCAACTCCCAGACCTACTGCCAGTTTCTGGAAGACAACATCTTCAAGCAGTGGTACAGGAAGAATTCGGTATCGTTCAAGAAAAACATGATTTTCATGCAGGACAATGCTCCCTCACATGTATCCAACTACTCCACAGCGTGGCTGGCCAATAAAGGTCTAAAAGAAGAAAAAATAATGATAATGACATGGCCCCCTTGTTCACGTGATCTGAACCCGATAGAGAACCTGTGGTCCCTCCTAAAATGTGAGATCTACAGGGAAGGAAAACAGTACACCTCTCGGAACAGTGTCTGGGAGGCTGTGGTGGCTGCTGCACGCAATGTTGATCGTAAACAGATCAAGCAACTGACAGATTCTATGGATGAAAGGCTGTTCAGTGTCATCATAAAGAAAGGTGGCTATATTGGTCACAAATTTTTTGGGGTTCTGTTTTTGCATGTCAGAAATGTTTTTTTCTAAATTTTGTGCAGTTATATTAGTTTACTTGGTGAAAATAAACAAGTGAGATGGGAATATATTTGGTTTTTATCAAGGTGCCTAATAATTCTGCACAGTAATAGTTACCTGCACAAACAGATATCCTCCTAAGATAGCCAAATCTAAAAAAAAAAACACTCCAACTTCCAAAAATATTAAGCTTTGATATTTATGAGTCTTTTGGGTTGATTGAGCACATAGTTGTTGATCAATAATAAAAATAATCCTCTAAAATACAACTTGCCTAATAATTCTGCACACAGTGTACAGAGGAGTGTATGAACTCAATAATCTGCAAGGCCCTTTATCGTGCTGTGAGATGAATGTGTACAGACTCTTATACATTTACTATTTAGCCTGTACATCACTTGAATGATTGTGATTGATGGGGTCTCAAGACAACTGGCAGTTATTTGCAGTGCGCCTAAAACATAATCAGCTTTCATAATTGACAGGCACTGTCACATTAGCAGTATTTGAAATTTGCGGCAGATCCGGCAGGTTTGCCGCATCTGCCATGTAACAGAACACTTGCAGCAAGCCCCATTGTGGAAGGCTTGCCGCAAGTGAGCTGCTGTCACGCTTCTGGGGGAAGGTGCCCTAGAGCAGACCCACTGGGCCGTGGTACCAAACTCCCCTGGTTGAGATGGTCCTAGTTTAACCAACCCCTATACAGGGATTGTCAGGGGCAAGCAGTAATCAAAACAACAGGTGGCTACTTTGAAGAACCTAGAATATAAGACATATTTTCAGTTGTTTCACACTTTTTTGTTAAGTATATAATTCCACATGTGCTAATTCATAGTTTTGATGCCTTCAGTGTGAATCTACAATTTTTATAGTCATGAAAATAAAGAAAACTCTTTGAATGAGAAGGCGTGTCCAAACTTTTGGTCTGTACTGTACATACACAAGCACATAAATGCACATATGCACACACATACACACTCATATATACCCACAGACACGCACATACGTGAATACACGCACATACACACCACACGCATGCACATACACACACAAACAAGCACATACACATGCACATAAAACATATGCATATATACACACAGGCACATACACACAAACACACTCATACGCGCGCATATACACCTGCACATATACCCATAAATACGCACACATACACGCATACACATGCACACACATACACACAAATACATGTACGCACACACATACACACGCATGCTTATACATGCACAAACATGCACATACACACATGCACGCATGTACACACATGCACATACGCCACACGCACAAACATGCGAATACACACATGCACATATACACGCACATATACCCACAAACCTGCACATATGCACATACACACAAATGCACATGCACACACATACACACATACATGCCCATATGCACATACACATACATGTGCATACACACATACATGTATACATATGTATACACGCACACATCCACATGTGCATACACACACATACACGCATACTCACACATGTGCATACACGCACATACATGCACACATACGCATACACACAGTCACACACATACAGACACATACTCATTGTGACGAAATGGACCCTTTAATATATAATGTAGGAGGATTTCTTATTCATCCAGACATATCATATTGCATTTTGGGTTGTAAACTTGTATTGGTCAAGGAGAATTTCTTACAGTATTGTCATAGATTCCTGTGGTTAAAGTTTAGCTTGGTAATGTAATTATCTAACCTGTTTGTCATTGAAGGCCAGAGAACTTAATTATGCTAATCGTCCATTGTCTATTACCCTGTGAATGTTGATTCCATGTCCAGGGGCCCAAGCCACGATTGTTTAAGTGTCATTGATTGCAGACTCAATGTCTCAGACTAACATTCCATTGTATCACTGCTAGCATTTGGATTGAGATAGGACTAAAATATGTTAAATGAGGATTGGAGTTCAGCCAATGAAAAGACTGTGCTATTGCACCAATCATGACGTCCCCAATATCCTACAATGAGGGCTGAGGGTATATAAGGAGGACTGTTCACTTTGACCAGAAGATTGGAGATAGCAGTTTGGAGTTATATTCTGTCTAGTGGCCTCAGTCTAGGGATTTTCGGTCCCGGCTAGAGGTCACTGGATTGGATACAGGCAGCTAATCGAGGGTCTTCGGATCCGGTTAGCGAGCCATAACCCTAGGCCTAGGCATTTCGGTGCCGACCAAGGGGATCAGAACACGGACTAAGGAACCACAAGGACTTCAGTATCGGATTATCGGATTCGGCTGTGATAGACTGCTTAAGGACAAGGAAGCAACCCAGGTTGGGACGATACAGTCACCTGGCTACAGACTTTGCCGTGTTACATTCTAAACCCTGGTGAGCCAGCGGAAGGGTGAGACTCTGTTGCCTGTTACATGTTGTGTTTTGCTTGGTTATGCGTTATATGCTGTTAACTGTTTGGGGATCCAATAAAGCCTTGATATTGTGATTCCCTCACCCTGTGTTGTCTGAGTAGTGTTCCGCCCACGGTTAAGGAGCTCGGGCGCTCAGTTGGGGATGAGCCCTGGTCCACGCTGTCTTTGTAAAGGCGGCTGGGCCTGCGGACGAGAGCGCCCACTGACGCCCCGGGTCTCCACAATTGGTGGCAGCGGTGGGATACTACTCAGCCTGGTTTATCCAGGGGAGCTGCAGGGGACTGGTGTTCGTGGACACCGTCCAAGGGCTCAACAACCAGGGAGGCATATAAGCATACCCAGCAGGCCATAGGTAAGGCATTCAGGTTTCGGACACTGCCATGTCCAACCCCACCAGCTCAGCCATGGGACGAGGACTGGAGGGGAAGTACGGCCGCTATAGGAAACTGCAACTAGAGGTGGCATGTCTGTTCCGAGAAATCGAAGCCAGGGACACTGACACACGGTCGGATTTGATCCAGAGATTGGTCCAGTGGCATGCCCAGAAGGATGCAGAGAATGATGAGGACCCCGCCGAGATTGACCCAAAGGAATTAAACTGTGTGCCACATCATGGATCCAGTGACAGTTTGGAAGGACACCAGTTCCAAGCCCTGGAACTGCAAGAAATTGATCCTGTCAACACCGTGCCTGAGCAGGGAGAGGACAATTTGGAGTTTATGCACAGTGTCCCTATCCCTGTTGCTTTGGGAACTGACCAGGAAGAGGTCGTTGTGGAGCTTATAGACTGTGACCCTACACCTGCTATTGTGGGAAGAAACTAGACGTCCCGGTAAGAGTGGTTGATGTGGGATTTGTGAGCAGCCTTCCCACACCTGTTGTTTCAGGGGCTAACCAGGAGGACGTTGAAGTGGGGCTCATGGATGGCCCCCCACATCTGTTGTTTTGCGAGCTGACCCAGGACAGGGACTATCCAGCCAGTTTGTCACAGCCATCACCAACATCCAGGAAGCCAAGCAGCACCCTGATGTGGATTTTGCTACCCCACCTTCAGAGGATAATCCATGTTCCCAGCCCCCATCATTCTCCTCTGAGCCATTAACAGTGAGTACACCTAGCCAGACTGTGGTCATTGCCTGGGGGGGAATTGATAGCCAGAGGTTTATGGGAGCTCAACTCCTGAATCCCATTTTACTGCTTGTCCACAATATGTCTGCCCATCCTGGGGGAGGTGATCTGGGGGAGGTGTATAGATGGAAGCCTCGATTGCTGACTTCACCATTAAAAAAGACAATGCCGCCAAGAGGAGAAGGATGACCCGAGACTTATCATATTTGACTGCCCTGTCTGGCTAAATAAGAAGGGGGAGGAATGTGATGAAATGGACCCTTTAATATATAATGTAGGAGGATTTCTTATTCATCCAGACATATCATATTGCATTTTGGGTTGTAAACTTGTATTGGTCAAGGAGAATTTCTTACAGTATTGTCATAGATTCCTGTGGTTAAAGTTTAGCTTGGTAATGTAATTATCTAACCTGTTTGTCATTGAAGGCCAGAGAACTTAATTATGCTAATCGTCCATTGTCTATTACCCTGTGAATGTTGATTCCATGTCCAGGGGCCCCAGCCACGATTGTTTAAGTGTCATTGATTGCAGACTCAATGTCTCAGACTAACATTCCATTGTATCACTGCTAGCATTTGGATTGAGATAGGACTAAAATATGTTAAATGAGGATTGGAGTTCAGCCAATGAAAAGACTGTGCTATTGCACCAATCATGACGTCCCCAATATCCTACAATGAGGGCTGAGGGTATATAAGGAGGACTGTTCACTTTGACCAGAAGATTGGAGATTGAAGATTGGAATTAGATTCTGTCTAGTGGCCTCAGTCTAGGGATTTTCGGTCCCGGCTAGAGGTCACTGGATTGGATACAGGCAGCTAATCGAGGGTCTTCGGATCCGATTAGCTAGCCATAACCCCAGGCCTAGGCATTTCGGTGCCGACCAAGGGGATCAGAACACTGACTAAAAGAACCACAAGGACTTCAGCATCGGATTAGCGGATACGACTGTGATAAAGACTGCACAAGATACATAAGGATAAGGAAGCAACCCAGGTTGGGACGATACAGTCACCTGGCTACAGACTTTGCCGTGCTACATTCTAAAGCCTGGTGAGCCAGCGGAAGGGTGAGACTCTGTTGCCTGTTACATGTTGTGTTTTGCTTGGTTATGCGTTATATGCTGTTAACTGTTTGGGGATCCAATAAAGCCTTAATATTGTGATTCCCTGACCCTGTGTTGTCTGAGTAGTGTTCCGCCCACGGTTAAGGAGCTCGGGCGTTCAGTTGGGGATGAGCCCTGGTCCACGCTGTCTTTGTAAAGGCGGCTGGGCCTGCGGACGAGAGCGCCCACTGACCCCCGGGTCTCCACACTCATGTGCACAGATACACACGTGGCCGCAATCTTTGGACACTGAAGTATACAAAGATGGTGGCGGCGTGATGCATCACACTGCCCCACTGCCAGACTACAGTAATTACTGGATTACGTTGGAGCGGAACTTGGTGGGAGCTAATACAGTGGATAACAAGGTGTTATCTATTTTGTATGTAATAAAAGATTTCAGTGTGGGTGTTGTTGTTTTTTTCACTTTACTAAAAGTATTGCTAATGGCCAGCTGTCATACTGACGGCTGATATTAGCAATAGGGCTTGATGTTAGCTGACATCAACCCCTTTATTACCCAGTCTGCCACCGCTACAACGGCAGCTGGAAGAGAGGTGTAACCGCCAGTTTTTGGCGTCACTCATGGAGACGTCAATTCTGGGGCAGCTGCTGGGTGCAATTTTTAGCATGGGATTACCTGTGCTAGTAATAGAAAGTACATCGAAGCCCTAAACATATTTTAGCAAGAAATTACTTTACTACTAAAAAAAAAAACCACAAACGCTTTTTAAGTAAAAATACATTTATTTACATACATTGGAAAAGAGCACAGGGAGGGGAGAAAAACAGAGGGGAGACATCCGCTGAACCAGCGCCAGGAGGCCCATCCCCATCATGATGTCAACTCTCTCCTGATGCGATAGTATAGGGCCTTCATCCAAGAATGTTTTTTGTTTAAATCATCCACTGAATTATTAAAACTTCATATACCAGGACGAAAAATTAAACTAACTAACACAGCCTGTCCAGAATGAAGAAAACAAACAGCTCTTAACAGTCCATGCAACCATGGGGCCTGTCTGCTGAGGAAAAGAGACTCAGCTACTTCAGTATGAGCACAGCTCTGGAAGACTGCTCACCTCACATCACTGAGGCTGACAGCCTCAATGAAACATATCTCCTCTCCAGGATGGATATAGAGAAAATGAAAAGAGAAAACTTATATTTTTAAAAATGTTTTCATTTATTCAGTATCTATTATGAAGATCATGTGCAGGAGTCCCCACACTTAAAGGGAACCTGTCACCAGGGTTTTGCAATCTAATCTGAGAGTAGATTATAGGACCCCAGATCCTGATTCCAGCAATGTGTCACTTATAGGGCTGCTCAGTGTAGTTTTGATAAAATTACTGTTTAATCAGCTGGAGATTATTATTATTTTGGTAGTCTGATATATTCACAAACTGCTAAATCTACAGCAGAGAAAACATTAATTTTATCAAAATGACAGCAAGCAGCTCAGTAAGAGACACATTGCTGGAATCACGATATGAAGTAAAAAGGTATGATTAAATGAGCGCTAGGGACAGAAACAGGCACTGGGCTCTTATCGAATATTACCTTTCAAATTTATTGTGAACAGTAGAAGTTACAGGTCTCCTCGCCACAACATGTTTCGACACTAAAGGTGTCTTTCTCAAGTGGATCCACTTGAGAAAGACACCTTTATGGTACCTTTACACGCCGCCACTGCAGGATGGATACCAACGGCTACTTCACGTGCACGAGCACGCCCAAACGTTACCAACGGGAAACGCACCCTCTTTACACGCCGCCACAAGGTGCGCTACGCTACGCTACATCTACAGCTAGCTACATCGCCGGGTGTCTCAAGTAGCCATCTGTAGCTCATTTACACACCGCTACAACCAGCTACTATGGGCGTACCTGGTGCAGCAGGGACAGCACATAGGCGTGCTACAATTGTGGATTACGAGACGTCCGTACGCTGATAGGACAAAGCAATAATACCATGATTGGGCAGGCATCGCAGGAGGCTGATTAATACTTGACGCTCGAGCAATTGTGTAGTGTGACTCGTCAGCTCCTTAAATATGCCGCCCTGTGCGGCGACAACCAATCGCAACGCAGGAGCTTCCTCCAATGATCGCTGAAGGGGGCGCGGAAACCCGGAGCCTGTGTCACGCCCCAGCTACATAGCATGGTGTAGAAACAACCCTTCTGTTCTTTCTTTACACGCCGATACAGCTCGCTACAATCGGCGATGTAGCCATCTGTTTATGGGCAGTGCACGGATACAGATGTATCTTTAGCCGGCTGTGTCGTCCCGTCTTCAGACGCCGCTACTACGGGCGATATTAGCGCGACAAGCTACATTTGTAGCCTGTAGCGGGTTGTATGCATCCTGCAGTGGCGGCGTGTAAAGGTACCATTAGTGTCGAAACATGTTGTGGCGAGGAGACCTGTAACTCCTACTGTTCACAATAAATTTGGAAGGTAATATTCGATAAGAGCCCAGTGCCTGTTTCTGTCCCTAGCACTCATTTTATCATACCTTTTTACTTCATATCGTGCTCAATTCCTCCCTTTGGGGAGTGTGGTTTGAGAGCAGCTCTGGGACAGGATTTGGTCAACACAGAGGAGCTGCCCTTCCCTGGGCTCGTGATCTCTGAGAGAGACGTTGAAGTTCCATAAGGAAAGGCTTCTCTACACGTAGCAATGGATTTATGCCTGCGGTTAAATCTCACCTCAAATTATCAACCTAGTTGTGCAGGGGGCGCAACTAGTAAAGGTGAGTGACATATCAATACAACCCCTTGCTTCGGCTAATTTGCACAGTGTGGCGCAACAATTTCTTGGTTTTTCTTTTCCATATATTGCTGGAATCAGAGTCTCTGTCTCTACATTATGCTTCGCTCAGATCGGATGGCAAAAACCTGGTGACAGGTTCCCTTTAAACATCTTAGCAAGCTATTAATGAGGTTATTAAATGCAGTCCGAGGAATATTCTGTTATGATGAATATACCTTGGCACACAAAATCAACATCCACTGCTAGCAGATCCCTTGGCAGTTGCAAACCAATTACACTCCAGATGTGCTCAATGAGAGGAAAGTCTTGTAGAGGTGCAGGCCATGACAGCTAATTTAGGCCAGGCTGGCTGCTCACAGTAGCACGAGTAATATGTCTGGTGTACTGATGTTGAGAAATGGCTAGTGGGACACTTTGGAGAAATGGCCATAACCACAACCAAATTCCTGTAACGATAAGCTGTTAGTGTGCTTAATAATGAATAGAAAAAATATTTTAACTATTTCCGTTTTACACTGGAAAGCCTTTACTTATTTATTTATTTTTTTCTAATGGGAGTGTTCTATGTTTTTAAGGATTTTTCTCTTCATTATGATCTTCTCACATGTGGATCTGATGGAGGATCTCATTTAAGGACATCTTAGGGAGCAGCATACCAGTCCCCCATTCAGGCTACCAGTATCTTCGATGAGGACTTTAACTCCCCTCATCTACACCTGGTGGACACTGTTTCCTCCACACTGTTGAGATTTCCTTTACCCCAGCACTGAATGCTGAAGCAATGAAACAAGACTCTGTTATTGCAGTTGTCAGTACACTCACCTTGGCCTGATCACGTAGCTCGGAGGTAGGAAGGCAGATTTTCCCCATTGCTGAGCACTGCATTAGTTGGGACACAGCCATGTAGCGCTGATGCACAAGACCCCCCAACTTTGAGTGCTTTACATGCTGTGTTTGCACTATCGTCCGGTGAGTGCTTTATTAACAAATGTTGATTTCGTTCCAGTATTCTACACTTAGATTAGCGCAGAGCATTTATATCTTTTTTATCCTTTCAGGGAATTTAAATGTTACTGTTAATGTCCTTGGATGAAAACTACAAGGATCCGGCTACCACACTATAATCCCAGCATTAGAACTAGTGTGACGTTCCACCATGATGTTCTTCACAGTATTGCCCTTCAGATACAGACCTAGTAGGAACGAGAGCTATTTGGTTTTTAGACACACTTTGCTGGATTACTTTGCATGTGTGATTTGTGAAGCCATGAAGGTGCCAGGACTGCAGAAATACTCCAAAAGTTAGCTTATTTCATAAATTACATCCCTCAATAAAGTCATCTACAGCTACAGTGACTATTCTGGCTCCACAAATGTTTTCACTTTATAATATCCATGCCATGCTTTTTTTCTGGAGAACTGCAAATATGCCAAATTAGTGACCATACTTTGTGCCCAGCATGTGCTTCTGGAATATGCAACCCATAACTTGGTAAGTTGCCTCTCCCCACTACAGTATGCCAAACATGTGGTCACTTACTATGGTTCACTGGGGGGAGTGACAAGGAGGGGGGCATTTGGATTTGGGAGTGCAGATATCGCTGGATTTATTTGATAGGTGGGAGTATAAAAGAGTACCTATTAGTTGCTCGGGAAGGATGGGTGGCATGTGAAATAGTGTGTGTCTCAGTGCAGGCACCTCAATAACCTATCAAAACAGTGAGTTGTGGCAGGGAAATGTGTGGTGTGGATGTGAGAATTTGGTGTAGGGTGCGTTTACCTTATTGTCAACCTACTGCAATATGTGAATGTGAGAAGCAGAGTCACCCTTTACACTAGTATTTGAGACATGCTTGTTGCGAGCAAGTTGTGTTCATGACAAATTGGTGTCAACAAAAATCCTCACAATAACATTTTTGAATGGTTTTTATTCAGATTCTTCAGAAGCAGAATGAACAAAACTAGTAATTCAGTAATTGTTTTTATTTTTTGCGTGATTCACTGTGCAGTAAAAGTGATAACACCAAATTATTCTTTGGGTTTGTGCAATTGCTGTTTTACCAGGTGTATGTATTTTTTATGTTTTGCTATCATCACACACAATATATATTTTTTTACGGTGTTCGCCATACAGAATAAATATCATGACAGTTAAGGTACCGTCACACGCCGCAATCTCGGCTGGATATGTGGCGATCTAACGTGCGCACTCACGTTTTTCGTGGTTGCCTCAGATTGCCGATGGCGGCATCACACACCACAATTTCGCCCTGAAGCTAAGGCGATGTGTCGCCTATAGCAGAACCAATCTCTTGCCTAATTCCATCGCTGCTTCACACGCCGCAATCTCAAAGGCAATGTGGGCGTACATGTTCAGCGCGGCGAAGAGATAGGCGTGCCACAGTGGTGTATACCGCGCCCCATACACGCTCATTGTACAACGCAACAGCGTTACGATTGGTCAGCCTGCTCTGGAGGCTGGCTTATACATGACGCCATTGTCTATCGTAGTTTGCACTGAGTTTGCGGACGGTTGTGTAGCTGAAGATGTGTGTGGTGCTGAACGGACAGCTCTTCAAATCTAGCGTGGTGTCAACTGACAGCCAATGGGAACACAGTAGCCCACACCAATCATCTCAGACAACGCGCAGACTTCAGCACGCTGAGGCACGCCTACGGGAAATCATAGGCAACGCTCTTTCCATCATTATCGCCCTGTCACACGCCACAACACGGAAATATCGCCTTAACGATTGCGGCTGACTACTGAGCACTGTTCAGGAATCAGGCAACGACCGAGGGGCGATTTATCGCCATGAAATTCCCAAATCACACACCGCAACCTTGAGGCAATTTCACGGCGATTGCTCTGGGGCGACATATCGCCTTTATGATTTCCAGGCGAGATTGCGGTGTGTGACGGTACCTTTACAGGTATTCCGGACATGGCAATACCATGGTTTTGTTTTTACGCAAAAAGTGCATTTTAGTGGTGAAACAGCTTTTCATGATTTATGTACTTTTTTTGTGTGGGTTTTGTTTTCATATTTTTTTACACATTTTATTTAACTTCTTCCTATATTTTTACTTGACCCACTGTGCGACATGAATATTTTTTATTTTGCTTGTGGTCTCAATCGTTGCAATACTTGTGTACTGCAATGCATGAGACCTGTCAGTTCTTAACTAAGGCTGACTCACATGAGTGCAATGCAAGATACTCTTGCATTACATTCGTGCCCATGTTTCACAATCAAGCAGCTTAGACCTGCGAGTTTTTCCTCTCAGCCCTATACAGGCTGAGAAGAAAATCGCACCATGCTGCGATTGTCTGTGAGTCTCAGATCACTCGCAGCCATACAAGTCTATGGGTGTGAGTGAAACATTGGACTGCACTAGCATCCACTCAGCAGAAATGCGAGTGCAACAAAATATACGCTGAGGCCAGCAATGAAGGAAATGGAGAGATTAAACTCTCCCCTCCTCCACAGCTGTGATCTGATCGCAGGATCACTCAGCTCCAAGCGTAGCTCAAGTCGAGGGTCATTAGTATAACGAATCCGATGCTCTCGCATTGGATGCATTTGCCAGTGTAAGCACAGCCTAACTCAGGCCACCATACCCTGAATTCATCAGATGACCTCGCAGTGTGATGGCAACTACCAACACCAGCACAACTCTGGATTGCTGATAGTGTTTAAAGGGGAGTCCTCACCCTCTTTACCCACTTAAATGTCACTTTGGCGATTGACAATGGCATGTAAGAGGTTAATCAGCCCCAGTCAGAGCTGATGCCATGTACACCTTACACCCATGGGAATTTCCCATGCGGGGGGGGGGGGGGATGATCCAGGATGAAGGCGTAAGCCGAAACGTGCATGTAGAGTGCAGCAGAGTCTGTAGATACACCAGGTAACCACCCTTTAGTTTGATCTTCACTGCTTGGGTTTATTTTATCCTATTTTTTACCTTTTATTTGGTCTCCTATGTGAGAGATAGGTGACTATTGGAAGCCTATTTTTTTATGTTTTTTGACACAATTTTGGGTTAGGCTGTGATATGTCTTTATACTGGATCACCTAAGAAGATCACCATTCCTTAGTTTATAGGGTGTTTTCTATAGATTTTACAATCTCTTTTTATGTATATACTACAGTTTGTTTGTATTATTACCTTCTGTATTCCTTCTTTAAAACCTTAATAGTAGTTTTTTGTATGTAATATTTTAATATTATGTAATTAATACATTTGTAATTTTATTGCAAAAAATCACCTTGTTCTTTTCTGATATATCACATCGCCAATAAAAAAGGGCACTGAGAAATAACACCTCTTAATGGCCGCCATGAAAAGGCGACGGTCATTAAGAGGTTAACAACATAATGCAACATTTATTAATCATTTTAAATCCAAGCCATTATACTCATTCGTAACCAGACCCTTTTTTTATATTTGCAATTTAAAAGAGCATTCAAATATCGCATTTAGATATTCCCAAAAATGTTTGCATCTTATTTTTTTTTGAACTGTGGCAACTCATTTTTATGTTCAGTGCCGTGTATGAAGCGATCAAGAAGGTAGAGATTGTAACAAACAAGTTCTACCTTCTCTATGAGAGTCCGATTGTATCTGACAGCTGCTCTGTTATACAGTGATATACAGTCATATGAAAAAGTTTGGGCACCCCTCTTAATTTGACTCTTTTTTTTTTGTTTAAAATTATTTTTTTGCAACAGCTATTTCAGTGTGATATATGTAATAACTGATGGACACAGTAATATTTCAGGATTGAAATGACGTTTATTGTACTAACCGAAAATGTGAAATATGCATTATTTCAAAAATTGACAGGTGCAAAAGTATGGGCACCTCAACAGAAAAGTGACATTAATATTTAGTAGATCCACCTTTTGCCTCTAGTCGCTTCCTGTAGCTGTTAATGAGATCCTGGATCCTGGATGAAGGTATTTTTTGACCATTCCTCTTTACAAAACAATTCCAGTTCAGTTAAGTTTGATGGTCGACGAGCATGGACAGCCCGCTTCAAAATATCCCACAGATGTTCAATGATATTCAGGTCTGGGGACTGGGATGGCCATTCCAGAACATTGTAATTGTTCCTCTGCATGAATACCTGAGTAGATTTGGAGCGGTGTTTTGGATCATTGTCTTGCTCCCCGGCGTAACTTCAACTTTGACACTGATTCTTGAACATTATTCTCAAGAATCTGCTGATACTGAGTGGAATCCATGCGACCCTCAACTTTAACAAGATTCCCGGTGCAGTCATTGGCCACACAGCCCCAAAGCATGATGGACCTTCCCCCAAATTTGACAGTGGGTAGCAAGTGTTTTTCTTGGAATGCTGTGTTTTTTGTGGCACCATGCATAACGCCTTGTTGTATGACCAAACAACTCAATCTTTGTTTCATCAGTCCACAGGACCTTCTTCCAAAATGAAACTGGCTTGTCCAAATGTGCTTTTGCATACCTCAGGTGACTCTGTTTGTGGCGTGCATGCAGAAACTGCTTCTTTCGCATCACTCTCCCATACAGCTTCTCCTTGTGCAGTGCGCGCTGTATTGTTGACCGATGCACAGTGACACCATCTGCAGCAAGATGATGCTGCAGGTCTTTGGAGGTGGTCTGTGGATTGTTCTCGACTGTTCTCACCATTCTTCATCTCTACCTTTCTGATATTTTTGTTGGCCTGCCACTTCTGGCCTTTACAAGAACTGTCCCTGTGGTCTTCCATTTCCTTACTATGTTCCTCACAGTGGAAACTGACAGGTTAAATCTCCGAGACAACGCTTTGTATCCTTCCCCTGAACAACTATGTTGAACAATCTTTTTTTTTTTTCAGATCATTTCAGAGCTGTTTTGAGGAGCCCATGATGCCATTCCTCAGAGAAGATGCAACTAGGAGAACAACTTGCAAGTGGACACCTGAAATAGCTTTTCTCATGATTGGATACACCGGGCTATGAAGTACAAAGCTCAATGAGGTTACCAAACCAATTTAGTGCTTCAGTAAGTCAGTAAAAATTAGTTAGGAGTATTCAAATCATGAAAATCAGAAGCCCATACTTTGGCACCTGTCAAATTTTGAAATAATGCATATTTCACATTTTTGGTTAGTACAATAAAGCTAATTTCAAACCTGAAATATTACTGTGTCCATCAGTTATTACATATATCACACTGAAATAGCTGTTGCAAAAAAACAATTTTAAACAAATAAAAAAAGAATAAGATTAAGAGGGGTGCCCAAACATTTTCATATGACTGTATATAGGGATATTTTAGAATGGCACTTCAGAGCAGATCACAGAATACCCAATATTCAGTGTATAGGTGGTCCAGCAGTTATAAAGTTCTTACTAAAAAAATAACTCATTAATACTTTCTTTACAACATAAAAGTATAAATGAACAAAATGCACGCACAGAAAGTATTTGTCAAATATATTATACTGGATATTGATCTTATATTTCTAGTTTACCTTGCAGAATCTAGTCCATTGAATAGAGTCATCTGCACTGTTTATATTTGGACCTGCAGATGGAAGAACACAAAAATGCATGTTGAATTAATTATATATGATTAGTGACTGACATGGCATCAAAAAAGGCATGTGGGTGCCCCTGCATACAGCAATTTGTGGCATGGCAGGAAATATGCAGCATAGAGTAGACAAAGAAATTGTCAAGTAGACGTGAAGTACATGATTTTCATGTGATACATTTACGGACCTATATCCTGATTGAGCTAATTGTAGATGGCATACTCTGCAAAACGTGGCTCACTAAAGGATAATTACTGTAACCCTAAAAAACCAAATCATATATAGCAATGGGATTACCTCTAATGGCCACTTTACACGCGGCAACAGGAAGATAGAAACCGGCAGGTGTTGGAGACAATTGTACCTTTTATCTTCAAAACACCTTGCAGATACCTGAATTACACGCAGCCACTTCAAGGTGTTTTGCAGGTAAAAGGTACAATTGTCTCCGACACCGGCCGGTGTCTATCTTCCTGTTGCCGCATGTAAATTGGCCATAAAATATAACTTTTATTAGATTATTTAAAATCTGGACAGATATGTCCTATTGTACAACAAGAAAAAAACACTCCTGAACGAGGAGAGGAGTATAAGCAATGGCCCTGTTCTCTCCCTATTCTTGCCCTGCCTTGCAACAGAGTTTTAACCCCTTCAGGACCCAGCCTATTTTGACCCTAAAGACCTTGGCATTTTTGGCAATTCTCACTAGTGTCCCTTTATAAGGTAATAACTCTGGAACGCTTCAACGGATCCTAGCGATTTGGAGATTGTTTTTTCGTGATATATTGGGCTTCCTGTTAGTATAATTTTTGCGTTTATTTGGGAAAAAATAAAAAAAATGGCAAAAATTTTGAAGATTTAGCAATTTTCAAATTTTACATTTTTATTCTGCTAAACCAGAGAGTTATGTGAATCAAAATAGTTAATAAATAACATTTCCCACATGCATAGTGAGTACTTTGAACCCCCAGGTGCTTCACAAATAAATCTGCAAAAATGAAAAAAAAATTTTTGTGGAAAAAAAAAGTACTTTTTCATTTTTACGGATCAATTTGTGAAGCACCTGGAATTCAAAGTGCTCACTATGCATCTAGATACGTTCCTTGGGGGGGTCTAGTTTCTAAAATGTTGCATATGGAGAGCCCCTGTGTGCCACCAGCACAAGGGCAACTAGAAGAGTTAGGGTACAGCACCAAAAAATGGCGCCTCTAATGAATGCACTATTTTCTGGGGTGGCTGTGGGTTGCAACTTGCAGCTTGGGGGGCCCACAACGTTTGGGTCTCTCCACACTGAGGATTCCAGCCCCTAAGCTGCCAAGATGTACCTGGCTGGCAACCAAAAATACAGAGAAGGCTTTTTTTTATTTTTAGAACTGATTTTAGAAAAAAAAATGGCATGGGGCTCCGCCATATTTTTGGTCCAGCCAGGTACAACTTGGCAGCTAAAGACTGCCATCAACCCCCAGCTGTCTCGTTGTACAACTAGGCATGTGGGGGCCGGAATCCTCAGCATGGAAAGGCCCAATCGTTCTGGGTCCCCCATGCTGCGAATTGCAGCCTGAAGCCGTCCCAGAATATGTCACATTCATTGAAGCGCCATTTTCTGGCGCTGTACCCAGGCTCTTCCAGTTGCCCTGGTGCCAGTGGCAAACTGGGTAATAAAAGAGAATTTTGTTTACGTACCGTAAATTCTTTTTTCTTTAATCATCAATGGGAGACCCAGACAATGGGGTTTAGGGCACTGCCCTCCGGAGGTCACACTAGGTACTACAAGTTTGTAGACACCGCCTCCTCCGCTTATAAACCCCTACCGCAGGGAACATCCTCAGTTTGGTCCATAAGCTGCGAGGAGGAAATAAACCACACCCGAAACATCGGGAAGAATGCCGTGCACAGACGGTTCAACAACCCGGCAAACACTGTCCCAACAGGGAACAGATCAACTGCAAAACATGCAACGGAACAACTGGGTGGGTGCTGGGTCTCCCATTGATGATTAAAGAAAAAAGAATTTACGGTACGTAAACAAAATTCTCTTTTTTTCTGGTCATCATAATGGGAGACCCAGACAATGGGGATGTCCTAAAGCAATACCCCAGGGCGGGAAGAGTTCCTCAACAAGACGGGTAACACATGGTTCCCTTTAAAGGTGGGCAACCGCCGCCTGGAGAACCCGCCTGCCCAAGCTTGCATCCGCAGAGGCATGGGCATGCACCATATAGTGCTTAGAGAAAGTGTGCAGGCTGGACCAAGTGGCCGCCTGACACACCTGTAGAGCAGACGCTCGATGTCGCAAGGCCCAGGAGGCACCTACAGCTCTGGTAGAGTGAGCCTTCAATCCCACCGGGAGAGGCAAACCAGAAGACCGGTAAGCCTCTTGAATGGAAGCCTTAATCCATCTGGCCAAGGTTGACTTTGATGCCGCAGACCCCTTACAGCGACCTGTCGTAAGAACAAATAAGGAATCCGAACTCCTGAAGGAGGCGGTCCTGGACACATAAATGCGTATAGCTCTCACGAGATCCAGAGTATGGAGATCGCGCTCCACCTGATGAACGGGAGCAGGGCAAAATGATGGGAGAACAATCTCCTGGTTCAGGTGAAAAGTTGATACCACCTTCGGCAAGAATTCTGGCCGTGGGCGCAACACCACCTTGTCTTGGTGAACCACCAGAAAGGGTGACTTGCACGATAGTGCAGCCAATTCTGAGACCCTCCTCAGAGACGTAATCGCCACCAGAAAGGCCACTTTCTGGGACAGACGAGATAGAGAAACATCTCTCAGTGGCTCAAACGGCGGTTTCTGTAATGCCGCCAGGACCATGTTAAGGTCCCAAGGGTCCAGAGGTCTCTTGTAGGGCGGAACCATCCGCGACACCCCCTGCAGAAATTGACGGACCTTCGGGAGAAGCGCCAATCGCCTGTCAAACAGCACTGACAATGCTGATACTTGACCTTTCAAAGAGCCAAGGGATAATCCCAACTCCAAACCCGACTGTAGGAAAGCCAACAACGTCGGGATGGACAAGGGCCACGGAGACCGTCCACCAGAGGCACACCAGGTAAAAAAGATTTTCCACGTCCTGTGGTACATCTTCCTGGAAACGGGCTTCCTAGCCCGATTCATAGTGGCAACCACTGTAGGGGAGAAACCCCTGGATGTCAGCAGCCAGGCCTCAAGAGCCATGCAGTCAATCTGAGGGCCCTGGAATTGAGGTGGAAAAATGGTCCTTGCGCGAGTAGATCTGCGCGTTCTGGAAGAGCCCACCTGTGTCCGCCTGACATTTGCCACAGGTCCGGGTACCAGGACCTCCTGGGCCAATCTGGAGCCACTAGAATGGCTACCCTGCACTCCGACCTGATCTTCCACAGCACCCTGGGAATCAGAGCTAGAGGAGGGAACACATACGGCAGATGGAATCTGGACCAAGTCAAGATCAGAGCGTCCGCTCCCAGAGACTAGGGATCCCATGACCTCGCCATGTATTGCGGCACCTGATGATTCAGCCGTGAGGCCATCAGATCCACGTCCGGCGTGCCCCATCTGCTGCAGATTTCTCTGAAGACGTCCGGATGAAGAGACCACTCTCCGGCGTCCATCCCCTGCCGGCTCAGATAGTCGGCCTCCCAGTTTTCGACCCCTGGGATGTGAACTGCGGAGATCAGGCAGTTGTTTGTCTCCGCCCAGGATAGGATGCGGTGAACTTCGGCCAGAGCCTCTGCGCTCCTGGTTCCTCCTTGATGATTTATATAAGCGACGGCCGTCGCATTGTCGGACTGAACCCGAATGGGTTGTCCTGAGAGGAATCTCTGAAACGCCAGGAGCGCTAGATAGACCGCCTTGATCTCCAGCACGTTGATCTGCAACGCCGACTCCGACTGAGTCCAGAGGCCTTGGGCCCTGTGGTGCAAGAACACCGCCCCCCAGCCCTTCAGACTGGCGTCGGTGGTCACCACTAACCATGACGGTTTGATGAAGGACCGGCCCCAAGATAAGTGGTGTGGCTGTAGCCACCACTGCAGGGAATCTCTGGTCGGTTGGGAAAGGGTCACCAGCCGATTCAGGGAGATCGTCCTTTTGTCCCACCTGCGGAGAATCTCCAGCTGGAGAGGACGGAGGCGAAATTGTGCGAAAGGCACCGCCTCGATTGCCGCCACCATGCGCCCCACCAGCTTCATCAACCTCCGTAGGGATGATTGTGGTGACAGGAGGACTGCTTGCACTCCTGATTGGATCGCCATCTGTTTGACTCGTGGCAGAGACACCAGGGCTGAGGCTGTGTTGAAGTCCATGCCCAAATATGTCAAAGACTGGGTCGGAACTAGCGTTGACTTCTGAATGTTGAGGAGCCAACCGAACTGTTCCAGAGACCGCATGGTCACATCCAGGCTCACTTGACAGAGGTGTTCGGATGGCGCCCTGACCAGTAGGTCGTCTAAATAGGGAATGACGGCATGTCCCTGTCCGTGCAGGAGAGCCATCATGGAGGCCATCACTTTTGTGAACACCCTCGGTGCCGAGGCCAACCCGAACGGCAGCGCTACAAATTGGAAGTGTTCTTCCCCCACTGCGAATCTCAACCAGCGCTGATGAGCCGGTGCAATGGGCACGTGAAGGTAAGCGTCTCTGATATCTATGGACGCTAGGAAGTCCCCCTGTGACACAGCTGCGATCACGGAGCGCAGTGATTCCATACGGAACTTCCGAACCAACACGTGATGGTTGAACAACTTCAGGTCCAGAACCGGGCGGAAGGATCCGTCCTTCTTTGGGACGATAAAGAGGTTGGAGTAAAAACCCCTGAACCTCTCCCCGGAAGGCACCGGGACCACCACTCCGTCTCTGCGGAGTCCCTCCAACACCAAAGAAAAGGCCTGAGCTTTTTCTGGGGAGGGGACCGACCGATGGAATCGGGATATCGGTTTTGACGTCAGCTCTATCCTGTAACCTCGCGAGACCACGTCTCGAACCCACTGATCTGGAACGTGAAGTAGCCACTCGTCCTGAAAGCGAGACAAGCGGCCCCCCACCTGTGGGGAGGCAGGAAGAGAGATCGAGTCATGTAGAGGCGGGTTTGGGGGTGGCAGCTGCTGCCCCCGCCGGCTTCTTTGGACGACTCTTAGAGCGCCACTGAGAAGCGGGCTTGCCCCCTCGGTCCGTGCGAGCGGACGTTGCTGATGACTGTGAGCTGGACCGAAAGGACCACTGTTTTGGGTTCCTCTTAACGGTATACCGTGGCTTAGGTTTATTCTGCGGTATCTTAGACTCAGCAGAATCCTTAATCAGCTTGTCCAGCTCTGTGCCAAAAAGCCTGTCACCAGAGAACGGAAGATTCTGCAGAATCTTCTTAGATGTGGCATCTGAGTCCCAAAGACGCAGCCACAACAACCTGCGGATCGCTATAGCATTGGCCGAAGCCACAGCTGAGCGAGTGGCAGTTTCCAGAGTCGCCGTTCTGGCGTAGTCCGCATAGGCCCTCGCCCTCTCGGTAAGTGCCAGGACCTCTGGACTGGACCTTGCCAGGTCAGTGATACCATCCAAGCAGGTAGTGATCGCTTGTAAGGTCCAGACCGTGGCAAAGTTAGGGGCAAATGACGACCCCACAGCCTCATAGGAAGACTTGGCGAGTTGCTCGACCTGTCTATCAGTAGCATCCTTCAGTGAGGAGCTATCAGAGGCAGAGAAAAGGGAGCGTGCAGCAATCCTGGTCATGGAAGCATCCACCTTCAGGGACTGCGACCACTCCTGAAGCACCTCCTGGGGAAAGGGGAAGCGATTGTCCTTGGGTTTGCGGACATAACGCCGCCCAGGATGTAACCTGGGAGCTCTAACCACCCTTCCAAAATTAGTATGGTCCATAAAGGAGCCACTTGGTCTAGCCTCCGGCCGCAGCCATTGATAGACCTCCTTCGGGTGCACCGTCACCTCCTCAGGGGGTGTCACGAGACGTAAGGTCTCGTTGATAGAGGACACCAGATCCTCCACCCCGTCTGGAGTTCAGACACAGACACAGACCCGAAAGTTGAACCCCCATCATCGTCCACACCATCAGAGGAACGCTCCTCCTCAGAGAGAGCCTGGAGCTCGGGTGACTCCTCACGACGAGCCCGCTTAAGGGGTCTCACAGCAGAAGAGGGAGACACCCGGGGGTAACTGGAAGGAGTAGCTGGGCCTTCCAGCCTCCTATTAAGTGCCTCCAGGGATTGCGACATGGAGGACAACTGGGACAACAGAGATTCATTGATCTTATTCTGAGTCTCCCAGGGCCCTGGGATCACCCGAACCTCAGGGTACAGCACCGGAGCTGCTGTCTCAGCAGTGCCAGTCCGGGCTTCTGGGCGTCCGCAGTTATTGCAGGACCCCTCCACCAGTGTACCATTGCATGTAGCACAGGTAATGGTGGCATCCGCCGCCTTAGCAGCATGCTTCCTAACTGAGGACATAGTCACAGTAGGGGATGTATAAGCCAAGTCGTACAGACAAACAGACCGGGAGTCCCGGTGGCTTACCGACCGCTGTAAAGCGGTGGGAGGAAGCGGTGTGTGTGTGGACCTCCGCGAGTTCCGGTCTCCCTCTGAAGTGCAGACACGTGCTGCCGTAGATCCCAGCCGGGAAGTGAGGGAGAAGATGGCCGCCGCCAGTAAAGTCGTGGGCGGCGCCGAGAACACGCGGGAAACACATACACACGCCCCCCGGTGACGTCACCGCAAGGGCTGCCTCCTCTCCTCCAGGCAGCCTCATCATGGAGGTGCTGGAGCCCGCAGCGCGGGAAACAGTGTAAAACACAGTACACACACTCAGACTGCAATTACATCCTAAGATCAGCAGTCTACGGCCTCAGCCCCTGTGACACACAGGGCGGTTAGCCAGGGTGACCCCAGCACAGGGTACACCTCCAGATCCGCGGACCCGAGGGTAACGCGCGGTCTGAGTGTCAGGACACATAAAGTGGCAGACACTACCCCCAGGCACACAGGAGACACAGAGTGCCTCAGTGCCGGTCCGGTCTGTAAGCACCATTTAGGGAGGCCTCGGACGGGGGTTCAGCCCAGTCCGGAGTGTAAGCACCATTTAGTGGTAGGCACTCGGACGGAGCGGAGCTGTGCAAGGCTCCTATCTCCCACTCTCCAGAGCCCCCCAGAGAGGGATGGAAAGGAGTGCGACAGCGTACCGGGAGAACACAAAGTGTCCAGGCTCTAGGCCCTCCGGTACCTCCACCTGCGTGTGCCACAAGGGTGAGCGGGGAGGCTGTCGCAGGTCCCGATCAGGACCATATTACCTTGTCTTCAGACGCCATCACGTAAGTAGTGAGAATGCAGTGAAGTGCAAGCAAAGCGTGATCCTCCGAGCACACTAAGTTTAAAACTGAGGATGTTCCCTGCGGTAGGGGTTTATAAGCGGAGGAGGCGGTGTCTACAAACTTGTAGTACCTAGTGTGACCTCCGGAGGGCAGTGCCCTAAACCCCATTGTCTGGGTCTCCCATTATGATGACCAGAAAAAAGGGGTTAATGCCAGCTTTTATTGGCAGCTGGCACTAAGCCTGAGATTCATAATGTCGGGCTAATGTTAGACTCGGCCATTAGGAATCTCTAGTAAATAGTCAAAAAACACACCACACAGAGAAAAATCTTTTTATTTGGAAAAAAAAACCCCCAAAATTCGGACTCCATTTTTATTATAAATATATCCGACATAGTCCGCAACGAAGGTCCCACAACAGTCGATCGCCTCCGACGTAGTCCACAACGAAGGTCTCACAACGCACAATCGCCAGGGTCATCAGATCTCTGCACTGCAGCCTGATCCTCCTGCACGGGATCAGACTGCAGAGAAGCAATCTGACAGCCCGGGCGCTGTGATCCAGGATGTGGATCACTGCGCCGGGGCTGTGAGATCGCTTTCTGCAGCTCGATCCCCATGCAGGGGGATCAGGTTGCAGAGTAGCAATCTGAGCCCAGGTGCAGTAATCCACATAGTGGATCACTGCGCCCGGGGTGTCAGATCACTATTCTGCAGTCCGATCCACCTGCATGGGGATCGAGCTGCAGAAAGCGATCTCACAGCCCCGAGGCAGTGATCCACTATGTGTTCACTGTGCCATGGCTGTCAGATCCCTTCACTGCAGCTCGATCCCCCTGCAAGTGGATCAGACTGCAGTAAAGGGATCCCACAGGCAGGGGGACTCACCAGACATCGGACTGGAAGCGATGGCGGCGGCGGGGACTGGAGCGCGCAGGAGGACCCGGGACTGGAAGACCGGAGCAGCGAGGAGCAGAGAGGGCCGGAGGTGAGAGGCAGAGGCAGGAGGCGGCGACAGGGGGAGGTGAGCAGCAGCGGTGGTAGGAGGAGGTGATTACCGAAGCGGTGATTATCGCGATTATCGCTCTGGTGATCGGCGGTCAGGGGCACAGCAGAGGACAGGGGGGTGAGCAGGGGGACATAAGATAGTGGGGGACAGGGGGGTATGATCGGGGGGGGGTACAGGAAGAGACAGGGGGGATGATCGGGGGGAGGGGGAGCCATGCATAGGAGGAGACGGCAAACTCTGCAAAGTTGCGGTAATTTGCGGTTTAATTTTCAAACGCCAATTACCATAGCTATAGCCTCGGTGGGGCAAAGCGACCCCCCCTGGGCTATAGTACATGTCCCCATGTACCTGCAGTTCGAGTGACAGGTCAGTGAGACCCTCACTCGAGCTGCAGGAATGCGACCCTAAAGACCTTGGCATTTTTGTCAATTCTGACTAGTGTCCCTTTATGAAGTAACAACTCTGGAACGCTTCAACGGATCCTAGCGATTCTGAGTTTGTTTTTCGTGACATATTGGGCTTCATGTTAGTATTAAATTTAGGTCGATAATTTTTGCGTTTACCGTATATACTCGTGTATAAGCCGACCCGTGTATAAGCCGACCCCCCTACTTTTGCCCCCAAAACCTGGGAAAACCTATTGACTCGTGTATAAGGCGAGGGTGGACCCCAGCACAGGTATACAGGCCCCCCCAGTGGTATACAGCAGCCTCCCCAGTGGTAGTATACAGCAGTCTCCCCAGTGGTAGTATACAGCAGTCTCCCCTGTGGTAGTATACAGCAGCCTCCCCCTGTGGTAGTATACAGCAGCCACAGAGGTATATACAGCAGCCCCAGTGGGAGTATAACAGCAGTCTCCCCCTGTGGTAGTATACAGCAGTCTCCCCCTGTGGTAGTATACAGCAGTCTCCCCCTGTGATAGTATACAGCAGTCTCCCCCTGTGATAGTATACAGCAGTCTCCCCCTGTGATAGTATACAGCAGTCTCCCCCTGTGATAGTATACAGCAGTCTCCCCCTGTGGTAGTATACAGCAGCCCCTCCCCTCTTCCTGCTTGTACCCGGCGTCCATCCATATGACCGCGCACCTGTAATGACGTCATTACTTGTGCGCGGTCACACAAATTTTCTTTTTTCATTTTTACGGATCAATTTGTGAAGCACCTGGGGTTCAAAGTGCTCACTATGCATCTAGATACATTCCTTGGGGGGGTCTAGTTTCCAAATTGGGGTCACTTGTGGAGGAGCTTTAATGTTTAGGCACACAGGGGCTCTCCAAACGCAACATGGTGTCCGCTAACAATTAGAATGGAAAATTTGCTTAAATTGTTAGCGGACACCATGTCGCGTTTTGGAAAGCCCCTGTGTGCCTAAACATTGGAGCTCCCCCACAAGTGACCCCATTTTGGAAACTAGACCCCCTAGGGAACCTATCTAGATGGGTGATGAGCATTTTGAACCACCAGGTGCTTCACAAATTAATTTGTTAAAATGAAAAAATAATTTTTTTGTGGAAAAAAAAAGTACTATTTCATAGTTACTGATCAATTTGTGAAGCACCTGTGGGTTCAAACTGCTCACTATGCATCTAGATAAGTTCCTTGGGGGGGTCTAGTTTCCAAAATAGGGTCAATTGTGGGGGATCTCTAATGTTCAGGCACACAGGGAGAGGCTCTCCATACACGACATGGTTTCTGCTAACAATTGGAGCTAATTTTCCATTGAAATTGTTAGCGGACACCATGTCGCGTATGGAGAGCCCATGTGCCACCAGCACAAGGGCAACTGGAAGAGTTGGGGTACAGCACCAAAAAATGGCGCCTTTAATGAATGCGCTATTTTCTGGGGTGGCTGTGGGTTGCAATTTGCAGCGTGGGTGGCCCACAACGTTTGGGTCTCTCCACGCACACTGAGGATTCCAGACCCCCAGCTGCCAAGTTGTACCTGGCTGGCTACCAAAAATACAGAGAAGTCTTTTTTTATTTTTAGAACTAATTTTAGAAAAAAAATGGCATGGGGCTCCGCCATATTTTTGGTCCAGCCAGATACAACTTGGCAGCTACAGACTGCCATCAACCCCTAGCTGCCTCGTTGTATCTGGCTGGCAACTAAAATTACATCGAAGCCCATTTTTTTTTTTTTTTTTTGTAGAACTAATTCTAGAAAAAAAAATTATGTTGGGCTCCACCATATTTTTGGCCCAGCCATGTACAACTTGGCAGTTGGGGGCTGGAATCCTCAGCATGGAGAGGCCCAAGCATTCTGGGCCCCCCATGCTGTGAATTGCAGTCCGCAGCCACCCCAGAAAATGGCGCATTCATAGAAGCGCCATTTTCTGGCGATGTACCCAGGCTCTTCCAGTTGCCCTGGTGGCAGTGGTAAACTGGATAATAGAGGGGTTAATGCCAGCTTTTTTATTGGCAGCTGGCACTAAGCCTGAGATTCTTGTTGGGCCAATATTAGACCCGGCCACTAGGAATCTCTAGTAAATAGTCAAAAAATACACCACACAGAGAAAAATCTTTTTATTTGAAAAAAAAAAAAAAAAACACAAACAAAATTTGGACTCCATCTTTATTATAAAGATCCGACGTAGTCCACAACAAAGGTCCCACGACGCTTGATCGCCTCCGACGTAGTCCACATTGAAGGTCCCACGACGCTCGATTGCCTCTGGTACATCCAGAATTTGCAGCAAGGGATGCAAGTGTCCTCTTCCTACAGTCTCTGGGTTCAGCGTTATGGTGCACTGTGTGGCAATGATCTATCATACAGTGCACCATGACTATGATCCCAGAGACTACAACAAGAGGACACTTGAACCCTTGTTGCACCCATCCATCCACCCATGCATTCATCCACCCATGCACCCATCCATGCACGCAACCACACATGCACCCATCCACGCATGCACTCATCCATTTGCAGCACACATCGACGCATGCACGCACACATCCACGCATGCAGAGACATCCACGCACGCACAAATCCATGCACGCAGAGACATCCACGCATGCAGACATCCACGCAAGCACACATCCATCCATGCATGCACACAACCATGCAAGCAGAGTCATCCACGCACACAGAGACATCAATGCACGCATACATCCATGTACGCAGAGACATCCATGCATGCACCCATCCCCGCACACACACACATCCACGCATGCACACATCCATTCACACACGCACACATCCAAGCACGCAGAAACATCCACTCATGCAGACATCCATGCATGCACACATCCACGCATGTACACATCCATGTACGCACACATCCATCCATGCATGCATGCACACATCCATGCACGCAGACATCCATGCAGGCACACACACATCCACACACGCAGAGACATCCACGCATGCAGACATCCATGCACGCGCCAGCACAGAACATCCATGCACGCAGAGACATCCATGCACGCACCCATGCATCCACCCATCCATTCATTCATACTTACTTCACTCACGATCCACCGGTGAGGAGGAGGAGCCCAGGAGAGGAGGAGGAGGAGGCCACATGGAGCAGAAGAGGCTGACCTGCGGGTACACCGGCGGGTGGAGCCCGTCGGAGAGGTGATGGGGGGAGAAGCAGGACACGGGGGGGGCAGGACACAGGGAGGAGCGCAGATGAGGCTGACCGGCAGGAACACCGGTGGGTGCAGCCTGCCGGGAGAGGTGATGGGGGGGAAGGAAAAGCAGGACACAGGTGGGGCTGCACGGGGGGGGGGACAGGACAAAGGGGAGGCGCAGGACACAGGGGAACGCGCAGATGAGGCTGACCAGCGGGTGCACCGGAGTGTGCAACCCGCCAGCAGATAGATAATGATCGGAGGGGCGGGGGGACAGATGGCAGGGAAGGGGGGCCCTGATCAGCTCCGCAGCGGGAGGGGGGCTGAGGTGGGGGAGGGCACCCTCCGATCTGCCCCTCGAGATCTGATTGGAGAGCTCCAATCAAATCTGGAGGGGTGAATCCCTCTGATTCGCTCTGATCAACAGTTTCATTTTCAACTGCCAATCAGAGCGGCATTAGCTACGGGGGGGCTAAGCCACCCTCCCTGGGCTAAAGTACAGGTCCTTGAGATTCTGCAGCTACGGTGACTTGTCACTGACACTGTCACCGGAGGTGCAGGACCACAAAGAAGCCATGACGTTATAGAGACGTCATGGGTCAGGAACGCACCGACTTCCATGACGGCTCTATAACGTCATAGGTCGGGAAGGGGTTAAATGGCTTTTTTAACATAGATTTGTATTTTATACATGCATATTCATGGGTTGGTTTTAAAATCCTATAGGAAAGTCCATGTAAAAACACCACACAAAGTATCATGCTTTGTACAAAAAAAAATTACCAGAAAAAAAACACTGCAAAAAATATACAAGCAGACTATCCAATATTTATACGGCTGTGTAAGAATATTTATGTGTTTAAAATATTTTTATTAAGGGAAAGGGGGGAGTAACAGGGGGGCTTAAATAGGGGAAAGGAAATTTTTACATTAAATACAAACACAACACAAACAGGGAATTTTACAGCGATAAATATACCATATATACCCGGGTATAAGCCGAGTTTTTCAGCCCAAAAATTGGGCTGAAAAGTCCCCCCCTCGGCTTATACGCGAGACACTGTATACTGTATATATTGTATACAGTCACCCCCCATCAGTATACAGGCCCCCCCCCCTTACTGGCCGCAATCCTGTAAAAGAATACATTATACCTTACTAAATACCGACACAGGAACTGTGTCAATATTTTTTTTTGTGAATCAGCACATCCAAAATTTATGGCAAAAAAAAATCACTTTATTATTAAAATTATTTCATATTAAAATTACCGTACATAACATGTCTTAATCGGGAACGCAGTCCCTATCATGCACAAAATCATAGGGTGGGCTACATAGAATACACAAGTAGCAGCATATACTAACAAGGGAACAGAATGGAGCACTATCACATTTGTATTTATCTTAATCCCTCTCTTAAATCAAAGGAATGCTACTACAGGCCTAAATGGTCATTGAATGATCATCCGTTAGATATTAAAGTATTCAAAATACCTGGTGCCAAGATAGTTCTCACAGACAATCACTCCTTGGACCCTCGCTGCCACAGTGCTCTCGCCACGACCCCACAACCGACGCACGTTTCAAAGGGTGATGTTTTTCCTCAGGGCGTGCATTGTGCTATGTGGAAGTTTCCTATCCTATATAGTGTCCACTACCTCATTATGAGCTACACCTGTCAGAACTACTCCCCCTGTCCGTCACAGTCAAGTCTCCCCCTCTAACCATTTCCAGGTCACTGAGCCTCCTTCAATGCCTTCCCCTATCTCAGGCAGCACCAAATGCCTGTTTCCCCCGAGGGCCGCACCACTTCCGGGTTACAGCGTAATCACATGACCACCCCATGTGCAATACGTTGCCTGGGAGACGCTTGGCACTCGCACCACCGCGTCATCAGCGATCCAGAGTCATCACTGCGTAGCCGCGCACGCGTCTCCATAGCGATCCGTACGGCACTTTCCCATCAGACTGATGTAATCAGTGCGTGCGATCCAGCGTCTGTCGGGGTGCGCATGCGCTGTGCGTCAGGGAGACGTGACAGCGCCGCGCATCCCCATAGTAACCCGGGCAGACGCTTCACTATCAGAAAGATGTGATCAGCGCCTAAACTGCCCGGGCAATGGTGCTGTGCTGTATCCCTTGCACGATCTATGAAACTTAGGGGCACAAATTATGTTAATGGGTGGTACTCCACCTGCCTAAAGCTCACTAAGGAGTTTGTAAATACTACTTTTGACCACAGTGTGACAAAAGTGATAATGCAAAGGGGATTTAAGGTGCCAATACCTTCAAATTAGGTATTTAAAGTGACAGTGCAAATTTATACCAGATAAATATGTAAATATACATGATTAGTGCTAATATACAAAGTTAAACAGTGAAACAAAACAAGTGACTTGTTAAGGTACAAAAAGTACATAAAGTGCAAAAAACAACAATGTGACATAACACACATTTGTGCTAATAACAGGGAATTATAAAATATGCATGATTAAAGTGCTCTGTTATTGCACTAATGCCCTACCCATACAATGTTACAAATCCAACCCATATCTATAGTCAGACAATAAGGTGTTGTTATCACGTTGGAATTAGACCTAACTCATCCCCCACCCCAAACCCCCCTCCCCCCCCTACCCACTACCCCAGGACATGAGTGATATATAAAACCCCTTTAAATACCAATATATACACTTATAATTAATCTCCCATATTTTATATGAATACACAAAACCCTAAACAGCCCACCCGTCCTTTCGTTATAAACTTTCAAAAGCTATATCTTAACTTATAAAAAACAGTTTTTTTTAGCAAAAAAGCTTGCAGCACATGTATGTGCTGGGTGTAGGGAACCATATTAATAGTCCGGGGGGGTCATTTGGGGTGGTTGGTTCCCTTTAATATCTAACGGATGATCATTTAATGACCATTTAGGCCTGTAGGAGCATTCCTTTGATTTAAGAGAGGGATTAAGATAAATACAAATGTGATAGTGCTCCATTCTGTTCCCTTGTTAGTATATGCTGCTACTTGTGTATTCTATATAGCCCACCCTATGATTTTGTGCATGATAGGGACTGCGTTCCCGATTAAGACATGTTATGTACGGTAATTTTAATATGAAATAATTTTAATAATAAAGTGAATTTTTTTTGCCATAAATTTTGGATGTGCTGATTCACACAAAAAAATATTGACACAGCTCCTGTGTCGGTATTTAGTAAGGTAAAACGTATATAGGTGAAGCACTTATTGTTAAGGGGACCCTTTTATGTGTATGAAAAGAATACATTAGTATACTTATCCCTGCCGCTGTCCCGCTGCCGCTGTCCCTCCGCCGGCATCGCGCTCCTCCGGCTTCATCCGTCTTCTTCCGGCTTCCTCCGGTGGGCGCAGGCAATGACGTCATTGTCTGCGCGCCAGAGGAGGAAGCCGGAAGACGCTGGATGAAGCCGGAGGAGCGCGATGGCGGCGGCGGGACAGCGGCAGGGATAAGTATACTAATGTATTCTTTTACAGGATTGCGGCCAGTAAGGGGGGGCCTGTATACTGATGGGGGGGCCTGTATATACCACTGGGGCTGCTGCTGTATACTACCAATGGGGCTGCTGCTGTATACTACCACTGGGGCTGCTGTACACTACCACTGGGGCTGCTGTATACTACCTCTGGGGCTGCTGTATACTACCTCTGGGGCTGCTGTATACTACCTCTGGGGCTGCTGTATACTACCTCTGGGGCTGCTGTATACTACCACTGGGGCTGCTGTATACTACCTCTGGGGCTGCTGTATACTACCACTGGGGCTGCTGTATACTACCACTGGGGCTGCTGTATACTACCACTGGGGCTGCTGAATACTACCACTGGGGCTGCTGAATACTACCACTGGGGCTGCTGCTGTATATACCACTGGGGCTGCTGTATATACCACTGGGGCTGCTGTATATACCTCTGGGGCTGCTGTATATACCTCTGGGGCTGCTGTATATACCTCTGGGCTGCGTATACTACCACTGGGGCTGCTGCTGTATATACCACTGGGGAGTCTGCTGTATAAAACACTGCTGGGGGCTGTATACTTGTGCTGGGGTCCACCCTCGGCTTATATACGAGTCAATAGGTTTTCCCAGGTTTTGGGGGCAAAAGTAGGGGGGTCGGCTTATACACGGGTCGGCTTATACACGAGTATATACGGTACATTTTTGTCTTCAGGTACATGAAGTTCCAAACTGCAAGTTTTAAATCTTACAATTTACATACATCAATACCATAATACAGAAACAAAAAATAAGGGTTAAACTCAAAAACAAGTAACAAGTAATACCGTAATTTCTCAGCTATAAACAATACATTCAAACATAGTTTCCATTGTCAAAGAAATATAGGTAATGTAAAAAGTATAAATGTCAATGAGCCTCAATTTAAGAAATTTGGTGAGTAGACTATGATCCAGGTTTCCCACCTCTCTACAAATTTGTTAAAGCAATTGATTCTCAGGGCAAAGTTATATTAATATATGCTATGCAGGGATATTCTTTCAATTACATCTAAAACATTAGGAGGTTCTGGTTTATTCCATCTTGCTGCTATAAGTATTTTGGAGGTGAGAAGAATATAGGTAATAATAAATCTAAGATTTATAGGAAGGTCATCAATTCCAATGGACAGGAGTCAGTTGAAGTGATAAAGAAATTTTAAATCCTGTGATTTTAGAGATGAGGGATTTTATCTCTAACCAGAAATTAAGAAGTTTGGGACAATACCAAAATATATGAGATAGCGTCCCTAATTGCTGGCAGTTTCTCGAACAGTTGGAAGGTAGGAGTGGATTAACGAGGTTTAATTTGACCGGAGTCCAATACCACCTAGAAAGAAGTTTATAAAATGATTCTTGAATGGAGGCACAGGCAGTATGTGAGTATGAGATAGCTAAAGTTTTAGTCATTTTATTGAGGTCGATTTTAATATTCAACTCCTCCTCCAAAGCTGCAAAATAGGATAAATTATTTAACTCTAGTTCCTCATTAAGTATTTAATAGAATGTGTTTGTCTTTCATTTAGCTGTATTCCTCAAGTCGTCTATTAAATCGGAGATAAACTGGGGGAAAACAAGTTTAGGGTTGTGTTCTGTAAAATAATTGGTGATGAACCTCCAGTTAGATCTCTCACAAATAGGAAGTGAATATTTATTTTGGAGGTGAAAAAATGTGGTCAAAGAATCCTCATAAAAGAGATCTCTGATGTAGGTTATTCCTCTATTAAGCCAAGAGGAAATGTTAAGATTTGGAATAAGCAATTCCAACACCTCCAACGGGATTTTCCATGGAGAAGTTGGTTTATAGAACTTAAATTTTCTTACCACAGCAGATTCAGGTCAGACGACCATTACACTCAGTGCTGTGTGCAGCTTTGCCCAGGTTATAAATGAAGGCACTATGGATGCAAGACACCAGGCCCAATCACTAGCAACCTCCTTTCTCACAGAGGGAGTGACCATTGGTTGTCCTGCAAACACAATGGGATTCATATAGGGCGCATTTCACACAGGTTTGCTCAGTTGCTAGTAATTGAGGCTGGTGTCTTGCATTCATAGTGCCTTCATTTATAACCTGGGCAAAGCTGCACACAGCACTGAGTGTAATGGTCGTCTGACCTGAATCTGCTGTGGTAAGAAAATGTATTTTCTATTTGTGTCCTTTGCTCACTTTAGATAAGAATTTAGTGGATAGGACTTGTGACATGTGGGGAGTCGTGTAGTGGCTCACAAGCTTACGTGTTTTGGACCAAAAGACAAACCAATACCCCAAAATTTGCTATAGTTTATAGAACTTAGTTGCTTTGGACAACAGCATACTGTGGAGACACAGGGATCAGTCAGTGGGTGTTCTCATCCGCTGGCCCAGCCGCCTTTAGCAAGACAGCCTGGACCAGGGCTCATGCCAAACTGAACGCCCAAGCTCCTTAACCATGGCGGAACACTACTCAGACAACACAGGGTGAGGGAACCACAATATTAAGGCGTTATTGGATCCCCAAACAGTCAACAGCATATAACACATAACCAGCAAAACACAACAATGTAACAGGCAGCAGAGTCTCACCCTTCCACTGGCTCACCAGGGATTAGAATATAGCACAGCAAAGTCTGTAGCCAGGTGACTGTATCGTCCCAACCTGGGTTACTTCCTTATGCAGTCTTTACTAGCCTAGCCAAATCCAATAATTCGATGCTGGAGTCCTTGTGGTTTTATAAACCAGGTTCTGATCCCCTCGGTCGGCACCGAAATGCCTAGGCCTGTGGTAATGGCCTGCTAATCAGACCCAAAGATCCTAGATTAGCTGCCTGTATCCAATCTTCGATGCTGAAGTCCTTGTACAATTATCATCCAGGTTCTGATCCCCTCGGTCGGCACCGTAATGCCTAGGCCTGGAGTTATGACCGGCTAATCAGGTCCGTAGATCCCAAATTAGCTGCCTGTATCAAGCCCAGTGCACCTCTAGCCTCTCATTGCAGGATATTGGGGACTTCACGATTGGTGGAAGAAGACTGTCTTTTCATTGGCTGGATCTCAAGCTTTTTATAAAACTACATCCAGTTTTGCATTGCTGGCAAGGGAGAGCCACATACTGATTGACATAGCAATGGAATGTTAGTAGGATTAAGTTCTGTTAAGGGAGAGCCACATACTGATTGACATAGCACCTAGCAGGATACGTTTAGTCTGCAATCCATGACATTAAACAATGGTAGCTGAGGCCATTTACATAGTCAACAGTCCACATCGTAATACAACGGCATTCTAACAAGATTAAGTTTCTCTAACTGTACAGAGGAGAGATAATTGCATTACATAAATCCACATCACCAAACATCTACAAGACTTGTATTTACAATGAGTTGCTTATCACAAGGTAGGAAATAACATACATTACAAAGAGGCAAGATGATTCCATTACACATGGTCAACATCACCAAGCATCTGCAAGGCTCTGGGAACAATGGGTAAAGCCCCAGTCACACATAACGATTTCGCTAGCGAGATCGTTGTAACTGTGACGTTACTCCGATCTCTCCAGCGATATCGTTCTGTGTGACACTTTGCAGCGATCAGGCCCCTGCTGTGAGGTCGCTGATCGCTGCAAAGTGCTCTGGGTCATTTTTAGATCGTTGGTTTCCCGCTGGTCAGCACGCATCGCTGCGTGTGACAGCGAGAAACCAGCGATCTGTGACCTCACAGGGCTGGTTACTATGGTAAACACCGGGTATCCAGGCAGCGCGCGCTGCCTAGATACCCGGCGTTTACCATGGTTACCAGCGTCCTCCCTGGTAACAATGTCGATAGCTGACAGCTGCGGCCGCCATTGGTGCGGGACAGTGAGGAATTCATGACAGGACGTTGGCAGGGAGACGCTCAGGAAGCTTTCATTCCTGTCAGGGAGCCGCCATGTTTGGACGTAGCCGCACCCTCCACGTCTGGAACACAAACACAAGCCCGGGGGCTCCGTCCGTCACCTCACAGTAGCGGCCGCCATTTTACCTCAGACACGGACCCTGACAGCCCTCAGTGCCCTGGAGCGATGTGGGAGGTGGCTCCCATGGCCTGATCGCTGGGGAGATCTGCCTGTTTGACAGCTCCCCAGCGATCAGGTAACGATGCTCCAGCGATCCCGGCAGGTCGTTATCACTGTCGGGATCGTTGGAGCGATCGTTATGTGTGACAGCACCCTAAGCCATCACAAGGTAGATAATTACATTACCCACTTTGAATACTAGCAGGCTCCTAGAAATCTTGTGTAACCCATCAGCGGCATATTACAAGTTTGCAAACCAAAATACAATATTGTCTGGATAAATAAGAAATCCTCATAGGTTATACATTAAAGGGGTCCATTTTGTCACACATCCTCCATGCCAAAATGGTGGTTTTCAATGTAGACAAATTAGAGGGAGGTTTAGATGGTTCAATAAGATAGGCTATTATAAATGCTGCTAAATTTTTGTTTCTGATAAAAGATCTCTCAATCATTATCCACGAAATTGTTTCTTCTCCAAGAACCCATCCCTGGGATCATTTTATAATTGATGCTAAATAATAGTTATACAGATTAGGTACGCCCAGTCCTCCCATCTTTTTGTGCTTTTCAAGTGAATTTTTTGAAATCCTGTGTTTTTTATAGTTACAGATAAAGGTTCTCAATTGCGAATGTAATTTTCCAAACCATTTTTTTGGGAATAAAAACGGGTATGGCTCTGATGACATAAAGGAATTTTGGTAATACAAGCATTTTATAGGCTTCTATTCTACCAAGCCAAGAGAGTTTGTGTTTCGATAGGGTTAAAAGGTTTAAATGGAGCTCGTTGTACAAAGATGTAAGGTTTTCTTGAACTTTATTTGAGGAAGGATTGAATAATGATGTTCCCAAGTATGATATTTTCTTATCTTGCCAAGTAAAATCAAATTCTTCTTTGAGATAATCTAGTAGCGTTTTATCAATGTTAAAATTAAGGATTTGAGATTTATTTGTTTATTTTATATAAGGAAAATTGGGAACAGTTTTCAATAGTGGTAGCTACGTGTCCAAGTGATTTTAAGGGGTTGGATATAGCAATTAAAACATCATCTGCAAACAGTGAAATTTTATGGTGGTGTTTTTGTATAGGGATGCCTTTAATATTAATATTTTTCCTAATGCTTTCTGCAAAGGGTTCGATAAATAATGCAAGTGTAGGGGATAGTGAGCACTCTTGCCTTGTTCTATTCAAAAGGGAGAATTTTTGTGAGATGGTATTATTGGAGTAAACTCTTGCTGATGGGTTAGAGTTCATTGACTTTATAAAATTAAAAATGTTTCGCTGAAAACCAAATTTCCTTAGAGTATGAAAAAGAAAGCTCCATTGGACCCTGTCAAAAGCCTTCTTGGCATCTAACACCAAGAAGGCTGCTGGTGTTTTTGATTGCTCCACCAAGAGAGCTAGGTCTATTGCTCTCCTAGTAGGGTCAACTGTTATTCTTCCCGATATAAATCCTGCTTGATCGCTATTAATTAGTTTGTTGATGTGTTTTTTAATCCTGTTTGCAACAAGTTTTGCTAGTATCTTGGTGTCGCAATTCAATAAGGAGATCAGTCTATAATTTCTTGTATCTTCAGGATTTCCCTTATCTTTAGGGAGAATGGTAATAATTGCTTCCAGCATGTCATGAGGAACAAAACCCTAAATCGCAGTTTGTTTAGCTAACCTGGTGATAACTGGTGACAACAGTGCCTCAAAATTCTTAAATAATTCATTTTAATAGCCATCAGGCCCAGGTGACTTTCTGTTTTTCAAAGTTTTGATTACACTCAGAATCTCTGCTGTAGTGTAAGGAAGGTTAAGATCTTCTAAATCTGATTTGTTTAATGATGGGAGTTGGAGCTCTTCTAGATATTCATTAATGTCCTGATCAGAGGGATTAGAAAAATTAGGTTAATTTTTTAGGTTATATAATGATGCGTAATATTGGGCGAAGGTGTTAACTATATCTGTGGGATGTTTATGTGGCCAAATGGCCGGAAGAGTTCTTGATTTGTTTAATTCTGGTTTTTATTCAGTTTTTTTTAATTTTCATTGCAAACAACTTAAGAGGGTTTATTATCAGAATAGTAGTATCTGGCTCTAACTACTTGGGAAACTTTGTCATAATCTGCAGCCAATAAGGATTTTAAATCTCAATTTTAATATTTCACTAGAAATATTATATAAGGGGTTTTTAGTTTGTAGTTTTTCTAGGTTATGTATTTTGTTAGTTATTGTGTTTTCTCCCTATTGGCTTTATTAAGCTCTCTGCTGATTAGCACGCCCATCGGGGCGTGAATAATTAGCGTGCAGGTGGCGGGGAGAAGCACAAGGCAGCGCCTTCTGCGGCTTCTCAAAATCTGAGAAGCCGCAGTGGGAGCAGGTAATCAAGTCACTTTTATGAACTTTACAAATACACTTTTTTAGCACAAAGGGATGGCTAGAAATGTCTAAGAATGGTGCAGGGACAGGTCTTAAGAGACTGGGGGCTAATTTTTAGGGGTCAGGTTCCCTTTAAAGAAGTAAGAAAATGTGCAGCTTACAGAAATGCAGTAGGTTAGTGAGTCCGGAACTCAGTAACTGGGGTACCCTGCGTTCAGAGCCTCTTGTCAGGCAACCAAGACGCCACTCACACTGTAATAATCCTTTTATAGAATGAAGCAGTGGGTACGAGTTGTCACAGCCCAAATCAACTAAGCAGTGTTCAAATGAATTAAATTAAGTAAACAGCCCGTCACTGATGTCTGAGTTTAGACAATTTGTAGAAGTTAGTAAAATTCAAAATCAATTATCATAAATCGGAAGCCCTCAATATATATCCTTAGGAGACAACGACTTAACCAGAACCAAAACTTCCCTTTCCGATGGCAATCTCAAGCTATCCAATATTTAGGGATCCAGGTCCCGACGGACACGTCGAACTTATACAAATTTAATTACCAACCCCTCTTGGAAAAAAACTGAAAACCTTACGGAAATACAGACAGAGGAACGTCTCGAGGTTTGACCAAATGAATGCCTTTAAAATGGACATCCTACCTAGGTTTCTATACTTGTTTCAAGCTGTCCCGATTATACCCCCGAAGGCGTTCTTCCAAACCATCAGATCAGCCCTGATCCGATTCATATGGAAAAAATCCAGACCCCGCCTTAAGTAGACACTTCTGGCCACACTGAAATTCAGAGGGGGGCAGGCCTCCCTGATTTGCTAATTTATCATCAGGCTTCCTTGCTGGTCAGATTATTTGACCTGCAATTTCGTCATCAGTCTAAACAGTGGGTCCAATTGGAGCAAGCCACTTTTAATGTTCCCCTACGGTACATTCCGTGGATTAAGGACACGACTGACATTACCAGGGTACTGAAGGTTCCACAGGTTTTCTGGCTCGGGAGGCCATGCGACTCTGGGAAGATATTAAATATAAAAATATAAAAAAGGGTTTGATAAGCTCCCATAATCCACTGGCACCGATCTTCCAGAACCCAGATTTTCCCCCAGGCAGAGATAGGGAGAGGTTCATGGGATGCACATTAGATCAGACAAACATATAGGACAAATTGGAGTGACAGGAGTCATCCCGTCTATAGGATCACTACAGGAGAAACTCCCAGCTAAGATGATCCCTTGGCTGGAGTACGAGCAGCTGAAGTCATTTATGAGAAGAGGAACACAAGACTGGGCCTCTCAACCCACCATGATCCGTTCAGAACAATTACTCCTACAGCCATCGCCCCCCCATGCATTTGATCTCCCTTATTTATAAGGAACTCACTACGGGCACTCGAAAAGTGACACCAGGTTATATCAGAGCCTGGGAAGATGAGATGGGTTATAAGTTCTCTGAAGATGATCTTGCTAAAGCATATCTTTTTACATACAAGCTCTTCCCGGCTGGGAGCGCTCTAGAAAATAATTTTAAGATTCTGTCTAGATGGTACTTGTACCGGGTAAGATTGAGGGCCATCTTTCCAACAGTAGATGACAAATGTTGGCACTGTGTAACTGAAAGAGGCACATTATTTCATATATGGTGGCAATGTAAAGACATACAGCGGTTCTGGAGGAGGGTGTTTGCAGCATATCACAAAATCTCGGGAGAGTTTGTTTCCCCCTCCCCTCAAATTGCCATTTTTTCAATGCTTCCAGGCCCTATTTCCACCCAGAAACGAAGTCTCCTCCGGGTCTGTATCACCACCGGACGAATCGTTATTACCTGTCACTGGCGATCCAGGGTCCCGCCAACTATGGCGGAGTGGGTGGCTGAATTTTCAGATATCCACCGAATGGAGGAGTTGATGGCCGAGACAGGGGGAGACAATACTAAGTTCATTCGCACGTGGCAAACTTGGATAATGTTTAAAGAAACTGCAGAACTCTCGGGATTGATTGGAGGAGGTATATAGAAGGCGGTGCTGGGCCTCTAGAATTACCTAATCACCCCCCCCTCCTTCCCTGACTCTGCACCCACGATAGGATAGACGATACTCATCCCTTACCCTCTGTTCTTTTTTTTTTTTTTTCTCCCTTTCTTTTTTTACCCACTTTTCTCCTTTTACCTTCTTTTTCTCATTTTATGTCTTTTTGTTACCTCTTTTTATTAAAGTAAAATTTTTGAAATATGATTCATTGAATGTTGCATATGTATGGCAACAAGACCCTACCATGTGTAGGTACATATGTAATCTAATTCTTTACGGAGAGGAGGCAGAGTGTAAATGATCAATGGCTTACTCAGTACTTCTATGATAGGGCCTATTGGGCACACTTGCCCCATAGGTGGACATCATATTGGGCACCTGCTTCATTGGGGTCATATATGAACTATAAATAGCTAATAATACAAGTGCTTGACTCTCCTACCCTAACTGTACCATATATGTATATGTATACCCACAATGTTTGTTGGTTGTCGTCTGTACTTTTTTTTTCTCCTTTTTTCTCTTTAATAAAAATAGATTCAACAATAAATTAAGTAAACAGACAGAATAAATAGCAATGTATATTTTTAACCAGTAGTACTCAAGAATTTACCGCGATTGTCAGCTCAGCATTATGGCTAGGGTCACACTGAGCCCTGCACTTGCGTCAGCTAGATTCTGTTACAGCAGAGCTCAGCTTGCTGTAACCGCAAGCGATAATGTCGGGAACTTTGGGCAAACGCTGCCCTCAGTTACCCAATGTATACCATAGTTACTGGCCACACACAGACATGGCCGGATTGCACTAATCCCGAGCGCAGAGAAAAATGTTGCCTGAACGTTTTTCTTACAGCAGAGCTCAGCTTGCGGTTACAGCAAGCTGAGCTCTGCTGTAACGGAATCCGGCTGACACAAGTGCAGGTTTAGTGTGACCCTAGCTTATGTCACTTAAGCTTAGGTGTATGAAGAGCGGTGCCAGCCCAGATAACACTGACATTAAGAACTGACTATCAGACATACAAAATTTCAGTGCAGTCTAGCTAGCTTGAAAAGCTGATAAGTCCAGGAATGCAGATCTTCTTAATAAGAAAGTGTAGCAGGGGGATCTTCGGTTTTGGAGAAGTATAATAGTCAGAATTGAAGTCCATTCACTTATGAATGTTAAGGAGAATTAACAGTAATATGAGTTCCAGAACACTTCTAGGAGTTGTGACTAACAGCCTGATGTCAATCTTCAGGACAAAGTACCTCAAAGTCCGCGCTGCTGCCAAGTGGATACAGAAACCAGAAACAACGGAATGTCTGGATCAAAGTGATGAATTGGTTTATTTTCCGACGCGTTTCAGAGCCACAAACTGAGCTCCTTCCTCAGGGAACATCAAGAACACACTGAATACAATCGTATTTAACCATGAAAAGGCGCCAAAAGATGATGCGGACATGATTGCAGTGACATCAGCAAGTAGGGAGGATCCATACATTACGTCACAATGTATAACCACTATTCATATAAACATTAGGCATAAGAATTTTTCAATTAAGCAGATATATAGTGTCAAACACATTAAAAGAATAAAGATAACACTTTTTGAAATACAGTATAAAATACAATGAAATAATATAAAAATCAAACATAGTGCGGGATAGAACTCATGAAGTAAAAACCAGTTATCCATATCATGAATCATAGAAGTGTTCTGTCTGTTGTGCTAAATATCCACACATTAAACCTCATGGAACGAACAGGGACAAAAGATATCAGTAAAAAAATTGAATGAAAATTACACTTATAATCTATTATATAATCGCGAATCGCAAATCCGCCCCTCTCGGCGCTACTTCCGGCGTGGTCATGTGGATACGTGCGAAGCATTGGCCGCGAAGCGGCCATTGCGAGCTGTTCTAACTCGACTCGCAATGGCCGCGCAGCGCCCATTGCGAGTCTCAGGCACACGGCGAAGCATGCCGCGTAGCGGCATTGCGACCATTGCCCACCCACCCCCGCCGATGCCGCCCGCGCTGCCTCCGTTCCCCGCTACCCACATCTCGCCCCGGGAACATGGAACTCGACTCGCAATGGCCGCGCAGCGCCCATTGCGAGTCTCAGGCACACGGCGAAGCATTGCCCGCGTAGCGGGCATTGCGAGCCATTGCCCACCCACACCCCGCCGATGCCGCCCAGCCGCCTCCGCTCCCCGCTACCCACAGCCCACCGACGACTATGGAGCTGCCCCCTGTGCCTCCCCCCCAGCCCCGATCCACAGCCCAGCACCGCTCCCCAGCCCCGCCTCGCCCCCCAGCACCGCACACCCCCAGCACCGCACACCCCAACGCCACACAGACCCCCCCTCACTGCCCGCACACCTCCGCCGCCAGCCCCCATCCATCCACAGCCTAGCACCGCCCCCCAGCCCCGCTCCCCAGCCCCGCTCCACCCCAAACCCCCACAATATGTCCGCACAGCCCCCCCAAAGCCACAATGTCCGCACACGCCCCCCCCACAATGTACACACAGTCCCCCCTCCCCACAATGTCACCACAGCCCCCCCCACCATGTCCAAACAACCCCCCCCACAATGTCCGCACAGCCCCCCCACAATGTTCAAACAGCCCCCCCCACAATGTCCGCACAGCCCCCCCCACAATGTCTGCACAGCCCCCCCCCACAATGTCCGCACAGCCCCCCCACCCACAATTTCCGAACAGCCCCCCACCCACAATGTCCACACAGCCCCCCCCCACAATGTCCGCACAGCCCCCCCCACAATGTCCGCACAGCCCCCCCCACAATGTCCCACAGCCCCCCCCACAATGTCCGCACAACCCCCCCCCCACAATGTCCACACAGCCCCCCCCACAATGTCCGCACAGCCCCCCCCACAATGTCCACACAGCCCCCCCCACAATGTCCACACAGCCCCCCCACAATGTTCAAACAGCCCCACCCCACAATGTCCGCACAGCCCCCCCCCCCACAGTGTCCACACAGCCCCCCCACAATGTCCGCACAGCCCCCCCCACAATGTCCACACAGCCCCCCCCCACAATATTCAAACAGCCCCCCCCCACAGTGTCCACACAGCCCCCCCCCACAGTGTCCACACAGACCCCCCCACAATGTCCACACAGCCCCCCCCCACAATGTTCAAACAGCCCCCCCCACAATGTCCGCACAGCCCCCCCCACAATGTCCGCACAGCCCTCCCCACAATGTCCGCACAGCCCCCCCCCACAATGTCCACAGCCCCCCCCACAATGTCCACACAAGCCCCCCCCACAATGTCCGCACAGCCCCCCCCCACAATTCAACAGCCCCCCACAATGTCCGCACCCCCCCCCACAATGTCCAACAGCCCCCCCCACAATGTCCACACAGCCCCCCCCCACAATGTCCACACAGCCCCCCCCACAATGTCCACACAGCCCCCCCCCACAATTTCCAAACAGCCCCCCCCCACAATTTCCGCACAGCCCCCCCCACAATTTCCGCACAGCCCCCCCCACAATGTCCACACAGCCCCCCCCCACAATGTCCACACAGCCCCCCCCACAATGTCTACACAGCCCCACCCCCACAATGTTCCCCAGCCCCCCCCCCACAATCTCCAAACAGCCCCCCCCACAATTTACAAACAGCCCCCCCCCACAATTTCCAAACAGCCCCCCTCCCCCACGATGTCCGCACAGCCCACCCCCAATTTCCAAACAGCCCCCCCCACAATGTCCGCACAGCCCACCCCCACAATGTCCAAACAGCCCACCCCACAATTTCTAAACAGTCCCCCCCCACAATGTCCGCACAGCCCCGACGCCGGCGATCACTTACCTGTCTTCATCACATCTCATTCGTCTGGTCCAGTCTTCCATCCGGCCCAGGCGTCCTCTTCCTTCAGCCCGGGCCACGAGTCTTCTATCCGGCCCAGGCATCCTCTTCCTCCGGCCTCGGGGGGTCTTCTTTCTTCCTCTAGCGAGCTCCGGGTCCTGGATGTTCTCTCTTCGGTCCGATTCGCTGACTGAGGATTAAAGATGCGGCCCTGAATAAAAACTGTATCTTTAGAAATGACTCAGTTCTCCTTCAGGTCCGCTCAAAGGGCTCATAGAGTTACATGGCGGATGATGCTGGACTGCTGATTGGTCGCTTCTTCCCATAGAGAAACATGGCCATGTTTCTCTATGGGAAGAAGCGACCAATCAGCGTCCACATCATCCGCCATGTAACTCTATGAGCCCTTTGAGCGGACCTGAAGGAGAACTGTGTCTTTGAAAGACTCAGTTCTCCTTCAGGTCCGCTCAAAGGGCTCATAGAGTTACATGGCGGATGATGTGGTACGCTGATTGGTCGCTTCTTCCCATAGAGAAACATGGCCATGTTTCTCTATGGCAATAAGCGACCAATCAGCGTCCACCATCATCCGCCATGTAACTCTATGAGCCCTTTTAGCGGACCTGAATGGAAACTGTGTCATTTCATATTATTAATACTATTAAAGCTAATAATCATGCTTTTAATGCTATTAATAATGCTATTAATGCTAATAATAATGCTATTAATGCTAATAATTATGCTATTTATGGTAATATTAATGCTAATAATGATAATAATAATGCTATTATTAATGCTATTAAGGCTAATATTCATGCTATTAATAATGCTATTAATGCTAATAATACTGCTAATAATGCTATTAATACTTCTATTAACGCTACCAATAATGTTATTATTTGCTATTAATAATGTTATTAATGCTAATAATGCTATTAATAATGCTATTAATGCTAATAATAATGCTGTTAATGCTAATAATAATGATAATAATGCTATTAATGATAATATTAATGCTATTAAGGCTAATAATCATGCTATTAATGATATTCTTAATGCTATTAATGCTAATAATATTGCTATTAATTTTATTAATGCTATTATTTATGCTATTAATGCTATTATTTATGCTATTAATGCTATTAATAATGCTATTCTTGCAATTAATAATGCTATTAATGCTATTAATTATGCTATTAATGCTATTAATGCTAATATTAATGCTATTAATGCTATTAATGCTATTACTGCTAATATAAATTCTATAAATGCTACTAATTATGCTATTAATGCTAATAATGCTAATAATAATGCTATTAATCATATTGTTAATACTATTAAAGCCAATAATCATGCTTTTAATGCTATTAATAATGCTATTAATGCTATTATTAATGCTAATACTGCTATTAATAATGCTATTAGTGCTAATAATAATGCTATTAATGCTAATAATTATGCTATTTATGGAAATATTAATGCTAATAATGATAATAATAATGCTATTATTAATGCTATTAAGGCTAATAATACTGCTAATAATGCTATTAATACTTCTATTAATGCTACCAATAATGTTATTAATGCTATTAATAATGTTATTAATGCTAATAATGCTATTAATATGCTATTAATGCTAATAATAATGCTGTTAATGCTAATAATAATGATAATAATGCTATTAATGATAATATTAATGCTATTAAGGCTATAATCAATGCTATTATGCTATTCTTAATGCTATAATGCTAATAATATTGCTATTAATTTTATTAATGCTATATTTATGCTATAGTATCTTCTTGCATTATATGCTATATCTTATGCTATGCTTTATGCTACATTTAAATGCTATTATATGCTATTAGATAATGCTATAATTGCTTAATAATATCATATAAGCTATGTAATGCTATTAATAATGCTATTAGCATATATGCTAATATTTAATGCTATATGCTAATAATGCTATTATGTAATAATAGCTATAGTATTAATGCTAATAATGAATCATAATGCTATTAAATTGGCTAATATATGCTATTAATGCTATTAAAATGCTATTAATGCTATAATTGCATAATGCTATTAATACTCTATTAATGCTACAATATGTTTAATGCTATAATAATTTATGCATAATGCTAATATGCTATAATGCTAATAATGTTATGCTAATATAATGTAATAAGCTATTAATGCTATATTAATGCTATTAAGCTAATAATCAGCTATTAATGCTATCTTAATCTATTAATGCTAATAATATTGCTATTAAATAATATAATGCTTAATGCTAATTATTTATGCTATTAATGCTATTATTAATGCTATTAATGCTATTAATTAATGCTATTAATGCTATTAATAATGCTATTTGCAATAATAATGCTATATGCATAATAATGCTATAATGTATAATTATGCTATAATGCTATTAAGTAAAATATGCTATAATGCTATTACTCTAATAAAATTTATAAATGCTATAATTATGTATTAATGCTAATAATGCTATAATAATGCTATTAATAATAATAATCTTTAAGCTAATAATATGATTAATGCTATTAATATTATAATGCTATTAAAGCTAATACTGCTAATAATGTAATTCTTAATGCTATTAATGCTAATAATTTGCTATTATTTATTAATGCTATTATTTATGCTATTATTAATGCTATTGCATTATATGCTATTAATGCTATTAATAATGCTATAATGCTATACTGCTATAATCTATTTATATTCTATTAATGCTAAATGTATAATCTATTAATATTATTATCTATAAGCTAATATATGCTTTAATGCTATAATAATGCTTTAATGCTAATAATAATAAATGCTATTATGCTAATATAACTATTAAGCTAATAATATGCTATTATGTATATAATGTATTAATGTAATATATGCTATTTAATTATTAGCTAATATATGCTATAATGCTATTAATTATGCTATTGATAATATGCTAATAATGCTATTATATCATTCTCAATATAATGCTATTAATTATATGCTAATAATGCATAATATGCTATTAATGCTAATAATGTAATATTAATGCTATAATCATATGCTATATTATCTATATAAGCTATAATATGCTATTAATGTAATATATGCTATTAATGCTAATATAATGCTAATTAATGTAATAATGCTATTATTAATGCTATTAATGCTATTATTTATGCTATTAATGCTATTAATTAATGCTATTAATGCTATAATATGCTATTTTAATTAATAATGCTATTAATGTATTATAATGCTATTTATATCTATAATTATCTATAATGCTATTAATGCTATAATAATGCTATTAATGCTATTACAGGCTAATATTCATGCTATTAATGCTATTAATAATGCTATTAATGCTAATAATACTGCTAATAATGCTATTAATACTTCTATTAATGCTACCAATAATGTTATTAATGCTATTAATAATGTTATTAATTCTAATAATGCTATTAATAATGCTATTATGCTAATATAATGCTGTTAATGCTAATAATAATGATAATGCTATTAATGCTAATATTAATGCTATTAAGGCTAATAATCATGCTATTAATGCTATTCTTAATGCTATTAATGCTAATAATATTGCTATTAATTTTATTAATGCTATTATTTATGCTATTAATGCTATTATTTATGCTATTCATGCTATTAATTATGCTATTAATGCTATTAATAATGCATTCTTGCAATTAATAATGCTATTAATGCTATTAATAATGCTATTAATGCTATTATTATGCTATAAATGCTAATATTGTAATATTTAATGCTATTAATGCTATTAATGCTAATATAATTCTATAAATGCTACTAATTATGCTATTAATGATAATATTATGCTATTTATGGTAATATTAATGCTAATAATGTAATAATGCATTATTAATGCTATAAGTAATATATGTTAAGCTAATATATGCTATTAATTAATGCTATTATATAATGCTATTATTAATGCTATTAATGCTAATAATCATTATGCTATTAATGCTATTAAGCTATAAAGTATTAATGCTATATTAATGCTATATGTAAATAATCTATTATGCTATAATAATGCTATTAATGCTAATATTATGCTATTAATGCTAATTAATGCTAATAATGCTAATAATGCTAATAATAATGCTATTAATGCTTAATAATAAGCTATTAATGCTAATTGCATTAATTTTATTAATGCTATTAATGCTAATAATAATGCTAATTAATGCTATTATTTATGCTTTAATGCTATAATGTTATTATTATGCTAATTAATGCTATTATTCTATTAATGCTCATTTAATGCTATTATTTATTATTATGCTATTAATGCTATTATAATGCTATTATGCTATTAATATATGCTTTAAATGCTATTCAATAATACTGCTTTAATGCTATTAATACTGCTATTATGCTATTAATTTAAGCTAGCTTATTAATGCTCATAATACTGCTAATAATGCTATTATACTGCATCTACTGCTGATAATAATGCTATTGCTATATTATTGCTATTGATGATGCTATGATGATGTATGGATGATGGTATGGATGATGGTATTGATGATGGTATGGTATTCATGCTATTGATTATGTATGCACATTCGATGTCCTTAACTATTCAGTGAGCTGTTACTATTATTGATATCAATAACAAACATGTCTATATCTTTGTAATACGTCGTAGGGTACATTATAAGGACATTCAATTTTCCTTAAATGATATCAACAATACAAATATATGTAGTTAGTGTAAAGATGTCATTGGAATCATTGGATTATTATTTAAAAATCTTTAAAAAAACAATAAACATATTCTAGACACCCGATGCATTTGCATCAGGCTAACAGCTATAACTACTATAATCAAATTAATGCACGTTCTAGAATCCCGATGCATTTGCATCGGGCTCACAGCTAGTATAGAATAATAAATAGTAATATCTCAATAAAAACCTTTTATGTGATAAAAGTATGTGATAAGAATATAAGGGTATAAGAATATATAATATAAAAATATATATATTATAAACATGTGTTAGAAATATACAATAGTTGGAAATAGAGATTGAACTCATAATAAAGGATGAGGTGGCGAAGTGAATTGTGTATTTGACAAGATGATGTGTGCTAAACTATTAGTGCTAAACCGTATTCATAAAAAAAGTGTGGGTTTTAATGATTATAATGATTTTTACTCTTTATAGGTGTCAATGTTATTGAGAAATTGAAACGAAGAGGAAAGAGGATGGGATCAATAACCAATCACCAATAATAACAATTTTATGCATTAATATACAGTTAGGGCCAGAAATATTTGGACAGTGACACAAGTTTTGTTATTTTAGCTGTTTACAAAAACATGTTCAGAAATACAATTAATATATATAATATGGGCTGAAAGTGCACACTCCCAGCTGCTATATGAGAGTTGACACATCCAAATCAGAGAAAGGGTTTAGGAATTATAGCTCTGTAATGCATAGCCTTCCTCTTTTTCAAGGGACCAAAATTAATTGGACAATGGACTCTAAGGGCTGCAATTAACTCTGAAGGCGTCTCCCTCGTTAACCTGTAATCAATGAAGTAGTTAAAAGGTCAGGGGTGGATTCCAGGTGTGTGGTTTTGCATTTGGAAGCTGTTGCTGTGACCAGACAACATGCGGTCAAAGGAACTCTCAATTGAGGTGAAGCAGAACATCCTGAGGCTGAAAAAAAAGAAAAAATCCATCAGAGAGATAGCAGACATGCTTGGAGTAGCAAAATCAACAGTTGGGTACATTCTGAGAAAAAAGGAATTGACTGGTGAGCTTGGGAACTCTAAAAGGCCTGGGCGTCCACGGATGACAACAGCGGTGGATGATCGCCGCATACTTTATTTGGTGAAGAAGAACCCATTCACAACATCAACTGAAGTCCAGAACACTCTCAGTGAAGTAGGTGTATCTGTCTCTAAGTCAACAGTAAAGAGAAGACTCCATGACAGTAAATACAAAGGGTTCACATCTAGATGCAAACCATTCATCAATTCCAAAAATAGACAGGCTAGAGTTAAATTTGCTGAAAAACACCTCAAGAAGCCAGCTCAGTTCTGGAAAAGTATTCTATGGACAGATGAGACAAAGATCAACCTGTACCAGAATGATGGGAAGAAAAAAGTTTGGAGAATAAAGGGAACAGCACATGATCCAAGGCACACCACATCCTCTGTAAAACATGGTGGAGGCAACGTGATGGCATGGGCATGCATGGCTTTCAATGGCACTGGGTCACTTGTGTTTATTGATGACATAACAGCAAACAAGAGTAGCCGGATGAATTCTGAAGTGTACCGGGATATACTTTCAGCCCAGATTCAGCCAAATGCTGCAAAGTTGATTGGACGGCGCTTCATAGTACAGATGGACAATGACCCCAAGCATACAGCCAAAGCTACCCAGGAGTTCATGAGTGCAAAAAAGTGGAACATTCTGCAATGGCCAAGTCAATCACCAGATCTTAACCCAATATTGAGCATGCATTTCACTTGCTCAAATCCAGACTTAAGACGGAAAGACCCACAAACAAGCAAGACCTGAAGGCTGCGGCTGCAAAGGCCTGGCAAAGCATTAAGAAGGAGGAAACCCAGCGTTTGGTGATGTCCATGGGTTCCAGACTTAAGGCAGTGATTGCCTCCAAAGGATTCGCAACAAAATATTGAAAATAAAAATATTTTGTTTGGGTTATGTTTATTTGTCCAATTACTTTTGACCTCCTAAAATGTGGAGTGTTTGTAAAGAAATGTGTACAATTCCTACATTTTCTATCAGATATTTTTGTTCAACCCTTCAAATTAAACGTTACAATCTGCACTTGAATTCTGTTGTAGAGGTTTCATTTCAAATCCAATGTGGTGGCATGCAAAGCCCAACTCGCGAAAATTGTGTCACTGTCCAAATATTTCTGGCCCTAGCTGTATATACAAAAAATTAATTAATAGAACAATTTATCTGACAATATTTATAAAAGTATAGTTTAATATAAATTTATTTGAAATTGAATATTAAAATTGGATAATTAATTAAAATCAATTTGTCTATTTATCAAAACTGGGGAAAATAAAAAATATTTCATAAAATAGAGGTGTGTGCTGAATTATTTAATAAAACTATGTACTAAAAATGCTTTTCTGCATCATATAATGAAAGAGATATGACAGAGATATGAAAGAAATATGAAAGAAATATGGAAGAAATATGTACATACACAAGTCTTCTAGTGAAGGCATCAATACGACTAGAACCGGATTTAACCGGTCCGGTAATTGGAGGTCCCGCACTCCATGTTGTTCAATGAATGGAAGAAAACCGGTCCGGGCCAAACCGGGACGATTAAAAAGTATGACATTGTTATTAGTGGGTAGAAGATATTGCAGAGTCACAAGAAAAGAGTAACATGGGGGAAAAAACTGCTAATTTCTGAGATTAAATATAAGGATTCTTATATTGTAATATTTGATTAGAACAATCCATATGTCTGCGATTCACACAAATTACAACAGTGGTAAACATCAGAGGAGGAAAGCAATAAATGGTGGAAAAATGTAACTAGTATATGCCAGTGAGCAAATGTGAGAAATACCCTCTGTCAGTGTTCAATTCTGAAAGCTGGCACGTGCCAGTGGTAGAATACCAAGGTTGGCGCTTGTCAGTGAACTGAATAGGAAAGCTGGCGCGTGCTATAAATTAGAGCTTGCGTGTGCCAGTAATTAACTACAAGCACCATCGCGTGCCAGTGATTAACTGTATTAGCTGGCGAATGCCAGTCATTAACTACAAAAATTGGCGCGTGCCTGTGATAAAATGTTAGCTGGCATGTGCCATTGATAAATCATGAAAGTCGGCACACACTACTGATAAATTATGAAAGTTGGTGCTTGTCGTCTGTTATCTATAGAAGCAGGTGTGTGCCTGTGATTAATTGTGAAAGCTGGCGCATGTCAGTAATTAACTTATGAAAACTAGTGTGTGCTAGTGATTACTCATAGTGGCTGGCACATGCCAGTGTTGACTACAGTGGCCAGCATGTACCAGTGTTCAAATATGAAGATCTTATATTCAAATCTTTCTCAAATTTAAATCTACCGTATATACTCGTGTATAAGCCGACCTGTGTATAAGCCGACCCCCTACTTTTGCTCCCAAAACCTGGGAAAACCTATTGACTTATGTATAAGCCGAGGGTGGACCCCAGGACAGGTATACAGCCCCCAGCAGTGTGGTATACAGCAGCCTCCCCAGTGGTATATACAGCAGCAGCCCCAGGTAGTATAACACAGCCCAGTGGTTAGTATACAGCAGCCCCAGTGGTTAGTATACAGCAGCCCCAGAGGTATATACACAGCCAGCCCCAGTGGTAGTATACAGCAGCCCAGAAGTATATACAGCCCCAGGGAGTACACAGCCCCAGTGGTAGTATACAGCAGCCCCAGTGGTATATACAGCCCCAGTGGTAGTATACAGCAGCCCCAGTGGTAGTATACAGCAGCCCCAGTGGTATATACAGCCCCAGTGGTAGTATACAGCAGCCCCAGAGGTATATACAGCAGCCCCAGTGGTATGGCTTATATTGGCAGCCAGCCTACTTACATACACATACCTATACATACACACATATACACACACACACACATATACACACATATACACATACACACAGCTTCCTACCTTGTCCCCCCGTTCTGCAGTGCCTCCGGTGTCCTCCGTGCCGACCGCTGTGCTGCCTTCTCGATCCTCTTTTTCTGTGCTGGGATGTCCTCTGTGCCTTCCGGTGTCCTCCGTGCTCCGTTCCCGGTCTGCTGTGCCTTGTGGTTCCCCCTGCTTTGGTTCCATCATCATCGGTGCTGGGGGCCGCCATCTTCCTTCTTCCCTCCGCCCCCGGCCAGTGATGTCAGAGCAGGCCGCGCTGTGATTGGCTAGCACCCGTGACACGTGATCACGGGTGCTAGCCAATCACAGCGCGGCCAGCTCTGACATCACTGTGACATCACTGGCCGGGGGCGGAGGGAAGAAGGAAGATGGCGGCCCCCAGCACCGATGATGATGGAACCGAAGCAGGGGGAACCACAAGGCACAGCAGACCGGGAACGGAGCACGGAGGACACCGGAGGCACTGCAGAACGGGGGACAAGGTAAGAAATACTGCGCAGCGCCCCCCCCCCCCCCACCCCCCGCGCCCCCCCCACCATAGGATTACCGTATTGACCCGTGTATAAGCCGAGGGGGGGACTTTTCAGCCCAATTTTTGGGCTGAAAAACTCGGCTTATACACGAGTATATACGGTTATATTGTAAACCATTTTCTTTTTTGATAGGAAAAAAGGGGGACATTTATGGGAATATTCTTTTACCAGATAATTTCAGATATTAAATTCAGACCTTTAGGTTTCAAGGTATCAAGTTTATATATCCAAAATCTCTCTTTTCTATTTAGGGCATTCAATCTATTGTTACTGTTGATGGGAATATGATCAATTACAGTCACTCTTAATTTTGTGAAATCCCTATCATGAGCCATATTGAAGTGGTTCGAAACTCCATGTTGTTTGAACCCAATTTTTATGTTGGATCTGTGTTTATTCAATCGTCAATGCAGATTTTGAGTGGTACGTCCCACATATAGTTTATTACATGGGCATTCTAATATATAGATGACATAAGTGGATTGAATGCCCTAAATAGAAAAGAGAGATTTTGGATATATAAACTTGATACCTTGAAACCTAAAGGTCTGAATTTAACATCTGAAATTATCTCGTCTAGTCACACAACGCTCTGCTGGACGCGCACTCCGCTTTACAAGATAAGTGGGAAAAGATCACCTTAAAGACCCTAGACTTAGAGGATCGCTCTCGCAGGAATAATCTTAAACTGCAGGGCATCCCTGACGCTGTCCCTGCATCTGACCTCCGCTCATTGCTGCAGAGATTTATTGCATCTGTCCTACCTGGTCTCCAACCCATGGAGGTAATTGTTGACAGGATCCACCGCCTTCCAAGACAGGCAGCACTGGACCCCTCTCTGCCCCGGGATGTACTTGCAAGAGTTCATAATTACGAGATGAAAGATTACTTTTTAAGAGCTCTGAGGCAGGGTGCAGAGGTCCCAGAAGATTTCCAGCACATTGTTGTACATTCAGATTTATCCCCAGGCACCTTAGTATGGCGAAAGGCATTTCAAACTGCCACAGCTATTCTCTGGGAACAACATATCGATTACAGATGGGGATTTCCACTTAAGCTTATCATAAGACGCAACGATAAGACACACATATGTTTAACCCCGAAGCAAGCTTTATCCCATCTTCAGAAATGGAACCTGGTCCCTCCGGAAAGGATCTCCCAGACATCTACTGAGGATTTGGTCACTTCGCTGCCCTCGTCTGAGAGGCGTCTGGACCCGGAGTGAACGGTGTAATGAGAACATTTGAGACAATGATTTCAGATTGATTCCCTGGGTCTCTCTTCCTTTTCCTCTTATTCTATACCCTTACTTTTATTTCTGCTCCTTTTCTCTGCTTAGCCTATTTCTCTTACTTTTTCCAATTAATTCTAACTTCTTTCTAGTTCTCCACACCTCTACCACTAGAGGTTGCCCTCATCCAACTTTTCTTTCCCTCTTTAATCTAAACCTGACTATCCTTTCTTTGCTACCTTTTTCTTCTCCCTCCTCGCTCTTTCGTTCTCATAGTTCTCCTCTCTCGCTATCCCCTCTATTCCAAAATCCTCTACGGATTTACTGCCCCCTTGAGTGTTTTTCTTTGGACACTCCCTATTATTCTGTTTTTTCTTTGTCCTCCCTGGCTAATCTTTTTCTCTGACCTCTCCCTTTCATTTGACCTTAGGTTTAGAATCTGCATTTTTGTTTCTTTCCTCCCGGGTATTTTTCCCCCATTAGAGGGGTTTTCCGAACCCGGGCGAGAACAGAAACTTTCTAGACTGATCATTTTGATCAGTTTAAAATTGTTATCTAACATTTGTTTGATCTCCCTTCCTACCCACCCCTTCCTACCTCACCTTCCAGCCCTTCCCTGACACCTTGATCCCCATACTCCTTCACCTCTAATCCTTCTTCCAAATTGTGCAACAGGGTATTAAGAGGTCACGTTTACTTTAAGTCTAAACATATCACTTCTGTTTTAACCTTAGGTCTTGCTTGTTCTGAGCTGGTTGGGGATTATGGCTGAGCCATCATGAGCATTAATTTCGTTTCCATCAACGTGAACGGTTTAAATTCGCCGGGAAAGTGCTCCTTGGTGTGGCAACAGCTAAAAAAGTTGCGCGCGGATGTGCTTTTTTTACAGGAAACCCATCTCCTTGCACAGGACAACCATAGGATGTCCTCTCCTCTATTCCCGACGCAATTGTACGCTACCGCAGAGAACAAGAAAGCGGGTGTGGCAATTTTCATACACAAGTCCATTGCCTTCCAAGTGATTGAAAAGGTTAGTGACCCTCAGGGACGTTTTGTGATAGTCCGAGGCCTGATCAATGGTGTAATGTACTCTTTGGTGTCTATATATGGGCCAAACAAAGGGCAGATTAAATTTTTTCGCTCTTTGTTCACAAGGTTGGAATCCATCACTGCCGGTCTCGTACTTGTTGGAGGTGATTTCAACCTTCCAGTGAACAAACGGCTTGACTGCTCTCCCCCCTCTCAATGCCGTGGTGAAATGGGTGATCTACTCTGCGATCATCATTTACACGATATATGGCGTTACTCTCATGGGGAGGAGAGGGACTTCACCTACAAGTCTCCGCAATTTAAAATCTACAGCAGCATTGACTATTTCCTGGTAAATAATGCCCTTCTCTCCCGTTGCCAGACTTCCTCAGTGGGGAATATCACGTTGTCTGACCATGTTCCCATATCCCTCAAGATCAAAGATACTCGGCAGGTTTCTCCACCAGGGACATGGAGAATAAATGACCATATGTTGTCCTACCCAGAAAACGTAGCACAAGTATCATCCCGCTTAGATGAGTACTTTGACATCAACGACACCCCTGATGCAATCCTGAAGTTCTCTGGTATGCCCACAAAGCGACAATTCGGGGTTCTCTCACCCAGATGGCCTCTAGGCTTAAGAAAGAAAGGGAGCGGAGAGTTAGTGAGCTAACCCAAAAAATCGCTGACCTTGAGCTTCTCCATAAACGACTTCCTACCTCCTGTACTCTGGCTGATCTCACTAAAACACGACAGGAATTGCGCTCCCACCTCTTAGCTAAAGCGCAACACAATTTAAAAAAACTTAAAGCCACGTATTATGGAATGGGGGATAGGGCGGCCAAATTGTTGGCTAGACGTATCAAGAAAAAGCGTAAAGACGCTAGAATAGCTCACCTGCTTCAGGCTGATGGTCGTAAAATATGCAACCCCTGCATATAGCAGAGGAGTTCAAAGCTTACTATTCTAATTTGTATAACTTGAGAGAGGATTCAACTACTCCACAGCCTTCAGCAGACACTATTCAACGCTTCCTCGATAAGGTACAGCTCCCTAGACTATCACCAGAGCAGTCCTTGCTTTTGAATGCTCCATTTACTGAACAAGAAATTGCTTCGGTGGTGGGCTCCTTGAGGAAAAATAATTCCGCACCGGGTCCCGACGGATTCTCCTACCAGTACTATAACACTTTCTTGAAACAACTAACCCCCAGATTATTAGTTGTTTTTTTCCTTCTGGAAGACCGAGGGGCTATTCGTCGAGAAGGGCTAGAGGTGACAATCGCCGTAATTCCCAAACCTGGGATACCCACTGTATTCCCGGCGAATTTTCGCCCAATTGCATTGTTAAATAGCGATTTGAAAATATACGCTAAGCTGCTGGCCACACGCCTTTTAACGGTCTTACCTTCACTCATAGGTCCGGAGCAGGTTGGGTTCATCCCGGATCGACAGGCCTCGGACGGCACCAGAAGGGTCATTGACCTCTTGGAGCTGATGGAGCGCCGGTGTACCCCCTATGCACTTCTCTCACTAGATGCTGAGAAAGCGTTTGACAGAGTGCATTGGGGGTACCTGGAGGCTGTTCTCTGCAGGTTTGGTATAGAGGGAGGATTTAGGGATGCAATCATGGCACTGTACTCCTCCCCCTTGGCGACGGTTAGAGCATCTGGTTTTCTATCATCCCCGTTTGATATATCCAATGGAACCCGACAAGGATGTCCCTTGTCTCCGCTTATCTTTGTTTTGGCCATGGAACCTCTGGCCGTTAGAGTAAGAACTGACCCGCTGATTAAGGGTCCCCTTGTCAGGGGGAGGGAGCATAGGATCGGGCTCTATGCCGATGATGTTATCTTCATATGCTCTGATGTCATGATTACGATTCCTAGAATTATGGAGCTGTTGGCAGAATTTTCTGAAGCCTCTTATTACAGGCTTAACTCCTCCAAATCCCTACTGTACCCGATCAACATCCCTCCTGACCAAGCCCAAAGACTTCGCTCTCAGGTTCCATTTGTCTGGTCGCCCTCAGGGATCCCTTTCCTGGGTATACAGATCCTCCAGACTGATAAGATAGTACAGCGCAACTGTGACAACCTTCTCCATAGTCTTAAATCCAGTTTAACTTCGCACGCGGGTCTTTTTCTGTCTTGGGTCGCCAGGGTACAAATTGTTAAGATGGTCTATCTCCCTAAGATTTTATATGTCCTCTCCTGCCTTCTACTGACCTTTACCAAGCGGATGATTGCCTCACTGCAGTCTACCCTGGGGAACTTCATCTGGAACGATAGGCCCCACCGAGTGAGTGCCAGAGTCCTTACTTTACCAATTGATCTTGGGGGAATGGGAGCCCCAAAAATCTCTTCTTATTACTCAGCAATACATCTCTCTTCGGCGCGATTCTGGTGGGCCGATGACCCTCACCCCCTGTGAATGCAGATTGAAAAGTCGTTGGCGCCCCGTAATTCCACCAAGCTCCTATTGGAGATGTCTTTGCTGAGACCTCACGGTAATCAGTCATTCCTAAAATCAATGACAACATTGCTGAGGGTGTGGTGCTTCAGTGGACGAGGCCTTCTCCCTTTTCTTTATAGGTATATCTCAATCCTAGCTGCGGAGCTGTCTGTGGAGTCTCTCTCTCCCCGTGGAGAGCCAGGGGAGTTCTGCACCTTCATCAGTTTTTGATGGGACCACTCTCAAATCTTTTACCGAATTAGTCAATCAATATGATCTTCCCCTCGTTAATGTAGGAAAGATGTTTATCTTTATGAGAAATGGTTGTATATTTTGTATGCTCTTAAGAGTATAATACAAAATAATATTGTTGTACCGTGTTAGCCAGAAAAATCGATGTAAATACTTAAGTCCCAAAAAAAAGGGTTGATAAAAGTATTATAGGAGTGATACCTTTATTGGCTAACAAGAAAAATTATATTTGTAAGCTTTCAGAGCTCAAGGCTCCTTCATCAGACAATATCACAAATGAGTTACTGAGACATTTAAATACAAAATACAGTAGGAATAAGGAAAAGGAGGTGTGTTAAGGAAATGAAAATGAAGTCTTTGTTAATGATGTAGATGACATGCAATGGTCATTTACACATCAGAAGATCTTCTTGTGGAAGTGTTAGTTGTGTCTAGGTAATGAGTCATAAATCCAGGTGTCAAATTAAGTCCTTTTGTTAAGGTTTGGAACATTCTTATGAATTTGAATTCCCAGATTTTACGTTCTCTGTCATTTTTAAAGTGACCTTTCAATATCAGGACTGTTAGGTCGGCCATGCTGTGTCCAGGCTCAGAGAAGTGAATTCCTACAGGCATGTCCAGCTTATGTTTTATTGTATGTCTATGTAAATTCATCCTTGTCTGTAGCTTTTGCATTGTTTCCCCAATATACATTCCTGTAGTGCACTTTGTACATTGTATCATATACACCACATTGGAGGATGTACATGAAAAGAAGTCCATGATCTTATAGTCCTGGTTTGTGTTGGGTATAAGGACTGTATCTGTTGGTGATATGTGGGCACAGGTCTTGCATTTCTTGCTGTTACAGGGGAATGTGCCCGTCTGTGATGGTGATGTGAGGACACTTCTGACAAGGAGATTCCTTACATTGGGGGGCTGTTTGTAGGAGAGCAGTGGCAGTTCTGGGAATATGACTTTAAGTCTGTGGTCTTTGTGGAATATGGGCTGAAGATCAGCACCAATTCTCCTTAGGATGTTCATATGAGGATTGTATGTGACCACAAGAGGCACCCTGCTGTTGTCCTCCTTCTGTTTGTAATCCAGGAGGCTGCTTCTTGGGACCCTTGCAGCTCTGTGGATCTGTTCATCTATTACCAGAGGATGGTATCCTTGGTTTAGGAATGTTTTCCTCAGTGATAATAGTTGTAGTTCTCTGTCTTCATTGTTTGAACAGATCCGAATGTACCTCAGAGCTTGACTGTAGATTATTGATTTTTTTGTGTGTCTTGGATGGAAGCTGTTCCATCTCAGGTATGCCGGACGTCCTGTGGGTTTATGGTAAATAGACGTTTGTATGGTATTGTCTTTAATGTATATGGTTGTGTCCAGAAAATGTATTTGTGACTTTGAAAAGTTGAGGGTGAGCTTGATAGTAGGGTGAAACTTGTTGAAATTGTTGTGGAAGGTAAGCAGATCATCCTTTGAGCCTGACCAGATTATTAGTAGGTCATCAATATAGCGGAAGTATGCTAGAGGTTTGATAGTACAAGATGCCAAAAAGTCATGTTCTAGTTTAGCCATAAACAGGTTAGCATACTGTGGTGACATTTTGCTTCCCATGGCACTGCCCATACACTGTTGGTATATATTGTCCCCAAAGGAAAAATAGTTGTGCTGTAGTACAAACCTGATGAATTGCAGGGCTGGTTCCGTGGCCAGATTGTTTTTTTGGAGGAAATATTCGCATGCAGCAATCCCATCTTTGTGAGGAATGTTGGAGTAAAGGGACTCTACATCCATGGTGGCTAATATTGTGTCCTCTGGAAGTGGACCCAGGGCTGACAATTTGCAGAGAATGTCTGTGGTGTCCTGGATGTAGCTGGGTGTTTGCCTCACCAAGGGTTTTAGAATGTTCTCCACCCAGCCAGAGATATTCTCGGTTAATGTCCCAATACCAGAGATGATGGGTCTCCCTGGATTGCCTTCTTTATGTATTTTAGGTAACATGTAGAAGGTGCCTGTTTTGGGGTTGTTTGGTATTAGGTCCAGTAGAGAGGATGACATAGAGTCGAACCCATTGATGATCTTTGTTAAATCCTCTTTGTATATTTTGGTGGGATCCTCCTGAAGGGGGGTGTAGTATTTTTTGTCCAAGAGTTGCCTGTGTGCTTCTTGGATGTAGTCCGACATATTCATAATCACTACAGCTCCTCCTTTATCTGCTGGTTTAATGATGATATTATTGTTGGACTTTAAGGATTTTATGGCTTTTCTTTCCTCCATGCTGATATTGATTGGTACTTTGAGGCGTTTGTCCAAAATATCAGATTTTAATTATCAACAAGAAAAAGAAACTCAACAGACTCAGGAAGAAAGCAGGGCTCAATGTAGCGGAAGGTAAGCCAAATTTACAGAATTTCAATACATCATCATCTGTTGTGAACCTCTCACAGTATGAGCCAAATATGTCAGAAATGAAGGTTCTATCAAAGGGTCTAACATTCTGTCCCACTAAACAACTGGACACTACTCAGTTCTGTAGTGACATTGAGGAATTCTTCCGCAGATTAAGACTAAAAGAATTTTTCCATGATCACACAGATGATACATCGCAAATCGACGTGGAAGACACACCAAAAAAGAAAAAGAGGACAGACTGGACCCCACCACCTGGGCACAACCAAACTCTGGACCACTACATAGACTGTTTCCGTAAAAAAGTAAAATCTGATATTTTGGACAAACGCCTCAAAGTACCAATCAATATCAGCATGGAGGAAAGAAAAGCCATAAAATCCTTAAAGTCCAACAATAATATCATCATTAAACCAGCAGATAAAGGAGGAGCTGTAGTGATTATGAATATGTCGGACTACATCCAAGAAGCACACAGGCAACTCTTGGACAAAAAATACTACACCCCCCTTCAGGAGGATCCCACCAAAATATACAAAGAGGATTTAACAAAGATCATCAATGGGTTCGACTCTATGTCATCCTCTCTACTGGACCTAATACCAAACAACCCCAAAACAGGCACCTTCTACATGTTACCTAAAATACATAAAGAAGGCAATCCAGGGAGACCCATCATCTCTGGTATTGGGACATTAACCGAGAATATCTCTGGCTGGGTGGAGAACATTCTAAAACCCTTGGTGAGGCAAACACCCAGCTACATCCAGGACACCACAGACATTCTCTGCAAATTGTCAGCCCTGGGTCCACTTCCAGAGGACACAATATTAGCCACCATGGATGTAGAGTCCCTTTACTCCAACATTCCTCACAAAGATGGGATTGCTGCATGCGAATATTTCCTCCAAAAAAACAATCTGGCCACGGAACCAGCCCTGCAATTCATCAGGTTTGTACTACAGCACAACTATTTTTCCTTTGGGGACAATATATACCAACAGTGTATGGGCAGTGCCATGGGAAGCAAAATGTCACCACAGTATGCTAACCTGTTTATGGCTAAACTAGAACATGACTTTTTGGCATCTTGTACTATCAAACCTCTAGCATACTTCCGCTATATTGATGACCTACTAATAATCTGGTCAGGCTCAAAGGATGATCTGCTTACCTTCCACAACAATTTCAACAAGTTTCACCCTACTATCAAGCTCACCCTCAACTTTTCAAAGTCACAAATACATTTTCTGGACACAACCATATACATTAAAGACAATACCATACAAACGTCTATTTACCATAAACCCACAGGACGTCCGGCATACCTGAGATGGAACAGCTTCCATCCAAGACACACAAAAAAATCAATAATCTACAGTCAAGCTCTGAGGTACATTCGGATCTGTTCAAACAATGAAGACAGAGAACTACAACTATTATCACTGAGGAAAACATTCCTAAACCAAGGATACCATCCTCTGGTAATAGATGAACAGATCCACAGAGCTGCAAGGGTCCCAAGAAGCAGCCTCCTGGATTACAAACAGAAGGAGGACAACAGCAGGGTGCCTCTTGTGGTCACATACAATCCTCATATGAACATCCTAAGGAGAATTGGTGCTGATCTTCAGCCCATATTCCACAAAGACCACAGACTTAAAGTCATATTCCCAGAACTGCCACTGCTCTCCTACAAACAGCCCCCCAATGTAAGGAATCTCCTTGTCAGAAGTGTCCTCACATCACCATCACAGACGGGCACATTCCCCTGTAACAGCAAGAAATGCAAGACCTGTGCCCACATATCACCAACAGATACAGTCCTTATACCCAACACAAACCAGGACTATAAGATCATGGACTTCTTTTCATGTACATCCTCCAATGTGGTGTATATGATACAATGTACAAAGTGCACTACAGGAATGTATATTGGGGAAACAATGCAAAAGCTACAGACAAGGATGAATTTACATAGACATACAATAAAACATAAGCTGGACATGCCTGTAGGAATTCACTTCTCTGAGCCTGGACACAGCATGGCCGACCTAACAGTCCTGATATTGAAAGGTCACTTTAAAAATGACAGAGAACGTAAAATCTGGGAATTCAAATTCATAAGAATGTTCCAAACCTTAACAAAAGGACTTAATTTGACACCTGGATTTATGACTCATTACCTAGACACAACTTAGGCTGGCTTCACACTTGCAGATGGATCTGCAGCGTTTTGCAGATGCATCTGCAAGTGTGAGCATGCTGACCGCGGCCCCTATGTTTATAATAGGGCGCACCGGGTCTGAACGCTCTCATTCATTCCTATATGTGTACTGTCAGCAGGCGTATGCCTGCTTACAGATCACACTCTCCCGCACGCACTGTGGACGCGAGATGTAGCGTCCATGCTGCGGGCGGGAGTGTGTGATCTGTCAGCAGGCATACGCCTGCTGACAGTACACATATAGGAATGAATGAGAGCGTTCAGACCCGGTGCGCCCTATTATAAACATAGGGCCGCGGTCAGCATGCTCACACTTGCAGATGCATCTGCAAAACGCTGCAGATCCATCTGCAAGTGTGAAGGCAGCCTAACACTTCCACAAGAAGATCTTCTGATGTGTAAATGACCATTGCATGTCATCTACATCATTAACAAAGACTTCATTTTCATTTCCTTAACACACCTCCTTTTCCTTATTCCTACTGTATTTTGTATTTAAATGTCTCAGTAACTCATTTGTGATATTGTCTGATGAAGGAGCCTTGAGCTCTGAAAGCTTACAAATATAATTTTTCTTGTTAGCCAATAAAGGTATCACTCCTATAATACTTTTATCAACCCTTTTTTTTGGGACTTAAGTATTTACATCGTATGCTCTTAAGAAAACAGCAATAAAAATGATGGTTCAAAAAAAAAAAATATGATCTTCCCCGTTCTTTTTTCTTCTGTTATCTACAATTGCGTCATTTCCTGAACACCATTACTCTACCCACAGTAGATATCTTGCTGTTTGATGGCTCGGCCCAGGGTTTCTTCAAGTCTCCCACTCCCCCTGGTCATGGTGTCTCTATCTTGTATGGCGCTCTGGCCAGGCGAAGCGGCTCCAGCAAACTTCATTATATGGTGAGATGGGAGAATCTTCTTCAATTCAGCGCGACACTGGAACAATGGCATAAGGCGGCTCGTCATAACTCGGCTTATTCGCGCTGTATAAATCATCTTGAGCAGATCAAGAAAATACACATGGAGTGGTACCTCACACCAGTTAAGATGGCCCGCTTCGCAGGGCATAGCTCTTCTTCTTCCTCTGCTCAAGTATGCTGGAGATCGTGTGGTGGATTGGGTTCATCTTTACACATGTGGTGGTCCTGCCCAGTCATGCAGACTTTCTGGAGACAGGTGGAGGCACTCGTAGTCTCTCTTTCAGGTATTGCTACACAGCGCTCTCTAATTCTGGCCTTGCTGGGTATGGGATTGGAGGACGTTCCTGCTCCAGTCCGTCCTATTATTGCGAACGTCCTCCTGGCAGCAAGACTCTGTGTCGCCAGATGCTGGAGATCCCCCAGGTCTCCCACCCTGAAGGACCTGCTGGACACTTTGAACACCCATTTTCAACACGAACTGGCTCTTTCTCACGACCTTACTCGTCGCACTAAAATACTCTCATGGTGGGACCCGTGGGTCTCCTCTTCTTATAATACTGTACATTGCTAACATTGATATTCTTGGTTATATTTTTGACCTATTCAACTTAACTACTCGATAAGCACGAACCTGGATTTTTTCCCCAACCTCGCTCCTCTTCCCCTCTTTCCTGTCCTCCCCAGTTCCCCCTTTCTTTTTCCTTCCCCCTCTTATGGGGAATAGTTTTTTTCCCGGTCATTTGTGGCTATAACAAAAAGCCTCTGTTATAAGGTTGCCCTCGGGCGTAAGTGTATTTGCATATATAAGCTTTTCTGAATATGTAAACTCTTGAATTTTTCAATAAAAATTATTGTTCCAAAAAAAAAAAAAAAAGTTTAAGTTTTGTGTGTTACAAGATGGGGTTTATAAGGGGCATCACATTGAGTAGTGAATTCAATGCGAAAAATCAATTTGGGGAGTGTTTCACTTTAGCAGAATATACAGCATGCAGATCTAGACCAGAACAAACAGTTACCCGTATATACTCGTGTATAAGCCGACCCGTGTATAAGCCGACCCCCCTACTTTTGCCCAAAAAACCTGGGAAAACCTATTGACTCGTGTATAAGCCCAGCACAAGTATACAGCCCCCAGCAGTGTGGTATACAGCAGCCTCCCCAGTGGTAGTATACAGCAGCAGCCCCAGTGGTATATACAGCAGCAGCCCCAGTGGTAGTATACAGCAGCCCCAGAGGTATATACAGCAGCCCCAGTGGTAGTATACAGCAGCAGCCCCAGTGGTATATACAGCAGCAGCCCCAGTGGTAGTATACAGCAGCCCCAGAGGTATATACAGCAGCCCCAGTGGTATATACAGCAGCAGCCCCAGTGGTAGTATACAGAAGCCCCAGTGGTAGTATACAGCAGCCCCAGTGGTAGTATACAGCAGCCCCAGTGGTAGTATACAGCAGCCCCAGATGTAGTATACAGCAGCCCCAGAGGTATATACAGCAGCCCCAGTGGTAGTATACAGCAGCCCCAGTGGTAGTATACAGCAGCCCCAGTGGTAGTATACAGCAGCCCCAGAGGTAGTATACAGCAGCCCCAGTGGTAGTATACAGCAGCCCCAGTGGTAGTATACAGCAGAAGCCCCAGTGGTATATACAGGCCCCCCCATCAGTATACAGCCCCCCCCCCTTACTAGCCGCAATCCTGTAAAAGAATATATTAGTATGCTTATCCCTGCCGCTGTCCCGCCGCCGCCATCGCGCTCCTCCGGCTTCATCCAGCGTCTTCCGGCTTCCTCCTCTGGCGCGCAGACAATGACGTCATTGCCTGCGCCCACCGGAGGAAGCCGGAAGAAGACGGATGAAGCTGGAGGAGCGCGATGGTGGCGGCGGGACAGCGGCAGCGGGACAGCAGCAGGGATAAGTATACTAATGTATTCTTTTACAGGATTGCAACCAGTAAGGGGGGGGGCCTGTATACTAATGGGGGGTGACTGTATACTGTATACAATGTATACAGTATACAGTGACTCGCGTATAAGCCGAGGGGGGGACTTTTCAGCCCAATTTTTGGGCTGAAAAACTCGGCTTATACGCGAGTATATACGGTAAATAACATGAAAGTTACATTTTGGAATGTAAAGGCGTTGAAGGACACAACAAAAAGAATGATGACACTACAGCATCTTAAAAAATGAAGTGGATATTGCCCTGATACAAGAAACTTGTGGGAGGACAACTTGTTTAGGCTGAAGAAGGTATGGGTAGGACAAGTACATGGGCTCTCCCTCGATAGGCAGAAAAGCAGGGATACTCATTTTATTTAATAAAAACCTGGCCTATAGGGCGAAGCGGCTTGACAAGGATACGAAGGGGAGGTGGATGTGCCTTACATTGGAGGTGGCGGAGGATACTGTTATCATACACAACATCTATGCTCCAAACACTGAACAGAAACCCTTTTACGAGGAGATAAGATCAAGGGTACAGCAGGTAGAAATGCACAAAAAAATAGTAGGTGGGAATTTTAAGTGGAGACATGGTGGGTAGGTGTAGAGGAGTCAGGATAGAAGGCATGGTGATCATGGACCAAGCACCAATCTTGTTAGACGTAGCGGATTACTATCTTTCTTAATTAGAGACCAACAGTTCAAGGTACAGGGTGATGCAGGAGTGGTGGGAATAATATGAATTTCACAATAGTGTAGGTGAGATGCAGCCATAACTCTATCGGGAGGCAGGGAAAGCGGGGTTGAGAGGGCGTTAGATTGCGTATATATGTTCAAGGTAAAGAAACAGCCAAGCCTCCAGTTTGATAAAACTAGTGAACAACCCCGCACAGCATACACTAGATACCTAATGTGACCACACTTAGAATACTGTGCATAATTCTGGTCACCGGTGTATAAGAAAGAAATTTCTGAACTAGAACGGGTGCAAAGAAGAGCGACTAAGGTTATTAGAGTACTAGGGGTCTGCAATAACAAGACAGGTTATTAAACTTGGGGTTATTTAGTTAGGAAAAACAAAGGCTTAGGGGTGATCTTATAACAATGTATAAATATATGAAGGGACAGTACAGAGACCTTTCAAATGATCTTTTTACTCTTAGGCATAAGACTGGAACAAGGGGGCATCCTCTATGTCTGGAGGAAAGAAGGTTTAATCATAATCACAGACGTGGATTCTTTATTGTAAATCAGTGAGACTATGGAGCTCTCTGCCACATGATGTTGTGATCAGTGATTCACTACTAACATTTAAGAAGGGCCTGGATGCCTTTCTTGAAAAATATAATATTACCAGTTATATATACTAGATTTTTTTTTATAAGGCGTTGATCCAGGGGACTAGTCTGATTGCTGTATGTGTAATCAGGAAGGAATTTTTTTCCCCATTGTGGAACTTAATGTTGCCATATGGGGTTTATTTGCCTTTCTCTGGAACAACATGTTAGGCTATGGGTTGAACTGTTGAACTAGATGGACTTAAAGTCTACCTTCAACCTTAAAAAACTATGTTACTATTTTACTTGAGAGACAATTCACCAACAGCCAGAGAGGAATGGATGATAGCGAAGCAGGACTTTGACAGATGGGTGGAAAATCAGGAGCTTATGAGAAAGTCACAAATGGACATACGGTAGAACTGAAACGTTACAAAAAAAAAGCAGCCAGACTACTTGCTAACCTGGCTAAAGGTAAGATACCAAGGAACCAAATCAGAAGTCTTAAAAAGAGCTTAAAAAGAAAGGTGGGATCTAAGTCACCAGCCCAGCGGAAATAGTTAAAAAGCTACAGGCGTATTATAAAAATCTATACAAGTATTCTGAAATGGAATCAATATGTAGATTAGAAGAGGTTTTGGCTGGTCTTATGCAAACGCTGAACGAATTCACCATTACTTGGTCAGAATGGATCCTCTTTAAAGATGCACGCAACTTTGATGATCTGTTTTCTTGAGTTCGATTGCAGTTCTAGGATAAATTTTTCTTATTTTCTATAATGTAATGGCCCAGCAAATTGTCCCCACACTAGGAAAATGGTATAATGAAATCATACCAGGGAAAGCTCCTATGGAGGGAATTAATTTGGCACACATTAGCTTTATTTCGAAGGATGGTAACAACCCAGAGGACCCTTCATCCTACAGGCCGATATTACTGTTTAATCAAGAAGCAAAAATAATTAAAAAATCATGGCAAATCATTTGGCAGATTATGCTGCCGACATTAATAGACCCATCACACGTAAGATTTGTTAAAGGTAGAAGCGCAGTGACTAACATCAGGAGCAGATTGCTAATGATAGTTGTGGTGGGCAGTGGCACATATAAAGGAAGCAAGCCGCCGCTGGTCACCATGGATGCTGAGAAGGTGTTCGACAGTGTAAGGTGGACATGGCTTGATAGTCTTGGATAAAATGGGGTTGGAGGGTAATATTAGGAGCTTCATAAGGGCACCCTCAGCCAAGATCCAGATGCCAGGTTACCTGTCGGATGCCTTTCTGCTCCAGAGGGAGACACAGCAGGGGTGCCTTTTGTCACCATTACTGCTTGATTTGGCATTAGAAGCGCTAATACGCTTCCTGGATCAAGGGGCAACATTTGCGGGACTTGAAATAGGGACCAAGAATTTGAGAATAGCATGTTTTGCGGATAATATTCTATATATAGAGAATATACACAGAGACCTGCCTGGGTTGCTGGAGTTGTTTGGAGTATGGTGAATATTCGGGATCTTCGCTGAACACGAACAAATGTGAAATTCTGTACCTCAGAGAGCAAGATCGGTCAAAAAATAAAGACAAATGTTTGGGTGGTATACCGAAAGCCAGTTCATGCGTTTAGTATTTGGGAATACAGATAGGAAGGAGGAGTGACATGGTGTATAAACTTAACTCCTTCCCCCCCCCAATCATAGAATCATAGCTATAATTCAGAAAAAACTTGAAAAATGGCAAAACCTCCCATTAAGCCTTTTGGGGAGAATATACCTGCTCAAAGTGAGCATAACAAAATTGATGCATCCTCTCCAGACAATTCCAGTTCTACTGAGGCATGATGATGTCAATAACATCAACTCGGCTATTAGAAAATGTATTTGTGTTCAAATAATTTTTATTCGAGTTTCAATAAATCAAGTACAAAGTATAATAATCAAATACAGTCGTACAGTAAACTGATAAGAAGTAGAGAAGTCAAAGGTATAATATGAAGAGATTACCTTATTACAATCAATTTCATCAAATACAGAACACCAAAAGAGAACAATGAAAGTAAACAGGGAAACAAAGAATTACACATCTCCAAATAATACTTTGGGAAGTAATTATGAAAGAGTATAACTAAAGGCAATCATACTAAGGACCAAGAATCTCAAGCTAAGTCAAGTTATGAAGAACTGCTCTTCAGCAGATAAACATAAGGGAGAGAGGAAAGGAAATGAAGGGGGGAAAGGTAGCTGTAGACACTTACTATAGTACAAGCTATAGACAATGAGTCCATCATACAGTCCAGTGGTGAAACCTAGAGAAAGTTATCTGGGGGACTTTGGCTGACTTTAAGAACGGAGATGGAAATTTTATATTCCATAATGCCCATTTCTTCTGATATTTGGTTTGTAGGCCATTTCTAATAGCGAATGAATATTCAAAAGAATTATGAGATGCAATTCTGTCTATGACATCCTGTATAGATGGGACTGTAGACTCTCTCCAAAGTGAGGCAATCATAGTTTTTGCTGTTAAAAGAATATGAATCGTAAGTGGCCTTATACGTTTTGGAAGAGAATCCAACCCAACCAAAAGCAACACTAACTCAGGAGATAGAAGAACCTCAATTCCAGAAATATCTTTAATTAGATGCCTTATGTCTCTCCAAAATTTTTTAAGGAATTGACATCCCCAGAATACATGAGTCAGATCAGCAGTTTGGTTACAGTTCCTCCAGCACATCGGGGAGTTGAGTGAATTAAACTTATTGAGCTTCAACGGAGTAAGATACCATCTTGAATACAATTTAAATTGGGTCTCAATAAGGGAGATGCACGGTACCTGTGTATACATAAGATCAAAGGACTTGCCAAGTTGTTCAGTATTTATAGAGATGTTCAGGTCTTTCTCCCAGGCTACTACATTTGAAGATTTCACATAGACCGAATCTAGGTTAATGTCCTGATATATGTTTTTCAACTTCCAAAAAAAGGTACTCTGCGGGAACTTTAAAAGTTGTGTCACATTGTGAGGAAGAGAGAATACCAGTTTATGGCTCAACAGAATGCGATGAATCTCCTCCCAGGTTTTAACTTCTATGTCTTCCAGACCATAAGTGTTTTGTAGGACCGCAAAGGGAATCAACCCTCCTCTGCCATCCAAGATGTTAGATAGAAAACCAATCCCATGGTCTTTCCAGGATTTAAGTTTCAGGTTTGCAGAAATATAGCCTAATATATCAATTGGGGTCCAAGCAGGTGGATGAGGTTGAAAGCTTTTCAATGATTTGGAAACATACAATCTCCAGGATTGAATAGAGGCTTTCACTAACGTTTCTTTCGGAAGAGGTTTGTGTGGTGAAATCGTGACCTGAACCTGGCAGCTCCACAGCGCCTCCTGTTAAACCCAGGTCAGTCAGAAAACTGCCTGAGGATAAAGAAGGGCCGCAGCTGCCTTGCCTGTGCTGGTTTATTAAGGAACCTCTCAGTGAGTGTGGTATATGTCTTCTAGCCCGCAGCCAGAAGCACATATAATCTCCTCCACCCCGTCACTGCCAGAGGCCCTGAATAACCCAAAGCACAAATGCTGCCACCAGCTTCTCGTTTAATATAAGTCCGGTCCGTGGTCGGGCTTATATTGGGTCAGAAACCAACCCAGGTAGCGTTATATGAGCACACGGACGTGGGAATCGTGATCAAGATAAAAAGAGCAACTCAAGATTAAATTTATATATTTAATCACCCTAATGGTACACTAGATATTAATATTTACAGTTATTATTCAGATGTTACAAATATTACAGTCAGATATGCCAATAAAAGGAAGAATGGAATACACAGAATTACACACACATGTGAGCAGTTACCTTAGTGCTGATGGCACCACAAGGGCGGCGTGGCACCAATCTGTTCCTTGGGTAATCTCTGGCCTTGATGGAAAAATGCCCATTCAGAAGAAATACCAGGTGGAGATGGGGCAGATGAGTTTTATACATCATGGGCTGCCCCTGTCTCCACCCATCTCACACCTCTGGGATGTCTCACAACTCCCACCCCTCTGAGGGGAGATATGGACACCCAGATTCCATAATGTTCCCTAGCCGTGTCCGTGGGCATCGCAGACGGAAGATAATACTTTCATATTTTTAGTTATGATTTTATCTTCGTCTGGATATGAAACATGCCTCCTCTGGTAACAGCCTAGTAGCCAATATCCTGTTTAGATGGCTGACAGTTATCCTACATCCATGTGAATACCAGCCCTATTTCCGTCTAGATGTCACGATCATGGATCCACGCTTGCCATGTTCATAGACAGCACGGCTTATGAGATATTAAGGTTATAGTCACGGTGCCTTCCAGTCTGCCTGGGAAGAAAGAGACTTATATTGAACGTGTCACCTTTTGGCATAACCCCAGCCTGAGGAAGCCCCATACATCTACCTGATTACCACATCAAAGTTAAGGATGAGTCCTGTTGTGTGGACAGTCGGCTTTCATCTACATACTAATTACTCTACCATTTGCTGCTGTCCAGGATGAATGGTCTCTGGCTTTCTTTGTGAGTGAGATGTGCCTTCAAATTGTTTTCTGGGAGAAATGGAATATGGGGAATTATGGCAATATTCCTTTCCAATATTCATCACACCTCCCCCTTTTAGACGGCGCTAGGGGATGGCACATTCCTGTGTTTCCCCGTGCGCCCGTCCGCTACCTCCCCTTGGCAGTGTAACCAGTCAGCGTTACCGTGGTCCTGGTCGCTCTGGTGGCGAATGGTGAAGTCGTATTGCTGGAGCGCAAGGCTCCCATGTAACAACCTTCCATTCGTCATGAGGACCGTGTGTAACCGCTGATTGGGTTGTGGTCTGTCCCCACGATGGAGCGGCGTCCGCACAAGTGTGGCTGCAGACGCTGCAGGGCCCACACAATTGCCGGAAACTCCCTTTTCCATCGTGGAGAAGGCCGCCTCCCTCCCTGGATCCCACAGTACCCTCTCTCCTCTGGTGGTGGAGACAGCCGTCTCCGCGAGGCGGCTCGGCACCTCAGGACTGGCACTCGCTGGTAGTGCAGTCTCAAACCCCTGGCTAGACATAGCCAGAAGCGGAGCAAAGGCCTCACTCCCACAGAGACCCTCTGGGACCTGTTCTGGATCAGACACGGGTTCAGTTATCCCTCGACAGAGTGAGGGCCCAGAAAGCAGTGTACGACCTGCATTCTCGCTCCTCAGTCCACGGGTGACAGCGACTTGGACAGCTGTCTCCCCGGGGAATAACATCACCTCCCCATCGGCCCTACTGGCCTGGGACAACTCTTTCCTGTCATGCTGACAGGCCGGGGATACAGCTTTCCCATCATCCTGACAAGTTAGGGGCAGCCCCTGCCCCTTATCTTGACAGGTCACGGGAAACGTGTCCCCGCCCCTCTGACAGGTGTTGGGCACTGAGGTCCCATCACTCTGACATACAGGGAGTACCCCTATGGCACCCGGACAGGGTATGGGTACAACTTTCCCATAGTCCAGACCGGTTGGGGGTACCATTCTTCTATCATCCAGACAGGTTATGGGCTTGAGCCACCCATCCCCTTGACTGGCTGTAGGAACACCTGCCCCACTGCCCCAACACGGTATGGGGATCACCTCCCCATCTCCGTGGCAGTCAGTGAGCACAACTGCATGTTGGTCCCTGGGCCACACCTCCGGTGACCCCTGCTGGACCGTTACCTTGCACAGCCGTCCTTGGTCCCAGACCACCTGCTTGAGGCCTGAGTCCAAGGGAGGCTGTGCCACCCGCTTCTTGAGCGCTTTCAGGCTGACGTCAACTCTTGACGCCGCCTGACACCCCTGACGAGACGTGGTAAGAGTGGAAGCAACTGCCACGTCCTCCGTCAGTTCCACGGGACCTGTCTCCTGGCCTCCGTGTAGACCTTCCCCACTGCCCTGACAGGTTATGGGGACCGCATCCCCATCCTCCTGGCAGCCAGTGGGTACAACTGTCGGTCGGTCCTTGGGCCACACCTCCGGTGACCACTGCTGGACCGTTACCTGGTACAGCCGTCCTTGGTTCCGGACCACCTGCTCGTGGTCAGAGTCCGAGGAAAGCTGTGCCATCTGCTCTTGGAGAGCTTCCAGGCTGTCGTCAGCCCCTGACACCGCCTGACACTCCTGACGAGACGTGGTCAGCGAAGAAGAAACTGCCACAGTCTCCGTCAGTTCCCCGGGACCTGTTTCCTGGCCTCCGTCTGACTCGGCAGCCACTTGGTCTGAAGGGGAGAAGCCTCTGAACCTCCGCGAGGTTCCCTGGGCTCCAGCACCCCCACTCCTGGTGACAGCGGCTATGGCTGCTGTAACCATGGGCAGTGCCTGCTTCCCCTCCGCTCCTGACCAAGTCGCCGGTTTAGGCGGACTATCGTGGCCTCCTGACATCCCGGTGGTGGGGGGTTCCTGCCCTGGGATCTCACCTGGTGGCTTCACTTCTCCTGTGACAGCCCCATACTCCCCGACATGTTCCACCCCTTGCAGCTCCTCAGAGCGCAGCGTCTGGGCCTTACCTGGCAGCACCACATTCCCTGTGGGTGCTCCGACCTCGACCGCTGACTCCCTGGCTACAATACCTGGCTGCTTACAGCAGAGAGCAGTGTCACAGCCATCTGTGTCTGCTCCTTCTGCAGCTCTCAGCCCCCTCAGCCCCCTCTGTCTCCCCTCTGAGAACAAAGGGTGAGCTGGCTGATCCTGGCCTAAGGCCATTCTGCAATTCTCTTTATCTTCTCTCCCCCTCCCTGTCAGCCCTTTGTGTGCTGTGTTGTGTGGAGTGTCACTGCAAACATCATCAACATCATCAATAATAACATCATCATTAATAACGTCATCCCCATCAACACTTTCAATATTGGACAGTACATATTCTGGCGGATCAGAACTGGGAGGGTCAGTGGCCACATACTTGGACACTAGCCGCCCCAAGTCTGACCCAAGCAATACATTTGCCGGAATATTAGCAGACACCCCCACCTCCCTCACTCCCCTCCCCGCACCCCAGTCCAGATAAACCCTGGCAACAGGCAATGCGGGTTCCACGCCTCCAATTCCGGAGACGGCAAGGGACCTTCCGGGGATCAAGTCCTGGGGGGAGACCATCTCTGGTCGCACCAAAGTCATCTCTGCGCCGGTGTTCCGCAGTCCCATGGCCACTGAGCAGCCTATGGTGACGGGTTGGAAATTGTCAAGGGACCTACCACCACCCCCACCCACACACAAAACAGTGGCCGTTTTTGGGGACGGTGTCTTATGGCGCTGAGGACACATGGCCTTGAAGTGTCCTGGTTGGTTGCAGAGGTGACACCGTCTGGGTTCTGCTGCCAACCTGGAGAGGGGAACAGGGGGTAATAGAGGGGATGCCCCCTGCATTCTGGGGGCTGGGGTCACGGGTGCAGGGTTGGTCTTACCCCCTCTCCAGGTGCTGCTGCTGGTCCTCCTGGTCTCAGGTACTCTGTTGTTCGTGTACTCGTCCGCCAGGACCGCTGTCTCACAGGCCCCCTTCGGTTTCCGGTCGCGGATGAACTGTTGGAGGTCCTCAGGACAGTTCCACAGGAATTGCTCCATCACGAACAACTCCTGGATCTCCTGGGCTGTGCTGCGCTCCAAACCTTTGATCCAGTGGTCAGCTGCTCTCAGGAGGGCCCGCATGTGGTCGGTCCAGGTATCCTTTGGACCCCTCTGCAGGCTTCGGAACTTCTTGCGGTAGGACTCCGGGGTGAGGTTGAACTGTCGGATCAGGGCCTGCTTGATGCTCGCATAGTCTGGCGGCTCCCCGGCAGGGAAGTCCCCCAAGGCTTTCATGGCGTCACCCCTCAGACGGGGGGTCAGGTACTGGGCCCACTGGCCTGAGTCCAGGTTGTACTGCCTGCAGGTCTGCTCAAAGGCCAGCAGAAAAGAATCCAGGTCTCCGCCTGCCTCCAGAAGGGGAAAGTTCTCAACTCGGACCTTCGGTGGCTTGGGCTCCTGGTTGGCTGGAACGGGCTGCGAGATCCTGATCTTGGCCAAGTCGAGCTGGTGCTGGCGCTGTGCAGCCTCACGTCGCTCTGCAGCTTCACGCTCTGCAAGTCGCTCTGCAGCTTCACGCTCCGCATGTCGCTCGGCGGCTTCACGCTCTGAAAGTCGCTCTGCAGCTTCACGCTCTGCGAGTCGCTCTGCAGCTGCCATGAGGATCTCGTAGGCGCCCTGATCTCCAGCTTCAAGTCGAGCCAGGGCAGCTCGAAACAGGGCATCCGAGCCCATCTGGCTGGAGGGACCAGCAGGTGGTGATCTGCCCACTGCGGGGCTGAGGACAGGGGGTCTGGGCCCCACTGCAGAGTCGACCACTGGGGATTGGCTCCTTGAGGACCTGTGCATGGTATCCTCCTCGCCTAGACCAACAGTGTCCTCCACCACTTCTTGCATATCAGCCACAGCAAGTGCCCTCTGCAGCGCTTGGCTCCTGGTACCCTGGGCCAGTTTAGCACCTCCCGGTCAATGACACACAGCTGCAACCTGATGCACCCACACACCTTATATTTGCACTCTGACCGTCTAGTGTTGAGTGGATCTTAGGACCCTGACAGCAAAGCTACTGCCAGCAGCCCTTAGTGTTAGGGAGTTGGGTCCACAACACTATTATCTTGATCCCACCGCTGCCACCACTTGTGGTGAAATCGTGACCTGAACCTGGCAGCTCCACAGCGCCTCCTGTTAAACCCAGGTCAGTCAGAGAACTGCCTGAGGATAAAGAAGGGCCGCAGCTGCCTTGCCTGTGCTGGTTTATTAAGGCATCTCTCAGTGAGTGTGGTATATGTCTTCTAGCCCTCACCCAGAAGCACATATAATCTCCTCCACCCCGTCACTGCCAGAGGCCCTGAATAACCCCAAGCACAAATGCTGCCACCAGCTTCTCGTTTAATATAAGTCTGGTCCGTGGTCGGGCTTATATTGGGTCAGAAACCAACCCAGGTAGCGTTATATGAGCACACGGACGTGGGAATCGTGATCAAGATAAAAAGAGCAACTCGAGATTAAATTTATATATTTAATCACCCTAATGGTACACTAGATATTAATATTTACAGTTATTATTCAGATGTTACAAATATTACAGTCAGATATGCCAATAAAAGGAAGAATGGAATACACAGAATTACACACACATGTGAGCAGTTACCTTAGTGCTGATGGCACCACAAGGGCGGCGTGGCACCAATCTGTTCCTTGGGTAATCTCTGGCCTTGATGGAAAAATGCCCATTCAGAAGAAATACCAGGTGGAGATGGGGCAGATGAGTTTTATACATCATGGGCTGCCCCTGTCTCCACCCATCTCACACCTCTGGGATGTCTCACAACTCCCACCCCTCTGAGGGGAGATATGGACACCCAGATTCCATAATGTTCCCTAGCCGTGTCCGTGGGCATCGCAGACGGAAGATAATACTTTCATATTTTTAGTTATGATTTTATCTTCGTCTGGATATGAAACATGCCTCCTCTGGTAACAGCCTAGTAGCCAATATCCTGTTTAGATGGCTTACAGTTATCCTACATCCATGTGAATACCAGCCCTATTTCCGTCTAGATGTCACGATCATGGATCCACGCTTGCCATGTTCATAGACAGCACGGCTTATGAGATATTAAGGTTATAGTCACGGTGCCTTCCAGTCTGCCTGGGAAGAAAGAGACTTATATTGAACGTGTCACCTTTTGGCATAACCCCAGCCCTGAGGAAGCCCCATACATCTACCTGATTACCACATCAAAGTTAAGGATGAGTCCTGTTGTGTGGACAGTCGGCTTTCATCTACATACTAATTACTCTACCATTTGCTGCTGTCCAGGATGAATGGTCTCTGGCTTTCTTTGTGAGTGAGATGTGCCTTCAAATTGTTTTCTGGGAGAAATGGAATATGGGGAATTATGGCAATATTCCTTTCCAATATTCATCACAGTTTGTTTTTATCACAAAGGAAGGAAAGAAGCTGTGGACCAAGGCCTCCCTTTAGCATATTTTTATCTTCAAGAGTAAGCCAACTTGGTCTATCGCCTGTCTCCCACCATGATTGACTCAGTTTTATGATAGTGGAGTGATGATATGCGGTGAGGTTGGGAACAGCCAGACCTCCTCTAGACCTCCCTTTCACCAGGGTAGTCTTAGCCACTCTTGGTTTTTTCTTATCCCAAATGAATCTCGTCAGTTGAGTTTGTAATTTTGCCATCCATTGTCTGGACACAGGTAGGGGTACAGAACGAAAAATATAGAGAAGTTTCAGTAAGATAAACATTTTAAATGAGTTTATTCTTCCCAACCATGAAATATCAATTTTGGAAATATGAAGAACATCGTCCTGAATGACTTTGTAGATATAATTAAGATTAACGTCTACAATCTTAGATAGGGATTTGGTCAAATAAATACCTAAATATTTTATAGATTCTTTTTCCCACGAGAGAGAGTGTTCGCGTTTTAACAAGTCAAGGAGGTCCTGATCTATATTTAAGTGTAACACCTGAGTCTTTTTCAAATTGATCTTATAATGGGAAATTCGAGAAAATTTATCAATTGTGTCAAGGAGATATCGTAAAGAATTTATGGGATCAGTCAAAGTTACCAGGATATCGTCAGCGAATAAACTAATCTTAAATTGTCTCATAGAAATGGGAATGCCTTTTATCAAAGGATGAGTACGTATTTTTTCCGCTAACGGCTCAATAAAGAGGTTAAAGAGAGAAGGGGAAAGGGGACAACCTTGACGTGTACCATTCGTTAGCAAGATGTCTTTTGACAAAAAGTTATTTGTTATGATTTTCGCACTCGGATTAGAATAAAGCGAATGAATTAAGTTAGTTATATTACCCCCAAAGCCAAACCTCCTCAAAACCTCAAAGAGGAACCCCCAGTGGACCCTGTCGAACGCTTTCTCCGCGTCGACAGCGACCACTAGGGTTGGAGTCCCAGTTCTCTCTATAAAATCTATTAAATTTAACGCCCGTCTCGTAGCATCCGATGTTCCCCTTCCCTGAACGAAACCCACTTGATCCCCGTGGAGGAGTGTCGAGATAACTTGTTTTAGTCTGTTATTTAAAGTTTTACTAATCATTTTTAGATCTGAATTCAGGAGCGATATGGGTCTATAGTTAGCTACATTCTCAGTATCACCCTTATCTTTTGAGATAACCGTAATCACTGCTTCTTGCATTTCCTTGGGAAGACTACTCTGGTCAGTAGTGAGGAAATTGATTAACCTAGTTAAATATGGGACAAGGATATCTTTAAAGGCAATATAGTATTCGTTCTGTAACCCGTCAGGCCCGGGAGACTTAAATTTCTTTAGGGACGCAATAGTATCAGAGATTTCAGCTTCAGTGTAGGGTAAGTTTAGGAATTTTAACTGGTCAGATGTCAAAGAAGGAAGTTGAATAGAGTCTAAAAATGAAGCCATTTCCACAGCACAGGGATCAACTTCCCCGGGCTCCTTTCCTAAGTTATATAACTTCTTGTAATAAACTTCAAAGGCATCTGAAATTTCCGCAGAGGATTTGACTATAGAATTAGGTTTATTCCTGATCTGTAGAATTCTCGTTTTGGCCCTTTGTATTTTTATCAATTTGGCAAATAGTTTGGAGGGTTTGTTGGTACAATTATAAAAATTAGATTTAGTAATGTGGGAAACCTTATCAAATTCCGCAGTTAAAAGGGATTTTAGTTCAACCCTCAATTTAAGAATGTCACCAAAGATCGAATTTTTCTTGGTCTGAATCACCTCCGATTCCAAGTCTTTAATTTTACTTATGATGGAAGCCATATCTTTAGTTAATTTTCTTTTTAGGAGAGAATTTAATTGAATTAGATGACCTCTAATCAGTGCCTTATGGGCAGTCCATAAAGTTGGAATAGGCATATCTCCCAAATCATTTTCTTTAAAGTAATATTGTAATATACTTTGAATTTTGGATTTATAATCTGGATGGTGGTATAGAAAAGAATTTGCTCTCCAGAGTTTCCGCCCACTATAAGAAGCCCCATCTGTAGTAACGAAGATTATCGGAGAGTGATCCGACCAAGATCTAGGAAGTATTTCTATTGATTTAATCTTCTGCAAGGAATTGATATCTGTCAAAACTAGATCTATCCTAGCAAAGGATTTATGCGAGTCAGAAAAATGAGTAAATTCTATAGATGATGAGTTTATGCATCGGAATGCATCATAGAATTCCTCCTGGTTAAATAATGGATCAAGCTGGACATTGGTATTTCTGGCTTTATTGGAAGAGTCAAACATAGCATTAGGAACGCGTTAAAGTCCCCAAAAATGAAGAGGTTGCCTTTCTTATGATCATGGATAGTCCTGAACAGTTTTTTTAAAAATGAAATTTGACCTTTGTTAGGAGCGTATAAATTCACAAGTGTGTGAGGAGTATCATTTATTTTACATATCAGGATAAGATATCGGCCCTCATCATCTCTATGGACCTCAAGTTCTTCAAATTTAAGAGTATATCCCTAATCAGAATGGCAACTCCAGATTTTTTTTTCTTGTTAGAGAAGAAATAGATATGAGGAAATAGTTTATTTGTAAACTTTGGTGGATTTTCTAGGCAAAATTTAGTTTCCTGAAGTCCTGCCAAATCAATTTTATGTCTCGCAAGTTCTTTCCATACATGGAACCTTTTTTGAGGGGTATTTAACCCATGGACATTTAGTGAAAGGTATCTGGTGGTCATTGTCTCAATGAAGAATTAAAAATGTACGTAAGCTAGCTGCAATGAAATATGAAGTTGAGGAAGTGTGAGGGAGAGGGAAGGGAGAGAATTAGGAGGGAAACTAAACTACTACAGGTAGGTAAAGAAACAAACTATTAAATGAAGCAAACTATAACACAGAATGTAACTAGTAATAAGAACTATGTAAGTATCAATACTATAAGGAAGGGTTCAAGGGAACTGTTATTCAACTTCCTTCAAGGCTAATGTTTTGGCCATTGTGCCTAATTGGACCTTAAATCTTTAAAGTGTCAAATAGAGCTACTTAAGACCCGTCAAGTATTAGCTAGATGTAAGTTTCTCAAAACTTTCAGTCCCTCAGACTTATCTTCAATAACAAAAGATTTCTGTTTGTATGTAAAAATAACACTAGTGGTCGGGCAACCCCATCTGTACAAGATCTCCTTAGCACGTAGAATGTCCGTTACAGGCTTCAAAGATTTCCTCTTCAGCATCGTGTCTTTAGAAATATCTGTGAAAATTTTAATCCCGTCGTAAGGTGGAGGTAGGGATTTATTATCTCTTAAGAAAGTTGTCACTTTATCTCTGGTTTGATAGAAGCTAAATTTAGCTATCACATCCCTCGGGACATCGTCGGAAAGATGCGAGGGCCTTGGCAATCTATGGGCTCTTTCTATAAAATATTCCATATTTTCCAGTGAGGGAGCAATTTTTCTAGTGAGAGATTTCACGGAATTAATCAAGTTATCCTGCTTTATCTTTTCGGGAATTCCTCTAAATTTCAGGTTATTCCTGCGGTCCCGGTCCTCTCTATCTGCTAACCTATCCTTCAGAACTTTAATTTCATTAGTCACCCTGTCTTGAGATTTTCTAGAGTCAATGCACTCCGTTTTTAATTCCTCAATGGCTTTCTCTGTTTTTTCTGTTCTGGAAACTATCGAGGCCACCGAATGTTTAATCTCATCAATGTCGTCTCTCAAAGATTTTTTAAAATCAGCAAATACTTTAACCAAGAAATCTCTATCTGATAGTTGTCCATCGTCAAGGTTGGAGAGAGGATCTATGTCTTTCCTTGAGGTCTTCATTCTTTGTCGCACCGGGCTCTTGGTTTGAGGGTCTCGAGCTGAGTCACAATCTTCCCTAAAATTAGAGCCATCATGTGATCTGGATATAGTTTCCATTTCTTTTCTTTTTGAGTTTGCCTGGGGAGATTCATAAATCATAGGTGTGGATTTCCATTCTTCTGAACTATTCTCCACTGGTAAGGAATCTTTACTGCCACTTTGTGACTGGTTACTATGGTAGGCCGAGGAAGGCATAGTGTTCGCACTCTGTGGACTAGCCTCCACCAGTTCACCAGTGGAATTTTTGGAAGTAACGTTTGGTTTAGGCTTGGGAGACATTAGGACTAGTATACCGTATAAATTGAGGTATATAAATTAAGAAATTAAGAATATCAAAGTATGTATAGTAAGTCTCTATAGCCAGCTCCAGTAAACTATATTGAGCCAAAAGCAATTACAACAATTACAATTAGGTAATAGACTTCCACAATAAGCCAAGGAACAGAAATGAAGTACAATTATCTGTAAATACGGACTCAGAGTATAAAGTAAATAGCTCTCTCCCCCAATTAGAAGATGAAAAGATCACCCACCCAAGACCCAACAACTACCACCCAAACTACCTTTATCCACAAGAAACAGAGTCAAACATCAATATGCAGATCAATATAAAGGTGTACCCCAACAGCACAACCCCATAAAAGAATAGCTGTTTAGTTGACTCCTCGACACCGGAAACCGTCTACGAAGCTCGGATACGTTGGAGGCCCGCGACCCCGCTTGATTGAAGAGATCCCTCCCAGGAGTGGTCAGATCGTGTAGAAACCTCAGACAACAGGATCCATCTACGTAGCTCGGATACGTTGGAGGCTCGCCGACCCCGCTTGATTGAAGAAGTCCTTCTTGGAGATGTAGTAGCACGCAAAGATGGAAGAAGTTATAAGGCAACAGCTTGCAAAAAAACAAATGAGTAGCGAAAAAGAGTCTCCTGAAGTCTCAGTGTAACACTAGGACTAGAAAGGTTATATATCTCCCCTTCAGACTCATGAATTGTCCAATATGTAGAATGGTATTATCCCCACCCTATGCAAGTATGTAACTAAGCAAGGAGCATCCAAAATAGTATGACCAGATAGTCTATGAAGAAGTCTATGAAGAAGGCTGCAGGGATGTCTCAGTCTAGTCACTTATATTAAATCTCCTCAATCAGGACAGCAGCTCATCTTTTAGTAGATCCCCAAGCCTCCTGTACCTGTCACTGTTGCTTTTGTTGCTTTCCAAATGCATATGAGGGGAAAAAAAAATTTTTTTTTTAAATCAGATAAATTTTATTAGAATCAGCAAGGAATAACAAAGCATAATACAATCCTTCACAATGTCAATTTTTCCCCCTTGTATAAACCTCCCAAAAACTGTCCCCTTCCCCACAAAACAACAACCCCCCCCCCCCCTTTTCCCTTACCCAGGCTAGACAACAATCAATCTATTCCAAATACTAACACGCTCCCATACATTTAGCGTTGACAGTGTTCTCACTAGTATCAAGCTGTACCGTTATATCGTGCTTATCAGTTATCGTATTAGACTGGCGTCTGCCAGAGACAGCACAATTATTTCCACGGTGCCCAGAGGCGGTCCAGGTATTTAGCATTTTTCCTCTTAAAGTATATTTTTTCTTCCAGTTTAATCACATAAGAGACTTGTCTAAGAAACTCCCGCCTAGAGGGTGTTTCCTCCAAGATCCAATATTTGGCAATGAGTTTCCTGGCTATGTACAGGAGGCGAGCTATGGCTATCTTCCCCATAGAGTCTACCTCTATTTCCTCCACATACCCAAGTATGCAGACCACCGGGTCTCGCGGAATCACACAGTGATATTTCTCTTCTATTAGGGTGAGGATTACAATCCAGAAGGATGCGAGGCGTGGACACTCCCAGATCATGTGCAGGATGCCGCATCTTCTAGCCTACATCTCGGACATTCCGAGTCTGACCGCAGCCCAATCCTGTGCAGAAAGACCGGGGACCGGTATGCCCTGTGAACAAGCAAGAGCTGGGACATTCTACCTGGTTCACTTAAAGATAATTTGGGGATGTACTCTAAAATTGTGTTCCATTTATCCTCAGACAGAACTCCTACATCCCTTTCCCACCTCACCTTCGCTTTCACAGGATGTTTCAGAAGGAATGTATGCATTAGGTCAGCATAGATCGAGGTAATCACCCCCTTCGATCTTCCAGACATGCAAATGTAGTCCAGTACAATATCGGTCAGTATGCACAAATTCCTTACTTTACTCTGTTTGTGATATGCATGTTTAACCTGTGCATACTGAAAGCCATGCCTATCCGTCAGACTGAATTCTGACTTCAAGGATTCAAATGATTTGAGGCCATGTCGGTCGATCACCTGATTTAAGCATATTATCTCTCTGCAAGTCCATTCCCTCAATTCTTCCATTTTATAGAATTCCCCAAGATGCATATTATTCCAGATTGGGGTATACACCGTCGCCCCGTTGACCCCCCTGAGAGTCTTCACCTTCGTCCACAATCTGGGCACCAGGTCAAGCGTTGGACACCTCCTACCAGCCCTCCCAAACAGACCCATCTCTAAGCCCTGTACCAACGGGCGTCTATTAATGTAATTTTCCAGAATAGCCTGAAGCGAGCCTTCTCTCGCCCCGTCCACCCATCCCCTCAGATGTTGGGCCTGAGCAGCTAGGAAATAAATCCAAGGGTTGGGCAGGGCAAGACCTCCCTCCTCCTTGGGCCGCTGCAAAGTCTCCAATTTAATTCTCGGTTGTTTGCCTCCCCAAACCAGATCCCTAAAAATTGCCGTAATACGCTGGAACATTGCCTGTGGAATCCACACAGGGGAGTTGTGTAAAACATAAAGTAACTTTGGCATTAACACCATCTTAATCAGATTGGTGCGACCCACCGCCGATAGGGGCAGCCTACTCCACGTGTCCGCCTTAGCTTTCAGAAGCCCAATTATCGGCCGCACATTAAGATCTAGAAATTCCTTAATCGGTGCTGCAATCTGAATACCTAGGTATTTAAACACTTTCACTCTTTTTAAAAGCTTATGGGCCACCTCCTCCACACCTCGATCCTCCACACTGTCCACCTCCATCAAATGTGACTTACCCCAGTTAATCTGGAGACCAGACAGACGTCCAAAGCTATCCACTATGTCCATGGCATTAGTCAAAGAGTCCTTCGAGTCTTGTAAGAATAGTAGAATGTCGTCAGCATACAGGGCTACCCTCTCCTCCACCGAACCATATCTAAATCCAGTAATCGAATTAGTTTGTCTCAATACCGCCGCCAACGTCTCAATGACCAGGGCAAACAGTAACGGGGAGAGAGGGCAGCCCTGTCTGGTCCCCCTCGTCAGACTGAATCTATCCGTCCTACCTCCGTTCACCCTAATCCGGGCCAGCGGGGAAGAGTACAGCAACCGCACCCATGTTGTGAACACCGGACCAAAACCCATATGATGCATGACCCGCCAGAGATACTCCCACTCCACACTGTCGAAGGCCTTGTGTGCATCAAGGGACACCACCACTCTGTGGCCAGAATTATCAGCAGCCATCTGAATATTCAGAAACAGCCGATGTAAGTTAATGGCAGTCGATCTGTCCGGCATGAATCCAGTCTGGTCCGGATGCACCACACCAGTAATCACCCGAGTCAGCCGGCCCGACAGTACCTTGGCTAACAACTTGACATCAGTCGACAGTAGAGATATGGGTCTGTACGAGTCTGGCTTCGTGACATCCTTGTTTTCTTTGGGTATAACCACTATGGTCACCTCCCTCATAGACTGGGGCAATTGTCCCTCTTCCATAGCCGTCAGTAGAACCTCCCGCAGTCTGGGTAGCATCACCTCCCCCAGAAGCTTATATACTTCTACCGGCAACCCATCCGCCCCAGGAGCCTTGTTATTAGTCATGGATGCCATGGCTTCCTCTAGTTTCCTCCAACGTCAGTGGTCCCTCAACTATCCAGGTCCAAGGCACTCAGCCTGGGCAGGTCAGCGCTAAGCAGAAAACTGTCAATGGCGTCACTAGGTACCCCAAGTTTGGATGTGTATAAGTCGCGGTAGTACTCCTCAAATATCTGCAGGATCCCCTCCGAGTCCGTTGTCAGAGGACTGTCTGGACGAGATAGCCCATAGACATAGCTCGATGTTCTCTGAGCCGCCACTATAGTGGACAGCAGGTGTCCTACCTTCTCGCCTTCCTCAAAAAAGGTTGTCTTTTGAAATTCTCGCTTCATCTCCGCCTTAGCCAAAAACAAGCTGTCCACCTCCTCCTGAGCTTTCCTCATTTTCTGCTGTGCCTCGGCGGTGGGCCCCACCATCAACTCTCCTCTGCTCTTCTCAGAGTATCCAATGCTCCAGCTTCTGCCTCTCTACTCCAGGTCTTACATCTTGATATTTTTCTTATCAATAACCCATGCAAGAACGCCTTGGCAGTGTCCCACACCATTCCTGCCCCCGCACTACCCACATTGTGTAGAAAAAATTCTTCCATCTCCTCAGCTATTTTGGGCATGTCTATCTTATCCAACCATACGGGATGTACCTTCCATTCCCCACCTGATCGCATTCCGCCCGCTCCCATCTGCAACTCCACCAGCAAAGGGCCATGATCAGAGATGACCCGGGGCAAGTACGCAACCCCAACAACTCTAGAGTCCAGCAGCGTGTTCCCTATAGCCAGATCTATTCGAGACATGGAACTGTGCGAGGAGGAGTAGCAAGAGTACCTCTTCACCCCAACATTCCTGACTCTCCACAGGTCCACCAATCCCATTTCTCCCATAAATCTAGCAAATTGTGTCTCCTCGTCCCCCGTGTGTCCACTATGGGTCCTGCCACATCTGTCCCACCGTACATTCATGACATTATTAAAGTCTCCAATGAAGAGAATAAGAACTCCAGCCCAGCACCTGGTCAAGTCTATGATTTCCTGCAGTTTTGCTCTGTTGTACGGCGGCGGGAAGTAAACTGCCACCACACAAAGCAGCCTCCCATACACCTTACACACCAAGAAGACATACTGCCCTTCTTTGTCCAGTTTAACCTCCACCTCCTCAAACGGTACCAGAGTATGCACCAGTATCGACACCCCTCTCGCATATGTAGAGTATGTAGCATGATATGTCCTCTGGAGCCATGTTCTAGCCAGGACCCCAGTGTTTCCTTTGGTCAGATGAGTTTCCATGAGACATATCATGGAGGGTTTAGAAGTCATGGCATAGCGCAAAGTAGCTGCCCTCTTACCCCTGTCCAGTCCTCTCACATTCCAGCTCAATATTTTAAGTTTCTCCGCCATCCTGTTCTCGGTCGAATAGTTTCCCACAACTTGGAACATGCAGATCAAAAACACACCATCGCTCCCTAGCCTTTCCCCTCCCCTCCTTCTATCTCAGAACAATCCCCCCCCAATCCCTATCCCATTGAGCCACCCCACCCAACATTTTACCCTCTCACGTCTCCTCAACCTCGTTTATCGTTATCACCCTCTCTAGCAGAGAGTGGGGGAATACCACCATCCAATCCGTTATGCAACGTAACACAACTGTAACAATTGTTTAAAACTTAACCGTTATCTCAACCAAGGCCTCTCCCGCCTTTTGCTTTGAACTATGGAAAAGAAAGTCATTTTCCTCAACTCTTTGCCGTGACCGGGCCGCATAAGTCTCTAATGTCCCGTAACACCTGCAAAAATACAAGAACAAGAATACACAGGAACACATGCACCAATTTTTCAACTCTCCTTATAGTCCCGGACCCTTCTGCTATTCTTTTCGATCCACTCCATGGCCTCCTCAGGGGACTGTAAGAAGTGGACTTTACCCAGCGCAACTAGTGAGCTTAGCTGGGTACATCATGAATATCAGCAGTCTCACTTCCGCTTATCAGAATTCATCGCTTTTTGGACCGTAGGGGAGTAATCTGAATAAAAGGAGATATGTTGTCCATCAATTGTCAAATCGTGGACATCTCTAGCCTTGCGGAGTATAGTGTCTCTGTCTCTGTAATTCAACAGTCTGGCCAGCATGGCTCGGGGGGAGCACCCGGAGGCTGCGGTCTCAGTGGGATCCTATGGGCTCTCTCCACCACGTAGATTTTGGACAGAACACTTGCTCCGAATTTAGACAATATCCACTGCTCAATAAATTCTGTTGGATTGGCCCCTTCCGCCTTTTCTGGGACCCCCACAATCTTAACATTGTTCCGGCGTGATCTATTCTCGAGATCATCATTCTTGGCCAGAACCTCAGCAAGCTGTTTGTCAAATTTAGATTGATTCGTCTGCAAAGTCACTATGTTATCTTCTGCAGTGCTCACACGTTCCTCCACCTCTCCTGTGCGTACCTCAGCCTTCTGTATAGCTGCCTTAATCCCAGTAATCTCAGCATGAATCCCTGAGACCTGGTCAGTCAGTGTAGTTAAACTGTGTTTGCAATATGACACCACAGCAAAAATGTCCCTTAGTGAAGGCTCTCCTTGCACACTGCCCATTGCATCCTGTGTGTCAGCAACGATTGCTGCCTGCTGTGCAGCCTGGGTGTCAGCCTCCTGGCTCTCCAAGTCACTGTCATGCATCTCCACCTCTGCTCCAGCTATGAGGGAAAATTTACCTCAGAGGTCTGGATCTTACAGTGAGGAAAATCCGTTTGTGTAGTAAATTGGCATCCTCCGGGAAAGCCACAATCAGCAAATCAAAGATGGCGCATCCACTACTCCCCTGAGAGAAATGGCAGTTTTCCTCACAGAATAGCAGAAAATGGTCTAAGAACAAACTTAATAGACCAAAACAATAAAATCTCCAAAAACTAATGAGAGAAGTGAATAAAAAAGCCCATGTCAGAGAAGGAAGGGGATTGACAAAATATTACACTTACTAAACGGAGAGGAGAAAAAGTGGCTGACCAAGAAGGAGAGAATAGACAAATATGTGCTAGACTAACAGTAAATGCTTCAATAGGCACAAATGAAGGGGACACTGATGTCTAAATTAATAAGAGTAGAGGAGGAAGGGAAGAGGAATGACATGGACAATCTATTATTCACAACCCCGGGCAAACCAACAATCCCAACATTATACAAAAGATTTCAGGAGAGGCTGACCCCTAAAAGCCAAAAGAAGTATTTAAAGGATGGATCAGGCAAATAGGTGGAGACACAGGGGACAAAACTCTTAGTGGATGGGAAACTCTTGAGGAAGAATGTTGTGAGTGAGGTGTGGAGGGACTCTCACTATATCATGCATAGAGCTATAATAGCCTTTAACATCCCAGTCTCAGCATATGATGAGAAGTTGTATGATGCACTGCCCAATATTTAAACTCAGAGACTGGACCAGACCTTCAGCGTCACCCACTCCCACACATCCTCCTCGGTCTACCCCCTATCTGTCGGGGTCTCCCAGAGCTCAGTGCTAGGACCGTTACTCTTCTCAATCTACACTCTTGGCCTAGGGCAACTCATTGAGTCCCATGGCCTCCAATACCACCTTTATGCCGACGACACCCAAATCTACCTGTCTGGACCTGACATCGCCTCCCTACTATCTAAAAGTCCGCAATGCCTGTCCGCCATCTCTTCCTTCTTCTCTGCTCGCTTCCTTAAGCTGAACATGGACAAAACTGAATTCATCGTCTTCCCCCCCAATCCGCTCCCCCTCACTATCTGGCCTATCCATCGTCGTCAACGACTGCTCTCTCTCCCCAGTACCCCACGCCAAGTGCCTCGGAGGTATCCTTTATTCTTCCCTCTCCTTCAAGCCCCACATTCAAGTCCTCGCCACCTCCTGCCGACTCCAGCTCAAAAACATCTCTCGGATCCGCACTTTCCTTGACCACGACACCGCTAAAACCCTTATTCACGCTCTCATCATCTCCCGCCTCGACTACTGCAACCTCCTGCTTATCGGCCTCTCCGCTACCTCCCTTTCACCTGTCCAATCTATCCTGAACTCTGCTGCCGCCTAATCCATCTGTCTCCCCGCTACTCCCCTGTCTCCCCCTTCTGCCAAGCCCTTCACTGGCTCCCTGCTTCCCAGAGATCCCAGTTTAAAACACTAACCATGACATACAAAGCCATCCACAACCTGTCCCCTCCATACATCTCCGACATGGTCTCCCATGCGATCCTCCCAAGAACTCCTCCTCTACTCCCCCTTCATCTCCTCTTCGCACAACCGCATACAGGACTTCTCCGGTGCATCACCCATACTCTGGAATTCACTGCCTCACCACATCAGACATTCCCCTACCCTGGGAACCTTCAAAAGAGGCCTGAAAACCCACCTATCCCGCCAAGCCTACAACCTGCAATGAGACCTGGTCCACCGCACCGCCTCATGACTTACATCTCCCCCTCCTAATGTATCCCCAGTATTGTTACTATGTTACTTGTCCTAGTCTGCCCTCTTAACATGTAAGGCGCCATGGAATATTATGGCGCTATATAAAAAAAAAAAAAAAAAAAAAAATAATAATAATAAAAGACGCTGATCTCTTTCATGGGTCATTGGAATGCTTGAGGGTTAGAGACTTGTGGGAAAAAGTAAGACAAGTAACGAAAGACCTATGGGGTACAGACATATAGTTAGAACCTCTCACATATCTATTTCATTTTTGGGAAAAGGTAGGGGGAGAGAGGGTGAAGGTATGGTGAGGCTCCCACCACTATATTATACTCTGGTTTTAATAGCCAAAAGATGCATACTGAGACAGTGGTTGCAAGAACAGACGACAAGCATTCAAGAAATAATGAAACAAGCCAAAAATTCACTATGTATAGAAAGACTTGAGGCAAAACGGGAAAAGGAAACAAGAGTAAAGCCACTCATGCTAAAATAGAGAGCATTTCTACTGCAGAACTACTCAGACAGCGAAATAAAACACTTTATGAAACCCTTTGTGGCAATGGAATGGTGAGCAGAACAGAGTTTGGTTAGATGCAGAGAAACTAATGAGAACAATTTTTGATTACAGTATAAAAGATTAGGTTGTGTTAGCTAAATGAGATGAATACAGCAAAGGAAATCTGCTATAGATATGATGTGGAGGAGGGGGGTTTGGGGAAATGTTAAAGAGTTTGATGATAATGTAAACCGTTAGCTGATGGAACTTTGTATTGATTTCAAACCTGTCTGCGAACTAAATAACAAAAAGTTCCAATGCAAAATGTAATAATGTTATATGGTGTAAAATAAAAAAAATTATTGGTTAAAAAAATACACCTTATTTATTTTTTCGAACTCCTTGGTTTTTCAATGTTTAATGATCGCTGTGGAGGACTTCACTGCTGTAGTCTTACACACAGCTCTCTGGTGCTGGGGGTGGTGGCAGTCTCTCCTCCCTGTACGCTATCTATCCCCCACGTGTGCTGACTCTCTCCTGTCTGTGCTGTCGTCTCCTGTCTGCGTTCTCTCCTCTGACCTGTCTCCCCTCAGTGTGCTGTCTTTTCCCCTCATGTGCTGTCTCCTTTGAACTATCTCCCCTATGCGCTCTCTCCTCCTTGTGCACTCTCTCTCTCCCTTGAGGAATCTCCCCGGTGTGCTGTCTTTTTCCCTGTTCTATCTTCTGCCCTTGTGTCCTCTCTCCTGTCTGTGTGCTGTCTCTCTCCCCCGTCTGCTCTTTTTTGAGCTGTTTCCCCTCTTGTTCTGTCTTCTCCCCTCTGTGCTGTCTTCTCCCCTCATGTGCTCTCTCCTTTGAGATATCTCCCCCATGCGCTGTCTCTCCCTACCTGTGCGCTCTACTCCCGTGTGCTGTCTTATTCACCTGAGCACTCTCCTTTGAGCATATCTCCCTCATGTGCGCTGTCTTTCCTTCCATGCACTCTCCCCCTAGTGTGCCATCTCTCCCTCTGTAATCTTCAAATGGCCAGAAATATTGTGGTCCGCGCTGCTGTGTGTGAAGCAAAGAACAGACGTCCAGAAGATATTTTTGGTGACTTTATTTCTCGGCGCATTTCAAGACCGTTCCGGTCTCTTCCTCAGGAGTACACAAACATGCTAGCCAGCAAGTAAACAGAATGATACATATATAAACAATGAAACCCAATGGCCTACAGCCACATAGAAGTGACGTGTAGGAGGAGGTAGCCTTGACGTAGGTTAAACCTGATTTGCTATGAGGAAGATAACAATCTAGACTAAAATGCACATTGAAACGCTCTGAAGAATAAAACAAATCATAAAACACATATTACAAACAACACAATGTTAATATACAGCATAGGTAGGAAAACACGGCACTCACCAAGGTAGACTCTTCAAGAATTTTATTCCATGCGATTCATCACGGACAAGCAGTGCACATATACTGTGGACTGGCGTGGGCGGTCTCCTCCGGGTCTTTATTACCTCGGATGTGACGTCAGACGCCAGACTAGCGTGGTCCGTAGAATCAGCGAGTCCCGCTGCGAAACGGGGAACCGTCACCGAGTCCCAGCACCCCCTCCCTTCCCTGCTTGTCCGTGATGAATCGCATGGAATAAAATTCTTGAAGAGTCTACCTTGGTGAGTGCCGTGTTTTCCTACCTATGCTGTATAAGACTTTGTTCCTTGAACACGCACACGTGCACCGCCTGAGACAGGAGTCGCACACTCTGTGGGTTAGATCGAGCGATTACAGATTGACTGTGCCCGACCTTCCTACTCGCAGCTGAACACAATATTAATAATTATTACTTCAAGATGGAACAATAAAAATACATATAATAAAATCTGCAATAAAATTTATAACACAATAAAACATCTTGCATACAAAGACCCATGGTAATTAAACTCATAAAATTATGGAAGATGTATCACTGGAATAATGTATGAGCCCAATCTGCTATTGTTCCAGATTTTATCATACGTTAGTCTAGTGATACATTTTCCATAATTTTTTTTTTTTTGAAACATGATATTTATTCAATTTTCCACCAAAGTTTTCTTCCAACAAAAATAGTTTACATTCGGTATAATCATAATATACAAAATCAGAGCAAGACAATCATACAAAAATTAAACAAACATTAATATAGACATTTTTGCATGTCAAATCGGTGTATTTATCATTTAACAAAAACCACAATGCTCCCAAATCTCCAAGTAATATCTAAGTGCCGCAAGGTATGGGCAAGGACCCCTCCAATACCACCTACTCAAGGCTTTGTGTCTCAATATCTAATACCGTTTATATTCCAGCGGTGGATGTACGAGACCTTGCCATCTTATAAATCTATCTGTAAGTGTGAGTCCCTATCTTTACTCCCCTATAACATATTTCTTATCCTACATCTAGTTGTCCCAAAGTCCCCCCTAATTCCTCCAGAAGGTACCATGAAGTGTCTTTAAGTGGGACCATGATATGACGTATCGCTTCCCCTGACGTCTTGGCTTCTATGAAGCTCCTCCATTTCTCCATGAAGGCCACCATCATCGCCTCCTTATCTCTTAGCACCTCTCGTCTATCTATTTCCAGCGCTCTGTCCAAGCCCATCACCATGTCAGACTCTCCCGGTAAATCCGGTCGTAGCCAGAAAAGGAGTAGCAGGCGTTTCGCTAACAGCATAAGGACATGAGCCAAACGCAAGGCCCCTCTGTGACTCCCAGGCGTCTCCAAATCCTGGAATATCCATTTCGAGGGTTCCATAGCATAGTGATATTTACAGTAACTATAGAGCAGGGCATCTACCATGCTCCAGAATACTTGGACCTTAGGGCATTTCCATATACCATGTATCATATCAGTTTTTTCCCGCTGACATTTCGGGCAATTAAGTAGGCGATCTGGATTGGATACAGAACGCGGGAAGTTAAATCCGTATACCATCGCATGAATGATGCGGAAATGTGAATCTCTCCACTGTTCATTGGAAACATAGCGCCGTACTTTATCCCACCCTGTCAAAATACTGTCCTGCACTGAGTCATCCTCCAAATATCTCCTCCACACGGAGAACAATCCCGAGTCCCCACTCGGTGACAGAATGACCCTAAGTTCCCTATATATGGTAGAGATGCTCAGCTGCGAAGATTCCATGTTAATTAGCCTGTCACAAACGTTTGGGGACAGTTCCTTGGATACATCACGTAGTCGTGCCATGACGTGATTTTTTATTTGCATATATTGGAGACCCTGTGTCCCCCCCAGTCCAAAATTGCCCAGAATCTCCAACCCCGTCATCCAGCTCCTTCCGTCTTATGTAGCAGATCGCCCATCTTCAACACCCCCTTCCTTCTCCAGTCTCTGAATAATGCGTTGTCACGTCCCATAGTAAAGTCAGGGAAGGCCCATGGATTAAGATGTTTAGAGACCCTCCAGGACAGGCCACATTTCTTCCTGACCGCCTTCCATGCCGCAATTGTGTCCTTGCAGACAACGGCTGACTTGATATGAGGCGGAATGCTTGCTAGGGATGAATGTAGGAGGGAACAACGGTCCCAAGGGGCACAGAATTCCACCTCAAGTGGGCCAGCAGAATATCTGTTAGCAGCTATGATCCACTCTACTACGTGCCGCAGCAAACATGCCAGATTATAACCCCTCAAGTCAGGTAAGTTCGTACCCCCCTCAGCTCGCGGTAACATCAACGTACCCAGACGAAGTCTAGGTCTCTTTCCCTTCCACACGAACGTGGAGAATGCCCTGTTAATCCTACGTACGTCAACATGTTTCAACAGTAGGGGAATCGTTTGTAAAGGATAGAGAAGTCGGGCAAAACTTACCATCTTTACTAAATGACATCGACCCAACAGGGAAAGTGGAAGATTTGCCCACCTTTTCAGTTCCTGTTCAATTTTGTCAAAAAGTGGGGAGTAATTAAGGGTGTAGACCTGGCTCGGTGTCCTGCCTAACTGGATCCCTAGGTATTTGATGTGAGAGTTGGCCAACGGAATTCCCAATGCGTTCGCAGTTTCCCTTAAAGCTCCCCCCCCTCTAATACTCAGTATTTCGCATTTTTGTCTGTTTAAGGAAAACCCCGCAAAGATTCCAAATGACTCAATGCCCCTAATCAACATAGGCAGATCACTTTCCGGGTTATCCAAAAAGAGAACGATATCATCTGCGAACAGAGCAGATTTCACCTCGCAGCGTCCCACTTTAATTCCTGAAAATGGGCTAGCATTATTAATGTATCTCGCCAGGGGCTCCAGGGCTATATTAAACAATAGAGGCGATAGTGGGCACCCCTGCCGAGTCCCTTTCTGTAGCGGAAATTTCGGTGACAGGAAGCCCGGGGTGTGCACCCTCGCAGTAGGGTTAGAATAAAGATTAGAAATAAAGCTACGAAATCTGCCCTCTATGCCCATTCTATTCATAACCAGATCCAGCCATGGCCACCGGACATTATCAAACGCCTTTTCTGCGTCCAAGGTGACCATGGCCGGATCTTTCCCCTCCTGTCTGGCACTATTTCGCACCACGTCCAACACCAATAACGCCTTGCGGATGTTAGTCACTGCGGAACGCCCTTTAACAAACCCAGATTGGTGAGCCTCAATGAGTTCTGGGAGGACCTGGGCCAGCCTGTCTGCCATTATTTTAGATAGAAGTTTAAGGTCCACATTTACGAGAGATATAGGCCTGTAATTTGCCGGATTTTCTCTATCTTTATCTCCTTTGGGCAACAATTTAATATAGGCCATATTCGTGTTGTCGGGTATAGGGTCACCCATGGTAAATCTATTAAACATCCCCGTCAGTGTCGGGGTCACCTCCTCTCTCAGGATTTTATAAAACTCCCCCGTATAACCGTCTGGGCCTGGTGCCTTATTAGTACCCAATTTCCTGATGGCTGAGTCGACCTCGGATTCCGATATGGGTTTGTTAAGAACATCCAGATCTGTTTCCGAGATAGAGTCAAGGTGTATCTTTCGTAACCATTCTTCTCCTCCCGACATTTGTTCTCCCTGTACTCTATAAAGCTTTCGGTAAAAGTCTCCCAGTACATTATTAATGTCTCTTGGGCTAGTAACCACTTCCCCACCCTGACGACGTAGTCCCATAATCGGATTAGGTAATCTGCGACCCCTAGCCAGGTTCGCCAGTAACTTCCCCGCCTTATCGCCAAATCTATTTAGATCCACGTCCAGCTGACCACGTATCATGATTTCCCTGGTCTCTGCCAATCTGTCAAAATCTTTCCTCGCCTCTGTCCATTTCTGTCTGTCGGACTGATTACATGTGAGGCGGAATGTCCTGTAAGCGTCTGTGACTTTCGCGCTGGCCACTGAGTACTGTTCTGTCAGCTTCTTCTTTTGTGTTAAAGTATGAGCAATAATTTGTCCTCTAACCACTGCCTTCCCCGCTCCCCAGAACAACGTATGGTCATCTTTGTGGACCGTGTTATCTCTCGAGAACTCAAGCCACCATTCTTTAAGTCTGGTCCTAAAGTCTCCCAGTTTCGACAGATGTGAGGGAAAGCGCCACAAGATGTCCGATCCTTTAGGTTGAACATCAAGGATGTCCAAAGACACCGGACTGTGGTCTGAGATGACCATTGGCTCAATCTCTGCACCCTCTATGGATCGCAACATTTTCGTATTCGCCAGGAACATATCTAATCGTGACCAAGACGAGTGGGGGTATGAGTAATGAGTATATTCCAACTCCTGTGGGTGTAGAGTTCGCCACACATCTGCCAAACCCAAAGAACTCACCATGTCAGCTAATGCTCCTCCCCGCCTAGGTGCTCCTATAAGACCGGAAGTCCCGTAGGTATCCCTCCTCCTATCCAAATCTTCAGTCATTACTTCATTAAAGTCGCCTCCAATTATTATATTTGGTTCACTATCCTCCAACCACCTCGTCTGTAAATCTCTAAGGAACTGACCCCGCGGGCCGTTTGGAGCATAGATGTTATATAGACTTAACCGTTGAGCCTTTACTTCCAGGACTAAATGTAGTACCCTCCCCTCTTGGTCTCTAGATACCGATACCTCAGTATGAGCTAGATGTTTGTTAACTAGTATTAATACCCCAGCTTTACGGTCTTGTGCACCTGAAATCCATCCCGCTCCCACCCATTGCTTTTGCATGTAATGTAACTCATGTTGCCTAAGATGTGTCTCCTGTAAAAGGGCAATGTCCACCTTAAGTCTTTTCAGATGTCTAAGCACCATATGTCTCTTATTGGGGGACCTAAGCCCCTTAACATTCCAGGTTATTACTCTAACCATTTTTCATAACGTCATGAGGAGAAAAGTAGGCACCCAGCCCACCCCAGAGTCTCGGATTGACGACTAGATAGTATAGTACCCATTTCATGTGTTGGGAAATCAGAGCATCCAATGATACAGCACTATATACTTGGAGTAATAAACCTATTGGGAGCAACAACACAACCACAAAAAATAAACTGAAACAAACAACCCTCCCCTTATTAGTCATCACCCGACCATGCCGGGCACACGAGATGGGAACTTCAACACATTTTCCATAATTTTGACTTCGATTACCATTGGTCTTTGTATGCAAAATGTTTTAGTGTTACAAACTTTATTGCAGATTTTATTATATGTATTTCATTCAGGAAGTAGGGAATGGGGACGGGCTAGCAGAATTAAAGGTGCCATGTTTGGTCACCTTATAATTCATAGCAGTGCGACTGTCCAAACATAGTGCCCGCATGCGCATTGAGAGTGTGGCGGGCTCTGACGAAGCACGGTAGCAGCAGCGGCGACAGAGGAGGAGGCAGCGACAGAAGAGAAAGGAGGTGAACCCAGAGGACAGCAGCATGGTGCGGCCTGCATATTGGCATGTCACTTGGGTGTGCCAATATGGCGACCGCTTACATTTTTTTTTCTTTCAGGTGGACCAATCAGCTGTTGGTCAGCTGGCCAGTCAGGTGGAAAATAAAGGGGACATCGGGACTCTTCCGGTCCAAAGACAATTATGTAAGAACATAAATTTAAATGTGAATGTGATGCGGCAGCAGGGATGAGCAAACTGTACGGTAAACGGATTGCTTCGGATTACACATCCGGAGCAATCCGGTTACCGCATTGCAGTTCCCCCCACACATTTTTGTTAAAAATTGTGTGGGACCGCAATTCCGTTCACCGCATATGGATCTGGATGCGGTGAACGCAATTCTATGAAAAAGTGTGACCCTAGCCTTACATAACAAAAACATGGCATTTTAACAGGGATGTGTAGACTGTAGTAAGAAACCTGTGAATAGAAAACCTCATGATATTTTTTTTCTATATGCAAGAAAAAATAAAGTTTAGAATTTAAAACACCACTCCAACATTTTATTGATTTCAGTGATGGACTGGTATTTTAAATGTAAGCTCTCTGCCTTCCTCTTATGCTCACTTGTCACTGTCTTCATATTTTTCCTGTGTCGCTCTGGTCAGCTGCCAGCGATTTGTCACGTGTTGGCAGCTCTAGTATTTAAAGAGCGCACCAGAAAGCACAAATCAATACAACTGAATGAGAGCCTCATTCTGGCTCTCATAGAGTTACACTGCGCTCTTGTGACAAAATTTGTGACTTCCAGCCAGTCAGACGTTATGGGCACAAGATGGCGCCACGCTTTGAATAAAAGGGCCGAGATTTAAAGCATTACTCCAGTAGTGAAAAAAAAAAATAACGCTGGAGTGGTGCTTTAAGACAAGATCTCCTAATTTAAAAAAAGATCTTTTACAGTAACAAGTGGCCAGTTGGTGTTCTTGTGAAATTTTGTAATTCTGTTGCTCTCCTAAGTATTCTGGTCTGTTTGTTCTTAAATCTTCCATATGGGGGCGTGTCCTGGCCATGGAGAGGAGAGGAAGCTGATCTCAGAGCTCCTACTCCCCTTGTCTACTATCAGACTAATATCACAGCAATCATCGGCTGCCTATGCCAGCCAAACATCGGAGCATTAGGCCCAGCATCCCCCCGGGCCCTCCGTTGATCTCAAATTCGGGGGTTACCTGGAGCACAGGCCAACCTGCTCGAGGCCGCATGGCGTCTATGATGGTGGACCCCACCAGGCATGAGAGACGCGGCAAGACAAAGGCAGCAGGAGATAGACCCGCAGGAGTGAGAGAGGAGCACCCAGCTTTAGAACACAATGGAGGCGACGGAGGGTCACTACACCAGAGCACCCCTGCCGCCTTTCAGTCCAGCGATGCCGGGGCCCAGCTCTACAGTGGTGCCCTGACCACAGTGCCTCAGGCACCCGTGGAACCTGTGACAGCTCCCTGGGGAGCAGAGATACCCAGCAAACATCCCTGCACATATGAGGATCCCCAGAGACGCAACCACTACGAGAAGAGACCAAATGGCAGAGGTAACAGGCCTCCAGAGACGGGCATCCCGCACAGGCCCAACACAATCACTAGGGTCAATGGGGCCCTTCAATCCCCCGATCCCAGACCCTGCGGGGGCTAGAGCCCAATGAAGAGGTAGCAGGGAGGTGTGGAGAGCCTTGGAGTGGACCCATATATTGTCCCAGTTTACACCAAGCTGCCAAATATGTCCTTAGCTTACACTGAGCTGCCATTGGCTGGTCACACCAAAGGCCCTAATATAACCACCATAAGCAGCTACACTTCTCAAGGGACCTCAACTGCCGCACAGGTGCTGACAGGGGACTATGCGATGAACTCAGGGCCCGTATACAAGCAATCTCAACCAGGGGGCAGATGGAGGGGTTCACCCTCAGGATGGAGTCATCATTTAAAGCTGAGAAAGCCGCACTTAGGGTTGAATTCCAGAAGCTTGCGGGCAGAGTTGACTCTAATGATTCCATCACAGGCAAACTAACCAGCCATCTAGGGGCTCTTGAATGACAAGTATCCATTCAATCATCTAATATTGACCACCTATTAGACCTAATGGAAGACTTGGAGAACCGTGATAGACGGAATAATGTTAGGGTCCGTGGACTTCCTGAGTCCATCCTGGCAAGGCCAACATCACAAAGCACTCACTGATTTCAGGTAGACCAGTCAAGGAAAACACTGCGGGCAGCCGGCTAAAGCGCTCAAACACAGTGAATTCCATGATGCATTGCCCCCTGGAAATTTGAATATGCAAATGGAGTCCGTGGAGCCTCGGTTAAGAGTCTCAAACATGAGACTGTCCAGATATCCCTCCAGGGAAGAATTAGGAGAAAGAGAAGCACCACAAGGTTCTATTCAGATAAAAAGGTGGGTGCTCACCATGTCATGGAACCAACACATGAAAACAGCAGAAACAGACATGACATATTAGAAAGTATGGGAGCACACCCGTGATACTACAAAATATATACAAAATTTTATTAGCACAGTGTACAGACAAAAGGAAGTTAAAACCATTTAAAATTGGTAATTAAACCAGACAGGGGCACCATTATATATGACAATGTCAGATCAAACAAGTTAATTGCAGCAATTTATACATCAGCATAGACAGTAAAAAATAAATCAGAACCCAGCGGGGCTCAGAGTTTAATGTATAGGAAACAATAGGAGGTCACTCCTAGGTCAGGGGATCAATCTGGAAGTGAGAGCATGTCACTCTAGTTAGGAGTATAGTCTCTCTGCTTTACAAAGAATATACCACTATCTATAAGGGTTCACAAAACCTCTTACATGGATTTATCACTATATAGCAAGAGAAACAAACTCAAGGTTGAAACACCCTGTTAAGTAATCATGTATATATAGACTATAGTGTGAATACACCCTGTTGTGGACCCCTCAGTAGGGTAACTATTAACAAGTAAAAAATATTACCAGAGATTCATGGTGATACCGGATCTACAGTGTATACGCCTGTTAATGAGTGACCAACAAGTCCCTAATACAATCAATATGAACAGTCAAATAAATCTGTGAAGCTGCAATTAACAACTGGCATCACTGGTATCTATCACTTCAATATCCCCACACACAGCCTCTTATCATTGCAATAGCCCTGATCATAGTATTTGACATTGCATATCATTGCACATCAAACTATCAGGGCTGTGCTTCCCTGCTACACATGAATGACATAACTATAGCTTTGCATTCAGTAAGCATGTGCTGTGTACTGACCAGTTGGTCAGAAGGATAGGGGGAGAGGAAAGTGAGAAGGAGGGAGATTACCAGTCTGTGATGTTGGTGCCCGAGTGGGAAAGAACCCCACCGGTATCGCTGCTTCCTGTGCAGCTTCGTCAGGGGATGTCTGCACACTCCACCATCCTGTCTTATATAAGGAGAATGAGCCCTTTGCAGCATGATTTCTGTGTTCCGTAGGACAGGAAAGCACGTGCAGTCACATGATTGCATTGCTTAGTTACAAGGTAAACACCAGGGGAGGCTGGAAAGTGAGTCACAGCTAAGTGCCCACCCCGCAGTGTTGTTAACCCACGGAGCTGTAATTTGCACACAGCTATTTGTACATATATCCAGGGGAGACAAATATTGGTATCAAATCAAAGAAAATAGTACACAATGCACCAGATAGTGCCATATATGTGGGATAAATCTTGTTTTTAGGATTGATAAGAGGATCTTGTGGGGACCAAGTCATGATACAGTTAGGGCCAGAAATATTTGGACAGTGACACAATTTTCGCGAGTTGGGCTCTGCATGCCACCACATTGGATTTAAAATGAAATCTCTACAACAGAATTCAAGTGCAGATTGTAACGTTTAATTTGAAGGGTTGAACAAAAATATCTGATAGAAAATGTAGGAATTGTACACATTTCTTTACAAACACTCCACATTTTAGGAGGTCAAAAGTAATTGGACTAATAAACATAACCCAAACAAAATATTTTTATTTTCAATATTTTGTTGCGAATCCTTTGGAGGCAATCACTGCCTTAAGTCTGGAACCCATGGACATCACCAAACGCTGGGTTTCCTCCTTCTTAATGCTTTGCCAGGCCTTTGCAGCCGCAGCCTTCAGGTCTTGCTTGTTTGTGGGTCTTTCCGTCTTAAGTCTGGATTTGAGCAAGTGAAATGCATGCTCAATTGGGTTAAGATCTGGTGATTGACTTGGCCATTGCAGAATGTTCCACTTTTTTGCACTCATGAACTCCTGGGTAGCTTTGGCTGTATGCTTGGGGTCATTGTCCATCTGTACTATGAAGCGCCGTGCAATCAACTTTGCAGCATTTGGCTGAATCTGGGCTGAAAGTATATCCCGGTACACTTCAGAATTCATCCGGCTACTCTTGTCTGCTGTTATGTCATCAATAAACACAAGTGACCCAGTGCCATTGAAAGCCATGCATGCCCAGGCCATCACGTTGCCTCCACCATGTTTTACAGAGGATGTGGTGTGCCTTGGATCATGTGCCGTTCCCTTTCTTCTCCAAACTTTTTTCTTCCCATCATTCTGGTACAGGTTGATCTTTGTCTCATCTGTCCATAGAATACTTTTCCAGAACTGAGCTGGCTTCTTGAGGTGTTTTTCAACAAATTTAACTCTGGCCTGTCTATTTTTGGAATTGATGAATGGTTTGCATCTAGATGTGAACCCTTTGTATTTACTGTCATGGAGTCTTCTCCTTACTGTTGACTTAGAGAAAGATACACCTACTTCACTGAGAGTGTTCTGGACTTCAGTTGATGTTGTGAACGGGTTCTTCTTCACCAAATAAAGTATGCGGCGATCATCCACCACTGTTGTCATCCGTGGACGCCCAGGCCTTTTACAGTTCCCAAGCTCACCAGTCAATTCCTTTTTTCTCAGAATGTACCCAACTGTTGATTTTGCTACTCCAAGTATGTCTGCTATCTCTCTGATGGATTTTTTCTTTTTTTTCAGCCTCAGGATGTTCTGCTTCACCTCAATTGAGAGGTCCTTTGACCACATGTTGTCTGGTCAAAGCAACAGCTTCCAAATGCAAAACCACACACCTGGAATCCACCCCTGACCTTTTAACTACTTCATTGATTACAGGTTAACGAGGGAGACGCCTTCAGAGTTAATTGCAGCCCTTAGAGTCCATTGTCCAATTACTTTTGATCCCTTGAAAAAGAGGAAGCTATGCATTACAGAGCTATGATTCCTAAACCCTTTCTCCGATTTGGATGTGGAAACTCTCATATTACAGCTGGGAGTGTGCACTTTCAGCCCATATTATATATGTAATTGTATTTCTGAACATGTTTTTGTAAACAGCTAAAATAACAAAACTTGTGTCACTGTCCAAATATTTCTGGCCCTAACTGTATGTTATTTTAGGGTTATCACACTTAGCAGGGATCTAATAACATGGTGCACTAATTTATGTTCCCCAGACCTTGAATTTAATGCTGCCTCATATCATATCTTTGATTTGATACCAATATTTGTCTCCCCTGGATATATGTACAAATAGCTGTGTGCAAATTACAGCTCCGTGGGTTAACAACACTGCGGGGCGGGCACTTAGCTGTGACTCACTTTCCAGCCTCCCCTGGTGTTTACCTTGTAAACCCAAGTCTCCGTACTTCTATCTTTGCTATAATTACCCATCCCTCAAGGTCTCCACTGTCTGCTGGGCACCATAGGGGAATATCTGCAGGGTTGTATAAAGGGGAGTCAACTGGGATTCCTTCAGTGAGCCGGGCATGAATGTTTATACTGCACGCTCTAAGCCTTAGGGGGGGAGGTGGGAAGAAAGGTGAAATTGGTCTGTGTCCAAGTCAGCAGAAATGGCAAGCTTCACACCTTGCTTACACTGTGGGCACGTTATGGAAACTAGTCAGTGGTGTTAGGAAGGCAGTTACTCAGAGGACTGGAACTGGTTGCGTCACTGGAGTCAGTCAGTCAGTCTGAGGACTGTGTGGTGATGTGGACCCTGGCCGGGTGCATCACACGGGTTATCAATGCAGGTCTCTGTTCACATGGGCCGGTTTTCCTGATTGTGTGTGCTGTGTGAAACCTGTCCGGTGTACAGGGGGTTAACAGCTGAAGGGTTTTCATGCGCTGAGTGAACAGCTGAGTGTGAGTGCTGAAGATCTGGGTTATTTCATGAGCCTAATGAGCGGCTGTGTCTGAACCTGTGTGGATGAGTGCTTTGCTGGGCTAAAGCTGAATGGTGCACAGGGGGTTAATCACATCTCAGGTCTGTGTGTGAGTGAAGATGTGCTGATTGACTCACTGTGTTGCAGCTGTGAGTGAGCAGCCTGGATAAGAACCTGCCAGGTGTCTGAATGAGAGAGGACGATGGGAGTCAGAAGTCCAGGCCACTGCCATGTGAGGAGGTGCTGGAAGTGATCCGTCCCCGGTGGGGGAAGTGATGGGAGCCTGCCAGCTCCATACCGGTAGCACAAAGATGCCTGCATGCCAGCAAGTGTCCAGGACCGAGGACGGCTCAAGGGCCAAGTCACCATGCAACACCCCACTGTTTACAGTCAAGAAGAAAACACCAAAGGGACAACCTCCCAAGTTTCGCATGGTGCAAGATCTATGGGCAGTGAATGAAGCCACAGTCTTGGATACTCCGATTGTGCCCATTCCTTTCTGTCTAGAGAAGAGCGGGAGAGTCGCTCATGAGAGGGACCCGCTGCCTTTAGGGGTAAGGGGAGAGAGGTCACTCCAGATGGTCTCTCACCTTAGGAAGTTGTGCTGACCCCGCACAACCTCGGTGTTCCATAGATGGAGGGGCCGCAGTGTAAGTGGTGATTCAAAGGAATGCGCCCGCCCTCCGGTCACGTGGTGGCAGTCAGCTGGCCAGGCTCTGACGTAGGGACAGGTCCTGGTGTGCAGATAGCACAGGTCCTGTGAAGCAGCTCCGGACACAATCTCCTTAATGGAGATTAAATGATAGAAACCAAATAGACTTTTTTGTGTTAAAGGAGCGCTTACACAGGGATTTAGAGAGTTTAAAAGATAACTTAGCTTTTATTCACAACGCATTTCAATGGCGGAACGCCATCTTCATCAGGTGAGGGTTCCCAAGGGCCAAGGGCCAGCATTCACAGCCAATCTGACCAAAGATATGGCACGCCCTGGGGACAGAGTTACCTCTTCATACTCCGTATCATCCCAAAAATTCAGGAAGGGTCGAGAGAGGAAACGGGGTATTAAAGGCAAAAATGCTGAAAGCAGCACAGGAATCGGGGAAGCCGTGGCATGAAAGTCTTCCCCTAGCATTGTTTAGTGTCAGACACACCCCAGCTAGTGCAACTAAGCTAAGTCCGTATGAGATTCTGTTTGGAAGTGCCCCCAGACTAGCGCTGTATTTCCCCCAACAGTTGACCCTACAGTATGACAGTTTGACTAAGTTTGTTATTGAATTAACAAAGCATTTGACTAAAATACATTCTCGAGTTTTTTCCTCTCTCCCAGATCCTCAAAACTTGGAGGGAACCCATCAGATCCAGCCAGGAGATTGGGTTCTCATCAAAATATTCAGCATATGTGCTCTTGAGCCCAGATACGATGGCCCCTTCCAAGTCCTGCTGGTCACCTCCACGGCTGTGAAGGTTGAAGGAAGGCCTACATGGATCCACGCATCCCACTGCAAGAAGGCACCAGATCCAGAAACCGAACATGGTTGTTTTGATCCTTAATCCTGATATATATACTCAGTATAAAGCAGGGGGGAGCAGGTCACAAGAGGGTGGAAGGTCATGTAGAAGAGACTATAGGAGATAATATGGGAGGTCATGTTAGTACCACAGCTACAAGGGTCACATATCAATTTGACTTCTACACCATAGTAAACAGATGCACACGACACGAGATCTACAACAGCTATGGGCAATATGGGGGATATAGACCAGTTCAGGCAAAAGAACGCAAAGATAAATGGGGTAGAAGCCTGCCAGACCACATGATCCTGACCAAGGGTAGATGGGAGCATAGCCCTAAAAGGACTCACAGACCTGTCAGAAGAATTAGCTCATAATTCTGGTGTTAAGGATCCATGGGACACTTGGTTTGGGTGGTGGGATGGATGGCAGAGAGCACTTATCAAACTAGGTATAATAATCCTTTGTGTTCTTTTCATAGTGGCTCTAATTTCATGCTGTGTAATACTTTGCATCAAGAAGATGATGTCTCGCGTCATGAAGGAGACAGTGACAACAATGTATGCAGATCTCAGAGGCCCCGATGATAAAGAAGAAATATACGCCTGAGAATGATGCTATTAGCATTGCCGCAAGATCCCCTGGAGAAATACGAGAACTTGAGACCCATCTTAAGAGATAGAGTAGGGACAGTTTAGAGTGCGGCTAAGGCCAACTGCAAAGGGATTTCGACATTACGATTTGTCTCAATGTTGGTGAAGTCTCCTCCCCTCTCCTCTCCCCCTTTCCCCCTCCGCCGCCCTAGGGAAATGTAAGAATTAGGGTAAGATTTTGAATGTCTCCAAAGGGGGGAATGTCATGGCAATGAATACTTAATAAATAAATTGCAGACACTCAGAAATCTTCCAACAGCATGTTCATATGAATCCTTGCACTTTCCTCTAGTTATCTCTTCTCCTATCCTCTCCTTCTCCTCCCCTCCTCCGGAATTTCTCTGTCTCAGACTCTATATAATGTTTTGATGTTCCCGTACTGAATGTACTAATCAAGGCTAAACTGAATTGCTAACTAACACAGAATATGATTGAATGTTCTCTTCAGAATAAAATGCAACACCCCTTTACTATCCCTTTAAGGAGCCATATAAAACTGCTAACCCCTCCTAAAATAAAGGTCTTTGTCATTACGCTCTACTTTGACATGGTTGTCATCGTGGTTCTTACGGTGGCGTGCACACACTTAGACAAAGCATCAATTTGGCGGCAGACACTTAAGAAAACAGCCCACCCAAAAGGTGTGGAGGGCTCCCATTACAGTGGGACTGTACGGCAATCAAAAGTTTCTGGGAAGGAGTGTTTCAGGCCAACAATCTTATAACGGGGAAACGGTTGGTTGGCTCTCCAGAGATGGCCCTGCTGTCGGTATACCCCAGATCTACTAAATTCATTAAAGGAGATATTTTACGGTTCGGTCTTTCGGCCGCCTGGTCAGTCAGCCGATGATATTGGAAATCCATGCAGCAACCTTCTCTGGGTGAGTGGTTCGCGGAGATAGACATTTTCCAGATGGACTTCTGCAGGACAATGTACCTCGTGGTCCGAGCTGCTGTGTTCATGTGATGGAAAAACCAGATACAGCGGTATGTCTGGGTATGGTAGTAGCTAGTTTATTTTCCAACGCGTTTCGGAGTTGTATCCCAAACTCCTTCCTCAGGTACGGTCCTGGCAGTAGCTGTATTGTTCTGAGCGATCACGCCGGTTGTGTGCTACACAACCCTATCAGGTGAGCAGTTCCTAGATTCCACCTTAACAATCCTGTCTCCTAAAGGATAAGACCCTATATGCGCATTCTCACCCCTTTTTAGATTTTCCAGATGGAGGAACTGGCGGCTGAAAATTCTGGATAAATTGACGGGTTCAATATTGTTTGGATGGATTGGATCATGTTCTGGGACTCTCCCGATCCTTCTAGGTTACTGTTATAGATGCCTTTGGCCAGAGAGAATTAGGCTGGGCAAGTGGCCCAGGACTCCTGGGATCCCACCACCAGTCCCTCCCCCCCATACAAGGGTGTCCACCCCCCATCTTCTTCTCCTCTCTGTCCTCTCCTCTATCCTCAACCCTGGAAACACCCTACTCAACCTTTTCTTCTAATTTCCTCTTGATACCCTCAATCCACCTGTAGTTCAACACACCAAGCAGAGTTAGTTGCTTCTACAGGTCTCAATGTGAGTCAACCCGACTGACGCCTATTGGCCACCCGACTCACTAGATGAATCCACCTTGCGTATAACCAACTCACAAAAGTCGCTAGTTGATTGTAATGTTTTTATAACTGATTGTTTCCTTATATATAACCGATACAATCACCCATGCAAACCAATGTTGATTTTACTTTCTTTTTTTTACCTGCTCTTTTGAACTTATAATAAGAAAAGATTGAATATAAATCGTTTATATAGTTTGCAGAGATATTGTCCTTTTTATGAAATGTTAATTTTTATGGTACTTGCCAAGGGGGCATGGCTCACAAGAATTTCTGAGGAAAGAATCTTTAGGCTGCTCTGTATTATTATTCTGTAAGCAACGCAACCTTGGTAAAGACCATAAAAGGTTGCACTGAATAAAAACTCTCATATCTCTGAAACCTATGAAAGGGATCAGAATAAAATAAAAGCAGACCTAGCCACTTTTGACTTGGTGACAAGTGCACTTTAAACAATACTGCCTAAAAGGGTTTATAGGGTTTTTACCAAAGTTGAAAGGTATCATAACCTATCCAGGAAATAAGTGATAACTTGTTGATTGATAGTGGTACCAATACTAGGAACCCCGCCAAATTCTATGGATGCCTGCAGAATCATGTTTTTGAAATCAGGCAGTTAAATATTTGAACTTTCTATCGTATGCTTATCTTACCTAATAGTTTCTCCTCTAGCATAATTAGTTGATCGGCATGAAGTCCCCTTTTAGTTACAGAGGAAAACTGCCAACTTAGCACTTCGGACAACTGTGCCCATCTTGCCGCTGGTGGGTTTAAGAAAAAGGATAAATTCTGGAAGAGAAAGAGAGAACTTCATATTAGTGTAAAGAAAGCAATAATTTGGATACCTCTACTTGCAAAAAAGACAAAATTACAGTTCACTTCATGTCTCGGGCCTAGACATATGGCACTTAAGCTAGGAAATATAATAGCATATGTCATGTATTTATAGACCCTTGTATATCAATAAAATGTTTCTGACTTCCGGTTGCAGCTCTGATGAGAAAGCAGCGTGAGGTCTGAGCTGCCGGGGCCCACAGCTGCACACAGACGTATCACAGACCTGCCGCAGCATTTGTCACCTCCGCAGACATCCCGACAGTTACCTGAGTAAGTGAGGAGTATGCAGAGGTGGCTCCGGAGCGCAGGGAGCAAGCACAGAACAGTGGCTGCACAGCTAGTGGAGGAGGAGGCATCTGCCAAGATGGCGCCGGGTGGGAAAAGATGGGGACCACAGGGACAGGATGCGTCACTTCAGAAAGAGATACAGAGAGAGGAGGCCATGGAAGTTGCAGGTCCTGAGGGGGACCCCGTGCTAAGTGCCGAACAGGCTGCTCATTATAAGTGCATAGCCAGGGAATTATCAGTGTACCTGGCTGAGGATATTAGGCAGACGCTGGAAAAGGCGGTTCAGTCCACTCTGATTGAGCTGCAGGCCACATCTTCCCAGAATGATAACAGAATAAATGAAATGGAGCAGAGGCTGTCTGAGGGTGAGGACAGGGTGACAATTGGAGCAGCATGTCTTTGAATTAATGAAACACTCAGCGTTTGCTAAAGATAAATTAGATGACATAGAAAACAGGTCGAGGAGAAGTAACCTGCGAGTTGTGGAGCTACCTGAGCCCATACCGTAGAATGCCCTCAATGACATACAGTATGTGAGACTGTGTTGCCACGTATACTGGGGTTGAAGCATCTGTGTAAAGTGGAAAGAGCACACAGAGTTGGTCCACCGCAGAGTAACATTGGAGCGACTATGCCAAGCCAAACGACCGCGCTAATACCAACAGAAATGAGAAACCACGCCAAGTCATTGTTAAATACTTGGGAGTATAAGGACAAAGAAAATCTACTCCGGGGATTTAGAGGACTGAGACAACCTGTCCTAATATGGTGGCAAAACATTTTGTTATTCGTGGACTACTCCGTGGAGGTCACCAGAAAATGCAGAGCTTTCAGCGAGGTATGCAGTATACTCTATAAACGAAATATACAGTTTCAGCTATTATATCCTTCTGTGCTCAAATACGGCTCATTCATCATGCTGAAAGACTCCAAGGAGGCGCTTAGACTCTTCATCAGAGGTCACCGGATGTCCACAAGAGGACGGGATCCCCCACACAAAGTAGGAGAGGCTCACCAGGGAGCCCGCCAACACCCCGTGTTGCGTCAACCCCGATGACACGCAGCAGAACTTTCCCACAAACTACGAGGGATGAGACTCCGCCCGAAACTCCTGGGGAACAGAGGCAGCCGCAGATTATCAAGAATAGAAGAGGAGGTCGACTAACCACGTTTGAGGAAACCATGGCGCCAGACAAGCATGGCACCACATGATTCCTTATAGTGCATGTGTCCCATTTTCAGAAAGGAGGAGACCAATAGGAGTTGCTATGGGAGAGTCGTGGAACTTCACAGACTACCTCTAAGGGGGTGCTGTGTGGAGCTCTCTCCCTCCCTTTTTTTTTCCTCTCTCAATGCGAGATTGGGACGTTGAGAGATTATCGGGGGCAATGGTATGCCTTCATTTATAGACTTCCATTTGTTGGTCTTCATTTAAAGGAATTGGGGATCCAAGATGTTGAGTGGTGACGATGGCTCTACCTGTTACCTCTGGGGTATGCTTAAAATATACACTGGGGACAGAGGGCTGGGGGTGCCAGGGGAAGAGATGCATGCAGCTGAGATTTGGGGACAATTTTGTATACATTTTTGGGCGGGAGAGCTATTGGGGAGTAGTTCATTTTTCAGAATAAGCAGTCCACAACGCTGTGGTGGTAGTGGTTGATAAGTGAAGGAGATATGGAGGGTTGATTTTTTTTTTTGGGGGGGGGTTGGAGGGAGGGGGGAAAGTATGATTGTTCAAAAGGTTTATATTTTTATTATGGTTGATATCGACATATTTGCATAAGACAATAGGATTGACACCCTTATTACTAAGCCAATACGAGTAATATAACGAGCAATAATAATGCTTTTAATAGATTTTATTAGATTATGAGAAACCAGGAGGATTACATGCAGACGTAGTTCCCACCTAGCAGTCATATGAACATATAGGGTTAACTGGTTTTAAGTGGTGTAGAAGGTTATCCAAAGATATGTCAGCACTCCCTAGATATGTCAATTCCCTGGTTCAACCCCTTGTACCACCTGATGAAGACAGCTGAATTACTGTCGAAACGCGTAGTGACAGTGCAAGGGGCCAATAAAGGTCTGTTTTAATTAATTGGCATCTCTGGGTGATTTCCACCTCAGCGCTCCAGAAGCCGGTATATCTATTATATAATTGTTTAAGGTTTTTTTGAGTGTGTCTGTCGCCGAAATCGCGCGCCACACAGAGGTAGCTCATTGGTTGCCGCCGAAGGCGGCGACCAATGAGCTCAGACTATGAAAGTAGCGCATGCTGAACATTCGAATTTCGTGCCAATTTGCAGCCCAGCGGAAGTGGCTCGGGGGCGGGGCTAAACGGCAAGTTCTGGGGAAAAAAACAACAACTCTGTTTAATGCTGCAGAAGACGGAGACATTGATTGGCAGCGATGGGCAGATTACACATGCAGGGGGCGTGAATCTGCCCTTCGGCTCCAGCCACAAGCCACCTCCTTTCCGGCTGCAGGATGTAAGTTTTCTAAGTGTATTATCTCGGGGTACAGGGCTGCTCAAGTGCTAGGGTACCCCTTGCCTGGATGCAGCAGACATGCTGCATCCAGTGCTGTAATTAGATCACCATGCCTGGTTTGGTGACAGGTCCTCTTTAAAAATATTGATGTTCTAGTATGGGGTGTCATGCTGGTGGTTGTGGACCCACTCCGTTACAGGCTGGGCTTACCTTAAAGGAGCATGAATAAATGTCTACAAGGTTTTCTCCAAAGACTCTGATGGGGAGGATGAGCTGGGCTGCCGTTAGACACCAGGTACCACTCTAGGGCAGTCATCAGGATTACAGCAGCTGACCGGAGGGTTAGAGATGCAGTTACAAGGTACTGGAGGGCAAGGCAGTGGTGTAATCAGATGGTCCAAGGTAAGGGCATGCAACACAAGTTCAGCGAGGAAATGTCAGAAGTGGACAGGTCAGACTAGACGGTGTGATGTAGTGAATAGCTGCATTTTAAATGGCAAGTATGTAGCACACAGGCAAAGGTATGTTGCAATATAAGCGTGAATCTTTTAGTCTGCTTGCTCTGGGAAAGGAAGGTGTGTCACAGTCCGCGCTGCCAAGTAATCCGCTCGTAAATAACGCTAGTAATCGCCAGGAGGGCGTTGAAACGCGTTGGATGAATAAAAAGGATTGATTTGGATACCGATTACTAGCGTTATTTACGAGCGGATTACTTGGCAGCGCGGACTGTGACACACCTTCCTTTCCCAGAGCTTCAATTTCGTCTACCCGAGTGGAGACCGGTGGAAGTCAGCAGCAGCCATCAGGATACTTATCCTATCAGGCCATTTAACCAGTTGTGGGTGGCACAACTGGACTAGGTGAGTGAACCCTTTCTCACCTACTTGATTTAGTGTCTAGTGATAAGGGCACTATTGCGCCTCTTGTCCCCCCCCCCCTCTTTTTTCTTGTTAGTCTGCTTGCAGCATTACAAAAAGGGTTAAATGGATGAGGCTCTGCTTGCGTCTGATTGAACACAGCTTCCCACCTGTGAGTGTGTCAGGTTGAATATGAGCGTCTTTAGGCTGGCTTCACACTGCGGTCAGGTCCGATCCGGGTCTGTCCGGTGTACACCAGACAGCCCCAGACCTGATTTTCACCTCATGCAGCCCTATGGGGCCGGATGGAGCCGGATGGCAACTCTCTGCCATCCTGTTTCCATGTGTCCAGGAGAATCCGGGAGGAATCAGATTTTTCTCCCGGACACAAAATCGGAGCATTCTGCATTTTTGTGTTCGGGGAGAAAAATCTCCCCAAATCGGATCCTCCCGGATCCAGGGCAATCCGGCGCTAACTAACATGGGAATCTATGGGGCTGGATTGCCCCGATCCTGGTGGATCTGGGAACTGGACACCTGCGGCTGAAGTTCAGCGTGAGCTACGCTGAACTTCAGCACCAGGGAGCTGTCCCCTGTGAAGTGGTTCAGCACCACTTCGCAGGGGACAGCTGAGCTCTGCAGCATCTGGCTGCACACCGGACCGGAGGGCACATTTGCCCTCCGGCTCTGTGTCCAGCTCCGATCCAGGGCTGTCAGGTTCACCCCTGAAAGCCCCGCCCTGAAAGCCCCGGATCGTACCTGACCGCAGTGTGAAGCCAGCCTAAGAAGTTGGCCACAAGCCTGCAAAGGGGCAGGACACACGTAGAAATTGAGGGATTGGATGAGAAACTGCAGAGCAGGCGGTGTAAGAAATGGCTGGTAGCGTCTGAAGAGCTCAGTGTGAATGCTACCCAAGCCTCTGAGCAGACAACGGTTTGTACACAATATGTACATGGCAAGAGTGGAGTTAAGCTGTGCAGAGCAGTGGGAGTCCAGAGTCAGAGGAACTGCAAAGGCCTGGAGTGGAGACAGAATCTCTGAATGTGGACTTGGGAGCGGTTGACAAGAGGTCAGTGTGTGAATGCGACCTAAGTCACAGTGAGGATTGAGATGGCCAGTAAACCGTGTGTCCACTGAATGAAGGCGGTGAATGGACTCCACATATGCACTGGCATATACTTCATTAAGACTTGTGTGTGAATATCCATTGAGAGATAAATGGACTATGTGCTATATGGACACTTATGTTATGTTGAAGCTGAAGGAAGGCTCATATTTAAGTCATCCCATGAAGGTTTATGAAGGTGTGAATAAACCCTAATGAACTTTTAAAGTTAAATGGTTACAGTGTGCCTTAATCCTACTGCCAAGCGAGTATTCCCCAGTGCCTAATGTGAGCACGTTGTCACAACGGGTATAATAAACCAGGTCGATAGTTGGAGACTGAAACAAATGTATGAACAGGATGAATAACCCTAATGAAGTGGCAGATTTAAAGCCACGAAACGCGTAGGAAAATAAACCAGAACCTGATTAACCCTTTATTGGACTGGAAGTTTCTTGAGGTCAGCGCGGACTACAAAGCCCAGCTTTTTCTTCAGTGGAAATCATGAACAGGATGTTAGCAGATTAACTGACTAGGAACCAAATTTAGGTGAGGAAAGGAGGGTGGAGTCACTTGAAATATCACCTGCTAGCAGGTGATAGACCTAGGAAGCAAATCTCTGCAGGACAGGGTGGATACAAAGTACTGCAAAGTTTGACTGTCCTGCTATGATTTACAACAGCTCGAGGCAACACATAGCGACGCTCACGTACTTCAGGTACTAGATGAAGCAGAGGGAGACATACAGTGAGTAGGGCGATGCTTAGAAGGAGTACATGGGACCAGCAATGTTGAATAATTCCTTGTCATGCTAAGTAGGGCTTTTTTATTTGGAAGATATGAAATCTCAATAGGACGTTTCTATGTGAGCATTTGAAATGTGTCTGGGCTTAGATATTCTACAGTATGTGCCTGATCAATTAAGTCTCCATCATGCAGATACAGGAAGTTTCTTTGCAATGGTCCACATATAGAAGTGAAGTTGGGTGGAGGGGTGAAGATTCAGATAGACAATAAACTTTAAATTATTCTTGCGACTTCGGTCTTCTAGGTCCACTGTTTTTTGGAAGGATTTTTATTTTTTGCATTATTTTGTGCTTGACTGGTTCTTCATGCGATAGCTTCTTGTACTAAGGGGTAACTACGGGGAGAGAAAGCTTTTTAGTACAGTCGCTGCTTTACTACATGATGAAGTAGAGCTGTACAATGCAGTTCTAGGATCTATAGATCTCTTATAAATCAATGAAATCATACCTGCTGCTTTGATCTCCCCCCTCCCTCATGGGACAGAAAACTGAGAGCTTCATGCAGCAGCAGAGAGGAGCAGGAGGTGTGTCAGGGGCATGGATGATGTGTAATGTTATTGCTCTCAGCCACACAATAACAGTACACATTATGCATCATCATACAGCAGAGGATCACAGTGTGCATTTCTATCTGCCGGGTGACATGATTGCTATTTCAAGCCTGGACCCCCCTGTCACACAGGATGGTATATCAGGGACAGGATTGCATGTGTGAGTATGAGGTTGGCGGCCATGCCCCCTCCCTACACAGAAATGTGAGTGAGCTGGAAAGTAGGCTGATCCTGCATCTCCTAGCATCCACGCCCCCGACACACCTCCTGCCAATGGCATGAGACTGTCAGGCTGCAAATTCATTGTCCCATGAGGTAGGGGTCAGAGCTGAAGAGCAGGTATCATTTTATCGATTTAGAAGAGATCTATAGATCCTAGAACTGCAGTGTACAGCTCTGCTTCATCATGTAGCAGGGCAGGAACTGGACTAAAAAGTTTTCTCTCCCTGAAGTTCCCCTTTTAAGATTATTTACACTAGAAGGGCTGGAGTAATTGCTCATGCAACATATTTTTGATGAAAATATGCAAGAATTTTATTGTACACATATATTGACACAAACTGCCGGGGTATGTAAACTTTTTAACTTCAATAACTTTTTATTGAAAGAAGAAAATGTGAACACAACTGGGTAGCAGTTTGTTATTATATATACATTTGAGTGTGAACCATGAAAATGTGCACGGCATTTAAGGGGGGGGGGGGAAGGAAGGTGGGGGAAATAACCATAGTACGAATATGAGAAAGGGGGAGGGGGGGGAACAAAAACTGAAACACCTTGAAGGTGCAATCATCAAAATATCAGCACTGCAGACCATGGCAGTCTTCTATGGTCACCCCCGATTGTTCAGATCTGTTCAGATCTGTGTAGAAGCTCTGCGCAAACAGAGAGGAGGGGAGAGGAGGGGGGGAGGGAGGGGATATGGGGGGAGGCGGAGAGGGAGGCAGGAAAGGTGTAGGGCAAGAAGGATGGGGGAGGAGGAAGGTTCTGACAAGCCTGTGGCCTCAAAAAGGGATTGGGATAGCTAGGGGGTGAGCGGCCCAAAAGGACCACGCATCCATGACATAACGTCCCGTCGGGGCATCCATAGCCAAATAGTATTCATGACAGCAGATGGAGTTCAACCTGTCTGTAACCTCCCCCATAGAGGGGGGTGCCTGAGACTTCCATATTGCTGCAATACATAGCCTAGCTACTATCAGGACATAAGTGATCACATGTCGGGGGACTGGGGGATAATCCTCTATTCCAATATGGAGGACCGCAAGTTGAGGGTAGAGTGGGCTCTTAATCCCTGTGAGGACTTCCAGTAAGCTGACCACAAGATGCCAAAACTGGGAGATCTTCGGGCAGGACCACCACATATGGGCCAAATCCCCCCTTAGACCACATTGTCTCCAGCACAACAGGGACGTTCCCGACTTGAATCTAGCCAGACTGGAGGGGGTGGTGTACCAATGTAGATGAATCTTTTTTAGATTCTCCAGGTGGTTAATATACCTGGTGGCACGATAAGTACAACGTATGGCCCCTTCCCATTCGTCCAAGCCCGCGGAGAAACCCAAGTCTCTCTCCCATTTCAGCATATATGCAAACTTTGATGGTACAGAACAGTCAAGGAGCCCACCATAGATCATTGATAGGCCCTTAGTAGACTCTGAGCTTGATAGAAGGAGCCTCTGGAGAGAAGACGCAGTGGGAGAGCCCAGGTTATGTTGGCATCCCCGGGAATGAATAAAGTGGCAGAATTGGGAGTTTTGCAGAAAGGTGTGTCTGAGGGCTGTGTGTTCAGAGGTCAGGGCACTAAAAGAAGACAACTTGTTTCCACTCATCAGGTCACTTAATTTCTCAATCCCATGATCCCGCCACGTGGTGAGCTTAAAGCGAGGGGATAAGAATTTGCAAGGCAGTAATTGGGATTTCTGAGACTGGGAGTTTAGACCACTCCCCCGGCGTCCCCCTCCAGACTTTGAGTAGTGTCTAAATTGTATCTAATTGGAGATCTCCCCCAAGAGGGCCCAATGAATCCGCTGCTAGTAAACAGCGGGGAGAGCCACCAATCATAAAGTGGGACTCTATCTGGGTCCAGCCCAGATGGTCAGGATGAAGCGACCATATCCTGGCTCCCTCCAGTATCGCGGCTCTGTAGTATGACTTTAGATCAGGGACTCCCATTCTCCCCCCCCACCGAGGTGTAGGTACATGACTTGTCTGAGTACCCTGGGCTTTTTATTCGCCCAGATATATTTGTTGGTCAGGGATTGTAATTGAGAGAGTAGTTTAGCGGGGAACAAAATTGGGACACATCTAAACAGGTACAAGATCTTAGGCAGCAGGAGCATCCTGAAAGCCTGTACTCTTGCCATCCAGGACAACGAGGGCAGGGGGTGGGACTCCAAGCTCTGACGTAGATTTTTTCAGCGATTCTAGATTGGTGACCACAACCTGGAAGAGGGGCAGAAAATAACCCCCAAATAAGGCATCCCCTCCGGGCACCACTGGAATGGGAAGGTCTTCGAAAGCTGAGCCGAAACAGCAGGGGGGACATGAATGGGAAGAATCACTGACTTACTCGCATTTAATTTGTAGTATGAGATCTGCGCAAATATATCGAGGGACTTCATTATTGCCGGGAGGGTCGAAGTAGGATTAGTACAGGAAATAATGACGTCATTAGCATACAAGCCTATGACGTGACTCTTCACTTCAACCTGGATACCTGAGATATCAGGGTCAACCCGGATCGAGGCGGCCAGGGGCTCCATCACCAACAGAGAGAGGGCAACCCTGGCGGGTGCCGTTGGTGATGGAAAATGAGCCAGACAAGAAACCGGAGGAGAACAATCTAGCTCCAGGGTTTGAGTAGAGGCTGAGGATTGCTGATAGTATAGGACCTGAGAAGCCAAATTTGCAGAGGACCTCTCGAAGGTAACCCCAGTGCACCCTGTCGAACACCTTTTCTGCGTCGAGAGACAGGAATACACTGGGCACCCCCCGCTCTCCGCCACTCCAATCACGTCCAGCATTCTCCTGGTGCCATCCTTGGCCTGTCTACCTGCCACAAAGCCCACCAGATCCGGGTCAACTAGCAAAGGGATAGTATCCGTCAACCTGTTGGCCAACATCTTACCGAGTAAATTTTTAAGTCAGAATTTAGTAAAGAAATAGGGCGATAGTTGCCGGGTAGGTCAGGTTGTTTTCCCTGTTTGGGTATTGTGATTGTGGCCTCCAACGCCAGAGCTGGGATGGAGCCCGTGGCCTGCCAGGAATGAGACAATCGAAGGAGGTAGGGAGCCAGGAGGCGATGAAAAGTTTATAGTATTCATTGGAAAACCCGTCTGGGCCCGGAGCGGAGCAAGATTTCAGTGAAGTCATGACCTTAGTAACCTCAGTGAGGGTGAACGGGCGGTTCAGGGCATCCAGATTAGCTGGAGGAACCGTGGGGAGGTCCAAAGCACCCAGGTATTGCTGTATGGAATCAGTGGAAGGTTGGGGATGGCTCCATCATTTTTCAAACTATACAATTTAGTGTAATAGTTTGCGAACACCAGCTAATCAAGCTGTCGTAAAGTAACCTCGCGCATGCGCAATGCGAGGTCCTCCCTACACTCAATGGGTGTACTGACGTCAGTATAGCCGGATATGATACGATTAGCGTCATACTGGCTATACCGCCCATGGAGGAGGATTCAGATGGGTTATCACGCCATCGGGGCATGAAAAAAACCTGGAAAGGCGGTGGAGAGAAGCCACAGAGAACGCCCCGTGTGACTTCTCAAAAGCCCAGAAGTCGCAGATCTGCAGGTATAAAAAGCACTTTTCTCACCTGGCAAACTACACAATTTTGAGACAAAGGGATAGTTAGAATAGCATAAGGAAGGTGCAGGGACAGGTTTTAATAGGCTGGGGGTGATTTTTAGGGGTCACGTTCCCCTTAAAAGAAACTATATTGAGGTTCATATTTTTGCCGTTAAGATATTACTGCAGAGGTGGCCGAGACCAGAGGGGTAAGGAAATGGGGGGTAGATACTGAGAAGTGTAGGGGGAGAGGCAAAAAGAGGGAAACCAGGGGAAGGGAAGTAGATAAAGGAAGGGACTGGTAGGGAAAGGAAGTCTGGAACTATCCAGACACGAGTCTGGGATTGGGGGGAGAAACAAAATTCCCTCCCACACCTCAGCGGGAGGGAGATCCACTGGCAGTATAAGTCTGTCAGTCCAAGAGTCTGTGCCCGGACAGAACAGAGCCACCAAGTTCCATAGAAAAGAAAAGGGGCAAAATCGGGCAGGCCCTTCCTGCCTTGTCAGCAGGCTTCCTTCATGGGTTCTCTGCTTCTATGTTGATCATCCTGGTATCACAATCCGGGCCAGCATGTGGGGAGGGTAGGTTACTGGGAGACACCAGGTTCCAGGCTCGAAGGGCTTTTCTGAGCTGTGTTGGAGATGAGAAAGATTGCCTGTAGCCCTTGTAGCAAAAGTTCACAGCAACCGGGGACCCCAAATTATATTGGATGCCTTTATCTCTGAGGACCTAACAACTTGGTCCAAATTCGCGATGTCGGGCTAGCCTACCAGGAGATAGATCAGGCTATACAGAAACATCTTGAAAGGCCGCCGGAAGTGTGGGTTTGCGTCTCATGGACTGGAGTAGAAGATCCCTCACCCCGGGGCGGACAAAGCCCACCAGCACATCCCTTGGGAACTCTTTAGGAAAGCGGGCAGGCTTTGGGAGCCTTTATGCCTTTTCCATAGCCAGGTCCAAATGGCGCACATCCGGGAGGGCAGAGGTTAAGAACGCAGTGATAGTAGCCATAATGTCACTCTCTTCAGGGGATTCTGCTAAACCTCTGATTTTTAAGTTGTTCCTGCGGAGTTTGTCATCTAGGTGACACAGGGCGGAGTTGACTGAGCCCATCTCCTTGTCTAGATCAGAGTAGCTGTCCGCCAGATTATTATGGGCAGTCGCATACTCCGCCATTTTATGCTCGATGTGGGAAGTTCTTTCTCCCAGTGATGCAATATCCTCCCTCAGTTCTCCCACAAGGCTCCGCATATCCTCCATCAGGGACCTATGGAGGGACCCCAGCAGAGATCTCAGGCACCCCTATGTAATGGGGGCTGCATCCTCTTCCCCGCTATTCTGCTCCTCAGAGTCCCGAGAGGCGCGGAGGGAAGTGCGGGGGGAGTGAGCTGCTTTCCCCTCAGTTGGCGCCATGTTAACAGGAGGTGCCCGCTGCCTCTCCGGGTTAAAGAAATCCATCACCTTTGCATCGGTGTCCTGGCACCTGGAGGAGGTTCTGGGGGGCATAGCTGGATGCAGTAGGGAGAGTCACCGCTCCACTGGTGCAACAGGGGAAGCCCGCTGTGGCCGGTAATCACCGTTAAGAAGGTCTGACAGGAGGGGCCTCTTCAGTAAGCGCCCAACGCCATCAGCAGCAGAACACGCCTTTTGAGAACCACTGTATGAAGGCGTAATCCTATTACAGCATACACATTAAATGGAATTAAATTGGGGACTACAGAACAGGAGAAAGACTTTGGTATTCTAGTCACATGTAAGCTGAGCAGCAGTACTCAGCCACTGCAAAAGCAAACAAGATATTAGGGTGTACAAAAAGAGAAATAAAACCCTGGGATTCCAACGTATTGTTACCCCTCTATACATCACTTGTAAAGCTAGATCTATAATATGGGGATCCAGTTCTATGCTCCACATTTTAAAAAGAATATTCAGAAGTTAGAGTCAGTTCAAAGGCGGACAACTATCCTACTATATAATCGTCTAATTCTGTCTGTCTGTAACAGAAATCCTGCGACGCTGATTGGTTGCGGCCAATCAGCGACAGGCGCAGTCTAGCCACGAATTGGTGCGGGATTTGAACCACGGACGCTAATGCTACCGTCGGGAGATCAGCGGCACTAGCTAAAAAATACAATACAGTAAGTAATTAAAGTAGAGAATCAATGTAAAAAACTACAATACACTAAGCAGAGAATCAATGTAAAAAGTACAATAATTAAAGCAGAGAAACAATGTATAAAAATACAGTACAGTAAATAAATACAATACAATAAGCAGAGAATCAATGTAAAAAGTACATACAATAATTAAAGCAAAAATAAAGGTGACCCTCCTCAAAAGAGCTTACAAGCTACAATGAGATTGGGGGTTACACAAAGTACAGGGGTTTATTACAGTGATGGTCTAGGCATCTTGAGGAAGTGGGGGATAGAAATAAAATTACATGATTGGTCATCAGCCAATTTTGTGTACAGCTTTTGGGTTTGGTGGAGTTTGAAGGAGGGTTATGTCCAGAGAGATGGTGAATGGGCTATATACAGTATAAGGGACATCTATTAGGGAGCATTATAGGCCGCCTTTAAAAAGATGTGTTTTTAGGGATCCACTGAAGCTATGCAAGTTGTGGATAGTCCTAATTTCTTGGGGTAGAGCATTCCAGAGAATTGGTGCAGCTCAGTTGAAGTCTTGGAGCCGGGAGTGGAGGGTTCGGATTAGTGCAGATGTTTGTTGAAAGTCATTTGTAGAACGCAGAGAACAGGTGGAGTGATAGACAGAGATGAAGGAGGAGATGTATGGAGGTGCTGCAATGTGAAGAGCTTTGTGGGTCAGAACAAGCAATTTGAATTGAATCCTGTAATCTACGTGCAGCCAGTGCAGTGACTGGCACAGAGCTGAGGCATTTGAGTTGGCCAGATAGGTGATCCTGGCTGCTGCACTGAGGATGGATTGTAGAGGGGAAAGTCTAGTGAGGGGGATTCAAATTAATAGAGAATTGCAGTAATCAAGGCGGAATGGAGTAGGGCCACAGTGAGGGTTTTTGTTGTTTCCATTGTGAGAAAGGATCAAGGTGAGAATGGATTAGGGCTACAGTGAGTTTTTGTTGTTTCCATTGTGAGAAAGGGGTGGACTCTGGAAATGTTCTTCAGGTGCAACCGACAAGAGTGGACGAGAGATTGTATTTTGGAGGTGAAGGAGAGATTGGGGTCAAACATAACACCCAGACAGTGAGCCTGCTGCCTAGGCGTTATTGTGGTGCCGCATACTGAGAGAGAAATGTCAGATTTAGGGACATTAGTGTAGGACAGGAGCAGAAGAGGTTTAGTTTTGGAAAGGTTGAGTTTCAAATAGAGAGCAGACATGCTTGTTGCCAACATGAGCCAGAGAAGGTTTTCTAAAATAAAATGTCCAGTCTAAGGCCCCTTTCACACTAGCGTTTTTTTGCAAATTGCGGCTGACTAAATTTAGGCATACTAAAATAAGGTGTTTGCACGTTTTCTGATATTTTATCTTTTTAGGTGGTTCTAGTCCAGTAATTTTCTTCTTTCTCTCTGTTGTTGCACCAGTGATAGGGGTACGTCTGTGGTTATCTGCTGCTTCATCCACTTTATTTTACCTATAAGCGCAGATGCTTGCTGATACTTTAAATATATATTCTTCTAAACACTGTTGAGTTTGTTTTGCAATTAAATTGCATGCTGGCACTGTCCCAGTCGTGAGTGCCGCTTGTGTATATTGATCTCCAGGCAGTCCTCAGGAAAGTGGCACTGGTGCCTGCACATGCACAGGTTGAAATCTCAGCTCAATGATTAGCCAAGATCTTAATCTGTGCATTCACTGCCTCTTGCACCATTTTACTGAAGACCGCTGGGGGGGGTCATTCTATGCATAAGCCACTATTAGCAGGTGGTGCTTGCGCAGATCAATCACATTGTGGGCTGCAGTAAAATGGCACCATTGGCAGTGCATGCACAGATTAAGATCTCAGGAACAAACTATGGAGAATGCAAAAGAGCAAAATAGGGCCTTATCCTTGTGACATATTATACACACACAGATGTTGCTGCTCACCTGGTCAGGTTGTGTCATACACAACCAGTTTGCATCTCATGTAATGGTTGCTGCAGGATCCACAAACCACATGTGTTGTGTGGTAACAAACAAATAACTCCAACGGATATATATGAGAACAAATCGTACTGCCGTTAGTTGAAAATGACCACAAATGTTTATTAGGAACAGTGGCTTTAATCTACACGTTTCAGAGCTATATCCTTGCTCCTTTCTCAGGACACCAACCTAGTTCCCTTGGACTTGGATTGTGTCCCAAGGAAGGAGCAAGGATATAGCTCCGAAACACTTAGAATGTGGCACTGGTGCCTGCACATGCACAGGTTGAAATCTCAGCTCAATGATTAGCCAAGATCTTAATCTGTGCATTCACTGCCTCTTGCACCATTTTACTGAAGACCGCTGGGGGGGGTCATTCTATGCATAAGCCACTATTAGCAGGTGGTGCTTGCGCAGATCAATCACATTGTGGGCTGCAGTAAAATGGCACCATTGGCAGTGCATGCACAGATTAAGATCTCAGGAACAAACTATGGAGAATGCAAAAGAGCAAAATAGGGCCTTATCCTTGTGACATATTATACACACACAGATGTTGCTGCTCACCTGGTCAGGTTGTGTCATACACAACCAGTTTGCATCTCATGTAATGGTTGCTGCAGGATCCACAAACCACATGTGTTGTGTGGTAACAAACAAATAACTCCAACGGATATATATGAGAACAAATCGTACTGCCGTTAGTTGAAAATGACCACAAATGTTTATTAGGAACAGTGGCTTTAATCTACACGTTTCAGAGCTATATCCTTGCTCCTTTCTCAGGACACCAACCTAGTTCCCTTGGACTTGGATTGTGTCCCAAGGAAGGAGCAAGGATATAGCTCCGAAACACTTAGAATAAAGCCACTGTTCCTGATATATCTTTGTGGCCCTTTTCATCTCATGGCAGAGCGGATCGTTCACATATATATCCATTGGATTTATTTAGATTAAGATCTCGGCTCGCCATTGAGCCAAGATTTCAACCTGCGCAATTGCAGGCGCCAGTGCTACTTTACTGTAGACTGCCAGAGGATTGATCTGTGCAAGTGCCACCCGTGGCTTGGACAGCGCCAATGCGTAAATTAAAAAAGGAAGAAGATAGACCCTACCACAGTCCCACACTGATGCACAGATACCAAAATTTCTACTGCTGATTTAAGAAAAACCTAGACTATGAATTTAATCAATGAATGTATGTATTTAAACAGAATAACATTGACAGTATGGGCATAGCTTTTGTAAACTATGCATAACCATGATGAAAGGTTCTCTTTAAGCGGAGTGGGCAACTTCAGTCCTCAAGGGCCCCAAACAATTCATGTTCTCAGGATTTTGTATTCTGAGATAATACACTTAGAAAACTTACATGCTCCAGCCATTAAGGAGGTGGCTAGGGGCTGCAGCCAAGGGCAGATTCACACCCCCTGCATGTTTAATCTGCCCACCGCTGCCAATCATTCTCTCCCTCTTCAGCAGCATTTAAACAGAGTTTTTTTTTTCTCTCCCAGAAAGTCTGTTTAGCCCCGCCCCCTGAGGGGCGGAGCCAAACGGCAAGTTCTGGAAAAAAAAACAACTCTGTTTAAATGCTGCTGAAAATGGAGAGAATGATTGGCAGTGGTGGGCAGATTAAACATGCAGGGGGTGTGAATCTGCCCTTGGCTGCAGCCCCTAGCCACCTCCTTAATGGCTGGAGCATGTAAGTTTTCTAAGTGTATTATCTCGGGGTACAGGGCTGCTCAAGTGCTGGGTGACCTCTTGCCTGGATGCTGTAGACATGCTGCACCCAGTGCTGTAATTAGATCACCATGCCTGGTTTGGTGACAGGTCCTCTTTAACAGAGGCAGGTGAAGAAAAGATTAACAATTGTGTGTTGTGGTCCTGAAGAAGACTCTAATATAGAAGTTTTAAAATAGTGTAAAAATACTCGATTTACAAATAGAGAACAGGGGACCAGTGACATATGTAGCCTCAAAAAACCTTACATTTTTCATGGTGGCAGTTCTTCTTAAATCAGACCAGTTTGCAGTGTGCAACAGTTTTTAACTGACAGAAGCAAACACATACCTTTGTTTCTGAAATCAGCATATTGTACCATAAAATAGAAGCCCATCCACTAGGAAGTTGACTTACATTAGATATTACAACAATAGGAAGTGAACCAGTCTGTTGGAAAAGAAAAATTAAACAAAAACTTTCAATTAATTCATAGATGTAAGGTATTAAATATATTTGTAGATACCGTATATTAATTTGTTACAGAGTAAGTTCCATCTTACACATTACTTGACAACTGCATTATCTACTTAAACGGTACCTATCATCTGTCTGCGGCTGCCCTTTGTATTTAAGATAATAGAGGACAGATATACACAGTTTATTTTACTAAATATCACTTACCAAAGGAAAAAAGGCAAAACTTATCCTAATTACACTGTAAAAGACAGTGAGCAGGATCCCACAAGCCTTTAGGGATGAACTTTACTGTACTTACTTAGGCTGCCTTCACATTTGCGTATGGGAAGGCAGCGTATTGCTGCGTTCCCATACGCAGTCAAACGCATGCGCACTGCGTTCCTATGTTTAACATAGGAACGCATGGTGCCTGCGTTTGCTGCGTTCGGGTGCGGATGCGGACGATATCTGCTGCTTCCGGTGTCCAGCATCCGCACCCGGGACGCAGCATGTTGGGTTTTTTTGTGCGTTTGGGGAGCTTGGACAATCAGCAAGCGTCCCCAAGCGTACAAAAAATGCATTGGCTTCAATGGGTCCGCAGTGTCCTCTGCATGACACCGCAGGAGAACGCTGCGGACCCATTGAAAAATCTCCCAGTGGCCGCCGGTGATGTCACAGGAGCTCACCGACGGCCACCGGGAGATCAGCTCAGCCTCTGCTGTCCTCCTTCTCCCCGCCGCCTGTAATCTCCTAGCGATGTCGGCGGGGAGAACAGCTGATGTGAGAGCTGTTTGAATCTTCCCGCGCCGACATCTCCTCTCAGTGTCGGCGCGGGAAGATTCAAACAGCTCTCACATCAGCTGTTCTCCCCGCCGACAGTCCCGGAGCTTACCGGCGGCCGGGGGGGGGGCGGAGATCTCCGGCGCTGATCTCCGCCCCCGGCCCGCCCCCGGACAGCGCCGATTGGCTGCCGGGCTCCATAGTGATGTGTCCGCAGGCGGACATTATCCGCTGCGGACACATCATTTGGACACTGCTTCTGACAGCGTTTGTGTCTGCATGCCATCAGCATGCAGACACAAACGCTAATGTGAAGCCAGCCTTAATGTTTAGTTAAAAGCAAGAAATCTCGAGCTTTGACAACAAAGGGCAGTTTGCTAGCTTGTAGGGTAAAGCCATTCCACAACTGAGAAGTTTGACTTCTGCCACAAAGTTGGGTCTAATACACTGTAATTAGAGAATGTTATGGACATATTTTCTAATAATTGATATTTAGTAAAAATTATTTGCTTACTGTTTTCTTAAATTAAACAGACATCTATAGACAGATGCTACATTCCCAGGATGAGCATTTGATTTTTTTAACTTGCAGTTTTTGTTTCCTCTTGGTATGTCGAGCTTTAAATAAAGTTGCTTCATTTTTTATACTTCCTAGGATTTGGTTTTGACATGATATACTTAGGTGCAGATTACATGCGTTTTTGATGCGTTTTCACTGCCTTTTTTACCTGCGCATTTTCTGCATCTAATGCAATTCTATGGGGAAAATCTGCACATAAAACTCGAGTACTCACAACAGAAATTGACATACTGCAGATTTGAAATACACCACTGGCCAAGTTAAATAGAAAGCACAGTAGTCAGGAGATTTCTATAAATCCCATCCACTTTCCTGGGAATGTAAGAGGCTATATTTCTGACACAGCGATAATATACAGCATCAAAAACTCAACAAAAGCTCATCATGTGAACGTAGCCTTAAAGGTAACGTGTCAGTGACATTTTGCAAGTGAATCTATTAGTATGGCTAGCTACTGGTACAAAAATAAAAAAGATACCTGATTTGTAGTAATGTGATGTTATAGAATTAAAACAGCCAGCTTTCAGGCCATGTGCAAGTGCCCGGAAGTACGCAGGGAGCAAATTAAAGCACTTCAGTGCATCAGCGCTCTTCATTTGACATACCCCAATGCACTTCCAGAGCAACCTGCAAGTGGCTTCAGTGCTTTGATTTCTCAGTGCTGGCACACCAAATAATTACAGAGCATAATTTTTATTATTGCACTAGAATCCTGACAGATTCCCTTTAATGTTGAACTAATCCATGAATATCAAATTCTACTTCCTTTTAGAAACTACTAACAATAAAGACTTAAAGGGGAACTCTGGGGAGAGAAAACTTTTTAGCACAATCCCTGCCCTCCTACATGAAGAAGTAGAGCTGTACACTGCAGTTCTAGGATCTGTAGATCTCTTATAAACAAATAAAATCATACCTACTGCTTTGATCTCCCCCCTCCCTCATGGGATAGAAAATTGAGAGCTTCATACAGCAGCAGAGAGCAGGAGGTGTGTCAGGGGTGTGGATGCTGGAAGCTGCAGGATCATCCTACATTTCAGTGAGTGATGATGATGATCCATTAAAAGTTGGAGTGATAGGAAGATAATCACCAAAAAATTGCCCGGTAAATATCCATTGCACCTAGCAGCAGGCTGCCAGCTCCTCTGAGAGGCAACACAGGTATCTTTATACCGGTGCTCAATCACCTACAACCCACAGATGGGGGCGGATGTGGCACCAGCGTCCAGCCCTGACAAGGGAGGTGACTGGTGGCATTTACAGACACAAGGTTACTATAGGGCTCCCCATAAGAGTAATACCAAAATCGGATACAGTTTGGATAAAAAACAAAACTTTATTTGTATAAATATTTAAAAGGATCCAGACTCACAACATGAAATAGGAACCTCAAAGACAAACACAAATACAATTACAGTGTTAATAATAGGCAAAAATTCAAACCTATAGGAGCCCTGTTCACAAATAACAATTGATTCATCTATATCGGAGTGCCTCTATTTAAGGTGGCTATCCTATAGTTACATTATTTGTTTCTCCAAAGGGCAGAGCAATTTATGCATCCCAGTAGGTCTAGGGTAAAAACACCGTATTTTTTGTAGTCTTGCAGAGGTCCTAATATTTAAAATCTCCAGAACTTGACGCGTTTCGCCCTGTTATTATCAACGGGCTCATCAGAAGTATTTTGGAGAGGTCTTTCAGCCTGGAAAGATAGCCAAGTCAATACACACATCTTTTACAGAAATTCAGTATCCACTGTTTAACAATTTACTGTGGGTTACCTTATACTTTTATAGCTGTAACACCCAGGGACCCAGCTATTACTACCGAGAGTCCTTATGGGATAAGATATTGGAGCAGGTGCACTAGGGTTAAAAATTCAAATTGGTATTATTGCAAGGTGTATTTAAGGGTAGAAATTGGGTTTTTTATTCCCATAGTACTTACTGGGTGACACCAAAAATCAATATGACATCCCACCAAAGAGGCCAATTCAAATAGAAATCCAGTTCAATCTATTCAATAAATTATAAAACAAAAATGAGAAAGATTGAAAAAGATTGAAAAAAAGGATCTGAAGAAAAAGATGTAACTAAATGTAAAATTACTTACACGCTTCTAAATAACAAATTCCCATTATTTCAGGAGAATGGTCAATGGCTGTAGATACATTAATACAAAACACCACCGACCACAACCCTACAAAAAGGAAGTCTTATTTAAAATGAGGCAAAAAGGCAACCAGGGAAAAATTCCCATAGGAGATTGTCAAAGATAGTTAATCAAGCAACTGGTTAGATACTTACAGATCCTGTGGACTGATTCAATGTGGCCCCATGGTAGGAGTGATCTGGAGTCAGCCCAGCTTCCCTTAAATAGCCCCTATTGAGCCTACCTCCAGCAATCGAATCAAATCAACTATGATCAATTGCACATAAGGAGAGATCAATGTGCTCATGGAAGCTCACATAAGGAAACAGGAGTTCCCAGTGAGCTTTCCTCTTGTTAGGGATGGATGGAGCCTCTGTATAAACGAGCAGTCACTAGAGCACAACATGTCACCATCACAGGTTCAACTCCAATGACAGCTCTTAACCAAATATTCAATTTAATTATTCATCATTCATATTGTGCACAGACTGTATACATTAATACTAGAAGTTTACATGAAGACTATATTGAGTCAGCATATTCTTAACCCTTCATGAACCATCTTCTCCTGACATTTAATTCCATCCTCTTTTTAGAAAGTACAAGCTGGTCTAACCTCAGTGTACAACTATCCAGTGTGTAAAAAGGTTATCTTTTAATTTCTTAATATTTTAATAAATGGGATATATTTAATCACCATTTAGAGGACTTAACCCTTCTCGGGTGATTATCGTCATTGGCTTTTAGGGATTTATTCCTGTACTAACTAAGTTTAAAGACATGGGAGCAAGAGAGGGACAAAAAACCTACAGAAAGCATCTGTATGTAATTTGCTCATTCATATCGTCAGGTTGTACGCATTGGAAATTATATATCCATCTGCTTTCATTTTGCAATAGTTTTTTATTAAAGTCACCTTGCCCTGCCAAAAATTCATAAGGGTACTTCCCCATTAAAAGAAAGGCCAATTGTTGCGGGTATTGACTCCATTTCACAAAATGTTGGGAGAAACATAGATAGCATTCTGAGACCATTTGTGGTTTCATTGTCGTCCTATGTTCGTGATACCAGTGACCTTATTAGGAAACTGGATGGGATTATAATGGAAGAAACGGTATTCTTTGCATCTATTGACGTAGAAGCATTATATAGTTCCATACATCATGACATTGGCTTAAAGGCGGTTGATCATTTCTTGAGGACAAGAGGTAGTCAATTGGTACAATACAATCTGTTTGTTCTTGAATTGTTGCACTTTGTCCTACATCATAATTATTATCTCAGGTATTGCCCTTTTGGGATACCTTTTCTCAACGTGGCCGGGTGATGGCTGGTCCAGTGGAGTAGATTATTGGTTGATGTGGGTTTTCGATGTACCTTAGTACAGATCCTTCCACTGTGATCCCTGGATAGCTGAACATCCAGAAAAGCCAATTCCTTGTGACTGATCTCAGATGTAAAGAAAAGGCCTATATTATTGGAGTTAAGCTCTTTTACATACTCACCAAAGGATCCTACTGACCCATTCCACAGGACCAGCACATCATCCACATATCGCCCCCAAAAGAGAATCTTTTCTGTCCAACTACACATAGATTCATCGAACACCAAGGTGTCCTCCCACCAGCTCAGGGGCACAGCGATGGGGAGCCCTTGTGCTCCCTCTTACGCTAATTTGCTCCTAGGCTGGTGGGAGGACACCTTGGTGTTCGATGAATCTATGTGTAGTTGGACAGAAAAGATTCTCTTTTGGGGGCGATATGTGGATGATGTGCTGGTCCTGTGGAATGGGTCAGTAGGATCCTTTGGTGAGTATGTAAAAGAGCTTAACTCCAATAATATAGGCCTTTTCTTTACATCTGAGATCAGTCACAAGGAATTGGCTTTTCTGGATGTTCAGCTATCCAGGGATCACAGTGGAAGGATCTATACTAAGGTACATCGAAAACCCACATCAACCAATAATCTACTCCACTGGACCAGCCATCACCCGGCCACGTTGAGAAAAGATATCCCAAAAGGGCAATACCTGAGATTGAGGCGCAACTGCTCAGATATTAATTCATTTTATATCCAGGCAAAAGATCTAGAGAGACGGTTTTTGGATAGAAGATATCCATCGGATGTCCTGAAAAAAGCCTATAAAAATGCCCTATGTTGCAATAGGGAATCCCTTCTAGTGCCAAAACCTAAAAAAACGGACAAAATTACCAGAGTTATTGGAACCTTTGACGCAAGAAATGTAGAGATAACAAACATATTCAGAAAGCATTGGGGAGTGCTTCGTGCAGACCCTAACATTTGTGATCTAATTTCACCATTCCCATCAATCACCTTCAGAAAAGGGAGATCCATTGGTGATCGCCTTATGCATAGTTTTTATCAACCACTAAAGGAAAAGGTCACATGGTTGGAGGAGAGGAGAACTGTAGGGACCTATAGATGCGGTCACTGTTCAATATGTCCTTGGATTGCACCTAGCAAGGAGTCTGTTTGTGCTGCAACGGGCAAGAGTTACAAAATGCGTGGCTTTGCAAATTGTAGCACAAAAGGGGTAATTTACGTCATCAGTTGTGGTTGCCCGTTAAACTACGTTGGTAAAACAATCAGAGTTTAAAAGACGTGTTGGTGAGCATTTGGGTGATGTGAGAAATATTAGAGATACCCCAGTGTCCCGACACGTCCACTCCGTACATGACGGTGACCTTAAAACTCTAAAATTTAGGGTCCTTGAAGTTGTTCCCCCATCCCCCAGACAAGGTGACTTTAATAAAAAACTATTGCTCCCATGTCTTTTAACTTAGAACAGGAATAAATCCCTAAAAGCCAATGACGATGATCACCCGAGAAGGGTTATGTCCTCTAAATGGTGATTAAATATATCCCATTTATTAGCTGTGAGCCCGATGCAAATGCATCGGGATTCTAGAACGTGCATTAATTTGATTATAGTAGTTATAGCTGTTAGCCTGATACAAATGCATCGGGTGTCTAGAATATGTTTATTGTTTTTTTAAAGATTTTTAAATAATAATCGCATCATCAATAGCAATATTAGCAATAGCATTATTATTAGCAGTAATAGCAGTATTAATAGCATTATTAGCAGTATTATGAGCATTAATAACAGTATTAATAGCATTAATAGCAGTATTAATAGCATTAAGAGCAGTATTAATAGGAGTAATAGCATTATGAATAGCATTAATAGCATTAGTATGTGCATTAATAGCATTAATAGCATAAATGATAGCATTAATAGCATAAATAATAGCATTAATAGCATTAGTATTAGCATTAATAGCATTAATAATAGCATTAATAGCAATATTATTTGCATTAATAGCATTATTATTACCATTAATAGCATAATTATTAGCATTAACAACATTATTATTAGCATTAATAGCATTATTAATAGCAATAATAGTACTAATAATAGTATTATTATTAGTATTAATAGCATTATTACCATAAATAGCATTAATAATAGCGTTAATAGCATTATTATGAGGAGTAATAGCATTATTAGCATTAATAACATTATTAATAGCATTAATAGAATTAAAAATAGCATTAATAGCATTATTAATAGCATTAATAGCATGATTATAAGCCTTAATAGCATTAATAGCATTAATATTAGCATTAATAGCATTAATAACATTATTAATAACATTAATAGCATTATTAATAGCATTAATAACATAAATAATAGAATTATAGCATAAATAATCGCATTAATAGCATTAGTATTAGCATAAAGAGCATTAATAGCAATATTATTAGCATTAATAGCATTTTGAATAGCATAAATAGCATGATTATTAGCCTTAATAGCATTATTAATAGCACTAATAGGATTATTATTAGCATTATTAGCCATTAATAATTAGCATTAATAGCATATATTATTAGCAGTAATAGCATTATTATTAGCATTAATAGCATTAATAGCATTAATAATAGAATTAATAGCATTAATAATAGCATTATTAGCATTATTATTAGCATTATTAGCATTAATATTACCATTAATAGCATAATTATTAGCATTAATAGCATTATTATTAGCACTAATAGCATTATTAATAGCAGTATTAGCATTAGTAATAGCATTAATAGCATTATTAATAGCCTTAATAGCATGATTATTAGCCTTAATAGTATTAATAATATCATTAATAGCATTATTATTAGCATTATTAGCATTAATATTAGCATTAATAGCATAATTAGTAGCATTTATAGAATTATTATTAGCAGTAATAGCATTAATAGCATTAATATTACCATTAATAGCATTAATATTAGCATTAATAGCATTAATAGCATAATTAATAGCATTAATAGCATTATTAATAGCATTATTAATTGCAAGAATAGCATTATAAATAGCATTAATAGCATAAATAATAGCATTAATAGCATAAATAATAGCATTAATAAAATTAATAGCAATATTATTAGCATTAATAGCATTAAGAATAGCATTAATAGAATGATTATTAGCCTTAATAGCATTAATATTAGCATTAATAGCATTATTAATAGCATTAATAGCATAAATAATAGAATTAATAGCATAAATAATTGCATTAATAGCATTAGTATTAGCATAAAGAGCATTAATAGCAATATTATTAGCATTAATAGCATTTTGAATAGCATAAATAGCATGATTATTAGCCTTAATAGCATTAATAATAGCACAAATAGCATTATTATTAGCATTATTAGCATTAATAGCATAATTATTAGCATTAATAGCATTATTAGCATTAATAGCATTAATAATAGCATTAATAACATGATTAATAGCATTAGTAGTAGCATTAATAGCAGTATTAATAGCATTATTAGCATTATTATTAGCATTAACAGCATTATTAGCATTAATAGCATTAATAATAGCATTAATAACATTATTAATAGCATTATTGGTAGCATTAATAGCAGTATTAATAGCATTATTAGCAGTATTGTTAGCATTAATAGCATTATTATTATTAGCATTAATAGCATTATTAATAGCATTAATAACATTATTAATATCATGAATAGCATTATTAGTAGCATTAATAGCAGTATTAATAGCATTAATATCATTATTATTAGCATTTTTATTTTATAGTGTAATTATTGTGATGTGTATGATTGTATATTAATGTGATAGTAAGTGAGATAATTTTTAGCATTGAGAAAGATGTCTGAATGAAGCTGGAATGTGATTGGCCGTAGTGAAATAGTAGAATTGATTTTTCCCATTGATAAAAATGTATGAATGAGCCTTGAATGTGATTGGTTAGTGTGTATGTGAATGTGATTGGTGCATTTTGGATCCGTGGGCGGGGCTTCCAGAAACTCGCGGCGGCCATCTTTGTCAGTCAGCGGAGTGGACCGAAAAGAGAACATCCAGGACCTGGAGCTCGCTGAAGGAAGAAAGAAGACCCAAGGGGGTGTGCGGACATATTTTGGGGGTGTGTGAGGACATATTGGGGGGGGGTGTGAGGACATTTTGGAGAAGTGTGAGGACATTTTGGGGGGTGTGTGAGGACATTTTGGGGGGGTGTGAGGACATATTGGGGGGGTGTGAGGACATTTTGGAGGGGTGAGGACATTTTGGGGGGGTGAGGCTTTGGGGGTGTGAGGACATTTGGGGGGGTGTGAGGACATATTGGGGGGTGTGTGAGGACATATTGGGGGGGGTGAGGATATTTTGGGGGGGTGTGAGGACATTTTGGGGGTGTGGTTGTGAGGACATTTTGGGGGGGTGTGAGGACATTTTGGGGGGGTTTGGTGGGGAGAGGACATATTGTGGGGGGTGTCAGGACATATTGTGGGGGGTGTGAGGACATATTGGGGGAGTTTGGGGGTGTGCGGACATATTGTGGGGGGGTGTGAGGACATATTGGGGGGGTTTGGGGGGGAGAGGACATATAGTGGGGGGGTGTGAGGACATATTGGGGGGGTTTGGGGGGCGAGGACATATTGGGGTGGTTTGGGGGGGGAGAGGACATATAGTGGGGGGTGTGAGGACATATTGGAAGGGTTTGGGGGGGAAAGGACATATTGTGGGGGGGTGTGAGGACATATTGGGAGGGTTTGGGGGTGTGCGGACATATTTTGGGGGGGGTGTGAGGACATTTTGGGGGGGTGTGAGGACATTTTGGGGGTGTGTGAGGACATATTGGGGGGTGTGTGAGGACATATAGTGGGGGGGTGAGGACATATTGGGAGGATTTGGGGGGTGAGGACATATTAGGGTGGTTGGGGGGAGAGGACATATAGTGGGGGGGGTGAGGACATATTGGGGGGGAGAGGACATATTGTGGGGGGGTGTGAGGACATATTGGGGGGGTTAGGGGGTGTGCGGACATATTTTGGGGGGTGTCAGGACATATTGGGGGTGTGTGAGGACATTTTGGGGGTGTGTGAGGACATTTGGGGGGGTGTGAGGACATATTGGGGGTGTGTGAGGACATTTTGGGGAGGGTGTGAGGACATTTTGGGGGGGGTGTGAGGACATTTTGGGGGGGGTGTGAGGACATATTGGGTGACACAGTTTCCATTCAGGTCTGCTCAAAGGGCTCCTACAGATACATGGCAGATGATGCTGGACGCTGATTGGTCGCTTCTTCCCATAGAGAAACATGGCCATGTTTCTCTATGGGAAGAAGCGACCAATCAGCGTGCAGCATCATCCGGCATGTATCTGTAGGAGCCCTTTGAGCAGACCTGAATGGAAACTGTGTCATTTGTAAAGACACAGTTTTCATTCTGGTCCGCTCAGAATCGCGGCTCAGGCAGCGACTCGCAATGGCCTCGCGGCCATTGCTCGCGCTACATGAGCTGTAAATCGCTAACTTTGTGGCCGAGCCTCTGGTTCGATTTTCGGCCAGCGACTCGCAATAGCCGCTTCGCGGCCATTGCTCGCACGTGGTGGCGTCACAGAGTGACAAAGCCACGGTCTTTTGCGGGGTCCGACACGGAAGTGCCTACGGCAATTATATAGTAGATTAAAAGATAACCTTTTTACACATTGGATAGTTGTACACTGAGGTTAGACCAGCTTGTACTTTCTAAAAAGAGGATGGAATTAAATGATGTCAGGAGAAGATGGTTCATGAAGGGTTAAGAATATGCTGACTCAATATAGCCTTCATGTAAACTTCTAGTGTTAATGTATACAGTCTGTGCACAATATGAATGATGAATAATTAAATTGAATATTTGGTTAAGAGCTGTCATTGGAGTTGAACCTGTGATGGTGACATGTTGTGCTCTAGTGACTGCTCGTTTATACAGAGGCTCCATCCATCCCTAACAAGAGGAAAGCTCACTGGGAACTCCTGTTTCCTTATGTGAGCTTCCATGAGCACATTGATCTCTCCTCATGTGCAATTGATCATAGTTGATTTGATTCGATTGCTGGAGGTAGGCTCAATAGGGGCTATTTAAGGGAAGCTGGGCTGACTCCAGATCACTCCTACCATGGGGCCACATTGAATCAGTCCACAGGATCTGTAAGTATCTAACCAGTTGCTTGATTAACTATCTTTGACAATCTCCTATGGGAATTTTTCCCTGGTTGCCTTTTTGCCTCATTTTAAATAAGACTTCCTTTTTGTAGGGTTGTGGTCGGTGGTGTTTTGTATTAATGTATCTACAGCCATTGACTATTCTCCTGAAATAATGGAAATTTGTTATTTAGAAGCGTGTAAGTAATTTTACATTTAGTTACATCTTTTTCTTCAGATCCTTTTTTTCAATCTTTCTCATTTTTGTTTTATAATTTATTGAATAGATTGAACTGGATTTCTATTTGAATTGGCCTCTTTGGTGGGATGTCATATTGATTTTTGGTGTCACCCAGTAAGTACTATGGGAATAAAAAACCCAATTTCTACCCTTAAATACACCTTGCAATAATACCAATTTGAATTTTTAACCCTAGTGCACCTGCTCCAATATCTTATCCCATAAGGACTCTCGGTAGTAATAGCTGGGTCCCTGGGTGTTACAGCTATAAAAGTATAAGGTAACCCACAGTAAATTGTTAAACAGTGGATACTGGATTTCTGTAAAAGATGTGTGTATTGACTTGGCTATCTTTCCAGGCTGAAAGACCTCTCAAATACTTCTGATGAGCCCGTTGATAATAACAGAGCGAAACGTGCAAGTTCTGGAGATTTTAAATATTAGGACCTCTGCAAGACTACAAAAAATACGGTGTTTTTGCCCTAGACCTACTGGGATGCATAAATTGCTCTGCCCTTTGGCGAAACAAATAATGTAACTATAGGATAGCCACCTTAAATGGAGGCACTCCGATATAGATGAATCAATTGTTATTTGTGAACAGGGCTCCTATAGGTTTGAATTTTTGCCTATTATGAAAACTGTAATTGTATTTGTGTTTGTCTTTGAGGTTCCTATTTCATGTTGTGAGTCTGGATCCCTTTTAAATATTTATACAAATAAAGTTTTGTTTTTTTATCCAAACTGTATCTGATTTTGGTATTACTCTTATGGCAACCTAAATCTAATACCATACTATATGTTTGATAAGTAAAAACACTACTATAGGGCTCTGCCAATCAGGTACATGTGAAGCATAATGTCACAGCAGCCTATTGGTCACACCCTGCTATTAGAAAAGGCGGGCTGCTCTGCACTGATTATATGCTCCACAAATGACAGACGCCCCCCAGAGTGCCCAGCCTCAAACTGCAGATAAAAAAAGTGCAACAAAACACTAAAGATGAAAATGTGAGGTGTTAGTAGATCTTTTGGGCCAAAATACGTAAGCTCGTAACCCACCGTCAATGGCCCTCACGCTTACGAGTCCTAACCATATGTTTGCTACCATATGTTTGTTTAACATAACTTTTATTTATCTGCAGTTTGAGGCTGGGCCCTCTGGGGGGCGTCTGTCATTTGTGAAGCAGATAATCAGTGCGGAGCAGCCCGCCTGATCTAATAGCAGGGCGTGACCAATAGGCTGCTATGACACTATGCTTCACATGTACCTGAGTGGCAGAGCCCTATGGTAACCTTGTGTCTGTAAATGCCACCAGTCACCTCCCTGACAGCATGGCTGGACGATGGTGCCACAACCGCCCCCATCTGTGGGTTGTAGGTGATTGAGCACCGGTATAAAGACACCTGTGTTGTCTCTCAGAGGAGCTGGCAGCCTGCTGCTAGGTGCAATGGATATTTACCGGGCAATTCTTTGGGTTTTTTGTGATTTTATGTCCTATTTCGGTGAATCTCAGGGATAGAAATATACCATGTTACTATGGGAGAGGGGAGACCACGCAGAGCTGAATCTTTCAATGGAATGCTTTGCCTGTGCTCTCAGTCTTAAAATAACAGAACACATTATGCATCATCACACAGCAGAGGATCACAGCGTGTATTTCTATCTTCTGGGTGACAGGATTGCTATTTGAAGCGTGGACCCCCTTGTCACATAGCATGGTATATCAGGGACAGGATTGTATGTGTAAGTATGGAGCTGGCAGCCATGCCCCCTCCCTATACAGAAATGTGAAGAGATGGAATGTAGGCTGATCCTGCAGCTTCCAGTATCCAAGCCCCCAACACACCTCCTGCTCTCACCAACAGCATAAGACTGTCAGGCTGAAAATTCTCTGTCCCATGAGGTGGGGGTCAGAGCTGAGGAGCAGGTATCATTTTATTGATTTATAAGAGGTATATAGATACTAGTACTGCAGTGTACAGCTCTGCTTCATCATGTAGAAGAGCAGGAACTATACTAAAACGTTTTCTCTTACTGAAGTTCCCCTTTAAAATATGAATTGAAAAAACATGCAGTTTAATATTTGGTCTTTTACTGTTCTTAATTAATACATGATACTATCAAAAACCAATTTTTGATAGTATCTGTAAAATTATCTTATATATAAATACCGGAGGGATTTGTGACGTCACATCCGTCACTTTGTTCCAGCATCCGGTCATTGTGCCCAGAGGTACACCCGCTCAGGGTGACCCAAGATGGCGTCCACACACACGTACACCCCTGACACAACACTATCGTACCCCTCCCCCCCCCCCCCCCCACACACACACACTCACACTCTTATGCAGACTACCAGTCTCCGGTATACTTACCCCACCGCCATCCCGCTGCGCTGCTCCCACTTGGCCCCGCCCACCTCGCGACAGGCTCTGCCCACCTCACGGGGTTCCCCCCAGCCTCCGCCCACCTCGCGGGGTTCCCCCCAGCCTCCGCCCACCTCGCGGCGATCCCGCCAGACTCCGCCCACCTTGCCCCCCTCCCGCCTGGCTCCGCCCACCTCGCCTGCCCTGACCACCGAGCCTCCGTCCTGCCCTGACCACCGAGCCTCCGTCCTGCCCTGACCACCGAGCCTCCGTCCTGCCCTGACCACCGAGCCTCCGTCCTGCCCTGACCACCGAGCCTCCGTCCTGCCCTGACCACCGAGCCTCCGTCCTGCCCTGACCACCGAGCCTCCGTCCTGCCCTGACCACCGAGCCTCCGTCCTGCCCTGACCACCGAGCCTCCGTCCTGCCCTGACCACCGAGCCTCCGTCCTGCCCTGACCACCGAGCCTCCGTCCTGCCCTGACCACCGAGCCTCCGTCCTGCGCTGACCATTCTTCCTCCATCCTGCGCTGACCATTCTTCCTCCATCCTGCGCTGACCATTCTTCCTCCATCCTGCGCTGACCACTCTGCCTCCATCCTGCGCTGACCACTCCATTCTGTGCTGACCACTGACCCTCTGTCCTGGGCTGACCATTCTTCCTCCATCCTGCGCTGACCACTCTGCCTCCATCCTGTGCTGACCACTGACTCCTGTGCTGACCACTCCATTCTGTGCTGACCACTGACCCTCTGTCCTGGGCTGACCACTCTGCCTCCATCCTGGGCTGACCACTCTGCCTCCATCCTGGGCTGACCACTCTGCCTCCATCCTGGGCTGACCACTCTGCCTCCATCCTGGGCTGACCACTCTGCCTCCATCCTGGGCTGACCACTCTGCCTCCATCCTGGGCTGACCACTCTGCCTCCATCCTGGGCTGACCACTCTGCCTCCATCCTGGGCTGACCACTCTGCCTCCATCCTGGGCTGACCACTCTGCCTCCATCCTGGGCTGACCACTCTGCCTCCATCCTGGGCTGACCACTCTGCCTCCATCCTGGGCTGACCACTCTGCCTCCATCCTGGGCTGACCACTCCATTCTGTGCTGACCACTGACCCTCTGTCCTGGGCTGACCACTGACCCTCCATCCTGGGCTGACCACTCTGCCTCCATCCTGGGCTGACCACTCTGCCTCCATCCTGGGCTGACCACTCTGCCTCCATCCTGGGCTGACCACTCTGCCTCCATCCTGGGCTGACCACTGAGCCCCCCCATCCTGCGCTGACCACTGAGCCCCCCCCATCCTGCGCTGACCACTGAGCCCCCCCCATCCTGCGCTGACCACTGAGCCCCCCCCATCCTGCGCTGACCACTGAGCCCCCCCATCCTGCGCTGACCACTGAGCCCCCCCCATCCTGCGCTGACCACTGAGCCCCCCCCATCCTGCGCTGACCACTGAGCCCCCCCCATCCTGCGCTGACCACTGAGCCCCCCCATCTTGCGCTGACCACTCTGCCTCCATGCTGCACTCTATAAAATTCAAGAATGCGCACATAGGGTGATATCTTCTTTAAAGAAGAACAAAAGGTTATACAAAGAGGCTGCTCACCTGATACAGTTGTGAAAACCCACAACTGGTAATGATCGCTCAGATACAAGTAGCTGCTGCAGGACTGTAATCTCCACAGATCCGTGTGGTATAATCAGCTCCTAGGACACAGTACCTCGAGGTCCGCGCTGCCACTTCAGAAAGGGACAAAAGAAGCCAGTACAAGAGAATGTCTGGATCAATGATTCTTCTTTATTATCCAACGCGTTTCAGAGTTATCTCCCAACTCCTTCATCAGGGAGATAACTCTGATACCTCGAGGTACTGTGTCCTGGGAGCTGTCCATGCTGCACTGACCACTGAGCCACCGCACTGTGCAAACCACTAAGCCTTCACCCGTAAAAACCACTGAGCCATCAAATACAGTGCTAACCACTGAGCCACGATATACACTGAAAACCACTGAGCCACCATATACACTGAAAACCACTGAGCCATCATACTGTGCTAACCACTGAGCATCATACTGTGCAAACCACTAAGCCTTCACACCGTGAAAACCAATGAGCCATCAAATACACTGCTAACCACTGAGCCACCATATACACTGAAAACCACTGAGCCATCATACTGTGCTAACCACTGAGCTACCATACAGTGCTAACCACTCAGCCACCGTATACAGTGCTAACCACTGAGCCACCGTATGCAGTGCTAACCACTGAGCCACCGTATGCAGTGCTAACCACTGAGCCACCGTATGCAGTGCTAACCACTGAGCCACCGTATGCAGTGCTAACCACTGAGCCACCGTATGCAGTGCAAACCCACTGAGCCACCGTATGCAGGGCTACCACTGAGCCACCATATGCAGTGCTAACCACTGAGCCACCATATGCAGTGCTAACCACTGAGCCACCATATACAGTGCTAACCACTGAGCCACCGTATACAGATTATAAGACACTGATAAAAAAAATATACCAATGAATGACCGACTAATAAAATATATGAATATAATCTTCAAAAGTCAATATAAAAACAATACAAAAAGGATGATTATTATTGTTATTATCATTTGGTCACAGTATCTTTAGTCAGGTTGAGTCCTTCAATTCTTAATGTACCCAGCTTAAAGATCCAATAACTTTTCTTGTTAATTAAACTGCTAAAATGGTTGATTGAAGTGTCCAGCACTTGATCTATTATTGTTAGTTTAAAAAAATCTCAGATCTGTTTGATGCACTGTACACAAATGTTTTGAAATACTGTGTAGTAAAAACCCATTGTGTATATTTGAACGATGTTTATTCAACCGGGCATGCATCTTTTGTACCGTGCGAAACACATCCTGGAGGGTATATTGAAGAAGATATATAACGTGGGTAGACTCGACAGTCTTCCCTACAGTTGATAATGAAATTCTCCCCAGTGGCTCTATCAATTATTGTGCCGCAACATAGACATTTTGGGGTTCTACACGAAAAACATCCATTTTTGTTCTGTATGGGTATTATCTTATCAGTTTTTGATTTTAAAGTGGTATTACTCGGTGATACCAAGCTACGTCGGTTTCTCATATATATATATATAATATATATATATTCGGTTTACTGGGTAAATGGCTAGAAAGAATTGGGTCAGTTCTAAGGATAAACCAGTGGTGACTGAGCAATTTCTGCATTCGGGATCTCATATGAGATTGGTTATATGTGATTACCAAGCTTCACTCTATGTCCCAGAACCTTCGTGTTATCTTTTGGCGAGTGGATTTTAGCAATACATGAATCCTGCATCAGGGATTGAGCTTTTTATAGGCATCACTTAGTAACGTTTAGAGAAACCTTTTGTAGGAATCTTTTCTTAGAATACCCGACTCTCTGACATAATCCTCATCTTAGGTGCAGTTCTTATGAACTCTCCAATACTGGCCATATGGAATATTTGTAATCCATCTGGGAAGGTGTCCACCATCAAACCTGAGGTAGTTATCCACATCCACAGGCTTGAAGAAGGTTGAAGTGGACACCTTTCCCAGATCGTCGAATTTCAGGAGGGATCAACAAACTGGATGTATTGGAAATGGGCATTGTAAGTGTCAAGCCCCAGGGATTTCTGTTTAGTTCCTCTACTATTAAGAGCCGTGTCCTCAGGACCATCCCAAATGAGGAACAGGTCGTCTATGAGACAACGATAAAATATGATGTGACCCATGGCTAAGGGGGACTGCGCGATGAAAATGGACTCAAATTTGCCCATGTATAGGTTGGCATAACTTTGTGCGAATGTCGTCCCCATCGCGCCTGCTAAAATTACCCCTCAAAATTTTCCCTACTTGAAAGAGGTTTGTTCTTTTGTCCTGATGCCCCATTAAACAGTTTTAATTTATATTTGGACCTTAATGAAATTATTTTTAGAAAAATCACAATCAAGCATCACTTTATTATGGAGGAAAAAAGTAAAAGCGCAACATGCTCTCAAGCCCACTTCCCCAAAAAGCAGTCAGGTTAATGATCCTGCCGTCCAAATGATCAATTGTTACATGTACCAGTAAAAGGGGATCTAAATGTTTTTATATACTACACCACAAGGGTGTGCATTTTGAGACTTTCCAGCAGTTAGTGCTAAAAGATCTGCGTACAATTGAACATTGTAGAAAATGTGATCATCTAAAGTGAGAAGAAAGAGAGGCCATAACATCTTTAAGGAATAAGAAAATCTACTTACATAATTTCCAGTTTCCCGTATCCGGCCACTGTGCCGCTATTCTGGCATGCACCACGGCCGGATATGGCACGAGCGATGGCGCGCATGCGCCACTTTCCTAACACTTGCGCCGTCCTGGCAACCCCGACACATGCGCGGTGGCCACCGGGAGCAAAAGCCCGACCGCCTCCTAGCAAACCCCCGCCGTCACGCCGGAAGCCTCCTCCCACCACGGCCGCTTTCCACACCCCTCCAGTGATGTCACAAGCCTCAGAACATCTCTGCAGCCTCTCGCCACCTACCGACCGCCCGCCTGTGACGTATTTCTGCACACTTCTGTTCGGCAGCCTTGCCACACCTACGGCTCGCCCCGCCGCTCACTTACTTCTCCTCACAACTTCTCACCAGCCTCACCACACCTACGGCTCGGCGCCACCTACGTACCGCCCCACTGGTGACGTATAACTTCTTTCCATCTCTTCGGCAGACTCACTACGCCTATGGCCCGCCTCACCAAGGTCATTCCTCTGCCCACACTCTCAGAAAGCCGCCCACCTGCTTCTTTGCCGTCCTCTCACAGCTGCCACTGCCTTTTATCTTCCTCCAGGCAACTACTTCTCCTAGAGAACCACACTGTCACCCTGTGTTCTGCCATTAAGTCAGTGTGCTTCCGATGTGACTCCAGCCAGCTGTTTCTACAAGTCAAACACTGTCTAATAAATTTCCCTACTAACACCTTCAGCATTCTACAGACTGTGGCACATACTATTTGCACTATAGTGTTACACCTACCTGTTGTATGATACTGCCTGTCACATGCTATACTCTCCCTATTAAGGGACAAGAAGCTTAACTCTACGCCTTTCTAAGTCTACTGCGCCAGTCTCATCCTTTCCCTCTCTGCAACGCCAAGTACCGCCGCTTCAGCCTTATACAGCCGCTGGACTATACTATTCTCCCTATCGCCTCAAGTCAAACACTGTCTATTAAATTTCCCTACTACCATCTTGTCCATTCTACAGACTCTGGAACATACTATTTGCACTACAGTGTTACAACTACCTGTTGTATGATACTGCCTGTCACATGCTATACTCTCCCTATTAAGGGACAAGAGGCTTAACGCTACGCCTTTCTAAGTCTAGTGCGCCAGTCTCATCCTTTCCATGTCTCCAACGCCAAGTACCGCCGCTTCAGCCTTCTACAGCCGCTGGACAATACTATTCTCACTATCGCCTCACAAAAACCAGCTGTACGCCACAGACTGTCAAGTGCAATACTTGCCTTATTAGGTCTGAACAGCCATTACTCTACCCCTTTCCTTGGCTGCAACGCCACTCTACGCCTTTCCAAGTCACACACATCCAACTACACAAAACACTATACCACCATCATTTATAGTTACAATAGCTTACAACACAACATGGAGTGTAAATACACACACACAGCAAACAAAACATACACCACATAATAACCTTCGCCCAACAAACCGCACACTACTTACCAAAATACAGCACACAACTAACAAAACACAAAGCTAACGTTTTAAATTACTCACACCAGGCCACTACCTGAATACACACATGCAAAACCATCACATAAAACAGGTTTTTTCTTAACCACAAACAGTGTCACACATCTCTACTGCTCCGGTTACCACCACTAAACATACACAAAATTCATTTCACTGCACACCCGATGTGATAGCATCGGGCCTTTATTATTATAAAGAGTGTGGATAAGGGAGGCGGAATTGTAGTAATGGATAAAAGTTGGTATCAGAATGAGGGCAAAAGAATTTTGGATGACCAGGAATACTATCAGAATCTAGAATCGGATCCATCTACAATATATCAATATATGTGAATTATACCATCATGGTTAAGGATGCTTTTTCAAAGGGGATCCTGAACAAAAATGAGAGGAAGTTTCTAGATATTCCACATTATCACATCCCTTTTTTTTTTTTACTTTTTCCCAAAATTCCACAAAAATGCTACCAATCCCCCCGGCCGCCCCATTATATCGGGCATTGACTTAATAACTTTTAATCACATTATGTGGACTTATTTCTTCAGAAATATGTCATCAGTCTTGACACTTATTTGAAGGATTCTTCAACACTAAATTAGTGAGAGACTTACCGTCTTAAATGCAACTGCTTTATATAGCAATATCACTCAGTCTTGGCCTTTCGGCAGTGGATCACTTTCTTAGTATTGACACAGCCTTGTCGAGGGAACAAAAAGAATTTATCCCAACAGCTATTATTTCATTTTAAATAATGTTGTTTTTTTGAAGGGTCATTTTATCAGCAGGTGAATGGCTGTGCGTAGGGGACGAGATTCGCCCCAAGTTATGTCAACCTATACATGGGCAAATTTGAGTCCGTCTCCATTGCACAGGGATTCGGCTGGGGGCGGGACGCAGCGCGGAGCCCATGCGGTGCGGCCCTCCTGCAGTCGGAAGGGTAGCCGAGCACAAAGATACGACCAGGGGGTATGGATCCCTATGCAATTACAGATTGGCCTGGGTACTGTGGTGGTGAGGCACCATGCAGGCCCGCTGGGAGACGGGCACAGCAACGAAGACAGAGAAATGCAAATGTGGTGGCTGAGTGAGTTGATAGCCAGAAAGTGCTGGTGGTCGCCCCAGAAGTCCCTCATGGAGTGTAAATACACACACACAGCAAACAAAACATACACCACATAATAACCTTCGCCCAACAAACCGCACACTACTTACCAAATACAGCACACAACTAACAAAACACAAAGCTAACGTTTTAAATTACTCACACCAGGCCACTACCTGAATACACACATGCAAAACCATCACATAAAACAGGTTTTTTCTTAACCACAAACAGTGTCACACATCTCTACTGCTCCGGTTACCACCACTAAACATACACAAAATTCATTTCACTGCACACCCGATGTGATAGCATCGGGCCTTTATTATTATAAAGAGTGTGGATAAGGGAGGCGGAATTGTAGTAATGGATAAAAGTTGGTATCAGAATGAGGGCAAAAGAATTTTGGATGACCAGGAATATTATCAGAATCTAGAATCGGATCCATCTACAATATATCAATATATGTGAATTATACCATCATGGTTAAGGATGCTTTTTCAAAGGGGATCCTGAACAAAAATGAGAGGAAGTTTCTAGATATTCCACATTATCACATCCCTTTTTTTTTTTACTTTTTCCCAAAATTCCACAAAAATGCTACCAATCCCCCCGGCCGCCCCATTATATCGGGCATTGACTTAATAACTTTTAATCACATTATGTGGACTTATTTCTTCAGAAATATGTCATCAGTCTTGACACTTATTTGAAGGATTCTTCAACACTAAATTAGTGAGAGACTTACCGTCTTAAATGCAACTGCTTTATATAGCAATATCACTCAGTCTTGGCCTTTCGGCAGTGGATCACTTTCTTAGTATTGACACAGCCTTGTCGAGGGAACAAAAAGAATTTATCCCAACAGCTATTATTTCATTTTAAATAATGTTTGTTTTTGAAGGGTCATTTTATCAGCAGGTGAATGGCTGTGCGTAGGGGACGAGATTCGCCCCAAGTTATGTCAACCTATACATGGGCAAATTTGAGTCCGTCTCCATTGCACAGGGATTCGGCTGGGGGCGGGACGCAGCGCGGAGCCCATGCGGTGCGGCCCTCCTGCAGTCGGAAGGGTAGCCGAGCACAAAGATACGACCAGGGGGTATGGATCCCTATGCAATTACAGATTGGCCTGGGTACTGTGGTGGTGAGGCACCATGCAGGCCCGCTGGGAGACGGGCACAGCAACGAAGACAGAGAAATGCAAATGTGGTGGCTGAGTGAGTTGATAGCCAGAAAGTGCTGGTGGTCGCCCCAGAAGTCCCTCCTGTCGACTTCAGCAGCCCCAAGGAAAATGGGCTCACAGATGAAGAGGAAGATTCAGTCACGGCTGATTCGAGACCAGCTCTGAGGTAGCCAGGTAAAAGATGATCGATTGCAATTAATAATGTGTCTTGGGTTAGTGGGGACAGTAATGTACTGGGGTCGGGTAGTGCTACAATAGTGGCTAGTGGGGCGCAGGTCATTGGGGCGGAATTTGGGCACCAATTGCGGGGGAGCCGGGAGCTCAAGTGCAAGGGCAGGCACTCGGCAGTTCAGAGAAAAGGTTTATGCTGGCAGTTCAATGAGGAGTATTGTAAGTTTGGAGCAGCATGCAAGTTCAAGCATGAGTGCTCCAGATGAGGCGATGAGGCGGCAGTCATAGCTTGTCCAGGTGTTTCAGGAAAGGATAGTGCAGGACAAGAGAGGAAGTTGGAAAACGGGAAGACTCCAGTGAGGGTAGCAGCAATGCTCCCATATTTAAATAGGTATACGGATGCAGAAGCAGTGCAGAGACTTTGTTTTTTAGTCGTTTTAGGATCTCATTTGACCCAGGGTCCCTGATTTTTTGTCCAGGGAATTTAAAGTCAGCCAGAGATGTTATCCTTAGGAAATTAAAAAAAGGAAGTAGAATTGGGCAGGATGGAGGGTTCCTGTCACGTGCTTAGATGGCGCTGACATTGCTGGATGCTGCTTGTCTTTAAGAGCTGCGTGGTTGATAGTTGTAAAGCTCCTGGCCTCCTGTGTTGTGCTCCAGAACTGCATTCACTATTAGGTTCAACTGCTGGTTGAGGGGTTAATGTGTGACTCACCTGAACTCCCCTCCCCCTAGCCTTTAAGTAGCCTCTCCTTCCACCAGGTGGTGCTGTTGATAGAGTTTCACTCTATGCCTGGAAGCCGTGCTGTGCTGACCTGTGTGTTTGTGTTGCTGAAGTTCTTTCCTTTGGAGTTGCTGTATGCCAGATCTGTGAAGGGAGGTGAGGGGGGAATAGCGCAGGGCTGGTGGAGGAGGTTAGGGAGAGGCTGGAGGCCCGAACCTTCTCACCTTCAGAAATACCTTCGGGATCAGGGTCATTCAGAGTTCCTAGACTAGGGTCAGACTAGTCTTCCCTGGTCATCCTGCCCATAACTGCCATTCCTCATCAGCATTCTCACTACACCATGACAGTTCCTTCACGGACCTGCCATATACCAATCTGAAGATTCCGCCATTAGGAGTAGTTCCAAGGGAGGCGGAGCCTAGCTATGGAGGAGTGAGGACGCTGTTCGGATCAGATCCCGCTCCTTGACCCACAATCAGACTACTCATCTCAGCTGCGGCTACACTAAAGTGGACTATGAGCATCCGGAGATCGGGGAGATCGCAGAGATCCCTTTTACAGATTCAACCGAGCCCTGGGGAGTCTATACAGAGGTTCTTCACTGGGAGCTCCTGGAGACCCGCCAAAAGTACAACACCTAAGAAGGCCACGGAGGGGAGCAGCCGCAGCATGGAGAGGATGAAAAATTGCAGGCAGCGGGAAACCAACGCGGATGAAGACTGGGGACACAAACCGCCGATCACCAGCGCACAAAGAGCTGAATGATGGCATCCAGACGCGGGGTTCCAATAAAGCGGCGGCATGCAGCTCAGTATCGGACCACAGTAATGAGAGGTATGGGGGATGCAGGGGGAAGTCTCTGACCGGGACTCAGGCTTCATCATGCAGGCTCATATCGGAGGAGGACAGGGCGACCCCCCCACACCACCTGTGCAGCTCTCTGTGGGGGCTTGTGCTGGAGCCTCTGTCCCCCCTGAACCACCCAGCCTAACAAGAATAGTGACATCCCCAGTACCAGGACCAGCCCCACTGGCCATTATGACAGAGACTGATGGGCACATGCCTTTGGCCTTGCATGGGATTTCATATGACCCCCACAACCCAGCTCACGTTATGTATCACCCCCAGGGAGTAACTCCACATGCCCAGGGTGTACTACGGTAGCAGAGCTGAGCGACCTCAGAGCTCGTATGGCCTCCATGCCCACTAGAGAAGATATGGAGTCCTATATAGCGCGGTTAGAACATGCGTACCGCAGTGAGTTATCCACTCTGAGGGGGGAAATAGAACGAGTAGATGAAAGAGACCAGGATCACTCCCACAGACTCTTAGCTTTAGAAGAAACCTGCAGATCCCAACAAACCTTGTTAAACATGCAGGCCACCCAAATCCAAGGCCTGATCGACGCCATGGATGATAACGAAAACAGAGGGCGGAGAAATAATGTCATGGCCTAGGGACGTAATATGTAGGGTGCACCGGTATGTGATTAAGGAAGCTGTTATGAGCAGAATCCAATAATGGGGCCCATTGTCAATACCGTGAGCACGACATTCTTATCCTCCCTGACACTGCAGAAAAGAAGATCCTTAAGACCACTGCTGGGCTCACTTAGAGACCATGATCTGCCCTATACGTGGGGTTTCCCATTTAAGCTTCAGGTGAGAGCGGCTGGATGCCAGCACATCCTCCGAACCCCGGCAGACATGCCAGCATTCACGACCTCTCTAGACATCCCGCCAGTGAATATACGAGGATGGCCGGACTTCCCCCTTCGGATCGGTGATGGCCTACCCCAAAGAGTGATAAATGTACCTCGACGACGGGATGGAACATCAAGAGAGAAAACACCTCCCCGCTGAGATAGTGGATGACCCGACTGCAGCTGCATGACACTCTCCTGGGCTCCATCATGGAGAATGGCATGTGCCCGCTTCCTGATATATAGTCTGGGAACTTGCTATCTACCTTATGGAGACAGCTAAGTAGGTGAGGAGATTGTAGCCACATCTACCCTCTAGGAAAAATACAAATTTGCACTTCAGTAAGGAAGTGGAAAAACTCCAGTGCCACATTTAAGCAGCTCCTCAAAGTCATAATCGCTTTCCAACAAGCTTTTAATATGACTAAAGGATTTGTGCCAGATCAGAACCGCAAACTACAGACGCTGCGTTTCGGAGTAACTGCCCCTCATCAGTGTAGTGTGTGGGATATTCTGATCTGGTCTACAATCTCCTCACCTACTTAGCTGTTTCCATAAGGTAGACAGCAAGTTCCCAGACCTTGTCTTAGCCCACTCACACAGCCAGATCAGAATATCCCACACACTACACTGATGAGGGCAGTTACCCCGAAATGCAGCGTCTGTAGTTTGGGGTTCTGATCTGGCACAAATCCCTTAGTCATACTAAAAGCTTGTTGGAAAGCGATTATGACTTTGAGGAGCTGCTTAAATGTGGCACTGGAGTTTTTCCTCTTCCTTACTGAAGTGCAAATTTCCTGATATACAGGCGCACATGGAAATTTTTTCCACAAATATATACTATTATATATATATATAATTTTTTTTCCTCTCTGTTCAGTTTTTTGACCCAAGACAGGGCGAACCTCTGGGCGAGTCTACAAATGCCCGACTAATAGTTATAGGTGTTCATGGTACTAAGACCCTCCCGGGTTAAGATTAGTATTAGTTGTCTACCATGACTTACGTGACTTTCTATTACAGGAACCACGCGTGATTTCTCCCCCTTGGAGTAGGGGTCGAGACACAATTCATTTCAGCTAATTTGTTTTTTTTTTTGTTTTTTTTGTTTATTTGTTTTGTTCTTAAGGTTGATATGGTTGGAAAGTTTACTTTGCTTAAATGCCCCGCCTCTCTGCCCTAGTGAGGTCAAGGAACAAAGGTTATTTGTGGGTTGTGGACGGGAGGCTCCTTGATAGAGGGCCGACCACCTACCGGGGATTTCCTGACGCCTTTTAGCGTCTGGTTATTACACTCCCCACCTTACTACATAGTAGAGTGATGAAAATAGTATAGATTTCACATCTAATTTCTCTTTCTTGCTACACTTTTATTCCTTTCTTTTCTATCCTACCCCAAACCACTCACCTTCCACGTATACAGGGGGACAAGGGTACAGCGGACTCTACTGCAGAAGACCCCCTCTTGGTATTAGCCTCTTCTTAAGCTTACACCTCAGGAACCCGCCATGGCTCAAATCACACTGGGGTGTCTAAATGTCAGAGGCTTCAACACGCCACAAAAGCGGAAACAAATTTTATATGATATGCATAAACAGAATGTGACGATTTTATTATTACAGGAAACCCCACTTTAAACGGAACCACGTACCCAATATTGGAGACCGGTACTTCACCACCTGGCATCATGACCCTGATCCAGAGGCGCGAGCCAGAGGGATATCATTAACCCACACCATCCGGGACAGTCAGATAGACCCAGCTGGGAGGTACATATTTCTGAAAATTACATACAATCCAGGTTGTCTACTATAGTTAATTGGTACTCCCCTAATCATAACCCACTGGAAGCGTACATCTCCTTCCTCTCTAAACTAGCAGACTTCGCCGAGGGAACAATCTTAATAGGGGGAGATTTTAACTTTTCTCTTAACCCTAATATCGACACATCCTCGAGACGGCAGATGTATTCTACCAGGAGGCTAAATGCAGTCCGGAGGGCTATCCAAAGGCTCTGGTTAATTGAAATATGGCGCGCTCTTTTCCCGTCTGAGCGTGACTACTCATTTTTCTCACAAGTACATAATTCGTATAGTAGAATAGATTTTTTTTCTTGTAAGTCAACACCTCCTGACCTGGCAAGCTAGGGCCTCAATAGGACATATTTGTTGGTCGGACCATGCGCCCATATTTTGCCGGTTCCAGTTGGCGGAGGGATTCCCGAAGCACTGGACGTGCCGTTTGTACGATAATTTACTAAATGACACTCTTTGCTGCGATGCTATCAAAGAGGCAATCTCAGAATTCCTCAAGGTGCATGAGTCCGATTCAACAAAGCTCCCTTACCAATGGGAGGCACTAAAGTGTGTAGTTAGGGGGGTCTTGATTGAGTACGGTGCCCGACTAAAAAAAGAAAACGTTGCTAAAGTGGACTCCCTGACTAAACGGATCACTGACCTTAAGTGCTCCCACAAGAGATCCCTTTCTGAACAAGACATAGCTGACTTAACTGTGGCTAGAGAGAAATTGAAAAATATTCTTGACCAAAAATACTTGAGACTAGGAACGAGATTTCAGAGGTTCATGTACGAACACGGGTATAAATGTGAACGTCCGCTTGGCAGAATACCCAACCCGAAAGGCGGCCCTGTACCTTATTCCCCGGAGAAAATGCCCCGGGGGGAGAGACTCCCAACACCCAGGGGAGATTATCAAAGCTTTTCGTGATTTCTACGAGAAGCTCTAGAATTTGAAAGGTCACTATGACGACAGGCCCCCGAATGCAGCAATCGACAATACTGACAGATGTATCGCAGAGACAGCTCTGCCCACCCTGGATGAGGCAGATGTAGAGGCACTTGAAACAGAGTTCTCTGAGGCAAAGGTGTTGGAGGTTATTAAAAACTCCCCCGGGGGAAAATGTCCTGGCCCAGATGGCTTCCCCCCGAAATTCTTCAAGCAGTTTGGCCCCCAGATAGCCCCTCTCCTGACGAAGGTGTTTAATGTGATCTCTCCAGAAAACTCATGGGTGCCTCAATCACTGGAAGCTCACATAAGTGTTATCCCTAAACCAGACAAGGACCACAATGAGGTTGCCAATTTTAGGCCCATATCTTTAATAAACATTGACATCAAACTGTTCTCTAAACTTCTGGCTAATAATTTGGCGCCTCTCCTTCCTGGCCTCGTTCATACTGACCAGGTGGGATTTGTCCAGGGAAAGGAAGCGAGGGATAACACTATAAAATTAATGAAGCTTATGACCCGGTCGAAGACTAAATCTGCCCCTATGTGCTTGTTATCTGTTGATGCAGAGAAAGCATTTGACCGGGTCAGCTGGAGATTCATGCATGCCGTCCTGAGACAGACTGGACTGGGGGTCAGATTCTTGGAGAAAGTGAGCTTCTCTACAGTTGCCGTACAGTGAGGGTTATAGGAAAAGGAATCCTGTCTTCTCCTTTCCGAATTAGTAACGGCACGAGACAGGGTTGCCCCCTGTCTCCGCTGCTATACGTCATTGTTATGGAACATCTTGCTGTAGCAATAAGCTTTTCGCAGACGATTTACTGCTCTTCATTTCCCAGCCACGTATTACCTTTCCCTCGCTGATTAAAGAATTTGAAACCTTTGGAAAACATAGTAATTTCAAGGTGAACTTTACGAAGTTTGAGGCACTGAATATCACCTTACCGGGGGACGAACAGACCCATTTATCCACATACTTTCCATTTAAGTGGCGGAGTGATGCGATCAAATACTTGGGAGTGATGGTCTCATCTGAACAAACTAAATGGTTTTCCCTGAACTTCCTTCCCTTGCTTCAGAGAACTATTAAAGATATCAAAAACTATGAGACGGAACTGCTGTCCTGGTTCGGACGTATACAGTCATGGCCAAAAGTTTTGAGAATGACACCAAGATTATATTTTCACATGATCTGCTGCCCTCTGATTTTTATTTGTGTTTGTCTGATGTTTATATCACATACAGAAATATAATTGCAATCATATTATGAGTACCAAAAGGTTATATTGACAGTTAGAATGAGTTAATGCAGCAAGTCAATATTTTCAGTGTTGACCCTTCTTCTTCAGGACCTCTGCAATCTCCCTGGCTTGCTCTCAATCAACTTCTGGATCAAATCCTGACTGATAGCAGTCCATTCTTGCATAATCAATGCTTGCATTTTGCCAGAATGTGTTGGTTTTTGTTTGTCCACCCGTCTCTTGATGATTGACCACAAGTTCTCAATGGGATTAAGATCTGGGGAGTTTCCAGGCCATGGACTCAAAATCTCTATTTTTTTTCCCTGAGCCATTTAGTTATCACCTTTGCTTTATGGCAAGGTGCTCCATCATGCTGGAAAAGGCATTGTTGGGCGCCAAACTGTTCTTGGACGGTTGGGAGAAGTTGCTCTTGGAGGACATTCTGGTACCATTCTTTATTCATGGCTGTGCTTTTAGGCAAGACTGTGAGTGAGCCAATTCCCTTGGCTGAGAAGCAACCCCACACATGAATGGTTTCAGGATGCTTTACAATTGGCATGAGACAAGACTGGTGGTAGCGCTCACCTCTTCTTCTCCGAATAAGCTGTTTTCCAGATGTCCCAAACAATCGAAAAGGGGATTCATCAGAGAAAATGACTTTACCCCAGTCCTCAGCAGTCCACTCACAGTACCTTTTGCAGAATATCAGTCGGTCCCTGATGTTTTTTCTGGAGAGAAGTGGCTTCTTTGCTGCCCTCCTTGAAACCGGGCCTTGCTCAAAGAGTCTCCGCCTCACAGTGCGTGCAGAAGCACTCACACCAGCCTGCTGTCATTCCTGAGCAAGCTCGGCACTGCTGGCAGTGCGATCCCGCAGCTGAAACAGTTTTAAGATACGGTCCTGGCGCTTGCTGGTCTTTCTTGGGCGCCCTGGAGCCTTTTTGACAACAATGGAAGCTCTCTCCTTAAAGTTCTTGATGATGCGATAGATTGTTGACCGAGGTGAAATCTTTCTAGCTGCGATACTCTTCCCTGTTAGGCCATTTTTGTGCAGTGCAATGATGGCTGCACGTGTTTCTTTAGAGATAACCATGGTTAACTGAAGAGAAACAATGATACCAAGCACCAGCCTCCTTTTAAAGTGTCCAGTGGTGTCATTCTTACTTAATCATTACTAATTGTTCGCCAGCCCTGTCCTCATCAACACCCACACCTGTGTTAATGGAACAATCACTAAAACGATGTTAGCTGCTCCTTTTAAGGCAGGACTGCAATGATGTTGAAATGTGTTTTGGGGGTTAAAGTTCATTTTCTAGGCAAATATTGACTTAGCAAGTAATTGCTGTTAAGCTGATCACTCTTTATGACATTCTGGAGTATATGCAAATTGCCATTAGAAAAACTGAAGCAGTAGACTTTGTTAAAATTAATATTTGTATCAAAACTTTTGGCCATGACTGTAAACGTCGTGAAGATAGATATACTTCCTAGATTCCTATTCCTCTTCCAGTCCTCCCTGTGGTAATTCCATCGTCCTTCTTCACTAGACTTCAGGCAGCTATTTCTGGGTTTGTTTGGAGACAGGGAAAGCCGAGGATTAGTGCGTCCACACTTTATCGCCACAAGTCTGACGGAGGGACAAGTTTACCAAACTTTAAGAATTACTATAAAGCGGCCATACTAACAAGATTACTGGACTGGCAGTATCACGGTGGATCTAAACAGATTGTCGACTTAGAGCAGGAAGACATATTGACCCCAATACAATACTTGCCCTGGATCCCAGCATCCCACAGACCGGTGACGGGACCTGACAGTGATGTGACGACCATGACCTTGAGGATCTGGGACGGGGAGGTCAGGAGAGGTGTAGTCTCCAGGGGCAGAGGTCCCCTTACCACACTGTTCCGCAACCCCGAGTTCTACCCAGCCACACAGGCTCATACCTTCTTAGGCTGGCACGTGAGAGATGATCCACACATGGCCCATATTATGGGTGGAGGTAACCTGCCCCCCTTCCACATTCTTAACGCCAACAGACCAGATCTGCCTTGGCTTGAATACGCACAGTTAAAATCCTTTCTGACTTCTTGTCGAACTCCAGCCAACTATAATTCTGCCTTGACTGCATTTGAGGGCTTGTTTGTGATGGATCACCCACCTGCCCACACTATCTCCATTATTTACAATATTCTCACTGCTTTGGGACCCTTGAAAGGCCTTTCATTTTTCAGAAAGTGGGAAATAGACTTGAATCTAGATATCTCAGAGACAGACTGGAAGAAAGCCTGTGTGTATTCACACGGTCTCTCCATGGCCTGTATAGCACAGGAAAGGAATTATGGTTAATCTCTTTTTATTGATTTTGTAAATGCATTACAAGTTATACGAATAGTTATATGCCAAGAAAAATACAGGTAAGGGTGACACAAAAAGAATATCGATTAAAAGAGAATAGTAAAATAGTCAACTACAAATAATTACACTCTCTTCAAGTGTAGGATTACCCAATCCCTTATTTATGGACCAGAGCCTAAAAATAAACAGAACCTGCTCCTGGCAAAGGGATGCACCGCTGGCAAGGGGATTAGGAACCTCGTCAAAATTATTTTGACATCTAGCTCCCCTATATCATTTTGGCCAAGGGCCAGGGGTATTTGTTAGGCTAACACTTAATATCTCATCACTGTTATTGGTGTAACCATTGAGGTCTAAGCCTCAAAGGACTTACTGAAAGTCCAGATCACCAGAAATAAGCCCATCTTTATTAGGGTTTCTCAAGGCGTTATATACAATACTCCTTTCCCACCATGTTCAGGTCTCGAGAGAGGGTGGGTTAAGAATTGATTAAATATTATAGAGTGGGTGGGAAGAAAGAAAAGAAAAAAAATAAAAGAAAAAAAGATAAATATAAACATTAGAAAAGTAAGTAGGGCTGTTCTTTAGGGTAGTTGGGGGCAGGTTGAGAAGAGAATAGAACTAGAGAGGAATAAGGAAAAAGGTTTACCTCGACCCCACGTCAGCCAAAGATCATACTACTGTGTCAACCTCGGAAAAAGTTCTCCTGAATTCAACCGAATCCTGGAAGAGGATCCATTCAGTCCAGACCACTGAAAATTTATCACGAGAACCTGAAGCGTCGGCCGCCAGCTCCTCCATTCTAAATATATCAAGCATTTCCTTAAACCAGTCAAGCAGGGACGGAACGTGAGAAGTTTTCCAGAATCTCGGAATTAGAGAGCGAGCGGCCGAAACACAGAAACAGAGTATATCTCTTTTATTAAGCCCAATAGGCCCTAGAAGTATGGATAATAGAGCTATTTCAGGGCGGCACTCCACCTGTTTACCTGTTATCTGTGTGTAGGTACTGAACACCTTAGGCCAGAACTGCTGGATTTCACTGCAACTCCACCAAATGTGAAGCATCGTCCCTGGTGCTTCCCCACAGCGCCAACAACTATCTGTGGTTTCAGGGAACATACGGTGTAGGGCAACCGGACATAGGTACCATCTGGTAAGCAGCTTGTAGCTCCTCTCTTGCGCAATACACGCATTGGCCAATTTGTGGGTAAATATAAAACATTTCCGCCACTCACTATCTGTAATGCTCCTGTCTAAATCCCTCTCCCAGGCACGCTGGAAGTACAGGGTACCCTGGTCTCTCAAGGACCGTAAGGTTTGATATAAAGCTGATATTTTACGCTTCGGAGGGGAATCCTGTTGGAACAGTCTCTCCAATATGTTTGGCGTCAGTCTCACCCTGCACGTTTGGTCAGCCGAAAATAAGAACGATTTATACTGGAAAAATTCGAACCATCTAAGTGGCCTAGTAGTATCCATAGATTGGAGTTCCCCCATTGAGGGTAAACCACCCTTGGAAAGGGCCTGTCCCATTCGGGCATCATTCACACTCTGCCAACACAGAAATCTGTGTTTTCTATAACCATGTGTAAAAGCTGGACTAGAGAAGAGGGAAGTGAGAGGACTGAGTCTGCCATCTGAAAACAATGACTTTGTTACAGAATGCCATATATTCAAAGTGATACCCCCTATCTGTCGGGGTCCCCCAGGGCTCGGTTCTTGGACCATTACTGTTCTCAATCTACACTCTCGGCCTAGGGCAACTCATTGAGTCCCATGGCCTCCAATATCACCTCTACGCCGACGACACCCAAATCTACCTGTCTGGTCCTGACATCGCCTCCCTTTTATCCAAAATTCCACACTGCCTGTCCGCCATCTCATCCTTCTTCTCTGCTCACTTCCTTAAGCTGAACATGGACAAAACCGAGTTCATAGTCTTCCCCCCAAGACGCTCCCCCTCACTACCTGACCTATCCATCGTCGTCAACGACTGCTCTCTCTCTCTCTCCAGTCCCCCATGCCAAGTGCCTCGGGGTTATCCTTGACTTTTCCCTCTCCTTCAAGCCCCACATCCAGGCCCTCGCCACCTCCTGCCGACTCCAGCTCAAAAACATCTATAGGATTCGCACTTTCCTTGACCACGACACCGCTAAAACCCTTATTCACGCTCTCATCATCTCCCGCCTCGATTACTGCAACCTCCAGCTCACCGGCCTCCCTAATACCTCCCTTGCACCTCCCAATCTATCTTGAACTCCGCTGCCCGCCTAATCCATCGTCTCCCCGCTACTCCCCTGTCTCCCCCCTCTGCCAAGCCCTTCATTGGCTCCCTGCTTCCCAGAGATCCCGGTTTAAAACATTAACCATGACATACAAAGCCATTCACAACCTGTCCCCTCCATACATCTCTGACATGGTCTCCCGTTACCTACCCTCACGCAACCTGCGATCCTCCCAAGAGCTTCTCCTCTACTCCCCCCTCATCTCCTCTTCGCACAACCGCATACAGGATTTCTCCCGTGCTTCACCCAGACTCTGGAACTCACTGCCCCAACACATCAGACATTCTCCTACCCTGGGAACCTTCAAAAGAAGCCTGAAGACCCACCTGTTCCGCCAAGCCTACCACCTGCAATAAGACCCGGTCCACCACACCGCCTCATGACTGGAATTTCCCCCTCCTACTGTATCCCCACCCGCCCCTCGTAGACTGTGAGCCTTTGTGAACAGGATTTCTCCTCTCTTGTTTCTGTACAACTGAATTGTCAACATTTATTGTTACTATGTTACTTGTCCTAGTCTGCCCTTTTTAACATGTAAAGCGCCATGGAATATAATGGCGCTATATAAATTATTAATAATAATAATAATAATAATAATAATAATAATAATAATCTTGGTCATATCAGGTAGAGGAGATATTTCTTTTACGTTCCCCGGGGGAATCCAGAGCAAATGCTTCAGTGGGATCCCCAGGCCATCCTGCTCCACCTCTACTCATTTCTTGTAAGATGAACAGTAGTGCCAGTCTAGAGCTCTGGTGAGAGAAGAAGCCAGAAAATATGTCTATATGTTAGGCAACCCGACCCCTCCTTTGGATCTAGGTAGGGATAGGATATTAAGCCGTAACCTAGACCTCTTCCCGCCCCAGGTAAATTTGATAATAAGAGATTGTAATGTAGCAAAAAACGTCCTGTCTGGAACGACGGGACTGTTTGAAAAATATATAGGAGTCGGGGTAAGACATCCATTTTGATGACGTTCATTCTCCCGAACCAGGATAGCTTTAGTTGTCGATATGATGAAAAAGCCTCTTCTATTCTAGACAGTAGGGGTTGGTAATTTAATCTAAACAGTTGCCTAAGATCTCTTGGGATGAGAACTCCTAAGTACTTAATAGCCTATGCCTTCCATTTGAACGGGAACTGTCTGGACAAATGAGATACCAAATCTCCAGGTAGGGAAATGTTGAGCGCCTCTGTCTTAGAGCAGTTAACTTTAAAGTTACTCAACTGTCCGAACTGTTCGAATTCCTTCAGAATAGAAGGGATAGAGATCAGGGGCTGTGAGACATAAAGTAGAAGATCATCGGCAAATAATGCCATCTTGTGGTGACTCTGACCCAGCTCAATCCCGCGAATGTCAACATTGGCTCTGAGTGCCACAGCCAAATGTTCTATTACAATAATGTAAAGCAGGGGTGACAGCGGGCATCCCTGCCTAGTTCTGTTTGCTATTTTAAACGGGGAAGATAAGGTACCTCCAATCTTCACCCTAGCAACGGTGAGGAGTATAGGGACATAATTCCGTGCAAGAATCGGGGACCCAGGCCAAGTTGAATCAGCGACTCCCTCATAAACCCCCAGTGGACTCTGTCAAAGGCCTTTTCAGCATCCACAGAAATCAGGCCTAACGGAGGTGAGTTGCTTTTTGGCCTTAGCTATAAGGAGGAGGGTCCTAATAGTGTTATCCCTAGCCTCCCGGCCTCTGACAAAGCCCACCTGGTCCGAGTTAATCACGTAAGGGAGAAACGAAGCTAGACGATCGGCTAGAATTTTAGAATAAAGTTTGACATCCACATTCAGTAACGAAATCGGCCTGTAATTTGAAACTGAAGATGGGTCTTTCCCAGGTTTGGGGATGACGCTGATATGGGCTTCTAAGGATTGAGGCACGAAATCTGAACCCCTCAAAACATCATTAAAGGCAGTCAACATCGCAGGTACCAGCTGGGTCCTAAGTGTTTTGTAAAAGTTGGGTAAAAATCCGTCCGGACCTGGACATTTCCCTGATGGGGTAGATTGGATAGCCCGTGTTAGTTCCTCTTCTATAATATCTTCTTCTAATAAAGTAATAGTCTCCTTCGTTAGCGTTGGAATCGCTGTTTTCTCTATATATCCCTTAATCCTGTCGGACAGTTCTGGGGGCTGTGCGTCCATAAAATGCCCCTGAATATTGTAAAGATCAAGGTAATATTGTCTAAACTCCTCTAATATTTTAGTCGGCATAAATGTCCTCCCCCCGTTCTGGTCGAGATGTTAGGGATAAACATCGGGTTTAACCGAGGGTGGAGCCGTCAGGCCAAGGGACGTCCACACTTGTCCGAATTGGAGAAAAATAACTCCTAGATTTCTCAGAGTATCTACGACACTTTTGATCCAGTAAATCTTTAAGTTCTTTCTTTTTTAAAATCAAGTCCGATAAAGTCAAGCTAGATAGGTTCTGTTTATGTGAGGTTTCCAATATATGAATCTGAGAAAGGAGGTCCTCTACTATTTTTGCGCTATTTTTTTTCAGACGGGCGCCATGTTTTATAAACACCCCTCTCAGAACACATTTTAAAGTTTCCCACTTAGTGGGGGAAGGTGTAGGGTCAAAGGCATGGTCTCGATCAAAGGACAGTATAGTCTCTCTCACATCAGCTATACATAATTCATCCTTCAATAGGTGTTCGTTTAGCCTCCAGGTCCAAGGTCGGTTGCTTGTGTCACGTAGTGTGAGGGTCAGGAAAGTGGGGGCATGGTCTGAGAGTACGATGTCCCCTATAGTCGCCTCCAGGTTCCAAGATAGTAAGTTTTGACTAATAAAAAATAGGTCTATTCTACTGTAAGAGTTGTGAATAGGGGAGAAATATGTGAAGTCCCTACCCTGAGGATTCAAAATCCTCCAAATGTCCATAAGTCTCAGAGTGTGAAGGAACCTTTTTAGGGAAACCATTTTTTTGCTCGGAATAGATTGCTTACCATAGGATGAATCGGCTGCCGGGTCCAGGGTGAAATTGAGGACCCCACCGATAATGGTTGATCCTTCAGCAAAGTCCGCCAACCGTAGCAAATACAAGTACATGTCTTTGTTTGAGCGCTGAAGCGCGGGAGGAGGCAGCACGGGCGAACGCTGCATATGCCAGAAAGTTAACTGCTGCAGCTCGCCTGGAGAAATATGCGAGGAGGGAGGCAGGGGAGAGCAGCACTGGAGACATGGAGGGAGACCCTGGCAATGAAGAGGAGATGGAGGTGCAAGACACAGATATGCAGGTACAAGAGACTGTGGATTCCTTACAGGGTGGACAGCATGGGGCACTGCAGCATAATGTGGACACTGCACAGGGGGAGCCTTCATTGAGTGATATATTTGCAGTGGTGTCATATTGTAAACAAAGCCTCACCACCTTGACCCTGCAAGTATCAGGAATTTCTGCTGAGATTACCAGCATTAAAGCAGCAATGCAAAAAGCTGAGGTGCGCACGGGGAAGGTGGAGGAGCGTGTAAGCACAGCCGAGGAAAGCATTGTCACTATGCAAGCAGCCCAGTCAAAATTCGATAAGCAGATTACTGAAGTGATGGCAAAAAATGATGAGCTTGAGAATAGATCACGCCGGAACAACATTAAGATAATCGGGGTGCCAGAAAAGGCGGAGGGAGCCAACCCTACAGAGTTCATTGAAAACTGGCTCTTGACTAAATTTGGTGCGCATAATCTCTCTAAGGTCTTTGTGGTGGAAAGAGCTCATAGGATTCCACTCAGACCCCTGCCTCCAGGTGCTGCCCCCCGGGCCATGCCAGCCAAATTGCTTAACTACAGGGACACGTTCCTTCGTACGGCCAGGAACATTAAGGATCTGACAATAGACGGGCAGCACATTTCCTTCTTTTCGGATTACTCCCCAACTGTTCAGAAATTGCGTATGAAATTCTCAGAAAAGGAGATTGAGAGACATGGGCTTGCAGTACTCCATGATGTACCCAGCCAGGCTTAGACTAGTGGCGCTGGGCAAGATTCACTTTCTGCAATCCCCGGAGAAGGCTATGGACTGGATTGAGAAGAACGGAAGGAGAGTCCGGGAATTCAAGGACAGCTGAACGGTGGCTGAGTTGGACCCTTTGTGTTCTTTGTGCATTTTCTTTCTAATTGCAGGTCATGTACGACAATGGGAATATAGATGGACTAACTGCGGCAACTGCAAATGAAAATGTGAATTTTTTTTTCCTTTACATATATTTACTTAAGGCGGGAGAGGCCTTTGGTTGAGAAAACGGTTATTTCTTAATAGACGTTTAGTGTGACTACTTTTCTGGTGGCATAGGCTAGGTTCATTCACCCACTCTCTGTTAAAGGGGGTTTCGATAACGTAAGGGGTGGAGAAGTGGGAAGGAGAAGAGGAGAAGATTATTATTGTTATATGTTTATGGTTGGGAAGGGTAGCTACATGGACATAGTTGGGGGGTAGGAGGGGAGGGGGGGGTTCAGAAAAGACAGCGTGCCAATACTTTGATAATAAGAATTTGCATGAAAATACCAAATTGGTTGCGAAATGGCTGAAAAAATTAAAATATTCAGTTGGAATGTGAGAGGTTTGGCGGACAGGGGTAGACGAGCAGCTATATTGTAGAACGCTATGTCTTTTAAGCCGTCTATGATTTGCCTTATGGAAACTCACTTAGTAAAAGGGAAAACTGGTGTTTTGGCCAGAAAATGGATTCAGAAAGGGTACCATGCCACCTATTCTACATATTCGAGAGGAGTCTCAATTCTGATACACGCCACGGTTTCATTTGAGGAGGTGGAGGTCAAACTGGACAAGGATGGCCAATATGTCTTTCTTGTTTGTAAGATATTTGGGAAGACCCTTTGTGTGGCGGCGGTTTATTTCCCGCCACCATACAGTGGAGGTAAATTACTGGAGATCATTGATTTGACCAGACATTGGCCTGGAGTGCCCATCTTATTTATTGGGGATTTTAACAACGTCCTGAATTTGAAGTGGGATAGGACTGGCAGGTCACATGGTGGACATGATAAGGATGAGGATACACAATTTGCTAAATTTATGGGAGAAATGGGTCTGATAGACTTGTGGAGAGTGAGAAGTGCTGGGATAAAGTTGTACTCTTGTTACTCCTCCTCTCACAACTCTACATCTCGGATAGACATGGCTTTTGGGAACAAGCTATTAGATTCTGGGGTAGCGGCGATTGCATATTTACCACGTATAATATCAGATCATAAACCCCTGACTGTGGAATTACAAATGGGTATGAAGGGAATTGGATTGGGTAAAGAATGGAAGGTGCACCCTGCTTGGTTGGATAATTTGGATATACAGACAATAGCGGGGGAGGTGGAAGAATTTTTCCAGAACAATGAGGGGAGCACAGGGACAGAAATGGTATGGGATGCCGCAAAGGCGTATATACGGGGTCTCTTGATACGGGACATATCCAGACGTAAAACCCAAAATAAAGAGGCGGAGGCTGAGTCATTGGAGGTTTTGAGGAGGGCGGAGGAAAGGTTGGCGATGGGGCCACTGCCGAGGCGCAGCGATCAATGAAAAATGCACAAGAAGAGGTTGACAAAATGTTTATGGCTAATGCTGCGAAGAGAGCGGAATTTCAAAAAATGGCTTTCTATGAGGAAGGGGAAAAAGTGGGACACTTGTTATCCACTATAGCGGCAGCGCAAAGGAAATCAAGTTATGTCTATGGGTTGTCTCATCCTGACGGTCGACTGGTGATGGACTTGACCGGGATCCTGCGAGTGTTTGAGGAGTATTATCACGAACTCTATACATCTAAATTGGGGGTCTCTGGGGAGACAATTGATAGATTCTTGGGGAGAACCAGGTTACCTAGACTTAGTGAGATGGATCGGGACACGTTGGAAGGACCCCTGACGTTAGAAGAACTGGAGGAAGCTATGGCTTCTATGAATAATAATAGAGCACCTGGGGCAGACGGCTTACCAATAGAAATTTACAAACATTTGGAGGAAGTGTTGTTGCCCAAACTGAGAGATGTCTTGTTATCAGCATTGGAACAAGGACAGTTACCAGCATCTATGAGGGAGGCGACTATAGTGGTAACACCGAAAGAAAATAAAGACCCCAAGTCGCCGGAGTCATACAGACCCATATCCTTACTGTCGACGGACGTCAAGTTATTGGCCAAGGTACTGTCGAACCGTCTGACCCGGGTAGTTAAGGGTGTTATACATCCGGATCAGACCGGGTTTATGCCGGATAGGTCGATGGCCATTAATTTGAGACAGTTATTCTTAAATGTTCAAATGAAGGCAGACAATTCTGGGAAGAGAGTGGTGGTGTCTTTAGACGCACACAAAGCCTTCGACAGTGTGGAGTGGGAGTATCTTTGGCGAGTTTTACAACACACGGGCTTCGGTCCGGTTTTTACGGCGTGGGTGCGGCTGTTGTACTCCTTCCCGATGGCTCGGATTAGGGTAAACAGAGAGAGGTCTAATACATTTAATTTATCAAGAGGCACAAGACAAGGTTGCCCCCTCTCTCCGTTGCTGTTCGCCCTCGCCATGGAACCGCTTGCAGCAACAATCCGGCAGACGGATTCAGTAAATGGATTCCGATACGGATCGGTGGAGGAACGAATAGCCCTCTATGCTGATGACATCTTAAGTGTTTTTGCAGGACTCAAGGGAATCACTGACTAATGCCATGGACATCATTGATAGATTTGGACGACTGTCTGGACTGGGGATAAAATGGGAGAAGTCATGCCTGATGGAGGTAGACAATGTGGGGAGTCCGGGAAAGGATGAGATAGCCCATACACAATTAAAGACAGTAAAAGTGTTTAAATACCTAGGTATTAAGATAGCAATGCCCGTTACGGAGTATTTGAGCCTTAACATGCAACCTACTATGAGACACTTGAAAGAAAAGGCATTGGCATGGAGAAAGTTGCGCCTCTCGGCGGTGGGTCGTGCTAATCTAATTAAAATGGTGTTAATGCCAAAGCTGCTTTATATATTACATAACTCTCCAATTTGGATCCCCCAATCGATATTTCAGAGTATAAATGCGATATTTAGAGATCTGGTATGGGGAGGTGGGCAGCCGAGAATAAAATTAGAAAGACCCAAGGAGGAAGGGGGGATTGCCCTACCTAACCCATTGGTGTATTTCCTAGCAGCACAGTCCCAACATAAAGGGATGGGCAGAAAGGGCAAGTAAGGGTTCATTGCAAGCAATACTTGAAGTATATATCCATAGGAGACCTCTGGTGCAGGGATTAGAGATTGGTCTGTTTGGGAAAGGTGGAAGGATGTGCCCGACATTTGTACTCTTGCACAAGTTGTGGGTGAGGGTGAAGAAACTTAGAGGGATTACGGGAATAACGACATACACGCCTATCTGGGGTAATGAGTATTTAAGCGAGTTTCATAAACTGGGGGAATGGAAGGATTGGATACGGAAAGGGATAGTGTACTTTCATCAGCTGGTTGACCGCCATGTTCTCAAATCATTTGATCATTTGAAGTCGGAGTTCCAGCTGACTGAAAGAAATGGGTTTCAATATGTACAGATTCAACACGCTTTCACAAAGCAGAGGAGAATGGGGGATCTGTGTGTATCGAGAGATATTGTTCTAGATTTCATTTGCATATCAGGAAGAACGAAAGGAGTGATTTCTACGGTATATGCGGACCTCCTTCATACATTTCTCATGAAATATCCTATGGTGGCAAAGGAAAAGTAGGAGGCAGACGTGGGACCCATATCGGATGATAAATGGGAAACAGTTTTGGAGTACATCCCTAAATTATCAATAAGTGAACCAGGGAGAATGTCCCAGCTCTTACTCATTCACAGGGCATATAGATCCCCGGAGTTTCTTTACAAAATAGGGGTACGCACGGATTCGGAGTGTCCAAGGTGTAGGTCAGAGGCGGCGGGGATCGTACATATGATTTGGGGATGCCCGAGGCTTGCATCCTTTTGGATAGTAGTCCTTACCCTGATAGAAGGGAAATATAAATGTGGCATACCACGAGACCCAGTAGTATGCGTTCTGGGGTATGTAGAAGAAATTGTGGTAGACAATATTGGGAAAATAGTCGTTGCCCGTCTCTTATACACAGCTAGGAAATTAATAGCTAAATATTGGATTCAAAAGGATCCGCCTTCTAGACAGGAGTTTATTAGACAGGTTAATTATGTGGTAAAACTTGAGGAAAGAATTTATTTTAAAAGAAAGAACACCAAGTTCCAGGAGAGACTCTGGGCGCCATGGAAAGAATCGTAATGTCAATAGTAGCAGAGTGTTTAATTTGGTATTGTATAGCAGGGATTAGGTACTGATACTGGATACTAAAAGGAATCAATAATTTCTTTAACATGCAATATGTAATGTATGTATATAATTTGGAATCGCTGTCTGGTTTAGGGGAGGGAAATAGTTCATTCTTTTATTGGGATGAGAGGGATGGGGGAGTGGAGATCAAGATAAAGAAAAGTTATTGGAATATTGAATGAAAATGGGAAAACAATGTATATGCACCTTCTTTTTGTAAGCTGTTAATGTTTCTAATAAAAGAAATCTGATTTAAAAAAAACATGTCTTTGTTTGAAACCTATTAGGTAACTACCAATTAGCGACAGTTAGTAAAGTTCCAGCAATCCTCATCTTAAGAAAAATATAACGTCCTTGAGAGTTTACGCACGTATCCAAGATCTCGTGGTTCAGTGACCTGTGAATCGCAATGGATACACCCTTTGTTCTTGCTTCTGGATTGGTACCACGGTGCCAAACCGAGAAGTATCTGTTACGGAGACTCGGTACATGTCCTGATTTAAAGTGAGTCTCCTGCAGCATCAGGATCTGACACTTCTGCTTATGAGCAGAGTACAAAATCTGAGACCTCTTCTGGGGGGTGTTGAATCCCCTTACATTAAGAGAACAAATTTTTAAAGTAAACATGGTCAACACTGGGGTCGAAGGAAAGGAAACGAGGGAAAGAGGCTAGGGAAAAAAAGAAAGAGAGAGAGGGACGAAAGACAGAAGGGTAAAGAAACAGGAGAAGTATGCCAAGAAGCCCAAGAGTGAAAGGACCAGAAAAGATTAGCGGAAATTAGAAAAAGGAACGAGAAGGAAAAAGAAAAAAGGAAAAGAGAGAAGCAAAAAGAATAGAATAAAAAGAAATTTCCCAGAATAATCTGGGATAGCAGTTTGGGGTGGTCTACTCGACCAGTCTTCCCTGAAACAGGTGACTATCTCCCGGTGAGGTGTAGCCTGTCCACTTAAGAGGTGTCCCCGTCACCCCGGGCCACAATTATAAACATAGAAGAATTGCAACATAAAAATATACAATTCCCAATTATTTGTATCAGAATCTTATAAAATTACTACTGTCTTCAATCGGGTGCAATTTAAGTTTCTGAGTCGGTTGATATACCACAAACCTACATATCAAACTGTAAATTGGTTAACAAAAGGTACTAGTAATAGAGAAAAAAAAACAACAAAAAACAAAACAAAAGACCTTTGTTACACATTTGTCCTTAGGTGGTATGGTGAACCTTCACGGCGGCCACCGTCACGGCATTTCCTGTAATAAAGACTATCAGCAAACAGTAGAATTAGGAACATAACAGTCAAAATTATATGGAGGAACCCTCAGTCATTACCAAACGATCCCCTTCTCCAATCTCTGTTCCTCCCTCTCCGTGAAGCCCCCCTCCTTCTGCTTCCTCTCAACGGCCCCGGAACCCTCGGCATCCATTCTGGGCACTCAGCGTGTCCCGGCCACTCTTCCATGGTAATAGAGACCGGGGGGATTCCCAGTGCTTCTGTAAACTCCGATACTCCCCTAGGATGAGTGACATAATGGAGCACTCCATCTCTCCGTACTTGGAGGCGGAACGGAAAGCCCCATGTGTAGGATATGTCCCGTTGTCTTAGGACCACTAAGAGGGGGCGAAACGCCCTCCGTTTTTGCAAGGTGCGCCTTGATAAGTCTGCTAGTAGTTGAAGAGAATAGTCTTGGTATTTAACCTGTCCTTTGGATCGAGCTTTAGTAAAAATCGCCTCTTTAATTTTGTATTTATGGATCCTGCATACCACGTCTCGGGGTCTATCTCCTTCTAGGGGTGGAGGGCCCAGGGATCTATGTGCCCTATCGAATTCCAGAATTGAATCAGTCGACACTTCTCTTATTGAGTCGAATAAGATTTTAAGGGTATAGCCCAGTTCTTTGGGACCGACACTTTCGGGAAGGCCCCTGATCCTAATATTGTTCCTCCTTTCCCGATTTTCCAGATCTTCCATGGAGTCTAGCATTCTTTCAAACTGAGAGGCTTGTGTAAATACAGTGTCTTCTAGGATCTTCAGCCTCTCATCTATGTTCTGGGAGGATGTTTCATTAGAGGCCACTCTCAGGTTGAGTTTATTGACTTCTCCTTTAAGTTCAGAAGCCTCTGCCCTAAATAACGCCTCCATTCGTGCAATGAAGCCCTCCATTTCTTCCCTGGTAGGGATAGTCTGTATTCGTGACCTGAGGCCATCCCAAATCTCCTGTCCCCCTGATGTATTGGGCAACAATACCCGATTGTGGGGCAAGGGGTCTCTACCGTATGGTGTGTTCTGTTGTGGCATACTTGCTAAAGGTCGAGCGGATCCCTCTGGACTTTCCCCTGTACATCCCTTTGCCACGTGTGATTGTATGATCGTCCCATCATGTCTCCTCTCTGTAGTGTCTGTGGAGGGAACTGTCTCGTTCCCATCATTAAATTAGGGAGTCCTTGATGGATGTTGCCCCCATTATCAGTTCCAGGTCCTGTGTCAGCCTGGGGAAGTTTTTGTGTAGTAACTGTAGCCATCAGGGGTCTATCTCTGCCACCTTGGGGCATCATCTGGGTACTGTGAGCCTGGGCCTCATAAACAACCCCCATTTCCAGGACCTGGCTGTGCAGCATGTCTTTGTCTGTGGCAGTAGAAATATCTATAGCAGATACACTCACGTGCGCAGCAGGCATCTGAGGAGGGGGTAGAGGAGCATCCATTACCGGGCTCTGGCGGTTGTCCCGGTCGTTCTGTGCCTCTCCAGGCTGTGGGGGAGCTTCTATTGTGTCTCCATTAGACTCTGCAGCCTGAGGCGGTCTTTGATCGGCCGCGTCTTTGGGAGCTTCCGCCGCCATCTTACTGCGCTCCTTAGATAATGGGAAATTCTCCCCGTGGGGGGTACCGACGGCTCCTGTGTGGGCTGAGGCCTATTGCCCTTCTTCTTAGGCGGCATAAGTGTAGGTTTGTGGGGTCTGACACCGGCTGTTCCGGCCAGGCGGTGATATAGGAACAGGAGCTCTGGCGTTCAGCCTCTGCTTCCCACCATGTCCAAGCCACGCCCCCCAGGAAAGAAATTATAAGATAATCTCCCGTTGGTACCAATTCCCAGCAAATATTCACCGTATTTACCCCACAGTCCCGGATGTGTGTTGGAGATGTCAGAAGGAAAAGAGAACTTTGCTACACATATGGTGGGAATGCGAGAATATAAAGCCTTTCTGGACACAGGTATTTGATACGCACCAGACAGTCACGAGCCAGGTAGTAGATAGGACACCTTATGTTGCACTTCTGTCCATTCTGCCGGGACCTATGAAACCCCAAAAATCTGATCTTTTAAGATTTAGCTTTACGGCAGCCAGAAACATCCTGCCCAGACATTGGAAGACGCCTATTCAACCTCGTCTGTCTGAGTGGATGATTGAGATGAACAGGCTATGTAGAATGGAGGAACTTACGGCCGAAGTCACCCATAAGGGAGACAAATTTCGACGTATTTGGACCAGTGGGTGATTTTTCGTGAATCTCCTCATATTAGAGAACTAATATCTACACCTGGGTGAGACCCAGTTGTGGGGTCATGAAGCCATAACATGGCTTATATGCTGAGGATATAATGTGGTGAATAACTGCCATAGAAGTATTGAGTTACTAGTGAATCCCCCCCTGGATACCTATAACCCTTCCCTCTTCCCTAACTTCCTTTCTCTTTCCTTACTCTTCTTTTCTTTTAAATCAGAACAGAAATTTATAAGAACCCTGAGAAGTGAGTCAAACTTCAACTCAGATATATGTAAAGGTGATCCACTCAACGACCTTTAAGTGACATACTGCTACAACATACCGTTGCATATGTCAAGTTTGAGATATTGTAATCCCCACATATATAACCCAATTAGACAGCGCAGATACATTGGTAACATATATATGCTAGACTAGGGGATCTCTGGTGTACTGTGTTATTTGTTTTGTATTTTGTTCTTTTTCCTTCCAAATGCTTATGGCAGATGAAGAGCTATTACTTGAATAGACACCGTTAAATGGACTCTCAGATTTTGAGGGTAACCTTCCGTATTAAACCGATGTATGTCATAAATATATTCAGTGTGTTATATGTTGTACAACCAATGTTATGTTTTATAAAATTTAACAGATTTAATAAACTTAAATTGAACGAAAGGAGTAGTGCCAAAACGGGAGCCTAACAAATTCAGGCTGATATATCATGTTTTATCCTGAGGAGTATTCAGGTAATGATTGGATTGCGCCAGAATTGGCCGCTGTTTCTTATGTCACGTTTGATAATGCATTGTATCTGGTGAGGGTGGCTGGAAAGGGGGCCCTAATGGCGAAATCTGATATAAAGAGGTTTTTCGGTTGCTTACAATGCATCCGGAAAGTCTTCATTTGGTAGGCTGCATGTGAAATGGTGGGTCTTATGTAGATTGCTGTCTGCCCATGGGATGCTCCATCTCATGTTCCTAATTTGAGGTGTTTAGTTCCTTTGTGAAATGGGCAGTCAGGGATGTAGCAGGGGTTAACGCGATCATTCATTACCTGGACGATTTTTTGTATGTAGAGCTGGCTAGGACTTCCATTTGTTCAGTGTTACTGTTTGCATTGCAGAGAATTGCAGCGCATTTTGGCATCTCTTTGGCGTAGTAGAAAACAGCAGGGCCAAGGAAGGTTTTGGGTTTTTTGGGTATCGAGATCGATACAGTGGTGATGGAGTGCAGGCTCCCGGAGGAGAAGCTGGTGGATTTAAGGGCATCCATATTAGCATTGTTTCAGGTCAAAAAAGCTCGGTTGAGGGTGTTTCAGTAAGTTTTGGATTTTGCCTGCTGGATCATGCCAATGGGGCGGATACTCATCAGACAGTTGGCCAGGGCCATGGCAGGCAAAACTTCCCCCAACCATTTTGTGCGGGTGAAAAAGAGATCAGGGCAGATCTAGGGATCTGGATCTCCTTCTTGGAGAAGTACAATGGGCAGACATTGTGGATGGCTAAGGCAGTGCCTAACAAGTATTTGCAATTTTTCACGAATGGGGCAGGTGCAGCAGGCTTTGATGTAATTTTCAAAAGGCTTTGGTGTGTAGGGGAATGGCCCAGTCTATGGAAAGAGGCTTAGTTAAGAACTTATCATTGTTGGAAATCTTCCCAATAATGGTTGCAGTGGAGCTTTGAATTTGCAGGTAAGAAGGTGTGTTTAACTGCAATAACCGGGCGGTGGTACAGTCTAATACCACACTTTCAGCAAAATCCCCTCCTGTGGTAGAGTAAGGCATTTAGTGTTGCGCTGTCTGGAATGGAATATATATACAGTGTTGGCCAAAAGTATTGACACCCCTGCAAATCTGTCAGATAATACTCAGTTTCTTCCTGAACATGATTGCAATCACAAATTCTTTGGTATTATTATCTTCATTTAATTTGTCTTCAATGAAAAAACACAAAAAGAATTGTCCTAAAGCCAAATTGGATATAATTCCAGACCAAACATAAAAAGGGGGTGGACAAAAGTATTGGTACTGTTAGAAAAATCATGTGATGCTTCTCTAATTTGTGTAATTAACAGCACCTGTAACTTACCTGTGGCACCTAACAGGTGTTGGCAATAACTAAATCACACTTGCAGCCAGTTGACATGGATTAAAGTTGACTCAACCTCTGTCCTGTGTCCTTGTGTGTACCACATTGAGCATGGAGAAAAGAAAGAAGACCAAAGAACTGTCTGAGGACTTGAGAAACCAAATTGTGAGGAAGCATGAGCAATCTCAAGGCTACAAGTCCATCTCCAAAGACCTGAATGTTCTTGTGTCTACCGTGCGCAGTGTCATCAAGAAGTTTAAAGCCCATGGCACTGTGGCTAATCTCCTAGTGTGGACAGAAAAGAAAAATTGACAAGAGATTTCAACGCAAGATTGTGCGGATGGTGGATAAAGAACCTTGACTAACATCAAAACAAGTTCAAGCTGCCCTGCAGTCCGAGGGTACAACAGTGTCAACCCGTACTATCCGTCGACGTCTGAATGAAAAGGGACTGTATGGTAGGAGACCCAGGAAGACCCCACTTCTTACCCCGAGACATAAAAAAGCCAGGCTGGAGTTTGCCAAAACTTACCTGAGAAAGCCTAAAACGTTTTGGAAGAATGTTCTCTCTTTTTGGGCAAAGGCATCAACATAGAGTTTACAGGAGAAAAAAAGAGGCATTCAAAGAAAAGAACACGGTCCCTACAGTCAAACATGACGGAGGTTCCCTGATGTTTTGGGGTTGCTTTGCTGCCTCTGGCACTGGACTGCTTGACCGTGTGCATGCCATTATAAAGTCTGAAGACTACCAACAAATTTTGCAGCATAATGTAGGGCCCAGTGTGAGAAAGCTCGGTCTCCCTCAGAGGTCATGGGTCTTCCAGCAGGACAATGACCCAAAACACACTTCAAAAAGCACTAGAAAATCGTTTGAGAGAAAGCCCTGGAGACTTCTAAGGTGGCCAGCAATGAGTCCAGACATGAATCCCATAGAACACCTGTGGAGAGATCTAAAAATGGCAGTTTGGAGAAGGCACCCTTCAAATATCAGGGACCTGGAGCAGTTTGCCAAAGAAGAATGGTCTAAAATTCCAGCAGAGCATTGTAAGAAACTCATTGATGGTTACCGGAAGCGGTTGATCGCAGTTATTTTGGCTAAAGGTTGTGCAACCAAGTATTAGGCTGAGGGTGCCAATACTTTTGTCTGGCCCATTTTTGGAGTTTTGTGTGAAATGATCAATGTTTTGCTTTTTGCTTCATTCTCTTTTTTGTTTTTTTCATTGAAGACAAATTAAACGAAGATAATAATACCAAAGAATTTGTGATTGCAATCATTTTCAGGAAGAAACTGAGTATTATCTGACAGATTTGCAGGGGTGTCAATACTTTTGGCCAAAACTGTATGTGGTGGCTAAACATGAAAATAAAACAAGGTGGCTGATGTGTTGTCTCAATTTCAGTTTCACAGGTTCTGAAGTCTGGTGCAAGAGGAGGATGAGGTGGGGGCAGAATGTCCCAGATGGCTATGGGATCTAACCATGGTATAGTATGACTCAGGAGATTGGTGACCGAGGCCACTTGGTGCCGTTATCAAACGGTGTGGGAGGACTGGGAGAATTTTTTGCAGAGTGCCGATGTTGGTCCTAATTATGAAGACAGGGTGCTGTTGGCAGGGCTGTATTTTCAATTAGGCACCAAAGAGCATGTGCCTAGAGCACCAGGTTTCAGGGGGTGGAACCAGGATGAAGAGTAAAATTAATTTTTTTTTTAAGTCTTCCTCCTCCAAACTCTGCATAAAATCCGGCGAGTTTTTGGAGCAGGGCGCAGCGTTCACTTGTAATCGCGCTTTTAAGATGCAGTTTCAAGTGAATGTGTGAGCGCTCTGGGCCCCGGCACTTCTGATGTCAGTGAAGCTCCAATCAGCTCCAATTAGTCATCACTACTGACAGGATTCTGCTGCAGGAGAAGGAAGAAGATGTCAGGTCCCGGGAGCCTGCAGCATACAGTGTGGAGCCAGGTAAGCGATATTAAGCTAAAGATAGTGCCAAGGCCAGCCTGGGGGGAGCATAGAGAAGGTAGGAGAGGGGGCAGAAGCTACAGGGAGGCAGGATGGGAGAAAATCTACATGGAGGCAGGATGGGGGGAGGGGGAGAAGCTACATGGAGGCAGAATGGTGGGAAGGGGGGAGAAGCTACATGAGGCATGATGGGGGGAAGGGGGGAGAAGCTACATGGAGGCAGGATGGGGGGGAGAAGCTACATGGAGGCAGGATGGAGGGAGAATGTACACGTAACATAGAGGGGGATAGGGGAGAAGAATATACATGTAACATGGTGGGGGGATGGGGAGGAGAATGTACATGTAACATGGAGGGTGGATCGAGAAGGAGGACGTATATGTAACATGGAGGGGGGATGGGGAGGAGAATGTACATGAAACATGGAGGGGGATGAGGGAGGAGAATGTACATGTGACATGGAGGGGGGATGGGGAGGAGAACGCACATGTAACATGGATGGGGGAGGAGAAGCTACATGTAACATGGAGGGTGATGGGCAGGACAAGCTACATGAAAGGGGGTTGGGGGAGGATGAGATGCATGGGACATATGGGGGGGAACAGTGTGGGACATATGGGAGGAGGATAAGCAGTATGTGATATGATAGGGTTGGGGGGAGGTGAGCAGCTTGGAACATGAGGGGATGCAGCATGTTGAAGGGTTAGGTTACATTCACACATAGCGTATTTCAGCTTTTACACAGCGCTATTTAGCAGATGCGCAAATGCAGCGCCGTTTTGCTTCCAAACAAAAACAATGCATTTCTCAAAAAATCATTCATACGATCCGTATCTTTGCGGATGCACTTTCACTGCTAAGCGCATCCACAAAAAGAATGACCATGTCAATTCTTTTTGCAGTTTTCAGATGCGCTTTCCACAGCCCACACTATAGAATGGGCTCAAAAAAAGCCCATCTGAAATAGCGGAATTTGTGAAATAGGATGCGCTTTTTGCACAAAGCACATACGTTATTTGCATGCTCAAAATAGCGCTGCACAAAACAAGAAATATGCAGCGTGTGAATGTAGCCTTAGAGCCCCCACACATATTAGACTGTCCTTGCAGGTTTAGCTAAGGCTGCTTTCACATCTGTGTTTTTTGCAGATCAGGCAAACTTTTGACCTTCAGCTTCGTCTGATCTGCCATTTTTCAAATCCGGTAGATTCCTGCCTTTTTGGAAAAAAAAAAAAACAAACAAAAAAAAAAAAAAACAGATCCAGCACACTTGCAGCAAAATTGTGTTTTTTGCTAATGCATTTCTACAGGACTGCCGGAATTGTGCGGACACTTGTGTTTTTAGTCAGATCCGGCAAATCCTCCAGTTGCTGCAAAGGAAAAAAATGCTACTAGCTGCGTTTTTTCACTCGCTCCAAGTGCCGGATCCAGCAAACCCACAACTCCCATAGGGAATGAATTAGGCTGAATGCAAGCTAGCCGCAAGTAAGCCGTTACGCTGCAGATACGACAACAACTGCCTGATCTGTCGAGATTGAAAACAAAATCACTGATGTGAAAGCAGCCTTAAGGCCGCTTCACATGCTAGGATATTGTTAACGATATCGTTGAAACGTCACGGATTTGTGAACGTTCTAACGATATCGTTTGTGAGTTCTTGTGTGTAAAGGAACGATGAAGGATGGAAAAATTGTTGGAACGTTCATCCAAAAAATGAGATCCTGACCTCAAATCTATCGTTCGTCGTCCAATTAACGCTGCTTGAAGAAGGTACATCGTTCAGTGTGACACCTTTTTGAACAATGTCGTTCAAAAATCTCCTATTCCGGGGGCGTGGCCTGACGTCTGACCGAGATGGCTGCTTAATACAGGAGCTCCGAGACCCACGGGCTTCAAAGCGACTACCAGCAACCTGCAGAAGCTGAATCCCGGCTAATTCTGCACTAAATCCCTCAGGAGACTCTGGTCAGTGGCGTGGGAGAGTTGGACCCCTGATGGATTAAAAACAGCCGACCTGCGACACCTCTGGAAGGCGGAGGTGCAATCCTCTGGCATCCTCCATCAACCATCAAAGTTCTGGGGTATATCTGACCCCAGCAAGTAAGATATCCCTAGGCTGCACTGGGCTGAGAGCTTATTTTGGCCCCAAGACTGTCCTTTGGCCCAACTTAACTGGACTAAATGCCCCCCCCCCCACCTTGGCCTGCCACGAGGCATTCCCGCCATGAGGGATTGTGAGGCCGTGTGACGCTGCAGAGGGAGGATCCCTGCCGCTCCGGCGTGTTCCTCTCGCCGCTCTGCATTGCCGCTGCGATCCGGAGAGCGGTGAGTGCACATACAGCGAGTACTCGCTCGGTGCTGTGAGCGGGCGCATCCGGGAGGTGTCGGGGACCGGCCCTGGCTGTCTGGCTGTTTAATGAGCGGTGGCGGTGTGCGGCGGTGTGAGCGGCTGGACGGGAGGAGGAGGCGGAATCTGAGCCCCGAGAAGCATACAATAGAGGTGCTGAGGCCAGAAAGCATCTAGACGGAGCGAAGGAGGTGAGAAAGTTGTTCCTCTGCACCTACAACTGAAGGGGACAGAGCTGTGCTAAGGGTCATATAAGTTGGCAATAGGGGAATACAGGTGGCTTCCTGTTTAACCCCTGCTTCACAGCACCACTGGACAAACCTTTTCTTTTCATGACTATAGTGGCTCCTTTCTATGCAAACTGCCTGCAAACTGTTTCAACACACCACCCTGCCTAAGTCTTACTAAGGACTATATAATCCCCAGCCAGAAATCATTACTACGCTACACTGCTATTAAGCTTATTGATCACTTGATGGGCAAAACTTGCCCAGGCCCGTATCGCTCCTACAATAGACTGACAGACTTTTTTGCCCCAACCCGTTCTCAACCAGTGGGTTCACCCGACATGGCGCGCCAACCACCTTCTCCACAGCGCTCCACTCGGTCATCACGCCGCAATTCTATGGCCTCTACATCCTCTACTTCCTCGGGGGCAGCTACGCTGGCCGAAGCCCCAGTTACCCATGCAGCTATGAGGGACCTCTTGGCTGGGCTCAGAGCCTCGCTTCAGGAGGATATGCGGTCCATGATGGCAGAACTGAGGGAAGAAGTCACTGATTTAACATGCCGTACAACGCATTTAGAAAGCAAAATGGGGGAACTGGTGCGTTCGCATAATGAACTGCTTGATGCTCACTATGCTCTACAAGACAAATTAGAAAAAAACACCCTCAAAACACAGGATCTTGAGGATAGATCCCGTCGAAACAATGTGAAGCTTAGAGGCATCCCAGAGAGTACTCCATCTACTGATTTGAGAAATTTATTACAAAACTTTATAGCTGCTATACTCCCTGATGTGAGGCCTAAAGACGTCATCATCGACCGGATTCACCGCCTTCCGAGGCCATCACAGTTGGATCCTGCTCTTCCTAGGGATGTCCTCGCTAGGATTCATTTCTATGAAGTCAAAGAGGAATTTATGCGAACGCTCAGAGCAGGTGCTAGGGTACCAGAACTCTATCAAAATATAGCAGTTTACCCAGATCTTTCGGCTGGTACCCTTGCACGAAGACGAGCCTTTCAAGACGTCACCAGGCAACTGAGGGAGCGCCAAATGGAATATCGCTGGGGATACCCCATGAAACTCATCATCAAAAGGGACAATGTTTCTCATGTGTACCATTCCCCGAAACAAGCGGAAGACCTACTGCGACAATGGGACCAACCCCCAAACAGACCTCCGCCAGGTTCCGTTGAGGACGGTCAAGCAGAACCGGAGTCTACTGAGGTGTCGACTATACAACATCTGGAGCCGATTTGATTGAAGTGGTGAACATGCTTCTGTACTTAATCTTTTAGCCCGTGGGGACTCTATTCCTGCCATTTATATCTTTGACCTCTCTTCACTTATTCACTTTTATATTCAAACTTATTTCTTCACCTCTTTATAACACTCTGACCCCTTGCCTGAATTGCTCAAATCACTCTCTTCTCTGATTACTACTATCTCTTCTCCTTCCACATCTAATCTTGTTCTATCCCCCTGACCCTTTCTCTTCCTTCTCCTCTCCCCTTTCTTACTATTCTACTTCTCCACTACTCTTTCTTGTCATTTTCACTATTATTCACCTTTTCACATTCTACCAAAAGTTTGGTGGGATAGATTGCCCCGGTAGGTGCATTTTTTTTTTTTTTGCACCCTCAAAAGGATACTTGATTGTTCTTTTAAATTTTCGCTAGTTTATAGTTGGAATGTAGAGTTTTATTGTATAATTTGTTGGTAAACCTCCCCACTATCCCCCCTATCTCTACCCTGTAGTCTGTCTTGTTGTTTGTTTTTATCCGTCTTCCCTTGTAGTCCCTGTTGTGTCCCCCCTGATTTCCTCCCCTTGATTTGAACCACCTATAACTACTGCAGTTGACTCAGCGTATGCGTTTTATCTTGTGCTAATCACAACTCTCTTCCATCAACAGATTGGGTAGTCTCTGGTCGTATCATCATGAGCATTAACTGTGTCACCATTAATGTAAATGGGCTAAATTCGCCTGTGAAGCGTTCCCTGGCCTGGTCGCAACTCAGAAAACTTCAGGGAGATATCGTGTTTCTCCAGGAAACCCACTTGCTTAAAGGTGATAATTACCGTATGTCCTCTGCTTTGTTCCCTTATCAATACTTTGCAAATGCTGAGGTGAAGAAAGCAGGAGTGGCTATTTTTATTCGCAGATCCCTCTCTTTCAGACTTGTTGACCAGATCTCGGATCCTCAGGGCAGATATTTGGTAGTAGTGGGGTACATCAATGACACACTGTATTCACTGGTCTCTATTTATGGCCCCAACTCAGGACAATTCAGATATTTTCGCTCTTTGTTCCCTAAGCTGACATCTCTGTGCAGAGGCCTCACAGTAATGGCGGGTGATTTTAACTTCCCAGTGTGTTCATCACTCTCCAATTGCCGTGGTGACATGGGTAATCTAATCTCAGCTTCTCATTTTCACAATATATGGCGTTACACTCATGGAGAGGAAAGGGACTTCACCTTCTTGTCCTCACGTCACCACACGTACAGTAGACTGGACTACTTCTTGATTAATGACCCCCTTCTCTCCAGATGTAAATCAACCACTATTGGAAACATCACTTGGTCGGACCACGCTCCAGTCTCCCTACAGATAATGGATTCCGCTCAGGTGGCCCCAACCTCGCTCTGGAAACTGAACGACTACTTACTAGCTAATCCTGAAAATATTGCCTTGATATCTGACCGACTTCAGACTTACTTTTCCCTAAACGACAGTGCACAAACGAATCCTGAAATTAACTGGCTAGCCCATAAAACGTTGATCCGGGGATCATTTATTCAGCTAGCTTCCAGACTTAAGAGGGAAAGAGAGGCCCAGATTAAATTGCTCACGCTTAAAATAACAAATTTAGAAACCCTACACAAACAGACCCTCCTGGCATCCACACATGCGGAACTTTCAAAGGCCCGGCAGGATCTCCGCACGTTGCTACTAACTAAAGTGGAATTTAACCTTAAAAAAAGTAAATCCAAATTTTACGGAATGGGTGATAGGGCAGGAAATATCCTAGCCAGGCGTATTAAGAAAAAACAAGAAGCCTCCAAAATCTCTCATCTGATTACTTCTACAAGACAAAAAATAACCAACCCCTTATTGATAGCAGAGGAATTTCAAAAATACTATGAAAAATTGTATAACCTGCGCTCTGACCCCCAAACGCCTCAGCGCTCAAAAGAGGCAATAAACGAATTCTTAGATAAGGTACAACTTCCTTCCCTAACGTCTGCCCAGCAAGCAGCCTTAAATAACCCCTTCTTGGACACAGAAATCCGAGAAGTTATCAAATCCATGAAAAAAAGCTCGGCCCCGGGACCTGACGGTTTCTCTTACCAGTATTACACCTCTTTTACTGATCTTCTCCTACCGCATTTATTGGCATTGTTCAACTTCTGGAGAGGTTCGGGAGAGATCCGATCTGAGGCCCTGGAAGCTTTAATCTCTGCGATCCCGAAGCCTGGCAAGCCCCTGACATCCCCAGGGAATTTCAGACCAATCGCTCTTTTAAATTGCGATTTAAAAATATATGCAAAACTCTTAGCGAATCGCCTCATGTGTGTCATCACTTCCCTGATTGGAATGGAGCAGGTCGGGTTCATACCGTCCAGACAAGCATCTGACGGTACCAGACGTATTATTGATCTTTTGGAGATCATGGAGACAAGTGGTGCCCCTGGTGCGCTCTTGTTTTTAGACGCGGAAAAAGCGTTCGACAGAGTGCACTGGGGGTATCTCGAAGAAGTGCTTGGGAGGTTTGGTATTGTTGGAGACATTAGATCGGCCATTATGGCATTGTAATCTTCCCCCAACGCAAGAGTGCGGGCTTCGGGTTTTGTCTCCTCCACGTTGCAGATAACTAATGGCACACGGCAGGGCAGTCATCTGTCCCCGCTTATCTTTGCTCTGATAATGGAGCCGTTAGCGGCCAGAGTGAGAGTGGAGCGTGATATCTCTGGACCTGTGATAGAGAAGGTTGAACATAAAATGGGACTTTATGCAGACGATGTCATCTTTGTCTGTTCCGATGTAGAGGAGACCATTCCCAGAATAATGGCACTACTAGATGAGTTTGCTGCAATCTCCTATTATAAGCTTAATGCCGCTAAGTCTCTTATCTATCCCATCAACATCTCCCAGTCACAAAAACATCTCTTCCAATCAAAATTCCCCTTTGTGTGGTCCCCTTTGGGGATTCTATATCTGGGAATTCAAATAACAAACACTAAAGATATAGTCCGCCGCAACTTTGAGATCCTATCTGGTGAATTCAAGGCTGGGCTGGACTCTCTTAAAACCTTAACCCTGTCTGGATTGCCAGAATTCAGATCGTAAAGATGACATACTTGCCTAAAATTCTTTACTACCTAAGACGTATTCCATTACTCTTCCCTAAACGTTTTATTTCCTCTTTACAATCGTTCCTGAATCGCTTCATATGGAACAATGGGGTTCACCGAATAAGAGACAAGGTGCTCATGTCCCCGGTAGCCTTGGGAGGTATGGGAGTCCCAGACTTAAATCTTTACTACTCTGCAATACACCTGTCTGCAGCAAGAGCCTGGTGGTCGAACGGCACGGCTCCTCTGTGGAAACAGATTGAACAATCCTTCGCGCCACGTAACTCCACCAGATTATTGTTAGAAATGACTCTTCTTACGCCAAGACAAGACATAACATTACTGGGATCTATGACAGCCTTGCTGGATGTGTGGTGTCGACATAACCGAAGTACCCTAAATTTTTTACATCATCATGTTTCGCTTCTAGCAGTGGAGCAATCGGTGGAGTCCCTTTCCCTCTCCCTTTGGAGAGACAGAGGATTGACAAATCTTCGCCAGATCAGAGAGGGAACTGGGGTAAAGTCCTTTTTGGAGCTGATGGAATCCTTTGGTGTGCCCCGCAGTACTTTCTACCGCTACTTGCAGACCCGACATTTCATTGACTCTGTGCATCTCCCAGTGGTCGATGCGGGGAAGTTTGATGGCACGCTCCAGAGACATTTCAAATCTGCACACTCGAACGACCATGGGATTGCTCTTCTCTATCGAGCATTAACATTTGCTGGTAATACAACCAAACTCCCATATATGTTGAAATGGGAACGATACTTATCGTTTAACTCTGACCTCTCTACCTGGCAGGAAGCTGCTTTGCGAGCCTCTGCATACTCTAGATGTATCAATCACTTTGAACAAATTAAAAAGATACATATGGACTGGTACATTACTCCATTGAAAATGTCAAGATTTTCAAAACAGCTCCCCCAGACTTCGCCAAGGTGCTGGAAGCAGTGCAATCAGATAGGCAACACACCGCACCTCTAGTGGTATTGCCCTAAAGTGATGGAGTTTTGGAGGGACATTGAGGCTCTCATCACTGCCCTCACGGGCATCACGTTTGAACTCACAGCACCTCTCGCGGTGCTAAGCATTGGTCTGATTGATTGGCCGACCCCAGTCCGACCGATGGTGGCAATTGTACTAGCGGCCTCTCGTAGGTGCCTGGCGGGTCTATGGAGGGAGTCATCGTTGCCTTCCAGGGGAATGGTGGTAGAGGCGATTAACACCCATTTCCAGTATGAATTACTCTTGGCCCATGACTCCAAGAGGCGTGCGAGGGTCCTGGCGTGGTGGGACTTATGGACCGATTCGCCTTATAACGTAGTTGTTGTTTAGTCACGACATGAGAAATGCTGGCCTTCTCTTTAAGGACTTAATTATATAGAAGGTAACCTGATTAGGGAACCTAGTCCATACATTAAATACTATGATCTGTAGTTGTTGAATCTCTAACAATGTAAAACAAGGAAATGACGGTTGGTTCCTCCTCCTTTCCCTTGCTACCCTCTTGTGTGGTGTTTCCCCCTCCCACCTGTTGTTAAACGTCATGATAGTTAGTTGCCCTTCCCTGATCTACCTCTCCTCCCCTCTCTTTTTTTTTTTTTTTTTCCTTTTCCCCTTTTCTTGGTGCCTTTCCTTTTTAATTGGTAGCTATTAAGATGTTAACTGTGAAGAAGCTAACCTGCCTGGTTAGGGAAGCTTGTTCACGGCATTATAAAATTTGGATTGGAAAGCACCATGTTTATTAGCCCTTGTTTACGGTTTGACTTGATATTATCATACTATCATTCTGGAATGATAAATGTTACTAATGGAAATTTGAAATAAAAACTAATGGTTCAAAAAAAATCTCCTATTCCTGCCTCTTTAAAATATCGTTCAGTCCTTGCTCTTCTATTTAACTGGTGCATTGCCGAATGGGATATCGTTAACGATATCCTTGTATGTGACGCACTAACGATGTCGGAACGATCACTGTCACGTGATCGTTCTAAGGATATTGTTAATGATATCTTAGCGTGTGAAGCGGCCTTTAAAAAGAAAAACCTAAAAACACTGAACATATGAACAGCAAGTAATTTTTACATTGCCGTGCATGAGTTCATTCCTTTTAGTGTTTGCAGATCTGCCTGAAAAATAACATGCTGTGTGCACAAACGCTTAGTCTGACTGATCACTAGAGGGGCGACCACTGAAAGTGCCTAAGGCAGCAGGTACTCCAAATACGGCCCTGGCTGTTGGTGCTGAATTTCATGCACGAGGATTTTGCAACAGGCGAACGGTATCTACAGTGAACCAGAGAATAGCGGCTCTAGCGTTCTTGTTTAAGATGCGAGGTTGGCGGTACGCTACGAAAGATTTCTTAGTGTAGCAGTAGTTAAATGCTTCCACAAAGTGGCAATTGGCAGAGACAAAAGGAGACCCATATTGTTTGAATTGTTAGGGCGTCTAGTGGGTCATCTAAAGGCAATGCGTTTCTCAGCTTACAAAGTAAAATTGTTTTCAGCGTCATTTACTTTGGCTTTCTTTGGCACATTTCGAATCGGTGAATTGTTAAGTGCAACAAAGGAGACAGTCGGTGCTCTACTACTCAGTAATGTTGGTGAGGCCAATGATGAGGTTGAATGCTGATTATGGCGATCCAAATCGGAACAACTGGGTCGGGGGAGGTTGGTGGTGGTATACAAAATCCCAGGCTTTGCCCCGTGGGTGTGGAACAGAGTTTCTTAAGAAGACAAGAAGGGAATCCAGCTCCATTGTTGATGCACGAGGACAGGTCATCCCTTTCTAAGTTTCAGTTTGCAGTGGTGTTGAAGGCCTGCCTAGCAAAAGCAGGGAATCACCTAAGGAATTCAGGTCTCATTCCTTCAGGATTGGGGCAGTGACAGAAGCCTCCAGACGGGCCTTGGGGGATAAAATAGTTCGAAAAGTAAGAAGGTGGTAATCATCCTGCTTTCGGTTCTATGTGCGGCCTCAGCTGGTGGCATCCTGAAGTGGTGGTGGAGCGCAGAGGGACTGGAAAAGTGGCAAGTGATAGCAGTTATGGATGATGATGGAATATATTATTTTATTTTCTGGTGTTAATTGTCCTATGTATATATGTGCATGATTTCCAGTTGGCATGGTGGTGTGCTGGTTTTATCTATTACTGCTAATTGTTTTATTTTATAGTGCATGGTTGATCTGGATCATCGGTCACTCGTCCATGTAATGGGGAGAGATGCGAGTGAACGTGCGTCCCGATGGTCGGCAACTCGGTCAGGCTAGATTGGAGGCCATTTTAAAATGGATCGGGATTCGAGGGCCGATGTGGGCGAGATTCCTTCCCGAAAAAAACATATTACACAAGGGTGGTTAATGCACCCAATATGCTTGTACTACATGTGATAGAAAACAACTTGGGGGTTTGTGCATCCTGGGACTTGATCAGGGATATCAAGTCCGACCTTCTGAGACTGTGGTTGGCTTATCCAGGGATAATAATCATATGGTTGTATATAGTGGCAAGGTTAAGCTGGAGATTCGCTAGATTCATGGAACAACTTTACAAAGCGAGGAAAAAAGTTAAAGTAATGGGCAGATTCATAACGACGAATGGTCGAATAGTGGTGAGGCATCAGGAGTTGAGGCACCAGACAGCCAGTACAAGAGGGGGGATGGTGTGCACCTCAATACAACTGGTACGGACATGTGGATGCTGGGCTTGAGGGAAGGAATCAAACAAGCAATGGGGATGTGGCAGGTCCGGGCCATGTAACTTTTATTAAAAATAAAACACACTGACAAGACTCATTCTCAATTTATTAATCCCAACACATACCCTCCAACAATAATCCACCATGAGGTCCCATGCCGAAATCTCAGCTCAGCTGCATCGGAGTCTGTGGTGAAGAAGAAATATCATGTCATCGCTGCCTTCGAGCACAGCATGAGTGAGCTGAGAGCTGCAGCCAGGTAAGCGGTGAGTCACTGAGGTAATCTGAGAACAGTTCATGTAGCCTTGGTGACGACTAACCATACCGATTAGCATGGTTACCTGATCTGTGTCCTCGGGTGACGTCACTGACTCAGCGCACACATGAACGCTGCAGGCTCTCCTGGCTCTCATTCTGTGCTCGGAAGTCGAGGTGACAGAGTGTTTCTTCTTCACCAGACCCTCCGATGTTGCAGAGCTGAGATTGCAACGTGGGTCCTCATGGTGGATTTTCATCGGAGAAGTATGTTGTTGGGACGTTTAATGAATGGGTAAATGAGGTTGGCACTGTGTTTTATTTCTAATTAAGGCTTTTTTCTGTGTTTTATTTCTACTTAAAGATTTTTCTCTGTGTCTGAGTTTTTTACCTATTTCCTCACAGGATTGATAATGTGCGACTTTTATAGAGACCTGAATATTATCAATCTGGGTTTAAAGACAAGCTGGCAATCATCAGCTGTTATTAACCCCTTCTATCACCCCAATGCCACCACACCAGGTCATCGAGAAGACCCGGGTAAAGCGCTAGTAATTGGCGCTTCTAATGAATCTGCTAATTTCTTGGACAGCTGTGGGTTTCTATTCTATAGCGTGAGGCTGCCCCAATAAACATGGGCCAGCACCACGCTAAGAATACCAGCCCACAACTACCTAGTTTTACCTTGACTGGCAATTAAAAATAGTATAAAGCCCATACTTTTTTTTGCCACAGTAAAACTATGCAGCTGATGGTGGCAGCCCGCAGCTGTCCGCTTTACCTGTGCTGAGAATCAAAAAAACAGTGAAGCCCTATGTAATTTTTTTCAATTATTTATTTTACACACTATGAGGCCGGTTGGTTGCCATACACTAATGTGTATGACAACTAAGCACAGGCACCATACAGATTATGGGAGCACAGTCTGATTGCAACAGCCAATCAAAGACACTTTCACACAGAGTGGGCGTCTGTGATTGGCTGTTGTTGGTCAGTGCAGAGAATATGCATGAACCTTAATGGGCGGCCCCGAAAGCAATTCACAGGAGACTGGTAAGATGATGTAGCTATCCTATCTGTCTACCTTATTCTAACTTTTCCAGCATGGAAAAGACCATGCTACAAGTGTTGTCCCTATGCTGTCAGTGTGCTGAGCGATTTGTTTCTCACATCCATTGACTTGCATTGGCGAGTCTCACACAATAATTGGATCCAGTCGCAGCATGTTGCAACTTTTTTTTTCATCCAGAATCTGGATGAGAAAAAGCTGAATACAAATGCTCATCTGTTCAGATTCAATTATTAACATGGATCAAAGTGCAATGCAAGATTTTCTTGCATTACACTCATTCGATTTATAAATCATATATTCAGTGTCAAATGTATTGTAATAAATGTTGTATTCTCCAACAAGTTCATTATGTATATATTTTAAGCTTTCTAGCTATGACTTTTATAGATACTGTACCTCCAAATCCACAACTAAACCAGGCTGACAAAGCTGTGTCTCAAAACTCAAAGAATGAAGCTCTTCAGTTACAATTAGTGGTCCCTAAAAAATGAAAGCAAGAAAGGAAGAATTAGATTTGTATTGCAGCCCAACCCATTCACTTACCAAATCACCAGAAGAAAAACATTTTAAGACATAGTTGCATTTTAGGCTACGATCACACATTTGTGTTTTTTTGTTGCACTTTTTTGCAAGCACTTTTTGCCGCGATTTTCGCCCGCACAAAAAAGAGCAATAAAATACGCCGGTGCTTTCACATACCACGCTTTCTTCACCCCATAAAGCGCAGGTGATGTCACAGAGGGGAGGAAGAATCCTGCTTCTGCCTCCCCTGCGTGACATCTGTGACAGACCCCATTAGATTTCGCAGTGTATTAATATACACTGCGAAATCTAAATTAAACAAAGGCTAAGGTATGAAAAATAAGAAAGAATCAAATACTTACCTTCCGACGCCTTTTCTCTGGTGCAGAAGTATCGTCCTGCCAGGGCCTGCCGTAATGTCAGAGTGACGTCACGGGCGCTGATTGGCCGCTCACGGTCATGTGATACATATCACATGACCGTGATGTCACTCTGACATCACCACAGGTCCTAGCAGGTCAATTCCTGTGGCGGCCCCTGGCTCACTCCGTCGGAGGGTAAGTATTTAATTCTACGAGCGGCACGGTGGCACAAGTGGTTAGCACTGCAGCCTTTGCAGCACTGAGGTCCCAAGGTCCTGGGTTCAATTCCCACCAAGGACACCAAGGACAACATCTGCAAGGAGTTTGTATGTTCTCCCCGTGTTTGCGTAAGTTTCCTCCGGGCACTCTGGTTTCCTCCCACATTGCAAAGACATACTGATAGGATGTTTAGATTGTGAACCCCAAGAGGGACAGTATTACTGATGTATGTAAAGTGCTATGGAATTAATAGTGCTATATAAATGAATAAATATTATATTATTATTATATTATTCTTTATTATTTTTAATACCTCAGCCTTTATTTAACTTTGATTTTGCAGTGTATTTTAATACACTGCAAAATCAAATGGACAGTCACAGGTGTCACAGAGGGGAGGAGGAAGCAGGATTCCTCCTTCCCTCTTTGACGTCAGATGCAGCAGCGCCCGCCCTTATAGGAAAAAAGCACCGGCGCTGCTGCATGAAGAATTGACGTGGTCATTCTTTTTATGCAGGTGCTTTTTCCTACAAAAGCGCAGCGTATATTTACGCACTGTCTGCACGGCAAAGTGAATCTCCCATTCACTTTGCCAGCAGACAAAAAGCACATTGTGTATTTTGAAAAGTGCACACAAAAAAGAGCGCAAGAATACACAATGTGTGAACGCAGCCTAACATAGAAAACAAGTATCATATAGCAGCATATTGTGCATTATACAAAGTCTGCCCTGGAGGTCTGTGACAGCTCAGGAACCAGTGTTTGCTCCATTTGAACGTCACAACACTGCCGAAACCGTACATCAAACAAACATATGAAGTAGCACTCTTCTAGTCGTTTGACCAAAGCAGCCAATCTCAGATATGACCAATCATGTGACTCCTGAACATTACTTCTTGAGCCAGCACCAATCTGCAGAGCAGCCTCTGCTGGATCCACAGAGTTGCTAGTACCGTATATACTAGAGTATAAGCCGACCCGAGTATAAGCCGAGGCCCCTAATTTTACCCTCCAAAACTAGGGAAATGTATTGACTCGAGTATAAGCCTAGGGTAAGAAATGCAGCAGACCCCCCATCCTGTTATATATCCCCCCATCCCGGTATACAGGCCCCCTCCTTGGTAGTATACAGGCCCCCTCCTTAGTAGTATACAGGCCCCCTCCTTAGTAGTATACAGGCCCCCTCCTTAGTAGTATACAGGCCCCCTCCTTAGTAGTATACAGGCCCCCTCCTTAGTAGTATACAGGCCCCCTCCTTTAGTAGTATACAGGCCCCTCCTATAGTATCAGGCCTCCTTAGTAGAATACAGGCCTTCCTCCTTAGTAGTATACAGGCCCCCTCCTTAGTAGTATACAGCCCTCCTCCTTAGTAGTATACAGGCCATCTCCTTAGTAGTATACAGGCCCCCTCCTTAGTAATATACAGGCCCCCCTCCTTAGTATTCTGGCCCCCATCAGTGATCTACAGCCCCCCTCCTTAGTATCTGTCCCCCAGGCTGTGGCACACATTAAAATAACAAACTTTTTATATATCACCTTTCCGGCGACTCCTTGCTGGCAGTGCCGCTCCTCCGGTCTCCCGGCTTCTTCCTGCTTGTGTCGGCTTCTATTCCTGTGGCCGACGCGGCAGAGATGATGTCATCGCTGCTGTGCTGGTCACATGACACCGGCAAAAGCAGGAAGAAGCCAGGAGACCGGAGGTCGCGGTACTGCTAGCAAGGAGCCGCCAGAAAGGTGATGTATAAAATGTTTGTTATTTTAATGTGTCCCGCAGCCTGGGGGACAGATACTAAAGAGGGGGAGCTGTAGATCACTGATGGGGACCAGTGTAGTGCAATATGCACCGCTCCCCCCGCTGCTGATGGACGGGGGGATGCAGTGCATATTCATTACACTAATGGGCAGCCCCACGTGACCGCCCGCGGTCACTGCGGCGCCTCCTGCCTCCTCCAGCCCCTGGTCACAGCCCCTCCCCCCCGGAAATACCCAGTGACTCGAGTATAAGCCGAGGGGGGCACTTTTCAGCACAAAAATTGTGCTGAAAAACTGGGCTTATACTCGAGTATATACGGTTAGTATGTCACCGTTTTCATATCTAAATAAAAAATATTTTTATTTTGGTGGACAATACATCTCAAGATAAATTTTCAAATAAATGCTTGTTTAGGTGTAAAATTATTTTGCATTAAACTCAAGCAAGGCGAGATATTCTACAAATAAAGAAAATGATTTGAAAAAACTCAGAACCCAGTTTTAGTATGACGATAAATAATGCCACTATGAATTAAGAAGAAAAGTGTACAGCTATCAGGGCAAATAATTATGCAGATATGAGACTAAAGGCTGTATGTAATTCTGTCTAACCTAAAGAGTTCTGCATGACAGACAGAGGGAGAGGGAAATTGATAATCCTGTACATTACACTTCATTTTATCAAAAACTCTGCATTTTTCGTATAAAACGCAGCAAAAAACACATTGTGTGAACAGACTGTACTTGCGTTGTTGCAATGTTTTTTTCCTGACATAATTGAAGTCAAAGGGTGATAAAACGCTGCAAAAACGCACAAAGAATTGACATGCTTCAGATTTTTTTCTTCACCAACTCTGCAAGGAAAAAATAAGCAACTTGTGCACACTTAAGAATTCGCATTTACTTTACTTCAGGACAGGCATGTATAGTACTAACAAAAAACTGCACCAAAAATGCATCATAAACATAAAAAACACACTGTGTGCACATGGCCTTATGGTGGGTTTACACGTCCCGATATCGGCGTCCAACTCCGACCAAAAGTCACGTGGTTCGGGCGTTGGACCCGATATCGTTCCTGCATTGTATGGTCTGAACATCCGATACGATGCAGGAACGATGGCAAACCGATATCGGGGGTCGAATGAGCGTGCTATTCAACCGCCCGATATCGGATGCCGGTTGTAGCCGCATCGTCCCGTCTGACAGCCCAACTCCGATGTGTACTGCCACGTTGGGGAGTGTACACATCGTCGGGACGTTGTATCCCGATATCGGGCTGTCTAAACCGGCGATGCGATGCAGGGAAAAGCGCGCTCAAATAGCTCGCTCCCGCGTCGTTAGTTACAATATCAGGCCGATATCGGGACGTGTAAACCCACCATTAGAGTTCTAATCACTGCCTGCTTCCTGCAGAAATTGAAGGTTATTGAGATATGCTAATTAGGGTGCTGTGTGTAATCATGTCATCACCAATAAGCTCAGTATAACATTCTGCCAATGGTTTTGAATGCCTCTGTATCACTGAATGGTGACGGACAGAGCTGGAGTGCCTGAACTTTTTATGCAGGCACTGGGTGCTCCAGGCAAGTCAGTACAGTTCTCCATTTGTGCTTTTGTTCTGTGTGAATTTTACACTATTACCCTCAGTTAGGCCCCTTTCAAATCAGCGTTTTTCGCTGATTGCGGCAGCTGCGGCAGATTTACCGCATCTGCCGCCTAACAGTCGCACTTGTGGCAAGCCCCATGCATTGTCTATGGGGCTTGCGGCAGGTGCGGCAGGTGCGGTATAGCCGCGGTTCCTGCACTTGCGGAAGTTGCGGCCCACGAAAAAAAAACGCGGTCAGCAGCGAACATTGTGCTGCCTTCCTGGTGCTCAAGTTCAGCATATCACTGATTGGGTTGACAGATTACTGGGATGACCGCTGATTGGGTTGACAGATTACTGGGATGACCCAGCGGTCATGGTGCACATTGGCACAAACGACAAAGTTAGAGGTAGGTGGAAGGTCCTTAAAGATGATTTCAGGGAATTAGGCTGTAAGCTTACAGCAAGGATCTCCAAGGTGGTACTTTCTGAAATACTGTGTGTACCACATGCCACGCCAGAGAGGCGACAGGAGATTAGGGAGATAAATAAGTGGCTCAGGAATGGTGCAGGACGGAGGGTTTTTCAAAGGCAAATAAAATAATGGGATGCATTAAAAGAGGCATAGATGCTCATGAGGAGAACGTAATTTTACCTCTATACAAGTCACTAGTGCGACCACACTTAGAATACTGTGTACAATTCTGGTCTCCGGTGTATAAGAAAGACATAGCTGAACTAGAGCGGGTCCAGAGAAGAGCGACAAAAGTCATTAGAGGTCTGATGGGTCTGCAAAACCAAGACAGGTTATTAAACTTGGGGTTATTTAGTTTGAAAAACAAGGCTTAGGTGTGATCTTATAATAATGTATAAATATATGAGGGGACAGTGCAGAGAACTTTCTAATGATCTCTTTACTCTTAGGCCTAAGACTGGGACAAGGGGGCATCCCCTATGTCTGGAGGAAAGAAGGTTTAATCATAATCACAGACGCGGATTCTTTACTGTAAAGGTATCTTTACACGTCGCTACAACAGGATGGATACCAACTGCTACTTCACGTGCACGAGCACGCCCAAACGGTTACAAACGGTAAACGCACCTCCTTTACACGCCGCCACAAGGTGCGCTACGCTACGCTACATCTACAGCTAGATACATCGCCGGGTGTCTCAAGTAGCCATCTGTAGCTCATTTACACACCGCTACAACCAGCTACTATGGGCGTACCTGGTGCAGCAGGGACAGCACATAGGCGTGCTACAATTGTGGATTACGAGACGTCCGTACGCTGATAGGACAAAGCAATAATACCATGATTGGCCAGGCATCGCAGGAGGCTGATTAATACTTGACGCTCGAGCAATTGTGTAGTGTGACTCGTCAGCTCCTTAAATATGCCGCCCTGTGCGGCGACAACCAATCGCAACGCAGGAGCTTCCTCCAATGATCGCTGAAGGGGGCGCGGAAACCCGGAGCCTGTGTCACGCCCCAGCTACATAGCATGGTGTAGGAACAACCCTTCTGTTCCTTCTTTACACGCCGATACAGCTCGCTACAATCGGCTTTGTTGCCATCTGTTTATGGGCAGTGCACGGATACAGATGTATCTGTAGCCGGCTGTGTCGTCCCGTCTTCAGACGCCGCTACTACGGGCGATATTGGAGCGACAAGCTACATTTGTAGCCTGTAGCGGGTTGTATCCATCCTGCAGTGGCGGCGTGTAAAGGTACCATAAGAGCAGTGAGACTATGGAACTCTCTGCCACATGATGTTGTAATGAGTGACTCACTACTAACTTAAGAAGGGCCTGGATGCCTTTCTTGAAAACTTTAATATTACCAGTTATATATACTAGATTCTTTAATAGGGCGTTGATCCAGGGAATTAGTCTGATTGCCATATCTGGAGTCAGGAAGGAATTTTTTTCCCCAATTGTGGAGCTAGTGTTGCCACATGGTTTTTTATTTTGCCTTCCTCTGGATTAACATGTTAGGCTATGGGTTGATCTAGATGGACTTAAAGTCTTCCTTCAACCTTAAAAACTATGTTACTATGTATATATTTTGTCCTGTTTCTATTATTCTATTTTTATTTATCGACCTTTTGCGTGGCACTGTAACAAAAGCCTTTGAAAAGTCCATATCAAAAACACTGAATTCCCTGGTCCAGTCTGGAACTTACCTCTATATAGAAACTATTCAGATTAGTTTTGTAGGATGGATGCCTCATAATAATCTACTATATAATTGCCGTAGGCAAAATCGTGTCGGCCCCCGAAATCGCCGTGGCTATGTCACTATGTGACGTCACCACGTGCGAGCAATGGCCGCGAAGCGGCCATTGCGAGTCGCTGGCCGAAAATAGAACCAGAGGCCCGGCCACGAAGTGAGCGATTTACCGCTGAGGTAGCGCGAGCAATGGCCGCGAGGCCATTGCGAGTCGCTACCTCAGCTGCCGCACCTGCCGCAACTCCCCCTATACTTTCAATGGGGATCTATTGCGACTCGCTGTGTAGCGCGAGCAATGGCCGCGAGGCCATTGCGAGTCGCTACCTCAGCTGCCGCACCTGCCGCAACTCCCCCTATACTTTCAATGGGGATCTATTGCGACTCGCTGTGTAGCGCGAGCAATGGCCGCGAGGCCATTGCGAGTCGCTACACTTGCGGCGCGGTTGCGGTAATCCCCATAGAAAGTATAGGGGGACTTGCGGCAGGTGCGGCAAGTGAAAATCTATTTGAAAATCTAAAAAAAAAAAAAAATATTCTAGACACCCGATGCATTTGCATCGGGCTCACAGCTAGTAATAATATAATAATCATAAACCCATGTTGATACTGGATCATCAGGATATTCTTTTTCTGATACTCCAGTATAGCATCTCTTAAGGTACCTTTACACACAGAGATATATTGCTTGCAATTCACTGGTTGCAGTGAAATCATGGACACATTGTTCCATTTTGTTGCCATGTACAAGTGGAACAATGTGTCCATGATTTCACTGCAACCAGTGAATTGCAAGCAATATATCTCTGTGTGTAAAGGTACCTTTAGGAAACCCTCAAGGATTTTACCCAGAGTAGAGCTTAAATTTACTGGCCTATAATTTCCAGGCTCAGATTTTGACCCTTTTTTGAATATTGGCAGCACATTTGCTATGTGCCAGCCCTGTAGTACAGACCCTGTGATTATGTACCGTAATCTGTGAAGATTAAAAAAAAATGTTTGTCTATCACGGTACTTAATTCCTGCAGTACTCGGGCGTGTATGCCATCGGAGCCTTGGAATTTGTCAACTTTATTGATTTTATGGTGGTGCCGTACTTCCTGCTGAGTTAAGCAGGTGACTGACATTTAATAGAAAATTTTTGATATCCCTGATCATCTCATCTGTCATGGGATTTTCTTCTACAAATACTGTAGAGAAAAAGGCATTCAGCAGATTTGGCTTTCTTTCATCCTTTTCCACCATTTCAACCAGACTATTTTTGAGGTAGCAAACTCTGTCATTATAATTT